>OZ030391.1:36954462-37647151 GCA_964023965.1 Melinopterus prodromus | reverse complement strand
GACGCTGTATGCGAGACGCGCGCGTCTGAGATTCAGCTAATACATGTGTTCAAATGGAGCCTTTCACACGGCGACGCGCGACGGATACAGCGTCGCAATACTGAATTTACGAATTTCAACTTTTCACCCGCCTGCTGCGGAATCCGTGACGAGATACCGATTTTACATTGCAGTATATGGAGCCGTTCAGACGCGCATACTGCCGCGCGAAGGTGTCAATCATAGCATAGGCGTGTGGAGATGGGGTAAGGGTAGGCAGTGGGTGCATTTCAGTTTGGTAAAAAGTGTCCCCATGCGAGGATCTTACAATGGAGCGGTTTATGTTCGACCTCAACGTCATCGACTGTAGTTTTTTCGGTGGTATTCTTTTTTGCACAAGGCTGCAGACACATTATTCACTCGTGACTTGTTAACTCGTGTTGTCACGTCTGATCTCACTGACACGTGACGTGTTTACACGTCAGATCATGATAACCTGACGAGTTATCTCGTGTTGACACGAGTTAAGACGTCAGGTGTGAATATGGTAGCCGTAATTTTGTTGTACCGTCGTGACGTGTTAACACGTCACGGTACAACAAAATTGTGTGAAGAAGGTGGCGGTAATTTTCTTGTGACGTGACGTAACAATACGAGTTATCACGTCACGTGATTATGCTCTGACGTGTAAACACGAGTTAACACGTCACGTGTGACTAATGTGGTAGTGGCTTACGGTGTCCTCCTTACGCAAATTGCTCGCAATACAGCTGATCAAATGACTTCATTGACATTCATTCATCGTACTTTTACTATTGAATGAACCCACATGGTTCTCCTTTTGTTTTATTTTTCTTCTTTGCAAGCCTTCAAAACATTTTGCATTACCCCACATCTATATTTATCGCGCACGGCACTGTAGTCGCAAATGACACAAGACAGATGTCATCAAATATGGCCGCCTCGCATACAGTATCCAGCAGTATTTGCGTCGCATCTCATCCGAATTCCGTATCACGGATGCAGAATTTCGCATACAGCGTCTACGTGTGTAAGCAGTCTAAAACCATATCGTGTATTACAATTACATTATTTTCAATATTTCAGCGAAACCAAATCGTAACAATGATAGAAAAACACACTAAATAAATTAAAGTCTATATTTAAATAATTAACGAAAAACAAAACCAAATATCAACATTAAATAAAAAAATTGGATTATACGGGCGTCACGTTCCTGACACATTTTGTCAAGTGCCCGACATGTACGAATTAAAGTTTTTTAAATTTGTGGTTTCCTCCAAGCAATGTTTTCTGCCCTTTACGTAATCTGAATTGCATATCACTTCGTGAAAACGTTGCTCTTGCGGCTAAAATATTTATTTTACTAAAAAAAGTCATAGTCATAAATTATTCAGAATTTCCTCTACATTAATTTATTATTTAACTATTTCGACGAACTTCCAGAAATAGCGGCTTATTTGTAAAATATTTCAAAAATGCTAAGACTAAACCTCTTTGTCATACTACATAAGATAAAGTAAAAAGTTTATTGGTTCTGATGATTAATATATTATATTGGCTTCTAGCATACTATATTTTCGGGTTTTACCCCGTCTTCAGTGTTTACTACAAAAGTTTATAAAGAATTATACTCGATATTCCAAAAAGTTTTAATGTTACCATACCGTCTTACGATCTTTCTTGTATTTATTCGCGAAAACATAAGAACATTGCTATCCGCAATCGAAATACACATTGACACCAAGATGTTTTATTATTGTTGCACTATACGTGCGCGCGTGTTTCTCATCGCATTCTCCATGCATTTGCGTGTTGAATTGACGTTTCGCAACCGCTGACGTTCTGAATACTGTCAAAAGGCTCAAAATATCTTGGCTACCTGGTATTAATGCAGACACGATTTTGATCAAATAGAATTTGCTCCTGCAGCTAAACTATTAATTTTACCAAAAAATGTTATAAACATAAATTATACAAAATTTCCTTTACTTTAATTTATTATTTATCTATTTTGACAAAATTACAGAAATGGCGGCTCAATTGCAAAATCGTTGAAAAATGCAAAGAGTAAATAGCCAGTTCCTTTGGACCCTTTTGAACCAAAAGCTTTTCAGCTCTAAGTTACGTCATGAAACTACTAAATATGAACTATCGTCCCGATACCTTTAGTAGTTTCTCCGGAATCGTCGCCACAAAAATCGTTTACACACACACGCACACACACACACACACACACACACACACACACACACACACACACACACACACACACACACACACACACACACACACACACACACACACACACACACACACACACACACACACACACACACACACACACACACACACACAGACATTTTTTTGTACCTTGGTAAAAAATGTTCAGGGGACCCAAAAAGACCTATTTCCGTTAAAATCTCAATTTTTTTTTCGGCATGATTACAATACTTTATTATACTGCGTATGATAAAGTAAAAATACAGCTGCTGTAAACGATGATCTTGCCCAAAGCGCACTTTGTACTTAAGTTTGATAATCACAGGTATACGACATGGCAAAATCAATCTGCAAAATTCTTGTGATAGTTTGATTCTTGTCGATTAAAAATCTTTCACTCTGAATTCTCTTTACCAATACAGGATATTTAAAATCATTGTAACTTTCTCTAATGGGTTCTAGCAACTCCCCCTCACTGGTTTCCCGTAAAGATAAAGTAATTCTGTTCTGATCATTTGTTATTTATTCTTTCCAAACAACAATTCTGGATATATCCTCTGGATCACTTATTCTTCTAAGGTTAGCTCAATCATCGCACTCGTTTTGCCAGCAGGTTGAATTAAGAGCCGTATTGCACAAAATGTTTTCCCAAAACTTCTGACAGTATGATATTTTTAAACCTGATAATTTCATCGTAAAATATTCATGAATTTTGAATTTACGTTGCTCTGATGGGGTATCCTTCAATAATAAAACATTTGGTGGTCGTAGAGAACAAAATTTTCTGTCCCAGGGCAAGTGTATACTACATTTGGTTGGTAGAAAAAATCTTTTTTACTGCTTTTGAGTCGGTTTTTCCTCATCTTCTTTAAATTTTTGTGTATTTATTCTACCACATTTATGTCAATACGTTGTGCTACGCCTTTTATGACGCATTCCAGATGGAAGACTTCTCATACATTTTATGATAGCCTTAGAGTACGTCTGTTGGCACTTATATATGGATAAAACACTGATCTCGTACACCGGTCTTCTGCGGGCGTTAAAGGATCTGTTATAGTATTTTTAATCTTTTTCCTTCTTCGTTCTAGCCTTTTTTCTTCACTTTTCTTTGTTCTTACGTCGATCAACATGCTTTCGGTCATGGTTTGCTTCTTCTTCCTCTTTAATTCACTAGTTCTTGCATTTTCACTCTTTTGAAATCCTGGATCTTCCTGATTCCTCTTTTTGCCTAAGTCTTCTCATTCTAGATGTACTACTACTCCCAGCTAAAATACGATAGGTTACCTAAATGTTATAAAATGTTGATTTTTAAATCACCTTGTGCTCTACCGTCACGTTCCCGACAAAATTCAAAGCGTAAATAAGTAATCCAAATTTTGTATTCGAATATAAAACTCTGCTGTATACAAATGTGGACTGTCAAAACTGCTTGTCAAGATAACCGTAAAAGTTCACCAACCACTTTGTCAGAAACAAAGTATATGTTTGACAGCGTCACGTTCCCGACACGAAAATCAACGTACTCACGTTATGTGAATACGCTGAAGGCAAAGAAAAATTTGTGAAGAAAATTTTACATAAACGAGAAAATTAATATATACACTGATATATTTACAGGGAAAGCGATCAATTTTGCGAAGTATAAACCAAATTTTCGAGTACAAACTTTCAGGTTTATTAGACTATGTTCACTAATGTTTGCATACTCATGAGAATAATTAACAAAATGACCAATTGTCAAAATATTTTTCTGTAAAATATATATAGGACAACTACTCTAAAGGTATTAGTTTTTATTAAAATTATTAAAAAAAATCTAGAAGAAGGTTTTTAAATATTAGCTATTTTACCGTTTACAGTGGAATGCCCCTGCGGACTTTCCTGGACACACTGTATACATATTTTTTGTCTTATACAGCTTAAAATGGTAAATTTGAGAATGATACACATGTACCGACTCAACAAAGCAACATATAAATAATCAAATTTGGAAAATAGTTTTGTCCTCCTAATTCAGGCCAAATGACGTATGTGCGTCGTATGGCTTCGCGAATATAAAGTGGGCCAGCGTAGCTCACTCCAGTGGCAGTGTTTGCAAATGGTCGAGATGGTGAGATTCTGTCTTAGGGCAAGTTTCCCATGATGTACTCCGATACTGTGGGTTTTTAGAGTACGCATTTCACGCAGGATGTTGTAATTTTTCGAGCGATGATTCTACAAGAAATGGGCCAATACTGAAGTTTAGTTACTGCTAATAGTTGTCCTGGTCCACAATTGTCTAACTTGTCATGGTTGTCGAGGAGTATAAGTTCCGTTATAAAATGGTGAAGCGGCAACACTATGGGGAGTTATCGAGTGATAGATTTGATTTCTTTAGACGACCACCAACACGAATTAAGGATGCTTGTTGATCGAAAAAAGGATTAAACAATTTTAAACTACTGTTCTTGACGTATTCATCCTTTTATGAGGTATGACGTTCGTCCTGACACGTGTCTTCTTGGACTAATCTTAAAATAGTCATTCGTGCTAATTCTAACTTCTACTGTTATTGAATCTGATTTTGGTGAATTTTCTCTTACAGCTTTGATAAAATGCAAATAGTAAGCGATGATTGTAGTCATTTTTGGCCACGAGTATACTTTCTGTGAAGATCGCATTTCGTAATTTTAGTGTCTGTAACTAAAGAGGTGACCTTTTCTTGTGTCGGTGCGCGCGACATTTAGTTCGACTATGTTGAAAGGCCACTTTGACTGGTCAAGTGCTAGAAATTGTGGGCTGTTCTCCCATAACGATGAAGATATTAAATGCTGAGGATTTTTTGCTCTAGACACTAAGTCTGTTTTATTTTCATGGGAGGGTATGTAGCGCCACGTGGATGAACTGGTGATGGACTACTTCTTCTACACTATTGCCTATAAATGTTTTTAATTGGGTCGGCTTCTTATGAATCCAGTACAATGTGATTGTCGAATCTGATCATAAAAAATGTGCCTGGGATATGCTGTAAGTGAATATTTTCTATATTACACAATGTAGGTGCTAGAAATGCGGCACATAATTCCAATCTAGCTTGCCGTTTTAATGGAGCAACTTTTGATTTGGCCGAAACTATTCTGACGCAATGATTTTTTGATCCCAGTCAAATTTTAAATACCACAATTGTTAATAAAGACAAATCCGTTGGTTACAAGGTACGACGATAACGAAAATGTATTCAAAAAAAGTATTCAAACGTAGTTCTTCCTTGTAAAAATTTTTTTTCTTTTGCGCAACCGGTTTCGACTAAAGAGCCATCATCAGGCGAAAACTATAACAAACAAAACAAAACAGAACATCAGTATAAACTACTAATTAATAGACACACAATTATAAATTTCCATATAGCTCCAACCTTGAACATCCTGAAGAGAATCCTCGACGATTCGGAGATTGATGACAGAGGAGCTGACAGTATATACAGACTCACTCAGCACACAGTCAAGCAAAATTTCTGCACATTCAATGGAAACATCTACAAGATGGACGAGGGTTTACCAATGGGCTCCTCTATTTCGGGCATGCTGGCGGACTTGTACCTTGACGATTTTTAAAAGGAACATATCATGAATGACAATAACCCTTTCAGAAGACACATCAAATGGTGAACCAGGTATGTTGACGATGTTTTCTGCCTATGGGAGGGCAATAACGAGGACCTAAACAACTTCTTAGTTTACATAAACAACATCCACATGAAACTAAAATTCACCATTGAGGTTGAAGACAACGGCAAGATCTATTTCCTTGACCTTATCATTACCAGGCAAGAGAACTCTTTTGATCTAAACATCTACCGCAAGCCAACTACCTGCTCAGCTCTCATCCCAGCGTCCTCACACCACCACCACAGTCAAAAAATTTCTGCTTTCCGAAGCATGATACATAGAGCTATGGTATTGCACACCATTGAGAACAACAGAGAACAAGAGTTTTCAGTTATTCGACAGATTGCCACCTTGAATGGGTACGCTGCGGAAGCCATAAATAAGATGATTAGGAGAGAATTGATTAAAAGAACGCCACTGTATAATGCCATCCAACACTACAGCAGACACGAATTCCGAAGTTTCACTTATCTCAACAACACAGCCAGCGCCCTTCCCAAAGTTTTAAGAGAATTCAACCGCAAGTGTGCTTTTAAGTCCCCTAGCAACCTTGCAACCTTCTTGTCTGATCTGAAAGAGCACAGACCCATAATGACTCAAAGCGGAGTATACAAACTTACCTGTGATGATTGCCCAGCTACCTACATCGGTGAAACAGGACGCACTCTGGATACCAGAATCACAGAATATAGAAAAGTAAGACATTGGTCGAACTTTGGACATCTAAACTACACTGGGCACAACAGCAGAGATGAAGAAAATGTCAGGCTCCTTCACAAGCAACACAAGGGATGGAAGCAATGACAGTACGTACTGTCATTGCACGCTCCCGCAATTGTGTCCAATTATATATTTTATCAACTTTATGAAGATGTCTGTGGGGCTGGAAATCATGCTAGCTATCACGAATGCAGCCATGTGTATTGTTGTTTTATAGAACTGACGTATGCAACTGATGACGAACCGAACAGCTTGAAATTTAAATATTGCACGAATCCACGAAAATAAAGATTTCATCAGAGCCTAGTGCATTATTTCTTATATTCCATTATTTGATGAAAACATGGAGATTTTTCTTACAAACTTATCTGTGTACTATGCTTGTTACTTTTATTCCACGAGAATTTTAACCCTTTGACAAGTAGGTACCCCATGGAAATTTATAATTGTGTTTCTATTAATTAGTAGCTTATACTGATGTTCTGTTTTGTTTTGTTTATTGTAGTTTTCCCCTGATGCCTCTTTAGCCGAAACCGGTTGCGCAAAAAAATATATTTTCTACAAGGAAGAACTACGTTTGACTACCTTTTTTGAATACCTTTTCGTTACCACAATTGTTGCATCAACAGCTTTGCATTCAAAATGATCGGTGCCATTATTCCAAGAGAGTCAAATCATTTTGCAATTTGGAAAAGGATCTGGCGTTTTGTTGTGAATGTGTCATCTAAATACTCAGCAGAATGACAAATGATGTCATTCTGAGAATGCCATGCCAAGGCTTAAGATTCGTGAAATTGTAGACTGGCCAATAAGTAGCTTTTAAACGAAATCATCCATATGTTCAAGTAGTTGAGGATTACTGGCTTTCCACTTTCGGAATTTGAATTGTGCATCTTGCTTTAAGCTATCAATTTTATTATCAATTCTTGCTTCAGTTGCACTACTTCGTTGATTGTGTTTCCTCCTGTTAGAAAATCATCCACATATACATTTTGAATTGCAGTACTAGCCTTTGGAAATGAATCTTTGTTATCAATCGCTAATTGGCGTATAAATCTAATAGTATGGAATGGTGACGATGCTAGACCGTACGTGACAGGGTTGACTTCATATGCCTTGATGTGCCTATTAAGTTTATTTGACGAATCTTCTTGCCATAAAATCCGCTGTAAATCTCGATCCTCTGGGTGAATTATAATATGGCGATACATCTTCTCAATGTCCGCAGCGATTATAAATCTATGTTCATGGAACCGAATTAAAAGATTTAGTAAATTTGGTAATAATTTACGTCCTATCAATAAGAATTTCATTTAATGATACTCCTGATGATGTCTTTGCCGATCCATCGAATACCACGCTCAGTTTTGTTGTAGGACTTTCTTCTCTTATAACGGCATGGTGTGGTAGACAGTACACGTCATTATTGGTCTCTAATCTTACTTCCCTCATGTGGTTCAGTGTTAAATATTCATGCATAAATGCCTTGTACTTCTTTCTAAGATCTAGACTTTTCTCATCTTCCTCTCTATCGATTATTAATGAATGTCCTAAATATTTTGTGATTTCTTTTACTGGAAGTTTAACTACAAAACGTTCTGTATTATTCCTGTAATAAGTGCTTTTAAGATCAGTTTCACATCTTTCTTTATCCATGGTGAACGTTATACATACCTGGGATCACTTGTTGAACTTGACAACATCGATGTCGACACCAATATGGCCTACGTGTTCGTCACGGTAGTTGCTAGTCAAGAGTGCGGTTGTTATGGTTGTTTATGTAAGTAGAATGTTTTGTTTAGTAGTAGACAGTTGAATCTTTGATAATACTACAAGTGTATTCTGTTCAATATACTGTTCGCTAATTTGACCGTTATCTCAATACCTAAATCCCACAAAATTGGGGGCTCAACCGGGATATTTTCAAGAGGTAACGTCCAAAGTGTCGTGTAGCTGTGTGTGAAGAGTGAAGTGACGGCGTCATCTGGTGCCGAACGTTGTGTGATGTACGGTCGGTAGCTGAAAGGAGCATCCAGAGTGAAGAGTGAAGTTTGAAGAGAGTAGTAGCGATTCGCGGTTTCTGGGTCCACCACCGCCGTTGACAATTGCGCATGCGCGTGTTTTGAAATTCAAATATGGCAGCCATTTTTGAGCGCCATCTGTAGATGACACGCGGTGTCTGCAATTCCCACAGAGGGCGTATCGGTGCTTGCGGGTGCCGCGCGGTACCGCGTGGGTGTTTGAACAGCGCGCGCCATCTGGCGGCCAGTTTGTGAATTAACTTTTGCAACCGGTGTTAAAAAATAAAAAAAAAACATTAATATAATGATTTTTTGATTTTCCTTCTGTACCACTTTTTGCTCGGTGCTCACTCGCTGTGTTCAATAGGGGTCTTGCATGATTTTACCTAAGTTCAGAAATAAAACCCTTAGGTGGTAAGAAAACCGTGTGTAAAATTTTTCCGCTTAATATTGTTGCACTGAATTGTTATTGAACATCAAAGTTTAAACCGGACTAAAACGCGCCAAAGCGCTGCCTATCAAGGCGTGACGTCACAGGTTTGGTGAGAAGTGCAGCGAGTTTAGAGAGCGGCCGCGAATACACGGCGTATGGGTATACTATCGGTGCAAAAGGATTGCGCCCTGTGTTTGGATGGTCGTAACTCTGCAATGACTGAACAAAAATACACGAAATAAAGTGTGTTATACTCCTCAATCATTTCTACATAATATGCGGGACTATCAATTTTTTCTGCCGGTCGGTTTAAACCTGAGCGCGAGAGAAGTAAAAAATGGTACCCGATTTATGTGGTTTTGTAATAACGCTCGACTTTTCGATTTGTTTTCTATTAAACTTCATGCCACAAAATTTTTATTCAGGATTGAATTAGAATCCCTTCTATAGATTGGGGGTTTTTATTTTCTTAATTTTGTATGTATTGTGTCTGTAAGCCGCCTTTTTATAGAACCGGATATCTCAGTTAGCACGTAAACACACCTTATTTATTGTGATACTCCTCCATTGATGTATAATAAAATAACATAAAAGTTATGTATATGTGAATTTTTAAGAGTGAATTGATCGATCCTGCGCGCAGGATGGTTCCCATCGGAGAATGGAGATTACGCACGGGAAGCAAACCGAGATTCGCGCGATGATTTCAAACGATCAACACTCAGGACCGTATTCAATAATTTTGTCATTTTATCGTTCGGTTTTATTTTTAAAAATATTATACGTATTTTTTTCTTTGCTGGTGGAGTTGTATATGTACTCTGTTTTGTGATTTATTATTATTTCTACAATATTATTTCTGCCCAAAATCAGTAGTTGATGCTTATTCAGTGATCACAGTAAATGCCGTTGCCTACCGAGACGGATATCGGCAATAACTTAAAATTTCTAAGATCTCAACTAAAAATATGCCTAAAAACTCAGAGAATATGTTGAAAAAAAAGCGAAACATCCGAACTAAAAAACGAAAACTTTTTAACAGCCAAAATATTTCACAAAATATTCGATATTTACATTCAGCATTAGAAGTTGAAGAAATGTCATTCTAAGAAAAGACCTACTTTTTCGCTGGGCGTATTTAGTTTGTACACCAGATGTATAAAAATAATGCTATTGCGTTCTAACACGCGTCAATTTATGGGATTGTTCAGTAACGTATGTGGAAAATAACAGCAGAAATAGATGAGTAATTTGCAACACTCGTAAAATCTACTACACTGGCGGCGGGCGCTCATTCGGCTACGGGGTTCGTATCTGTGTGGACAACTAATAAATGGCAATGGATGAAAGAACGGGATATAAGTTGAAACACCTTGACTTTCTATTCCCAATGAAAGCTATAAAATATTTTAACAACAAGTTCCGGAACCTTGAGCTCTACCTGTGCGCTCATGCAGTCCTTGGGGTTGCACCGACTAACTCTGGGAGAGGGCGTGGGGATAAACAACATCCAAACGCAAGGTGTTCCGAAATGGGCGCCACACAATCTCAACCCCGCCGTGGACTATCGCTTGATTGTGAAAGCTGGCTGAAAGAGAAATGATGCCACACAGGGACAAGAAGAGAACCCAAGTTGCCGGAAAATCAAGTTTATTAAATGCCCACAGACAAATAAAAGTAAAAAAAAGTACACCAAATTACAGCGGTAGCTTGGGCAGATATCCACTGACCAGCAAGGTCGACCACCGTTCAAGTAATCCACACCTGAACGAGTCACAATAATACAATTTATCAAATACACCAAAATATCAAATAGCAACGCTTCGGCAACGTTAGTGCCGATAATTAACCTGAAAAACAAAAAAACCCGAAAGATAAATGCGACAACCGACGAACACGTTCTTGGCCAAGCACGAAATTCACCGCAGTATCTGTGATATTATTCCCCAGACGTGAAATTAAATTAAATCAATCCGACCGAAAAGCGTTGGAAATTTGATTAACAATAGTGTCAAAATGGATGAAATTAATAATTTAAAATAAGGCAATATTAAATAAATTATTGTCCCAAATGACCAGGACAATTCAAATTCAAAATTAAATTGTAAATTAAAATTCTCAAACCTTACAGCAACACTTTGCCGGTACACCTTCACCCGACTAACCTAACCTCAACGTTTATCCAAAATAAACAACCGAGTAAATTTAGAAAAGGCAAAGATAAGATACACTTATCTAATTAAATTAAATTAAATTAAATTAAATTAAACCAATCACATTAAATCAATCTGTACAATTGAAATTTAAATCAAATAAAAAAACAATTATTAACGAGGTTGAGGGAGGCTAGCTACCGTTGCATCAACGCACAACAACGGTCCACCGCAACAGCTGTTTGTTGGGGTAGGTGAGGTTAGAAACCTTCCGGACAAAGATATGATAATGGTGAACGGCTCACCCAAAGTAAATTATACAATGAACGAAAAATACAACTAATTACGACACGAATAAACTTCCGGCAGCACTGCGTCAAGGGCGAGGGCCCGGTGGAGATATAAATATAAGTCAAACCTTGACCTCGGCAGCGAAGGAATGTCCCCGTTCCACGAAGACACCCGCAGTCCTAGCAAGGCAAACTCTCCGCAGCTTCCGACGCTCTACTCCACGAAACTGGTCCTCCGATCGAAAGGGTTGTCCTCCGATCCAAAGACGAAAACGTCCCCAGACGAAGACACCACAGAAAAGGGATAAACGCCACCAGACGTAGAGTAAATATCCAAGAGGTCCAGACGACGAATAAATATCCAGCGATGAATAAATATCCGACGATGAATAGACGTAGAATCAATATCCAAAGACGAAGAATATATCCGACGATGCCCAGACGACGAAGAAGAAGAAGAAGCCAGAGACTCACCCTAAGATCTTGAGCGGGCTTAACCGTGAATCCAACAGTAATCTACGTCCTAGATCCGCACAAAAAGGCGACGTTCCAACCATATAACACACTCCAATGGTTAAAACTTCTCAGCTCGGGAAGGATGGTTCCGCATACAGCGAGAGATACTTCGTATACCAGCAAGGCACCAAACAAACGAGTAACTCCAAGTCACTTCCACACAGCTTCACGTAGACTCCAGGATAAAGTTGACGGACAGCGATTTGTCTAACAACCAAGACTCGACAATTCAGAGGAACAAAATGCGGTCCTATATATAGCCTTGCTTCCCGCTCTAACCGGACCAGAAACTTCGCAAAAAGGCAATTAGAGGGACTTTAATCAAAGGAAACCAGTCGTCAGGAGCAGAAAAATCCACGGAGACTCACAATAACCCGGTCGACCAAATCTGAACAGTAGTTTAAGAGAAAACAGGAGAAATGAATGGGAAAATACACTGTCTCGAACCCCGCACAAAAACTAGCCCTACTCAAATACGCAACCTTATTCAAACTCTGTTAATAGTGAACCAAATTCCACGAACGATGACTTGATGTAGAGCTGAATTTTTCCTCGTCACACAAAACAAAAAATCGTCGCTCTACGACGTCGCGTCGAAAAGTTACGCAATTAAATCGATAAATCGCCCAAGAGGTACAGGAAGCGCCATCTTACTGCGGATAGCGGAAAACGTTCCAACTCAAGCTACTCATGCAAAATCCCGGGGACCAACCAGTAAGAATTCAACCTGTGTGCAAGACCTGACAAACTTGAACGCGGCGACAGTAGCAGAGCATAAACCGTTCAAAACATTCCGTAAAAACGGCAGTGTAACACTCCCCCTCTCCTTTCACAACGGGAAATCTTCCCAAGATTTTCCGGGTTACTCCCGACCGGCAACTGAAACAACAACCCGCACGCCCAAAATGCACCGGAGGACAAACAACTAATGAAATTTACTTAACCTAACTAAAAAGGCACCGCACTGTGCACCGCTGATGCCCAAGCCGAAGGCCGACGCCAATGGTGAATCATAACATAAAAGGGACAACACAGAAAGATAAGAGTTGGAGGTTGCATTGCGCTCTAGCCGAGTGGCTAGACCCTCGTGTACAACTTCCGGACAACCACAGCAAGAAGACATAAACAGATTCACCACGGGACCCAACACCCGGCCCGAACTCCAGCAGTATGCAACACAGGCGGTTCCCCGAAAACAAAAACCAAGGCGCATTGCCTTCCAACAAAAAATGTACCACCTACCAAAAAAAAGACTGAACGTTAAATCGAAATACAAAACCTAGGAACACCCGACCCCTAGGGTGGTGGCACCGGCATACCTTCAAAAGAAATCCAAAACATTTTTGAGAGGAAATTCCTCATCAAAAAGACTCAACACACAAGAAAACTCTCCCACTTCCGCGCGTTGGGAAGAGGGCATTCCTATTCCTGATCCAGGAGACGATGGTGGGTGGAATGGGATATCCGCGTCCCTTTATCAGACTTTTACTGAACGCAGGCTCACGGCTGAAGTATTCTTATGCCCCTCCAGCAGAGCGCGGGTGTTCAACACTAAAACGACAGATCTTAAAAAAACTACGGCCACAGCCAGAACAAAACTCACGAACACCAAACGTCCCGTGGTCAAGACTCCTATAGCTGGATGGGAAGAAAAAAAAAACATGTCAACAGAAACTGCAGGGCACGGCGCGTCTGAATCCACACAAGGTGATATTTCGAAGGGGCATAACAACAGCCAAAGATCCAATCGAAAATGCAATGATGGCTGCTAAATCCTGCAAAGACAGATAGGACCAGGGCTTCCACGAGTACGTCCGTGTTCAAACAAAGCACTGTCCTGTATTGCGAAACCAAAATCACTCACGCCTGACCACTAACATGACAATCAACATCCCGACCACTCCACTCAGGACCGGACCTAACACAAACAAAAAAACCACAAACTACCGTCGGACCTCCAAAGTCCTGAAGCCATCGCACGTTGAGGTGACTTCATTCCAATCCTCCATCCAGAGGGAGATCTTAGGTGGAAATACCGTGTCACGCTTGTCGGACTTCTACCGACCGCGGGAAGCGCGGTAGCGGTAGTCTCCTGCCCCCACTACAGAGCACCGGTGCACAAAACTGAAACAACAGCACCCACAAAACAAGACAAAACACAGCAAACCCAAAATTACCAAGCGCTGGGAAACGCATCAACAACGACCCACAAGGCCACGCTCAACAGGGAGCGAACAATCCAGCACCATGCCACAAATACGCCATCACGGCAGACGCCAACCTCGCCAATCCAGACACGAAGAAGGGTCCTACAAACTAAATAACAACCACGAGTTCCCCGTTCCGCCACGGAAGAAGGCAAAAGGCATGCATAAAATCCGCAAAGCGACAAACCGATCATCTCCTCCAGACACGAAAAGGGTACACGCACCAACACGGGAATCCACTGGAACTCCTAAAAAAACGAAGATATAACAACACCTACAATGTAACGGACACAAAAAAAATTAATTAGCCGTCGCCAATTAATCCAATTAGCCCCACGTTGGGCGCCAATGAAACACCTTGACTTTCTATTCCCAATGAAAGCTATAAAATATTTTAACAATAAGTTCCGGAACCTTGAGCTCTACCTGTGCGCTCATGCAGTCCTTGGGGTTGCACCGACTAACTCTGGGAGAGGGCGTGGGGATAAACAACATCCAAACGCAAGGTGTTCCGAAATGGGCGCCACACAATCTCAACCCCGCCGTGGACTATCGCTTGATTGTGAAAGCTGGCTGAAAGAGAAATGATGCCACACAGGGACAAGAAGAGAACCCAAGTTGCCGGAAAATCAAGTTTATTAAATGCCCACAGACAAATAAAAGTAAAAAAAAGTACACCAAATTACAGCGGTAGCTTGGGCAGATATCCACTGACCAGCAAGGTCGACCACACAATCTCAACCCCGCCGTGGACTATCGCTTGATTGTGAAAGCTGGCTGAAAGAGAAATGATGCCACACAGGGACAAGAAGAGAACCCAAGTTGCCGGAAAATCAAGTTTATTAAATGCCCACAGACAAATAAAAGTAAAAAAAAGTACACCAAATTACAGCGGTAGCTTGGGCAGATATCCACTGACCAGCAAGGTCGACCACCGTTCAAGTAATCCACACCTGAACGAGTCACAATAATACAATTTATCAAATACACCAAAATATCAAATAGCAACGCTTCGGCAACGTTAGTGCCGATAATTAACCTGAAAAACAAAAAAACCCGAAAGATAAATGCGACAACCGACGAACACGTTCTTGGCCAAGCACGAAATTCACCGCAGTATCTGGGATAATATTCCCCAGACGTGAAATTAAATTAAATCAATCCGACCGAAAAGCGTTGGAAATTTGATTAACAATAGTGTCAAAATGGATGTAATTAATAATTTAAAATAAGGCAATATTAAATAAATTATTGTCCCAAATGACCAGGACAATTCAAATTCAAAATTAAATTGTAAATTAAAATTCTCAAACCTTACAGCAACACTTTGCCGGTACACCTTCACCCGACTAACCTAACCTCAACGTTTATCCAAAATAAACAACCGAGTAAATTTAGAAAAGGCAAAGATAAGATACACTTATCTAATTAAATTAAATTAAATTAAACCAATCACATTAAATCAATCTGTACAATTGAAATTTAAATCAAATAAAAAAACAATTATTAACGAGGTTGAGGGAGGCTAGCTACCGTTGCATCAACGCACAACAACGGTCCACCGCAACAGCTGTTTGTTGGGGTAGGTGAGGTTAGAAACCTTCCGGACAAAGATATGATAATGGTGAACGGCTCACCCAAAGTAAATTATACAATGAACGAAAAATACAACTAATTACGACACGAATAAACTTCCGGCAGCACTGCGTCAAGGGCGAGGGCCCGGTGGAGATATAAATATAAGTCAAACCTTGACCTCGGCAGCGAAGGAATGTCCCCGTTCCACGAAGACACCCGCAGTCCTAGCAAGGCAAACTCTCCGCAGCTTCCGACGCTCTACTCCACGAAACTGGTCCTCCGATCGAAAGGGTTGTCCTCCGATCCAAAGACGAAAACGTCCCCAGACGAAGACACCACAGAAAAGGATAAACGCCACCAGACGTAGAGTAAATATCCAAGAGGTCCAGACGACGAATAAATATCCAGCGATGAATAAATATCCGACGATGAATAGACGTAGAATCAATATCCAAAGACGAAGAATATATCCGACGATGCCCAGACGACGAAGAAGAAGAAGAAGCCAGAGACTCACCCTAAGATCTTGAGCGGGCTTAACCGTGAATCCAACAGTAATCTACGTCCTAGATCCGCACAAAAGGCGACGTTCCAACCATATAACACACTCCAATGGTTAAAACTTCTCAGCTCGGGAAGGATGGTTCCGCATACAGCGAGAGATACTTCGTATACCAGCAAGGCACCAAACAAACGAGTAACTCCAAGTCACTTCCACACAGCTTCACGTAGACTCCAGGATAAAGTTGACGGACAGCGATTTGTCTAACAACCAAGACTCGACAATTCAGAGGAACAAAATGCGGTCCTATATATAGCCTTGCTTCCCGCTCTAACCGGACCAGAAACTTCGCAAAAAGGCAATTAGAGGGACTTTAATCAAAGGAAACCAGTCGTCAGGAGCAGAAAAATCCACGGAGACTCACAATAACCCGGTCGACCAAATCTGAACAGTAGTTTAAGAGAAAACAGGAGAAATGAATGGGAAAATACACTGTCTCGAACCCCGCACAAAAACTAGCCCTACTCAAATACGCAACCTTATTCAAACTCTGTTAATAGTGAACCAAATTCCACGAACGATGACTTGATGTAGAGCTGAATTTTTCCTCGTCACACAAAACAAAAAATCGTCGCTCTACGACGTCGCGTCGAAAAGTTACGCAATTAAATCGATAAATCGCCCAAGAGGTACAGGAAGCGCCATCTTACTGCGGATAGCGGAAAACGTTCCAACTCAAGCTACTCATGCAAAATCCCGGGGACCAACCAGTAAGAATTCAACCTGTGTGCAAGACCTGACAAACTTGAACGCGGCGACAGTAGCAGAGCATAAACCGTTCAAAACATTCCGTAAAAACGGCAGTGTAACAAAGTGGTGCATTGTATCACATTGTAACAACACCTCGATACAAAGGCCTGATAAAGTTTTCCTTACGGTTCCCAAAGAGCGGTAGACGAAATCCCAAAGATATCGCAATGAAAACAGGTTGCTTTGTTTGCGAAGATCATTTTGACGTAAGTTATTTCGGTATTGATTATTTAACTATAAAATATCTATCTATGTTATATATAATGTGTAATGTTACATTTACATACCTACGTCAAATACCGATAAAACTTCATACGTACCATATTGTTTTCACGCCTCTTATTTCGGCCGACGTAAATGCGGATTAGTTGCGAAATAATCCGCTACCATAATGGCATCTACTTTCGGCAACTTATCTGACTGCCCCATCACGTACCCTGCCTCCATTTTCACCGCTTAAAATACAAGAACAGCTGTTGAAATTGTAAAGATACGTAGCGTGCACAACTCGTCGAAAGCGCGCCATAAGCCGTCCCCAAGCAAACAAACCCACGTGGCCTTCGTCCAGGCATGCTACGTCACACCAATCACAGCGCGTTCATATTTAAAGGGCCGAACCCGATTTTAATATAATTAATTGTGGAGGAACCGATTTTTTTCTTCAAAAAAAAACTTTTGCGGAGGGGTCTGGTATACGTATGGCACCAATAGAGCGTATTAATTTTTAATTTTGAAACTTAGTGCAAGACTCCTATTCTCGGAGTACCTGGCATTCCCTTGTGTGCAATTTTCTCTTAAGTCTATATCGTGTTACGGTTTCTATGTTTGTTGCCGGTGCCTGTGAGCCGTCAGTCAGTTATTTTATGTAGGTTATCAGTTTGACCTTGGCACTGTATGTTAAATATCTACCTCCGTCTGCAGAATCGGATGCACTCATTCTACTGTCAAGTGGCAGAATCGTAGTAAAATTATTTGTTCTCGTTTCGCTGTATATCATTCCATTAAAGATATCAATTGTGAGATGTGGTATCGAGTCTGCTAGGAATTGTTGAGATAATTAAGTTTCTCTTTGTTGACGCAGTCAAGATTTTTCTTATCTGTGTTTGGAAACATTCTTCCGTGGTCTGCTGTATATCGTTCGAGCCTGCCATCACAACAACCCAATCTCGCTGTCCAAAGGCAGTGAGAGTTTTCTCAATATTACTCGTTACCTGTAGCAATGTTGCACCGGGTTTAAAATCGACCATTATCTGAAGGCCATATATGCATCTTTGAAGTTTTAGCAGTCCTCTATACCATGGTCATCAGCAAGCACCAACATATTATTTTTCTGGCAGTTTACCTGGGTTGGCTGGTTTGTTACAGTGGTACATACTACATCTGTATGAGTAACTGCACTTCTGCATATGGTTCTCGATTGTGTTGGTGCTTCCTTACACTTCCTTACTATTGTTTTTGTCTCGCTCTCCCCTGATGTCTACAGAGTCTTTTTTAAGCTCATTACTGCTTTATTTCTCTCCATAGCTTCCCTCCTTAATTCTTCCACAACGCTACACAAACTTTCCTCCATCTCTATTGCATCCTGTCTACTCACAGCTAATTGATTTTGTAACTTAGCTTTATAGTTCTTTAGTTGTTCAACATCAGAGTTCAGTTCACGAACAGTTGTCCTCACGGAGTTCAGCTCCTCAATGCCAATGGACACTGTTCCGTTTTCACAGCATTCTATCAAGTTTCCAGATAATCGTATAAAGTTCTTTCTCCCCAAACTATCCACCTCCTTAGCTTCCAACTACCCCATTTGTTTTCATCCGTTTGATGCCATCAGATGGCTCAACATGTTAATATTATACAGAGAATTAAAAACAATATATTTTCCAGATATTATGAAGGATGTTATTCCTCCAAGGCAGGAAGCTGTTGCTGGACCTTCAGCCACCCCGTCCTCCACACCACAACGGAAAAGACGTTCAACAACTCCGTCCAGCATACCACAGACAAAAAAGACAATGCGAATTGCGACGGAGGCGTATAAAAAAAGCTTGATAAAAAAAGTAAAAATCAAGGAAGAATACTACAGAAGCAAGCTGAAAATAATGTGCGATGTAGCCGAGTCACTCCGCAGACTCGTTGATGCACAAGAACGTATGGCAGCCCAGCATACGTAACTGACACATGATTTTTTTTCAATGTTTTTTTTTCTATTATAGTTTATTTTGTTTTATTAACAACATCTAAGAGTTACGCCCTACTGATATCTACTCTAGTAGCAAGCTGCTTATAATTCAACATACTAAAATACAACAACTAAAATAATGGCGTGCTTCGCAATGATTTTTCTATAACAACAGGATTGTCGGTGTCTTGAGCGTTCGTTACGAGTGGTTGCTTATAATGGGCAAAACATGCTCTGTATCACAACTATTACAAATAACGTAAAGGCACCCCCCCCTAAATAAATAGTAGTTACACATTTCATAAAGAGAACTTTTATTGAAGAGGAGGAGAATTAAACGCTTTTTGCAGTCTTGGGATTGGAATGTTTTAATTATTTTACTATAGCCTACGTTTCGCTGCTGTTCTTCAGCTTCATCGGGGCCTGGGGGTAATTAGAAGACTTTATTTAGCATACAAATGCAGGAACCAACAAAAAAATTAACTATAAAAAACATGGATATTAATTAATATTTGCGATATTAAAACGAGTCACAGGGGTTACATGTGTGGCGGCAGTATCTGTAATGGTATTTGGCGCGGCAGGTTCAAAATACATAGTCGTGAATTCAAATTAAAGAGCACAAAGTAGAACATTTCACAAACTTCGACAAATTAAAAGCGCGTTGGGCGCCATCATCTTGAGCATGGGGCTAGCCGTGTCATCTAGCGGATGTTATGCAAGTTAAAATGAACGGCCGGTACGTAGAACACCTACAAAATATTCGAGGTTGCTGGTATGACATTTTTGCTAACCTAAAACCAGTCCCTGCGCCTTACCATATCCGACCAATGTTACATTTTTCCGCGTATGAAAGGCGATGGCGAAAATCTTTTTGTTCGCTATGCGCAGACGAGCTGACTGAATATGGCAGAGAATTTTACAAAACACTTGCGGCATAATTTGCGCATGCGCGTAGAGCTAGTTGTGCTTGTAGAAAGAAACAGAATAGAGTATCTCTCATTACGCTTTGAATGCTGAACAACCTCTCTGTCAAGTCGCATTATACCAATATAAGTTCTTTGCCTAAAACGTAAATACTACAAGTAAACAAACTAAGCCGGCCTATGTGGGAGCTGTCATCATTGGTGTACTTTCCATAGAAGTTGGGCATAAATAGTATTTACCAAGTGGTCGCGGAAGAGACGTTTGTGGTACTGTTGGTCACTGTCTGATTTTCACCTCGTCGTAAGCTATGTTGCGCTCTCTGTAGATATGTGCTGAGTGACCCCAGTGTGTTCGTGGTCTTTGAGTTTTCCAGCTATTAGTCTTTGGACGGATGCCTTGTGTTAATGTACTCGCTGTTTAATGTACTGCTTTGTTTGTCCGATATAGATCTCGTTTCTTCGCTTCACATGAATGTATTTTGGAAACGCTCATTGACGCGCCTAAAAGCGCCCCCAGAGACTCCGAGAAACTGACCAGAAAAATGAGAAAACGGAGGAAAATTAAAACGTTCCATGCAAGCGAGTTAAATGTGCTATATGTTAGCGTATCGGGAAACAACATAATACAGTGTTGTTAGTGGATGCGATGCACGAATACTAGAATCTTACAAGGATTGCTCAATGGCCAATTTCCACATAAATGACAATGACCGCATCTGACGTCAGCATTACTAGGTTACAGCAAAACAATTCAAGCGCGAAATGTCAAATACGTAAGGTGCCGTAACTGTTTTTTTTACAAATTTACTGAATTCGATACTGAATAGTCGAGAAGTGGTTTTAAACATTATAACTTGTTGAATTAATAGTATATTATTATACAAGTTTTATAATACGTCATATTGGCCACGGGCAAATGGAACGAGTGCGCCAAAACGAGTGTAGAATACTATTTTTTCTATTTTGCGTCATTAATTTTATAGAAATTTAGCAGTAGATTACGTGCAATTACAATGTAGTGTGTTTTTGCATTCAACAGGTGGTAGCATTGTATCTGTCAAATAATTTGATTTTTTTGTGTAATTATATGCGGAATAATTTTACTTACTTGAAAATTTAAAATGGAAGATGCTGTAATAACCTGCACACCACCAGAATTGAGGAAAGCGGATGAGGAGGCAGTTAAAAACCTCCTGCCAAGTAAGTCGCAGGCGACTTATAAAAATAATTTTTAACCTATGGTGCGAGCACAATTCGGTTCTTAGCATCATAGAAAACGTCATGCTAGCGTATTTTGACGAGCACAGCTAAACGAAAAAAGCTCCTACTGTTTGGGCGTACTACAGCATGCTACGCGCATGCTTAACTATTTATAAAAATATAGATATTTCGCAATTTACGCGATTGCAACCATTTTTGAAAAGGCTGTCCCCAAAGGCTACCTACCTAAAAAGTCGAAAATTTTAGAAGCTGCGGACATTAACCAATTTTTAAGTGGAGCAGATGACTCAGTTTATTTAGCAGTAAAAGTAAGATTCTTTTTAGCAATGCTCAAAATGAAACAAACATGGACACTACTTGCAACAAAGTTTTATTTAAAAAAAAAAACAAAATAGTAAGATACAACTAATAAATATCAAAATACAATACATAATACTTACATTACCTTATTACTATTAGTTATAACACATGAACATACATATTTAAATAAATACAAATTACAATATACAGGGTGTTTCAGAAATAACGGCTAACCTTGAAGGAGCACATGCCCAAGGACGTAATAAGCATGTTTTGTCAAATAACGTATGGTCTAACTTTACGCATTATTGAGAAAATTAATGAAGAAAGACGGAGTCCGTCCCTGACCAGCGGAAGACAATCGACCACAATCCACTACAGTTGTGTTGCAACTGGTGAGAAATCAACGCCGCGGGGAACATTCGGGCCCCCCCCCACTGCGGCCTTTCTCGCTGAACGTGACAATGACCTACATTCGCCAGGTTGATAACAACGTATACAAGCGTGGTCATGGTCGGTCAGCTGTTTCTTGGTTTATCAACAATAAAAATCATTTGGATTTTGGAATCTTAATGTTGGTGTATTTGTGTAGTGATTTGTGTAGTATTGAATTGCAATTCTATGGCTAGAAAGCGACATAACTTTGTTCGGCCGAGACGCCTAGTTGCTGTGTTGAACCGCTTTGTTTTGTTCGGCGATAACGCTTAATAATCACAACGTTTGTAAATCCGCATCACATTTCTGGATTAGGTAGGTACTAATCTCTCTATTTTTTAATTGCTTGTACGGTCTTTTGCAACCGTAGTCAAGTCATGCGCGTTCGGCTATTTACCAGGGCCGGCCTTAGACGAATTCTTCAATACAATTTTGTTAGTACATAAAACTTTGAAATAGACTATAGGTTATTTGGCCAAAATTGCTTCTCTGTCCTTGGTGAATATGCTCCTTCAAGGTTAGCCGTTATTTCTGAAACACCCTGTATAATACTTACATTACCGACAATCATGATATGGTAACTGTACACTTTGAATTTTAGATTGTTTTGATAATGGGATATGCAGGTGCATGCCGACGTGACGAAATAACAAGAATGTCTGTTGACGACATTGATTACAAAGATGATGCAATTATTATTTCTAATCGGCACACAAAAATAGACACAGCAAGAAAATTTGTAATCACCCAGCCACAATGGATAGTTTTAATAAAAAAATATGCCAACCTTCGTCCGGATGATATAAACACAAAACGTTTTTTACTCACATATCGAAATTGACGTTGCATACAAAGCCCGATTGGAATTAATAAGATCGGCCAAATTTCAAAAGGTATTGCAAGTTTTCTCAAACTACCTAATCCGGAGCTGTACACTGGACACTGTTTTAGACGGTCAAGTGCATCGCAATTGGCAAATCGTGGCGGGGACCTGGTTACGATCAAACGACATGGCGGGTGGAAGTCTTCGGCTGTGACAAAAGCTTATTGTAACGCTAATTATGAAATGAAACACCAAAGTGTCAAGATAACGCCGTATAATTCGCCAAGAGTACGTATCAGTATATCGCCGAAACAACCACTCACTTCCACGTCGCTGACTTAAGTGTCAAACACACCGGTGCCGACCCGCTTGATCCCTTCTCCAATCGCCGCTCTCCCGTCCGCCGTCAAGTGGAGCCATCTATCGCCGCCGTGCTGACTGCACCGTCGAAATGTTCGTTACATTATATTGAAGATTCGCTAAGTAAAAAGAAACAAGTAGCTGATTTGCTACAACCAGTATCGCCACAGCCGAGTTCTTCTCGTTCTTTCACTCCAGCAAACGACGTTAATAATGTAGAAGGTGACGCAACTTATAACCAAAATATTGTTTGTAAAAGTTTGCCAGGACTATCAATTAATGCCAAAGATAGCTGCAACGTAAATATTAAAATATATAATCAGTCCAATTCTGTATCACAGTTGCTATTTCGGTTGCTACGAAAGTGAGTTGTTAAAGCTTAAGTTTTAACAACTTTCGTAGCAACTGATACCAATTTGTCAATTCTGTAAGAATGGATTTAACAGTTGTTAAATTTCTATTTTTATGCGAGTTGCTAGCAAAGTTGCTATATGCTGATTTGGGGCTAACTTCATGTATGTTATGTTTGGTTATGTTTTGCGGTAGTTGTACATACATGAGTTGTACGTCAACGCGTGACAAATTTGAAAATGTCTAAAGAAGATGCTGTAAGGGTGGTAGAAGCAAAAATGATTTTATTAGCCGGAAAATGCCATCCTCTTCATATAGATGAGTTTGAAAAGTGTTGATGACCTAACTGCCGGCCTAAATGGCATTGATAATGGGGCGCGGAAAGACAAGAAGCAGTGGAAAAGGGTAAGCATAATATTTTCATTCATGCTATTTCTAAAATATTACTTTTGTAGATATAGGAACTGATTGATCACTTGATCACTTCCGGTAAAAAATTCATTTAAAATAGTACTTTTAGATTTGCTTATGTCATGTACCTTTTTTTAGCATTTCATCGAATGGAAGTCAAAGACAAAGAAAAAGGCAAGACAAGTGCAAGATACATTTAAAAAAACTGGTGGGGGTGATGGTCAGTATATGACCGAATTAACCACATACGAAAACCGATTGATGGGGTTCATTGGCTGGGTCACCGTCACTGGCTGTGAGAATCTACCGGACGAAATAATTCCCAACCCATTATCCGATGACAGCAATATGAAGGAAACAACTGATACCGTCCCAATAGTGTTTGAGGTTTTAAATACTGTAAATGATGAGAATGATTCGAGTACTAAAAATGCTTTGAATATGCCTGCTGCAAAAAGTACGAACACTCAGAAAAACACAAATCCGAGAAAAAGGAAAAGAAATTATTCTTCTCAAACGTCGCAACTTGAAAGAACGGCAACGATTTATGCAGATAGTGCAACAGCAGTTCCTTGCTGATATCTTGTTTCTTCTTCAGTTTTTTTACATAGAGGATATTTGTTAAGTTCAATGTTAGAGTACAACATGTCAGAGAAAAAAGTCTTTATTTATAAATGTATTTATTTAAATGTTGCAATAGAGGATATTTGTTTAGTTAAATGTTAGAATACAACATGTCAGAGAAAAAAGTCTTTATTTATAAATGTATTTATTTATGTTACAATACTACATATCGATGGCCTAGCTACAATGCCACGTATCACCTATGCTTCAACCAAGGTTTAACCACCTGGGTAAAAGCATAGGTGATATGTGGCATTGTAGCTAGGCCATCGATATATATATATATATATATATAGAGCCGGAATCTCCTATTAAAAAAAAATTCGATGTCCATTTTGATAGAGACTTTTCAGGTGTCTTTGTACAGAAGAAGCGTCCATATGGCAGCATCGTGTGTCGCTCCTGGAAACCGTGCGTTTACGGCCAGTAAGCACGCTTTTGAATCGCATATCTGTGTAGCAAGAAAGAAACGAAGCAATTAGTATATTTGTCCTGTATATTGGAAAATATTCTTACCGCCTGTACATTTAAGCTGTGGTAACCTCTTCTATTTAGGTAAGCGATGGCTGGATAGTTTGCGTCATCCACAGGAGGAGAAACAATAGCTATATGACAACAATCTATAGCACCAATTGTGTGGAAAATTCAGATTTTCCATGAATCTAAATAAAGGATAAGTTACACATGTGTTTAATATTAGGCATATAACTAATATTCTAAAACATACCCTCTTTTTGTAGTTTCAAATTCTTCATTCTTAGTAAAAACTAAGGGCGACAAGAACCTACAATAGGTTGATTTTATAATTATTCAATTAAAATGAACTGAAGGAGAAACTGTGCCAACCCATAGTAAGAAAAATTAAATAATATAATCAATATATAGGGTGACAACATTTTTTGCCCTACAGTATATTTTACACTAAACCTTTGTATGGAGTGGAATGTTTGTATTTCGTGAACCTTCATCAACGAACTCTCTTATTTCCTCAATTAAATTAATTGCGAGGTCTTTTGACAATCTATATTGCTTTATGAAATTAAAATCAGGTACTTGGAACGGGTCACAGTTATCTCGTAAACTCCTATATATAATTATTCTTCTTCTCCTAAAATTTGTATAGGTTAGGTATACCTACTTATGAAAATCATGTTTATTAACATACACTGTGGGCCAAAAAAACGGTACAAATGTTAAATTACTTGTATTTCCAAAGATTTTAAGTAAATAAAGCAAGCATTTCTTTGAAGGACTAATTGCTTATGTTGTAAGGATTGAAAGCATACCATATTCGCAATTCCACTTCTTCTTTTTCAGTAAAAACAGCAAAAAACGATGTTTCAAAATTTCACCCTGTATGCAAAAAAAATCACCCTGTATTCGATGCTATAAAATCTCTGCTGTCCCTTTTGACCAAAGGAAAAGAAATTCATTACCAACTAATTTTTTTACAGCTTGCTTTTCACATTAAATTGTCACGATATTCAGTCCAATTCTGTATCAAAGTTGTTAGCGCTAGCAACCGTGAAAGTTGCTAACTGCCAAGGTCAGTACGTAAATAAGAACTTTGCGCGAAGTTGCAATTCTGTATGACCCTTAGAGCAACTGAGTGGTTAAAATATTTATCAACTGAGTGGATAACTAACCACCACTAATCTGACAGTTGTAAAAGTTTGTAACCCGGTTGCCTGAATAATTTTGTCTTATTCATCGCGATTAATTTATGTGGGAAATGAATAAGTCTTTAGGTTGTGATTAAAGTTCGACCGCCGGTATATCGGAGAGATTTTATACGCACATTTTATACGCAAAGGTTAAATAACAAATGCATCCGCGGGATTTTTTATGCATTCCTACCCAATTTCTTTCACCATGGACTGGATATAAATTGAGGCGTAGCGCTAATAACTACAGTACATCCTACAGTACCTCTACCTCAACAACCAACAACCAACGGTAAGTTCTAGCATGACTATTATTAATAGCTTCTAAGAATGTATGCTTTTCGACTTATGGTCTTACCGCCGTTTCTTTGTGTTCCCACTCCGTTGCCTATTCATCTACTTAACCAGCACCTAACCCCACGATTCCTCCACTACACCCGCACCGGTCTCCGTGTCATTCAGTTTTCCTACAAAAAAGCCACTTTAGCCCATATTTCAAATGCACCACCCGGATAACCGTTTACAGACAGTCGGTCGGTCGGTTGGTCGGCCTCCGTGTTATTAAGTTATAACCGTTTGCCTAAAGAAAAGCCAGTTTAGCACAGGAATGTAGTCGATTTTCACCTTGTATATTGTCTTTCAATCCAATTTTAATAAAATAAAGAATTTATCACTGTAAAAAACAATTCACGTTCGCCTCTTCCAGAGTTCAAACAATCAAAAGGCATTTTTTAATAATTTGAATTATAAATATCACGTTAGTTACGAAACGACCGACTACTTTCTACCTACAGTGACCGCAATAGATAACGATGACCGCGTACCTTTTTGACAATTTTTCCAACGCTATCGTGTTCGTAGTTGTCAAAGCGGGCGTGGGACTGAAATTTGAAATTAGTTTCTCATTACAGGTCTTAGTTTGCAAGATATACCCGTTTTTTTTTGTAGTGCCTTTTTGGTGATTTTTGCAACGTCATCGGGTCTGCAGCGGACCGGGGGCCGGTGGGGTGTTTTTAATTAGTTTTGCGATACAGACCTTAGTTTAGGAGATATGGCCAGTTTTTAAATTTATAAAAAAATAAAAAATTCTTTATAGTGCCATTTTGGCAATTTTCACAACACCATCGTATCTGCAGTTGTCAAAGCGGATGGGGGTGTTGTTGTGTTAGGGGGTAATTTTTCAATCAGTTTTTCGATACGGACCTTAGTTTAGGAGATATTGCCAGTTTTTTAAATTTATAAAAAAATAAAAAATTCTTTATAGTGCCATTTTGGCAATTTTCACAACACCATCGTATCTGCAGTTGTCAAAGCGGATGGGGGTGTTGTTGTGTTAGGGGGTAATTTTTCAATCAGTTTTTCGATACGGACCTTAGTTTAGGAGATATTGCCAGTTTTTTAAATTTAACCTTTTTGGTGATTTTTGCAACGTCATCGGGTCTGTAGCGGCCCGGGGGCCCGGTGGGGTTATTTTAATTAGTTTTGCGATACAGAACACTTCGTTGAATGAAATACTATTTCAATGTGAAATATATTTATTAAAAACTTAAAACATTTACTCCAACTATAATCATGTTTTAATGGACGAATAACCAGAAACGCCGCTTTTTACAACCATTGTTATGCAACTAATGCACAACAAAGACTTTAAAAATAAATATGTCAGCTATCGCCAAGCTTTTCGAAATTCAATCGGCTGATGGTGTTTCTCACCATTAAAAATCATCTGTAGCTGTGTTCCAGTCTTGTTCACATACTGTATTTGCTCATCAGATATCTTTCTAACTAATCTCCTAGGCACAAACAATTTAACACGACCCCACAAGTAGCACACAACTCTGCGGGATGCTTTTAACCTGTAGACACGTTCAAGGTAGTATCTGACACCAATAATTAGATGCTTTAATTGAACCACTAACACCTCATCAGTATGATCTTGCAATTCTTCTGCGGTGTTCATGATATAAATATCGTTGTGGGGTTGGTTCTTGTATGGTTGTTTCACAGAAACTTCGAATACACACCTCCGCATTATATATATATATATTTTCTACATGGTCCCACCCAAAGCGATCCTCGGTGGGGATACTTTGTAACATTTTAAAATTAAAAAAAAAAAAAACAAAAAAGATTGTTAGGAGTATTTTTATTTATTGAGCGTTACCATTACACAATTGTTGTAAGTGTTTCGGCAAAAGTGTATACAAATCATCTCGTAAATTTAATACATTTAATTCTTTCAGACGGTTTATTAATTGGTCAATGCTGATACGTTGTTCTAAGTAGTCTTCACATGTATTCACCCCTGCTTCAAATTCCTTCCGACGTTCCGATAAATATTCAAACTCAAACTCGCACCTAAAATCGTTTAGTGATAATGTTGCTTCCCGTTGTAAAATTGAGTACTCCTCCTGTTGCAGATTCACAGCTTCTTTTAAAGTTGTAGCTTTCCGTTGTGAATTGTTGTCAAGGGCATAACATGCCCACATTGTAGATGGTTGTTGCTTGCTCCTGTAGAAGGGGTTGAAGACTAAGGTAAAAACAGTGCAGTCACTATGTTTTTAATAAGTCAACCCCACCACTTGGATCTGTAACGACGTCATACCATTTTTGGTCAGGGAGAATTGGACAGCACAGCAAGTACCGCCAGAAACTTCCAACGAATGACTACAGATAATTGCATTAATATATTGTTGGGAAGGTATAAATTCATTACACTTACGGGAGTAATACGTTCCTCGCCAACATCATCAGGATGGTTTGTAGTATGGTGACACATGTTGACACACAGGTTTTTTTTTCACATTCGCTTAGCGTAAATGAGTCACACCGTGAGTGACTCATCATACCTGCTATAGTTGCGATAATTGTTATTACTGTGGAACCATACGCAGAACGGTTTAAATATGTATGGATTCAAGCAAGTCACGCTGGAGACCAGTTTAACTTAGTCCAGTATAGTAACCTCCTCACGCAGTGGTCAGTTTCAAGGTCTGACCTCTTGACATTGAAATTTGTTTGTAAGATGTGGACCCTCTAGTCCAGTATAATAACCTCCTCACGCTGTGGTCAGTTTCAAGGTCTGACCTCTTGACATTGAAATTTGTTTGTAAGATGTGGACCCTCTAGTCCAGTATAATAACCTCCTCACGCTGTGGTCAGTTTCAAGGTCTGACCTCTTGACATTGAAATTTTGTTTGTAAGATGTGGAACCTCCA
This sequence comes from Melinopterus prodromus, assembly GCA_964023965.1. NCBI lineage: Eukaryota > Metazoa > Arthropoda > Insecta > Coleoptera > Scarabaeidae > Melinopterus > Melinopterus prodromus. The sequence goes on along the minus strand of OZ030391.1, from coordinate 37,617,539 downwards.
TCACCTTAACCACCTCCGAACGTACACATCTCATTAGGATGTTGCGAAGAGGGAACCTTTAAATAGACCGTATGCATAATGAAACCACAGTGTGATCTCCTCTATCGTCTTAAACAGTTAAAATGCTTGAGTGTGAGCAGTGCGCTAAAACTTTCAGTCGTGCAGATAATCTTAAACGTCATCAGAGAACAGCATGTCTTGGAAAACGTCTAAAATTAAATAATCAGCAAGACTTGGCCAATGTTAGAAAATGTGAATTCTGCAATATTTACGTGAATCAAACATCGTACTCCGCCCACCTCCGTAGTAATGCGCATAAAGCAAATGCTTTGGTATTAACCGATGATGGTGTGGAAAGGATAGCGGGAGCATTTGGGAATAGAATTGTAACCTATAGAGTAGCAGAGCCAAGACACTACATAGATCTGGATGATTTTAAAAATGATATTCGTGAAAAAGTGATAAATTTAATTGAGAACATGCGTTATGTTCACAACTGTGTGAAGGTCAATGTGGAATGTTTTACTTTGCACTACCTAGCAACCAAAGAAGATGCTGAAATTAAATCTTTCAATACGAAAAATGCAGTAATTACAAGAGGTGTTGATTTATATGCAGTTTATGAACAATTTATGGATGAAATATCTGCAAAAATGTCAGAATTCCAGGAGCGAGATTCAGGTATGATAAAGGTTATTGCGAGTAGTGCAATAATGAATAATGAATGTTTTCTTGTAGGATGGACTTTAGTTCAAATTTTATATCTGGAGGTGAATGTCAATAAATACAATCCCTTGAAGGCGTCAAGTTATATCGATTTACCGCCGGAGATCAAACGGAAAGAAGCAATAATCAATGTGAAAAATGATGATCAAGAATGCTTCTGTTGGGCTATAACATCAGCGCTGTGCGATCCAACAGGTCTACCACAGAGAACGTCGTCCTATCCGAATCCGCATACGTTATTGAATATAACAGGTTTGCAATTCCCAGTTAGTTTGCATGATATACCAACATTTGAGCAGAATAATAACATATCTGTAAATGTTTATGGTCTACAAGCAATATTCGAGAATGGTGTCGCTACGAATACTGTAGTAGGACCATTGCATTATACAGAAAGTCGACAAAATGCGCATGTAAATTTGTTAATCACAAGTGACGATAGTGGTAATAATCATTACTGTTGGATTAAAAATTTGTCACGACATGTATCTAGTCAGTTATCGCGAAATGGTCATGAAAAATATATTTGTGAAGGGTGTTTGGTATATTTTTCAGAAGAAAATAAATTGGAACGACATATGAGGGAAGATTGTAAACGTGTTAAGGCGGTTTTACCAACCGAATCGCTAAGAATAAATAAGTATGGGGAAACAGTGAAGGAAAATATTTTACAATTTGAAAATTATGAAAAACAATTGAAGGTACCGTTTGTTATCTATGCTGATTTTGAAGCATTGTTGAAACCTACCCATAATAATGATACAGAATTAGATGAGTCAGCTTCATTTACAACCAAATGTTATGAGCACGAACCTTACGCCTTTGCATATTATATTAAATGTTCGTATGATGATTCATTGTCCAAATTTGTAAAATACAGAGGAAAGCATGCCGCTACAGAATTTATGAATCAATTAGAAAGCGATGTGCAGAGAATCCATAAAAAACATTTGGGTATAGTAAAACCAATGAAGAAATTAACTGATGAGGAAAATCGTTTATTCAGTCAGACAAATACATGTCATATTTGTGATAAATTTGTGGATGTTAAAGATAAGGTACGCGACCACAACCACCTGACAGGAGCTTTCACAGGGGTAGCACATTCCATCTGCAACATTCATTACAAAATTCCAAAATTTGTACCAGTTTTTTTTCATAATCTAAGTAATTATGACTCCCATCTATTTGTGAAAACAATGGCGTTAAAACAAGAACGAATAGATGTTATTGCTCAAAATAAAGAAAAATATATTTCATTTACAAAACAAATAGGTGTTGGACATATGCTTGATGCTAGAGGAAAATTTAAAAAATTATTTGTAAAACTTAGATTCTTAGATACCTTTAAGTTTATGGCATCATCGTTAGAGAAATTAGCATCGTATTTGGTAGATGATAGTTGTAGAGAATTAAGAACGTATTTAAAAGATGATACAAAATTTATGTTACTTCGGCAGAAAGGAGTTTTTCCATATTCTTTTGTAGATTCATTTGAAAAATTAGATTATCCGCAACTGCCTACTGCTGATCAATTTTTTGATATATTGTCGGATAGAAGCGTAGATGTGAAAAATTATGAACGTGCCCAACATGTCTGGCGTACATTTGAATGTAAAACACTTGGTGATTACGCAGATGTATATTTAACATCGGATGTGCTTCTTTTAGCTGATGTTTTTGAAAATTTCCGCGATATATGTATGAAAGATTATAAACTTGATCCGGCACAGTATTTTACCGCCCCAGGGTTGAGTTGGGATGCAATGTTGCGTATGACTGGTGTTAAATTAGATCTATTAACAGATATTGACATGTTACTATTTTTTCAAAATGGTATTCGAGGAGGTGTTAGTATGTGCACGAAACGAAAAGAAATAGCAAATAATCCATTTCTTACCAATTATGATGATACTAAGGAAACATCATACATACTATATTTAGATGCTACAAATTTATATGGACATGCAATGTGTCAAAATCTTCCTTTAGGATCATTTCGATGGTTAACGAAAGAAGAAATCGATACTATAAATGTTGCAAACTTGCATAATGATCCTAATGTTGGTTATGTGTTGGAAGTAGACTTGGATTATCCTGCTAATTTACATGACGATCATAATGATTTTCCATTCTGTGCGGAAAGCACAACACCCTTAGGTTCAAAAAATCGTAAACTATTAAACACTTTATGTTCAAAAACAAAGTATATAATTCATTATTCAAATTTAATTCAGTGTATCGAGCATGGACTTGAACTTGGACAAATTTATCGAATTCTCAAATTCGAGCAAAGTAATTGGTTAAAACCTTATATAGATTTTAACACCTGTAGAAGAAATGAAGGTATAAATGAATTTAGCAAAAATTTTTACAAATTAATGAACAACAGCATATTCGGTAAGACAATGGAGAATGTGGAGAATCGGGTAGACATAAAGTTATTAACACATTTCGAGTCACGACATAGAAAAGTTGGAGCAGAGGTTTTTATAGCGAAACCGAATTTTAAGTCGGCAAAAATTTTTAGTGAAAGTTTGGTTGCGGTTGAAATGAAAATTGTAGAAGTTCATTACAAGAAACCATTGTATGTAGGTTTCAGTGTATTGGAAATTTCCAAAAGTGTTATGTATGATTTCTATTATGATTTCCTTAAAACGAAGTATGGAGATCGTGTATGTCTCTTATATACAGATACAGATTCTTTAATTGTATCTATTAAAGCTGATAATGTTTACAATGATATAAAAGAGAATGTTCATAAATTTGATACCTCTAATTACCCTATGTCTAATATTCATCAAATTCCACGAAACGAGTCTATTATAGGTAAAATGAAAGATGAGTATGGCGGACGAATAATTGTATCATTTTACGGTACAGGTGCCAAAGCTTATTGCATACAAGTTGCAGGAAAGGATTTAAATGTTACAGAAGATGTTAAAAAAGCTAAAGGAGTTAAAAAGTATGTTATAGACAAACACTTAACTGTTGATGACTATAAGCGGATTGTGAATGAGGGGGGGCAGATACTTAAGAAAATGTATGTATTCCGATCATACTTACATACAATGTACACTGAATTGAAGAACAAAATTGCGTTATCAGCGAAAGATGATAAACGATACCTTCTCAATGACAATTGCAATACATTAGCATGGGGACATTATAAAATTCTTAATCCTGAGGCAAATTTAGCGCTTGATGAATTAGTAACTATGTTCTATGAAAATAACTAATGTCTTATACAGCTGTATAAATAACTGGTAAATAAAAAACGTTCTGAATAAAAAAAAGTGTTTTATTAATTTTACAAAAAAACAATTGATGTTTACAATACATTGTTTTTCGCTATCCAGGAATTATGTGCATCGCTGAGACCCATCCATTTGACGAGGACTTTGGTTCCTTTTTGTTTAATAATCTTTTCAACCAAAAAAACGTTCGGATGTTGAACCTTATGCAACTCGTATTCATAAAAACCTCCTAATATTTCTTCTCCTAGTGAATCTTTTAACAGGTAAGTTCTGGGAAATGTATTTTGAATTCTAGAGATGGTGAAAATTTCATTAGACCAGTTTGGCGTATAGTTTTTAGTGAAGGCTTGACGATGTTTACTGATGCGAATGTAGTCGCCAACATTGAACTTTGCACGTTTAGGATCCATAACTTTTAAGGAATTATATGTACTTTTAAGAATGGTTTTAGCATTTTTCTGATTCACTTTTACTGGTTTAAATCCAGTTGTACTGTGAACAGTATTGTTATAAGTTTTCACTATTTCCGGTAGTAAATTCAACCATTGATAATTCCCCTGCATGGAAAACTCTTTCCACATTTTTTCCTTCAACGTTCGATTCAACCTTTCAACGATTGAACTTTTCAGATTGGAGTATGTACTGTAATGATTTATTCCATAACGTTTCATTAAGTTTTGGAATGATGCATTGTAGAATTCTTTCCCCATATCGGTTTGAAGATTCTTCGGTATATTCTGCCTCTTTTCGAGAAAAATCTTGTTCATCTGTTCTGAAACTTCGTAACCAGTTTTGGTCTTTAACGGTTTAGCCCACGCATATTTGGAAAATGTGTTAATAACAACTAATATATACTTATATCCTTTGTTTTCTGTTGAATATGGAATCATTTCAACCAAGTCCGCTTGCAAAAGATCCTTTAATCCTTTGATAATAACTTTTCGCCTCGGAAAATTTATTCGAACAGGAGCGTGAATTTCATTGATCAAATCCCTTTTAACTGAACTCATCGTTGGATAGTAATATTTCAACAAAGTAGGATTCTTTAGGTCTTGTACGTTTTGAAATATATCTCACTGAAAACGAGTCACCAGGCTTAATTTTATATCCAATAGGATCTATAACGACAGCACCGTTGATGATGAGTGTCATGCTTGGAGGAATGTTCACAAGTCTTATAGTTACTTGGTAAACACGATTTTGATAGAGATCCTTGGAAGCCTTGTTGTTAATTATTAAATTGTCTGTGGATGAAAGCGTGCCATCTCCAGAAAATGTAATAACGTAATCACTTTTTTGCTCAATATGTAAAGCTCTGTGTTTTGCAATGTATTTCTTATGAATTAAATGTCGTCCCAAACGATCAATGGTCATGTTAATTGATGTGATAGAACAAAAATGTAACGAATGAAGCTATCTGGATTGTGTGTAGCTTTATAAATGAATGCTGTATACTCAATATATAATGTTCGCTTCTTTTAATTCTTCAATAATTGAAATAATTTCATTATTATGTCCATTGTGACCGGCCGATTCAGAAGCTATGAGAAGACGTAAGCGATTGACAAGTTCGTTCGGATTGTCCCAATATTGCAGTTGCACCTTTGTATTTGGTTTAAACTGTTTCTGAATATATCCCGAACCAGTTTTCCATGATTTGGTCCACCATACATTCGGCACTTTACCAGCTAATGTAGGTCTGATAATATGCATGTACTTGTACCCTTTGTTGGCAGATATTCGTAATTCCGGATTATATTGCAGTCTAGCAGCATTTGTTCGTCTCAATAAATCTCTGTACTCACGAAAATCTTGAGGTGTAAACTTTCCTGGCTTCTTCTTAAATACTAATTCATAAAATCCAGGAGTTCCTTTATATTCAAAACCGGCAACGCTTAGGTTGGGACCAACAAAATCAACTTTGCTATTTCCTATGTAAAGATCACCTTCGTCTACTCGAACTCCATACTTTTTGTCGAATTTATCCTCAACATCCGTATTATACTCTTCAATGTAAGCGCGAGGTAATCGATGAAATTGTGCTAAGGCTGCTTGTACCTCAGGTTGTTGCATAGATTCGGATAACCTCTTCTTGGTTTCGTGGAGACGTTGTGTAACATCATGACTCAATTCATCTAAATCAAAGCTGCTATCATCGTCAACTTCTATTTCATCATCGGAGATAACAATTTCCGGCGCATCCATTTCAGTTGCAGTTGACAGAGATCCAATTTCTTCAAGTTTTAGAAATTTAGGTGTCTTCTTTCGTCGCGATTGTATTGGGGTTGAAGTATCAATTAGAGATTGAAATTTAGAAATTTTTAGTTTTGGTTTATCATGCGGTATGAATGTCTCATCTGGTTCATATGATTCATATTTAGATGCTTTCCTTTTTTTTTTAGTATCTTTCGTAAATGACTCATCTTCTCCGTATGATTGCTCCAGTTTTGGCATGATTTGAACCGTTTGTAACCGATCTGCAATAGCTTTCAAAGGTTCAGTTATTGGTGAATAAGCTGTCTCTGCACTTTGTCTGGTTGCTGCAATTTCAGCTTTTAACAATTTAAGCTTATTACGCAAACCTTCACGGACGTGCAATAATTTTTTAGCAAGTTGATTGTCCATGTTGAATGAATTACAAATTAATTTCAACTGTCCGTTCTAGGTATTAGAGTTGTATATATGTGTCAAATCCTTTGCGATACCGACCACTGTTTTTTGCACAGTCCAGGTCAACTACTAGGAAACCATATGTGTCAGTCCAACATTGACGACAAATATCTTGAAATTTATCAAAAGTCATATCTGCGCCAACATGATCGTCGAAAATGTGTTTCAAATTCGTAACATCTTGACGGAAAGCTACAATGAGGTTACAATTGTCCCTCAATAAATGCTTTGGTATTGCACCGTAAGATTGACATAAATAAAAACAATCAACGTTCTTATGTCGTCCGAAGGAAAAATATTCCTTTATAAAATTTTGCGGCGTGCATTGAACATCATCAAAAATGACAATGGAATACTCTTTTACTGCACAGGGTGTAACCATATCATCTACATCTGAACACTCAAAATACAAGAATTCATGCATTGGTTTCATCAAACAGCGTAAATATTCATACTTAGGTTGATTGAGCGATTTGGAGCAGAGGTAAACATTTTGAAAACGTAATCCATTTGGATGTGTTAGTAGTGTCAGCAAGATGTTTGTTTTTCCCGTTCCCGAACCACCAACGATAATTGCTCGCTTACAAAAACCTCCAAAGAGGTCACTATGGCGTTGAAATGTTCTCAAATCACATTTTTCATCAAAATTTTGCACTGGCAATGTGAGCATATGTGTAACAAACTTCATATCACAAAATTGGTATGGTTTCATTCTTAGGATGAAAGTGTAATGACGATCTAGGGGTAACACCAATCTTTTATAAAAAAATGTCTTAAAACAATGGAAAACATTTATTTTGCTAGTAGATAACAAATACCTTACACAAGACTTACAACTAAAAGGTGGTACATTCTATTTATTATAATTTGTGATGACAACCTTTTTCACATCATGATAACATCCTTATTTTTAAACATGTTCAATAAGGAGTATCAATTCCAACGCAATGATCACTTCGATTATTCATATCGTAATATGGAAGTTTTCTTCGTAAACTTTCATCCTTCTGATATCGATTTGGTAGCTTCTCCCATATTTGCACCAATTCATAACAATACACTCTACTTCTTATGAATGGTAAGGGAATGTAATTAAAATCTTCTTTTGGTAGAGGTATAAAAGATCCATGACTTTCATAGGACTCCAACACTTCCGCACTTTTATTTACCACATACTTCACAATTCCAAATTTCAACAGAAGACTTAAAACCATTTTTATGACTGACATCTTCGCACGTTCCTTATCCAACAGACTTTCTACTCTTAGTGATTTCCTTCAATTCACCTTCCACATTTAATACATTACCAATCATCTTAAATTCGGGAGGGGGTTAGGGAAGGGAGGGTATTAATGAAACACAAACTCACTCTCATACTTTTTAATACAAAAAAAAATTATTTAACAAAACACTTCTTTATCATGTACTATTGCATCACAATACATTTTTAGTGAATAAACATTATTGACCGCGCAAATGCATACATCTTTTTCATGAAATGAACACATTGGAACTTGTCTCTCAATGCGACAACTATTTGAATTATCCAACGTTTCAATTATAGATTTATTTGAAACAAATTGTTGTATATACTTAGATTTCTCTTCACCCCGCACGTAAATTTTTTCATATTTCTTAGATAGTTCGCCAATTATGTGATGTATTTTACTGGATGGAAGATATCCTGCAGTCCAATTGATACAATGATGAAATTCCGTTAACCATTCAGCGGTCCGTTGATCCCTCCAAGATAGTACATTTAATGGTGCGGGGGGTTCAAATACGAAATGGCTCGTCTTCCAGTCATAACTTACAATTGCTAATTCCTTTGGTATGAAGATTCCGCCTATCCGAAATCCTTGCACGTCAACGATTGCATACTTCATCGCAACAACTTCCGATCCTTACTAAGTAATTTTATAATTGTAATTTCCTTATATGTACAAACGCGTTAGACCACTTGGGTCACAAATTTACTAATTGTATTATACTGAAATGTGCGATGATGAAGAATTAGGCAATAAGCTGCTGTGTCTTTCGGAACATTCTCGCTTGTTGAAAATTCAATTCTTATTTCCACACCACCCTTATGAAGAGCATCCTTTTGATGTGAGCAATCGATGCCTATTAATGGTGCATTCTCTTTGAATATAGAAGGTTTAAACACTGGTTCGCTATCTATCCCGTAATATATTTCTTGAAAACGGGAATACATTTCATATAATATTGCGTAACGATTATTTTTATACTCGATATTTAAATTATCGTACGGGAATCGTTCGCCATTTAAAAATACGGTTAAATTTGTTAAGTTTATGTTATGAAATTTGCTCATATTGGTTTTCGTTTGCCCTTTTCGATCGGTTTGAAAACCAATAATGATAAATCTAGGAGTTTCAGTTTGTGTAGCAGTTTTAACGGACCATGAATGTTTGGTCGTTTCTGGAAGAGATGGATATTCATGCATTTCCCAGCTTCTAAAGGGTAATTGAATTTCCGTATTTCTTTTCATTATGTTCCCTAAATGTATTGCCATTCCTAAACCAACATTGACGTGAGGAACTCGCCACACTACTTTCTCCATTGTTATGCACACCTTTTCATTCTGATTTATGCTGGGTATGACCTTTGCAACTATCGCATCAGTATCGTCGTTACATCTGATTAATACTAGTTCCTGTCTTGCATTCAGTATAACCTTTTTGTAATCTTCTGCAAATCCCACCAATGATTTTAACGGTACGCAAACACTAAAATTTCCCATGCTGTCTACAATGTCGCTAGTATGATCATCATCCACATTCCAACCGGCATTTTTCAATCTCACCAAATCATTAGGGGTGTATGAAAAGTATCCTTTCATTACGGAGGAAAGCCCTACATATCGTACAGAATCTACTTGCACTCCATTTAAAATGTATCGAATGTCGCTAAAGAGAAAAGCGATAGGATTGCATATGAATTTAGTTGATTTAGGAACACCTTCAATGCTTCCATCTGCTTTTTTGGTTGCTTTTTGCACGGTTCCATCATCATTTAGCAAATTTATACGTCCTTCTACATATAAATAACTTTCTGCGGGCAGTGTAAAACTATCAACTTCTGGAATGGTGATTCTTACTTCATCGGAATTATTAAAACTCTGGGATCCAAACGGTTGATGTGAATGATATTCATAACTAACAATGGAATTATCCATTCTAATTTTATCCGTAACACTTAAGATTTCCATTACTTAACGGACTCTATATCCTAACGTCTGGAGAAATTTCTTATTGGTGACTGTTAATGTCTTCACAGCTCTGCTACTACTGTTCCTTCTATTCGTTAAGGTCTCACATTTATATTTACGATCACATTTACAACTAATTATTTGGGGTATACTGACACCCTTCCTCTGCCTCCGTCGCTTTTGTAAACCTATCTTCATTTTATCCTTTAACTTCCTGCAGATGTATCCGAATTGTTATTTCTTCTTTTTCACCAAACTTTACAACCTTTCCGTGCTGATCTAAAACCTTCACGGACAAACTTGTGATATCTTTGATCAGCACTGGTAAATAGATCGGCGGCTGTGGACTTTCTACTATTTTAAATCCAGCTGGAACGTTTGGAAAAAAATGGTGCAACACGTGGACTTGTTGTCCGTTGTTGTAAGAGCTGCTGACCAAATTACAATAAATCTGTAGAGCGTTTACGGGGTTAATATTTACTCTATATTCACTGATGTAATTCACATTCTTTACAAGCTTCCTCCGTGTAAATCCTAACAATGGACCGATCGATCGCTCTTTGTCAAAATGGATATCCTCGGCACATTTAATGCTAACCGTTTGAGTATTAGGATTTCCGCGGATTTGGATCTTAACTGTTTTATTCTTCAGTTCACTTGTTATATGATCTACAAGGTCATCTACATCATATGCTCCAGTGGGAATTTCAATTCTCTCTTTCTTATCACCATAATGCAATAAATTATTATCTTCGGTCACATTCGCAATTGAATTATACGCGTCAAAATTCAAAAGTGCTAACTCATAATCCACTTCATCTTTCAAATTTATTGCAGGGTAAAAATTGCAGCCTAATTCTGAACTTGCACCAGTTAAAGTGAACGTATAAGAGTGTGAACCCATGTTTTCAACTCACCAACAAACCTTCTACTACAATATTTACAACTTCTCATATTGATTTATCAAAAACTGTAAACATAAATGACCGCAATTGTACGTGTTACTTTTCTGATAGCGATCATAGTTATAATGAATAGTTCCTCCACCTCGCGACAATAGATACTGTTGAACTGCTATGGGCGGTTGTAAATCACCGAAACTATCGAAATACGAGATTTGATCACCATCTTTCACGTAACTCGTCCAATGAGTTCCTTCACCATCATCGTCATCCAAATTAATTATACCGCTTTCAACATTACGAATCCGTTTTGGTAACTTATCTTTCATAAAAATACCTCTAAAATATGGTATTTTTAACTTTTTAACATATTTCAGTAACTGAATGTTGGTTAGCGGTTGATGGGGAAGGGACCTAATCAGTTTTTTGAAATAGATGGTAAATATAAGCCACATCCTGCCTTATACGGTTTCAAATAATAACCGCTACCCGAAATTTTTTGTGCCTCCAGCGCGCGATTATGTCGTTTAGCCTCTTCCATCTGTTCCCGAGCCACTTTTGCTTGATTAACAGTTTTTGCTATTGCTGCTGCTCCACCACCTAATGAACCTAATGCTCCCAAAGCTGCGAACAGTGGTATCAATGGGAAAAACCCACCAGTTTTTGGAATGGGTATTATTCGACGTCGCGGGGAAGCAATGTTTTTCTTCCTTAGTTTTCCATATGCGATGTTTACATTTGATAATAAACTTCTGCTTTTACCACCGCGGGAGATGGCGTTTCTAGCTACCTTCATTGCTTGCGTGAAACTTAACGCACCTCCTCTCGCTTTTCTCTTTTTTAACCCCTTTCTCCTCCTTGAAGTGCCCATTCCCAATTTTGTTTTTCCTTTCATTATTGCTGCAACGGTGGATGCTGCTATCTTTTCTCCAAATCTTGCGTCTTTACTTTTTATCCGTTCAACCGCTCTCTCATACAATTGATGGTCAGCTTTGTGTCGATGACTTAAAGTATCACTTTGAGAGTATGCGATGTGCTCCTTACACGCTTCGTCTAGCCTATTCACACCTGTATGACCTTTCTCTAATCTTTCTCGAAGCTTCGTTCCTGGTCCGCAAAAATTATATCCTGGTATGTGTAATTCGAATGGAAGCTTATTAATTAGCTTATTGATCAATCCTTGACCTACTCTTTTGCCTCTCCGACGATGAATACTCTGTTTTGTCCCCGAACCGTACATTTAATACTACAGATGTCTCACGACAAGTTTATGTAGACTGTGACATTCTCCACAATTTTCTCTATATAAATGATAAAACATATCCCCAAGATCTTTTGGTTAGTGCTCTTCACATACAATTCTTTGTAATTGTTCCACTATATATGATGATATATTACTGATCTTATAAATCAGACATTTAATTGCTGTTCACAATTTTCAACGTTTTGTATATCCCCACCAATAAATTACACATTATGTTTTCATGATGACTTTATTATCAATACTTCATTAATACATGGACTTACAACTACATTACATTATAGATACATTGCGTTATTATTCTTCTTTAAGGTAAAAACATTTGACGTATCTCACAATCAAACTTGATCTTTTCAAAACCAAGAGTGATGAATTCTTTCATAGTGCAAAATTGTTCCGAAAGTTCACCATTCATTGTCGCCAATAAATTGGTCAGTATATCACCATCCATGGAAGCGGTTCTACTCAAGATCTGATTATAATAACTGCCCATGTTTAGAGCTTTCAAGTATGCCAAACGAGTACGAATTATTTGCTTATGTTGCCACATTTCTTTCAGTCCATCCAACGATAAATACAACCATTCTTCCCCATGATAAATTTTCAATACTTTGATATAGTGCTCTATCCATTCACACGTAATTCTAAAACCCAAATTTTGCATTGCCGGACACACTTCTTCAGTTTGCATATTCATTAAATATTGTGTAATTATATGTTCATGTTTCACAAATTCATTCCACTGTTCTCCTGTAAATGTTACGTTTTGTCGCCCCCTTCCGAATATGCGCACTGCTGGATCGAAACCCGATTCCATTTTAAAACCTACAGCCAAATATTTTGTGTTACTCTTGTTCAAAGAATACGCGTGTTGACAAAGAAACGGCTTGGGGTTTTTTGGATTTTGCACGTTTAGATCATATACGGTCACTTCTTGCACCATGTTTGGCACACCAGATCCATCAGTACTAGGCGTTGGTTGCACTTTCACATCATTGACGTTGTTACACATTTGTGATGTAGCCATACTAAGATCTAATGGATTCAGTGTTGCGAACTCTACTTGTTCCCTTTTGGGTCCATTAAACATTGCTAATAAATTCGTTGGTTGCGCGTGTGTATTACGTTTTCTTCATATCTTCTTTGGAGCATCAAGTATTCCACCACCCTGTCCTCCACTTTGTATTGGTGTTGTTGACACTAAAAATATTCGTTTCTATTGATATTAGGTTTCTTCAAGATTACCAATCTTACTTTTCCACTGCTTCACTGTCTCACTGGTTCGCTGCTGCTGTTATACTGTGCACACCACAACTCCCACAATACCTTTTATACGCGAACCCTACCGCCCATTAGCATTCCATTTGGACACATCATCATTTACATTATGCCGATTTGGCAACCTCCTCCTCATTTGTGTTACAACAACTTGTTTTCGGAGTCTCCTATGTTATTTACATTATGCCGCGTCAGCCACCTCCTCCTCATTTGCATCACAACAACTTGTTTTCGGAGTCCTATGTTATCTAAACCGATTAACAAGCCTCCTCATTTTAAAATAAAGCTGCAGCAGAGAGCCGTTCGAGTATCTCCTCCACAACCTTGAATACCTTGCATATGAAGTTATGGTTGAGGAGTTGTTTTCTGAACTTCCTCATTTTAACAGCAAGCCCATTGGGGAACCTCCTCCGTGACAAGGTCAAGGCCACGGAGGAGGTTCCCCAATCGGCTTGCTTCCTCTACTCCTTACCATCATCACACAATATAAATTTAGTCCAGAACACGTTCCGAACGCGCTCAGCGAACAAAGCTATTATGAGAGCTAATATATTTAATAAACAAAAACACCACATTACACTCCAACACTAAAACGGCTTTCATAGTCAGATTTATTTACCAAATATATACATAGATTCCGTATTTCACAAATTCAGTTAAAGCTAATGGAATAAGATAATTATAATTATATTTCCCTTCCATTCGTTCATGTGACAATCTAGTAGTCTCTTTATTTCCACTATAAGCCATGTGTCTTCAAACCCATGGTATCAAAGAAATGTCTAGGATGACAGGTATGGGTAAGCCGGCTTTGGTATATATCTAACATTCTTTTTTTATTCACGTGCTATGGCATGTCCAATTTTATCAGCCCTCTACCATAGCTTAAAATTTTAGCCATGGGAGCATCCTGGGACCAACAAGGCCTGCTGATTGTCTTGCTAGGATGTTTCGGAAGATGGAACATTAAAATTATGTTCACATACCGGAGAACGCAGCCGTAACAAGACGAACATACAGAAAGACGTCTTGAATCAAGTCAAGACCCACATCAACTGTAACAGCTCTAACAGCGAGATCTTCAATGGCTGCTTGCGATTGCCGTAATGTTACCAGTTGGCTAACTTTTGGCTCGCCTAACATCGTTTACCGTCCTGCTTCTGCAAAATCTTAACCTATTCCATTGGCTCAGCGTAAAAGATTGTTCATTAATCTATTCCTGGAATATTGATCGTTGTTGAAGATCTCAACGATACAGAGAAGAATAGCATGACCCCTGCACTCACTGTCACTAACAGTGATTTTTTGTCAAAATTAACAAGCGTTCAGGTCTGCCCATTTTTAACATTTACCTTTACCTACATTTCCTTTACCCCATGTAGAGGAAGGTCTTGTCCTTAAGGAAGTGGCATGAAGTTGCTCTTGATGAACACCGAGAGCACCCCGTACTTTTCTAGGGTACCGACAGATACTTCTGTCTGCCAGTAGTCACAACCGTGCCCCTTTTGCTGACACACAGACGTCAGTGCCACCTCCCGTTGACCAGGCTTCAGTTACACGCATGTAGAAAAGGGCCGTGTTGTTTGCGTAATAAGCTGCATTCGGACATCTGATCCATGTTGGGCAAGACGGTGGATACCAGAAGTCGGTGTTTCTATCATCCACCACTTCAAGAAGAACACAAGTGACAGAAACCTACTCTTGGTGTACTCCGAGAGCACCTAGTAAACTTCTAGAGTACCGCCAGATACATCTATCTGGCAATAGTCCCAGCCAGTGTACCTTTCGCTGACACCCAGATGTCGGCGCCACCTCCTAATGTTGGCCAACCTACAATTTCTGTAATGCATTACACAATGCAATGTTGTATAAGCACTATAAAATTTCCCCAGACCGGGTCCAGAAATTAAATAATTTCTTACGGATTCAGCAGATTTTCGAGATTCAACACATTTGAATACCCAAAGAATAATCACAGTCTTTAGTTATTGGGGGAGAACTAGATGCATTAAAATGCATGGTGTATTTTGAAAAAGTTAGTGGATCAAACCGAAGTTCCTCAACCGAAGCTTATGAAGGATTGTCCTGCCGAACTGTATCTTCTGTTCGGCAATAAATAGATTATTATTATTATTATATTACTCTTTTCTCAATAATTATGGCGACTTACCGTAATGTTAGGCAAACCTCATAATGAGGTCATTCATCAACAACACCCCAATCGATTAGTTATTGAAATTTGCAGAGACCAAAGGTCAACTATTTTATGTTGCGAATTTTGGCGCAATGTCCTGGGACGCTGATGACTGGTCTAAAGTAACCTTTCAAGGCGGACATCTTTATATTCGGTACCAGTATACTATATCCCAACCGTCAGAACCAGAAACCTTTCTCATCGGAGACCAGTACTTAAACCATATTGAAATGCTTATATTGGGCAAAGACTCTGGGCGACCATATTAGGTCAATATTCAGGGGCGACTAAGATGTGTAGTGACACGGTTCTTCAGTTTCTGGCTCCAAATTTTCTTAACAAAGAAGAACCGGGTGGCTCTAATAGTAAAACAAATTTAGTGGAGATTGAGATTTCTCATCAATTGCAAAATTGCAAAATTCTGTTCGTGAATTATAGCCAGGCCACTCTAGTAGTTATTAAAATGTAATTGTAATTCTAGTAGTTATTAAAATGTAATTGTAATTCAGAGAGAATATTTCAAAATAAAACATATTGGCAAAATTTTAATGTTGCCTTATAATTTAAATATTGTTGGGTTTATACAAAACTATTTTATAGAAAGTGTCTTGTCTTTTAAGGAACATTTCTTAGCTTACATATTCTTGCCTTGAGTGGTGACATTAGATGACTTTATATAAGTGGTTCACTCCGTACAACGACAACGACGAGCATTTGACGGATTAAACAAAGCATCCCAAGGATGTTTAGGACGTAAAATTTGTTCTTTTGCATATTGTTTCTTAAAAATAAGTTAAAGCGGATTATGCTTAAAGATCAGTAAAAATAAACTAATATCTGATAACTGAATTCAGCTAATTAATTTGCTGCCAAAAGGATTACTCAATGTTTGAATACGCCTTATATACTCTTATTTGCACCGAAAAGTATTTAATCTCGGCATGCTTCTTTGTTCCTGGTTAAAGAACCTGCATTTCATAGCGGCTGATGTCCCCTTTTTTGTGGCAAAATTTATTATTTTTACTCCTCTAGAATACTCCCCTAGAAGTAATCCTAGAACAAATTTCAGTTGTGCCTTTTTATACCTGTCATACTGGACATTTCTTTGGTAGCATGATTTTGAAGACACGTGGCTTATAGTGGAGATAAAGAGACTACTAGATTGTCACATTCCGGATGGAAGGTCATACAATTATGATAGAACTTGACTAAGGTAAGGTCGTTTAATCATATATATATATATATCATTTATTTATATTGCATAGGGGATGTAATGTTTTTATTGTTTATATTGCAACTACTGTGTGATTATATTGTTATGTTAATTATAATATGTGTGACTTAAATTGAAATTGAAATTGTATGAAATTTGTTATAAGATGATAATATTTGTAAAGAATGATGAAATTCGTTGAATCAAATTATTATTAATTAATTTAGTTAATCTTACGTACAGATGAACTAAATGATGGTTAGCCAAACTTGCACATTATCCGGGATCAAGTTATTTGGAAAATGTATAATTTTATTTACTTAATTAAAATTTTGTTATATTTTCGTTTGATTGATCTATCTTATGTTCAGATTTTCTTTTTCTGTTTTCACTTGGTTTTATATTTAAATAATGAATGCGTTTAATAGTACGCAATTTTATACATCTTTCACTTAATTCCTTTGGAATATTAGGTTTCTTAAATAATAGATTTTATTTTTTTGTGTGACACCTGGTACGGTCCTGGAACTTTTTTTCGCTTGTTTCAGCCAAGAATTGGATGGATTTATTAAACCTCTATAACAAAGGTACGTTACTCATGACGGCAAGTTATTATGGTCGTAATTATTACTATAAGTGAAGGCTCTTAATTGGGGATTACTTTCTTTAAACTTTTTAGTTATATATCCAGCAATATACCCTAAACAGTGCGTGCTTGTTTCAATTTGATTATACTCTGCAGAGCTGTCAGTGAAACTGTTTGGTATATTTTCTTGTGGTAAGTTTTCAATCGTAGCAAGTGGCCTTGTCCATAAATGAAGCACATATACAGGGTCCTGCAACTAAGCTCCCGTCTTCTGTAGCTCACTTACTCATTAAGCTAAGAGTTTGCCATTTTGCAGGCTTACCCTGTACTTCAAGGTACAATTCACGAAATTATTTTTTATTATACAGGCTGTTCCAAAAATGTGCAACGCCATAGTAATATATTTTTTTTAAATTGCATGCTATACATTTTGCTACACATTTGGAAGCCTTTTATGGTTGCCTACATATCACCAAAATTTTATTGAAATCGGTTGAGTGACCGCAGCGGAAAAAAATAAAAACCAAAAAAAATTGATTTTGCATCGTAGGCTTTAAAAATCAATAAAAACCACAAAATGCACCTCGTTAATAAAATTTTGCGACGCGCTTATTAAGTTAGATGTAATAGTCTCGTTAACCAAGTGACATTGATCCAAATTATACAGGGTGACCAAAATCGAGTGTCAAACTTGTCAAACTTCAAAGCGCGCTATTGTTCTTATTTTAAATTGGAACCCATAATTTTTTTTAGGTCAAACGATGCGGAATTAAAGAATAAATATTGTTTCTGAATACAACCCCATCACAATTTCCAATATTTTAAAAGTTATTCGCCAAAAACTCATTTTTCAACGTTTCCAACGGCAATTTTAGGTAATAAATATCGTACGTGGCGTTGAAAAACAATTTATTACATAAAATATAACGCAGAGAGGTATTTTCGATTTTACTGTACTTAATTAAGTAGTTATTCAATTGCTAAATTTACTGCAAAATTTACCTATAGCCACATTTCCGTCCTTACCGCTATAGGTAAATTATGCAGTAAATCTAGCATTTGAATAACTACTTAATTAAGTACACTCAAATCTAAAATACGTTTTAAGAAATAAATTGTTTTTCAAAGCCACGTACGATATTTATTATCTAAAATTGCCGTTGGAAACGTTGAAAAATGAGTTTTTGGCGAATAACTTTTAAAATATTGGGAATTGTGATGCGGTTGTATTCAGAAACAATATTTATTTTTTAATTCTGCGTTATTTCACATAAAAAAATTTATGGGTTCCAATTTAAAATAAGAACAATAACACGCTTTGAAGTTTGACAAGTTTGACACTCGATTTTGGTCAGCCTGTATAATTTGGATCAATGTCACTTGGTTAACGAGACTATTACATCTAACTTAATAAGCACGTCGCAAAATTTTATTAACGAGGTGCATTTTGTGGTTTTTATTGATTTTTAAAGCCTACGATGCAAAATAATTTTTTTTTTGGTTTTTATTTTTTTCCGCTGCGGCACTCAACCCATTTCAATAAAATTTTGGTGATATGTAGGCAACCATAAAAGGCTTCCAAGTATATAGAAAAATGTATAGCATGCAATTTAAGAAAATATATTACCATGGCGTTGCACATTTTTGGAACACCCTGTATAATATAAAATAATTTCTTGAATTGTACCTTGAAGTACAGGGTAAGCTTGCAAAATGTCAAACTCTTAGCTTAATGAGTAAGTGAGCTACAGAACACGGGAGCTTAGTTGCAGGACCCTGTATATCAGGCCTGCACAACATACGGCCCGCGGGCCGCATGCGGCCCGCGAAGGAATTTCTGCGGCCCCAGGCCCGCTTGTCTCCGATTTGTTACTTTTCGCTCATCGTTTATACGTAACACGTACAGTTAATCTGTAACCAGGGAATCACCGCAAAAATTCAAATCTAGAAATGCAAACCGACCAATCGCAGTCATTGGATGGGTTGACCCTGCGCACTCGGCACTATTTTGCAGTCTGTCAGCTGTCGTTAGTCGAACTGGAGCTGTGTTGTTTTGTTTTGTTCTGTGTTTTGTTCTCATTAACTGTGAAAAGTGAAAAGTGACGTACAATGAGCGGTAAGAAGAAACGCAAACTCGATTCCGAACATAGAGTGGACAAATAAATATTTGTTTACAAACGCGAGAGACAAAATTTTGTGCCTTGTTTGCCGAGAAATTATACAAGTTCCGAAGGAATACAATCTTCGCCGTCACTTCGAGTCAAAGCATCCTGACAAATTGGACGCCAACGAAAAGAAAATTAGAGCGTCGAAATTGCTGAAGAATCTTAGTGGGGAGCAACAATTTTTTCAAAATGCGTGCCCTGACAATAAATGCGCAACAAAAGTTAGTTTTTAAATTTCAAAAGAAATTGCTGCTGCGGGAAAGCCTTTTACTGAAGGTGAGTTTGTAAAGAAATGTCTACTAATTGCAGTTTCGGAATTATGTCCCGAAAAGAAAAGTGTTTTTGCGAATATTAGTTTGTCCCGCATGACCGTACAACGCAGAGTAGCCGACATATCTCAGAACATAAATGATCAGTTAAAACAGAAAGCAAACAAATTCAGCTATTATTCTTTATTTTTTTAGCGATGGATGAGAGTACTGATTTAACAGATACTGCGCAGCTTCTAATTTTTGGTAGGGGTGTTGATGACAATTTCGATATAACTGAGGAACTTGCTGGTTTGTGTTCCATGAAAGGACAAACTACTGGAAAAGAAATAGCAAACGAAGTGAACAAGTGTATAACTCAAAAGTTAGGCATAACGTTTGAAAAATTAGTGGCTATTTGTACTGATGGTGCTCCATCAATGTGCGGGAAAAACCTTGGTGCAGCAACTCTTGTTGAAGGGTTTGCTGGCAAAAAGATAACCAATCATTGCATTGTACATCGGCAAGTGTTATGCAGCAAAGTTTTGAAATTCGATCACGTTATGTCAGTGGTAACATCGATTATAAACTATATTCGCTCAAGGGGACTAAAACAGATCATTTCGAGCATTCCTTGAAGAGGTTGGTGCCACCTGTAGTGATGTACTCTATCACACAGAAGTTCGTTGGTTGAGCCGAGGAAGAGTATTGTTGCGTTTTGTTGCACTCAAGGAAGAAATTATTCAATTCTTACAAAATGACTCGAAAAAATTCCCAGAGCTTCACAATGAAACTTGGAATACTGACTTGTATTTTTTATGTGACATCACAGGTCATCTTAATGAATTGAATGTACAACTTCAAGGAAAAGGTCAACTTATTTTTCAATGTATAGCTGCAGTAAAGGCTTTCAAAATAAAACTAAAGCTTTTCAAAAGCCAACTATTAAAAGGAGATATGTGGCACTTTCCTACGTGTATAAAATATATTTCTGTTACTAAACATGCCGAGTTAGGAGAAAAATATTCAAATGACATTGAACTTTTGATTCAGGAGTTTGATAGGAGGCTAACACTATCAAAAGAAGAGGACATTGCATTTAAATTAGTTGAAGACCCTTTCTCTGCGGATCCAGCGGAACTTCCAATGCACTTACAACTAGAAGTTATTGAACTTCAATGCTCAACAGTTTATCGAAATAAACACAGAGAAAGCAACCTTCAAGAGTTTTACAAGAGTTTGGACAAGGACAAGTTTAAAAATCTGCGAGATAGTGCTTTGCATGTTTTCAGCATATTTGGAAGTACCTACATATGTCAACAAACGTTCTCTGTTATGAATATTAATAAAACCAAGACTAGATCAACTCTAACCGACGAGCACTTGGAAGATATTTTGAAAATATCGATATCAAACATGGATCCTGAATACGATCATCTTATTGATAACAAGAAGTGTAATACATCCCATTAATCAAAACTTAAAGAATGTAAGTATACATTTTTTAATGAAGATCGTGAAAACGTATAATGGGTGTCTTTAATTGAAATTTCCAGTATTTATATTTCTCTGCTTTGTTTTAATAGAAATAGATTAATCATATCTGTACCGAAAATTATGCTATATGCTTGCGGCCCGCAGAAGTCTAGCTACTTTGCGTTTGGCCCTTACCTA
Source organism: Melinopterus prodromus (assembly GCA_964023965.1). NCBI lineage: Eukaryota > Metazoa > Arthropoda > Insecta > Coleoptera > Scarabaeidae > Melinopterus > Melinopterus prodromus. Next base: position 37,596,133 of record OZ030391.1, on the reverse strand, counting down.
CAGCCAAGTTGTGCAGGCCTGCCGTATATGGACCTGAATAATTTCATTGGTGTTTGTTGCGCAAATTTATATTTCTGTATTTTTACCAGGGATTCGAATCCGATGTAATGCATCTAATGAAGATGGATGTTGACTGTTTAGTTAGGCCCCCTATGCAACGAATTTGAAAGAAAATATTTTCCAGGCAGTCTTGGTTCAGTTTGTGAGTACAAATATATCACATAACTGATGAAAATCTCGAGCCATTTATTGATGTCATCTATAAAATGTCCATCATTTTCTACCTATTCTTCGTCTGGACCTGGCTGTTGCAGTTGTATGCGACAAAAGTTGAGCTGTCATCCTAACATTTTGCCTCTTCGGACCATCAACGTCAAATGGTTTTGAGTTATTTTGTAGTCATTATTAAATTCAGTACTTGTTTTTTGGATTGGAAGCGGTAAGAAGCCTTTGGTTATTAACTGCCCGTCCTTTAATTCAAAGCCCGTTTGCAGTAACCAATTTCTCAATAGCTTGAGCAAGCGCGGTATATCTGCAAACATGTATATGTCTTTGTCCGTGGCTGTTTTTTTTTACATGAGGTATTATTTGTAATAATGTTAAATTCTTTCCACTACAACGATCACTGGCGCAGGCTACCAGATTATATATATGTATATATACAAGATCTTTATTCTAACAATATGGGTTAACATTTATTATATTATATTATATTGCATATATCAGCTTCTTCTTCGCATCTGTCGGAATGGGCTATCGACCATAGTCTTTCTGCCCTGCTGTCTTCCATTAGTGTCTGGTCATTTCAGCTTGCTTCATAGGGTTTTTATATGTTCATAAAGTGTTTTTTCGGGTGTTTTGTATTTTGAACGGGTATCATTGTCGCGGGAAAAGAATAGGTGGTGGATTGATTCGGGGAATTTGGAGCAGGCCTTTATATGAAGTGGGATTATTCGTTCGTTGAAGGGGGTGATTTCTGTTTTTTTCATATAATAGGATGTTGGAAGGATTGTGTAAAGGATTGTTTGGGTGTCGTATTCGGGTGATACATCGAAGAGCCGTTCTTTCTGCGACGTTTAGGGCCTCAATTGACGATTTATTTTGGTTGGTCAGTAGGAGAGATCCGTATTCTATCATGGGTCTGCATATGGCTTTGTAGATGTGACACGCTGTTTTCACATTAATACCTTTGTTCTTGTACGTCAATCCTCTGAAGTGAGTTGCTCTACTTTTCATATTTGTTTTGATAATATTGACATGTTTTTTGAAATTTAGTTTTTGGTCTATTGTGATTCCTAGATATTTACATGTATTTGACGGTGAAATTGTTTTGTTCTTTAGTGTTACTGTAGGGGAAGAATGTTTGATTTTATGGTAAGGGATAAGGAGTTGGGTTTTTGAAGGATTTGCTTTAATACGCCATAAATTGAACCAGGTCTCGGTATGGTCAAGTAGTTGTTGCAGGTTATTAACAGCAGTGGTAAGGTTAGAAGAGTGGGAAATTATGGTTGTATCATCGGCATATTGTATGATATAGGATGTGGGATTTAGGTTAAGTGGATTGGGATCGTAGATATCGGCGCAAAATGCATTATACAATAATGGGGATAATGGGGAACCTTGTGGGACACCTTGTAACGGGATGAACGTGTCGGATAGGGAGTTTTGAATTTTGGTTTGTAGGGAACGATTCTGAAGGAATTTATTTATTAGGTTTATGAGGGAATTGGGGACATTTAATTGGGATAATTTGTATAGTAAACCGTTATGCCAGACAGAATCAAATGCCTTATTGATGTCCATAAAAACCACTGCCGATTTTTTTCCTTGTAGGTGTATTGTCTGTAGGTTCGATGTTAGTACCGTGAGCGGGTGTATTGTGGACATTCCTTTACGAAAGCCAAACTGATACGGTGGAATTCTGTCTTTTAAAAAGTCTTCCAATCGACGATTTAGTATAGTCTCAAAGATCTTTCCTAATACTGGTAATAGTGTGATTGGGCGATAGTTAGTGTCGTAGGGATCAGCAGTTTTCTTATGGATACATGTAATAATACCTTTCTTCCAGCAGGATGGGAAGAGTTGAGTATCGAGGCAATACTTATACATGTTTAATATGTGTCGGTGTACTGTTTGGTCCAGTTGTCGAAGGACGCCTCGGGTGATGATGTCGTATCCGGGTGATGAATCTTTACCAGTTTTCAAAATCGATAGGTATTCATCCATCTCTATTGACAGTGAGCTGCAGTTTACATGGGATGTAGAAGAGAATTCAGAGAACCAGGTGTTTACCTCTCGAAACTTATCTGCGTTGAAGTTGTCGTTTATGTCTGGCGAAAATACGCTTTTTAAATGTTTGGCATGTGCATTTGCGATATCTTCGTGATTAGTAGCGATATTGCTATTCTCTGGATCCGTAACTGGGTGCACGTATACTGTTTGTTTATATTTTGCCAGTTGTTTTATTTCGGATTATAATATATCGCGTACAATTTATGTACAATGTCTAATAACAACTCCTTTTTCACTGGTTGCTTGTAGCTCGAAAACAGTCCTCTAACCATCACAACCTGGAAAAGTGTAAACATTAATGAAAGAGTAACTTATTGATGTTGTTATATTACCTGCATGTATTTATGTGGACCAATTATCTCATCATCTTTAATGTCGTACTTATGAACAGATTTTACTTTAACTTCATCAAATGAAATTACCACGATTTTTCAGTCGGTGTCATTCTTTCTGCAGCCAGAGACATAAAATTGAACACAAAATTCAATATGCCATGCCGTAAATCAATTTTTGCCACCTTCTTAAGGAAGACAGTCCTGGCAGGGGATACTTTAAATGCGTTTTCATAAAAACGTAAGCCTTTTTGCTGTAATATCTTAGAGAAAAAGCATTGTCACCCTTCAGTTATCCAGTTGACCAGTTTCCTTTTCCCATGACCAAGTTAATTTGGTTTTTGGTGAGTACGTTACTAACTACTTTAGTAGTTTGGTTTATTTTTACATTATTTTTATTCGAATTTATCTTATAGTAGGACACTTGCTGTTACACAACAGTATTGTGATCCTCCTCAAAAGCATTGTATTTTTAAACTAAATCTGAATATTTTAACTCCTAATATTCATATTCACTGCCTAGGTCGTCAGTAGGTGATTTTCCTGTTGCTACAGGGGTACTGTTCGCAGACAAAATTAATATTTCTTGATTTCATGCATCCATTCCTCTTATTTCATCATTAACAACAAATTTTAATGAAGGTACCGCTGTAGATGCCAATCTTGTTTTCGTAGGTAATTCTGTAATTTCTAATTTTCTCAGACTTACTTTTCAGAAATGTCACATCAAACTCCATCCATTTTATAGAAATAAATGTATACTTACTAAGCAATTCATTTTGCAAATCGCGTTGATTATCATTTTCACAAAAGTGTTCTGAACATATTTGACTTTTCGCTGGATTAAATTGATCAGTCCTTTTGCATCTTTGTATCCATTCATATATCTAATAGCATTGCTTTTTGGAAACAGATGATAAATAATGTCTGTTTTTAGCCTCTTTGTTATTACTGAATAGTTTTTGCAAACCTGAACGGCACAACACCTTCCTGACATTTCTTTAGCGATAATTAAAGCAAACTCCACACCGCACTCGAAGAAATCCACTTTGCATTTGCGAGATTGCTTCATAGTATCGCGTTATAACTGGTAGTTTTGAACATACCGCATTTTTACGTGTCAAGTGCGACAGTTCAAATAGACCAATCACAATCATTAGCGTTGTACTGACTGCGCCGAAGCGATGAAGCCGCCCGAGAAGAGTTCGTGTTTGGTCCGACCATTTGACAATGACAAAACTATGCATTATTTGACTGTTGTAGCGTTGCTGTTTTATTGAAGGATACGCAGCTTGTTTCTTCCAATTATTTTATTGCGTGTATATACTTTTTAACAAAACAGCTAACATTAAAAATTACAGGTTCAGTCGTAATCTCTCTTGTCAAACTTCTCACAGTCATCCCATCCTGTTACCCTAGTAATGGATATAATTTCCTTATACTGTTGAATTCTGACATTGTTCAATAGCTTTCAAATTTGTACCATTTAAGTAAGAAGTGTGCTTACTTATCAGCTAATATGGATAAAGTGGATACTTTCATCACATCAATTTGTACCATTTGTTATTGATAAATGATTACATCGCACCCATTTCGAACAATCTTAGACGGGAGAGTAAGGGGAGTGGTCCAGGGGGTACGTGCATGATGTGGAGTCATATGGAATAGCGGGCAGTGGCGCCAAATCTGATACGGATTGTGGTTATAAAAATAAAAAAAACTTAATTGACACGTAATCTACTGAATTCTTCACACTTTTAAGCAGCCTATAGATTTCAGCAGCCCATCGACTTCTGGCCATGTTTGCGGTCTATTGGCTTCGCAGAACTACCGAATTATGCGGTCCACCGAGTTATAAGCTCTACGGATAAACCCGGTCTAAATATCAACTAGTAAGTTTTATAATAATATATTATTATTATTATTAGTTATTGTCCAATAATATCTCATAAATTATATTATGGGATGTATCGAGATATTTTTTGTGGAGTATTTTGGGGAAGGATAAGCATACGCACAAAATTACTGCCGTTTGTGGGCAACTATCATATTTGGAGATAATTTTTTAAAAATCGAAGAAAACTTGTGTATTTATAAGCACCGCGAATAGGATTTCCGGAACGATTCGGATAATATATGTGATATAGCACATGGTGATGACCATCAATGAATAAAAATTGATCGTCAAAGAGAACCAGGACAACCGGGCTGATTAGCAGGTGTAGACAAACTGGCGGCAAAGAAGCAACGGTGAGACATAAGATAACAGAAACAGAGAAAAACAACAAAATCAACAAGTCCTTGATTCCACATATTCGGGAATATACAACAAAAGAAAGGGTAGAAACTATCAAAACCGGCTGTTGGCTGTTTCAAATACGTTCCAACATTCCTTTCCTATTAAGAACATATTAACTACAAAGTATACAAATAAAGCAACATAAAGCGCAACGGTTCCAGCATATCAGTTATTCAATTACAAGTCAAATCAAGCTATTTTACTTTTCACACAAATGATAAGCTTTGCACTTTTACTGCGATTTTTTGGACGTCCAGTAGTCATTTGCCAATAAACATACCCTTACAACCACTTTATTATTGCCCGACAAGCACATGGCCAGCTCTACAAGAGAGACCAAATTTTGGAACACAACGCTTGAAATGTGAAAATACTTCTACACATCTGAGATCCAAATACACTTTGTTTTTAGTCCATTTATCGATCTTTTCTGCATTTCAGTTGTGGTGTATTTTGTACTTGTTTATATAATATGTGCATCACGATATCCATGATCTACATGTATTTTGGTAATGCTTAGCAACATTACACTTTGTTGATGGTTACTAATAAAACATTTTCAAGTTGATAGTAAGCGTCTGCATGTAATTTCTTGGTGTTTTGCCCCAATAAGCCCTTGATGATAAGCGCTGCCGGTACATTATATAAATCCAGTTGAAAACCTGAACCTGTGCTGAAATGTTCCGATAAACAGAAAAAAAATTAAAATTTTTAATTATTTCCTGTAGGCGCTAGTATAGACAAACATCCTGACACCATAACGGTCGCCACGTTGTTAAATGCCATCGATTCCGAGGGAGTTGAATTATTACAATCATTTAATCTGTCTTAAGGAAAACAAATTATGTCAGTCATTGACAGTTTTGAAAGATACTGCTTTCCAAGAATAAAGTGTTTGAGAGGTATACGTTTTGCACAAATATCCAACGGGAAAATCAGCCCATACGTTCCTGTGGATTTTGTAACCAAGATGCGTCAGCTATCAGGGACAGAATAGTGCTTGGCGTCTATGACAGGCTGCTGCAAGAACGGTTACTGTCGATTGAGGACCTCAACGAACAAAGGGCAATTGACAAATACAAGGTATATGAGATATTTCCAAGGAGTAGACAAGACTAGTTCAAACAACTCCTGAGTCGCATCAAGGTCACGTGTATAAAATAGACACGTATAGTGACAGTGTGAAAGGTACGGGAAAATACAATAAAAACAGCGAGGTTTAACAAAAACAATGACTATATACAGAGTCCTGCAACTTAGGTCCCGTCTTCTGTAGCTCAGTTACTAATTAAGCTAATCGTTTGACATTTTGCAAGCTTGCAAGCTACCCTGTACTTCAAGGTACATTTCAAGTAATTATTTTTGATTATACAGGCTGTCCCAAAAATGTGCAACGTCATGGTAATATTTTTTTAATTGCTTGCTATATATTTTTTTATATTTCGAAGCCTTTTATAGTTGCCTACATGTTACCAAAATTTTATTGAAATCGGTTGAGTGACTGCAGCGCAAAAAATTGATTTTGCATCGTTGACCTTAAAAATAAAAAAAATCACAAATTGCACCTCGTTAATAAAACGTGCTTATTAAGTTAGATCTAGTAGCCTCGTTAATCAAGTGTCATTGATCCAAATTGCTGGTGACCAAAATCTAGTGTCAAACTTGTCAAATTTCAAAGCGTGTAATTGTTCTTATTTTAAATTAGAACCCATAAATTTTTTAGGTGAAACAATGGCGAATTAAAAATAAACAATTGTTTCTAAATACAACCCACCACGATTCCAAACATTTTAAAAGTTCTTCGACAAAACTATTTTTTCAACGTTTCCAACCGCAATTGTAGGTAATAAATATCGTTGCGTTGAAAAACAATTTATTTCATAAAATATAACGCAGAGAAGTATTTTAGATTTGAGTGTACTTAATTAAGAAGTTGTTCGAAATGTCTTCGGTGCTCTTCGAGGCACAAAGAAAGAGTATGAAATGACCGCGCCACTGCTCTTAATAGGTCGGGCGTAATAGTTTGAAAAGCGCCCCGGATTATTTCTTGCATGTTTTCTGTTTGTTGGAGGTACAGCATAAACGATGTCCTTAACGTAGCCCCACAGGATTCTGTTTCCAGTTTTCAGAAACCCAGTTTCGTTAAGTCCGGTGATCGAGGATGCCAAGCAACTGGTCCTCCTCTTCCAATCCACCGATTTGGGAACATTTCGTTGAGCTGATCCCTGACATGTAAGTAATGTGCTGGAGCTCCATCATGTTGCAGCTACATATCCGCCCTTACCGCTATAGGTAAATATCGCAGTAAATTTGGCAATTGATTTTGCAAAAATTCCAGGTTAATAGCTCCACCCAAATGTACATTGAAAAAGTAAAGACCAATAATATCTTCGCCAATAATGCCTTCCCAAACTTTAACTGACCACCTATGTTGGCGATCAATCTGACGAAGAATCTTTGGATTGCGATCCGCGTAATAATGGCGATTAAAGTTATGGCGATTCACAAACCCATTTTTATGAAAAGTGGCATCATCCGTAAACCAAACCTTTTTATCTGGATGTCTTCGTTCCAGGTAACGCTGTGCCTAAACACGACTTGCCAAAAACAGTTCTTTTCATGTTCGCCTTGTATGAATATTATATCTAAACGCTCTTCTTGGTTGTACTGCATGATGGAAAACAATACTGGAAACTGACAGCTTAAGTAAATAGTAATACATTAGGTGCTTTTGATTTGGGGGCGTTTAGCACTGATGCTGTTAGCTCGGTGTAAACTGTACCGAAAACTAATCGAACGCGTAGAAGTGCAGCTGTCAACCATACTGTCAACTTAACCTAGTTTTAACATATTTTATATTAATTATTTTATTAGTAAAATCACAATAACATTTATAATAAAAAATTTAACTGAAACCCGTAAAAGGCAGTTGGTGTTAGTAATTGTAAGTATGTATTATAATTAAATTTTCGTAAATGTGATATTGAAATTCTTGTTATACAGAAGATCTTAGAAGAATCATCGTGGTCGTCATCTGATGATGGAGATGATGTCAACACGTGCTACCCGACGAAAAGAAGCAAGGTTGCCAAGATAGAGAATTTTGTTGAATGTGTTGTAATATTGAATGTATGTAGGTTTTGAATTGTTTAGAGGTGTGTTTGGTGGTAGTCCCTTTAGGGGCTTTCTAGCCCATAGGGGAAGTCGAAACAATATGTAAGTCACGTCACCGAACACAGCTGTCAGTTTTGAGTTAGTTGGCTTCAAGGCGTCGTGCGTGGCGCACCGAGAGTATCGATCGCGCGTATTGTACCGTTTGAATAAACGTGTTAAGAAACCTGCGACTACTTTCTTTCGACGGGTAGTTGAATTAAAGTAGCCAAGAAGCATAATGTACAATTCTCAATTATTCCGAAAAGACATTTCAACTACATTTTCGATTCAATAGAGCATCTGTGTACGAATTGATAGGTGTGTATGATTTCTTAACAAATCTAAAAGATAAAATAAATAAACTTTGTTTGTTTTAGGTCGCTTAGAGAAAAGTGGACACATTGCTTCTTACAAAAGTGGTCGACAAAGTGAGTCAGCCGAGAAATGTTTCTTTATTTGTTTATGGTATTTATCCAATGTGTGCTCATTTCGGCAAATTGCCGGTCGGTTTAATGTATCGCTTAGTACCACACATAACGTGCTGAAAAAACCCCATAGATTTTATATTGACTTAGCGGACCGAGTTTATAAAGTGGCGTTCATCTGCAGATTACGCAACCATCGCCAGAGAATTTCATCGCAAAGCTGGGATGCCAGACATTATTGGGGCAATTGATGGTTGTCATATCAAAATTATTCGCCCACTGCAAAACCAGTTTGACTACGTCAACCGAAAAGGTTTCCATAGTGTGTTAGTCCAAGCTGTGGCCACTTCACACAAATTATTTAGTTATATGTATTGTGGGGAACCAGGATCAATACACGATGCAAGACTTCTTAGGAAGTCTGGCATATATCGACGGATATATAATAATCCAAATATAGTTGGGAAGTATGCAGTAGTGGGCGATTGCGCTTATCCATCAACACACTGGTTAGTGCCTCCCTTTAAAAACAATTGCCTCTTAAGTCATCAACAGAGAGCATTTAATTATAAACACAACTGTACACGAATAGTCATAGAGCATGCATTTGGGCTACCCAAAGGAAGATTTCACAGGCCATTCTACGGTTTTCAAAATCTTGACATTGTTCTAATAACAAGATGCATTATGGCTTCGTGTGTGTTGCATAACATATGCATATTAATTCAGTCAAGAATGTCCGACGAGTAAGCACGTGTTCACGTCTGCTCCGCAAAAATACTGGTTAAACTGTTAGTTAAAGTGATTGTGTCGGGTTATAATTCCGGATTTACACTTGTGTAAGTGAGATCAGTAGTAATAAGTTAAGATGACAACTCAAACCCGCATGAACACTGTGAAAAGAGACATTATTAAGTCGTGTGTCACCGATTTACTAAACAATGGAAAGTTTCTGTCGAACCTCACAAAAAGCATAGCCGATGAAGTCGAAAAGCGGTTCTTGGAAAAATTTAAATCCATGGAGGACGACATAAAAATGTTGAAATCTGAAAATTTAACATGGCAAAACAAATACGAATCACTCGAGACGAGGTTAGATGCAGCCGAACAATATTCCAGACGAAATAATATTAGAATAATTGGGTTAAATGCATGTTCCCGTGATAATGTGGAAAAAGAAATGTTGCAGTTGCTAAATGGGAAAATGGGTGCAAATGTTGATCTCTCCCGGGTTGACAGATGCCATCTGGTGGGCCCAGTCAAGGATGGGAAGATGAACATCTTAGTGAAATTTACGAGCTACCGCCACCGCAGGGAAGTCTTCCTTAAGAGAAAGTCACTAGCTGGTACGAACATCGCAATGGTCGAAGATTTGACAAGAAATCGTTATACTGTGCTTCATAGTGCCATCAAGAAGTTTGGTAGCGGTAATGTCTGGTTGTTTGACGGGAACATCAACATTAAGGTGAGCGACAAGAAATATGTAGTGCGAAATGACACCGAATTGCAAAACGTGCGGCCTACGGGTGTATGTAGTCCAGTGTGATTGGCTCTTGTAATTGTAAACACAAAATTAGGTAAACTTGATAGGGATCGACCAATCAAAGACTAACACCCTTTAATTCATTGTTACGTTTAGATTTTATTTAAAATCTTCTTCAGACAATAACTACAAAAAGACACAATTAATCACCAATTAAGAAAGAAAAAAAAAACCAAAAAACCAAAAAAAAACTTACAATGTGGTGATTTTGAGAGAGTCGAACTTCGGCGGAAAAATCTCAAGCATCAACTAAGCTCATTAAGTTCATCTGGTATGCGACCAGACGAAGCTTATGCACAATAAAGTGGCTTCACGGGAACGAAACCAACGCAAAACTTGCAAGCGTCCATGCGGCCACAGTGGTGTGTCGGCCGGCTCAAATTTAAACAATAATGAAACACCTGTCGGTGACAGTTGGAAACAACATCAAGCTACACGACCAACACCACCGGCCGAAAGGATACCCGCGCGCGAACATTTGAAATTTGAAAAAGAACGGTCGACAATGTAAAGTGGACGGAATTGAGACAATCCGAATCGACAGATGACGACAAATATGATAACATTAACGGAAGGTGTTAGGCTAGTTCCTGGAATTGCGTCCCTTGTAAATTTCAAAAAGGTAAGTATAGATATTACTTAATTGTGAGGTATCAGACTTTAAATTCACAGTGTTTTCGGTTATGTTAATGTGTACCATTTCCAAAAAAAGTCTCCCGTAGTAGCTCCGTTCAGTCACCAGAACCTGCGGCTCGTTAAAATTAAGAGTATGTGAAAGATTAATGGCATGCTCTGCTAGAGCGCTTGAAAGTGGTTTATTTAATTTTACAGTGCTACGATGTTTCGCCACCCTACTTTTCAGCCACTGACTCGTTTGACCGACGTAAGTCCCTTCGCAGTCTACACAGTTGATAGAGTATATAACATTACTTTTATAATCCACCGGGGTTTTATCCTTAAGATTCGAGAAGCAAATGTTACTTAAAGTGAGAGGGCAATAATTACCAAATCTCATCTCACGGTGGTTAAACAAGGACTGTAATTTTTCTGTAAGACCCTTTATGAATGGAAAACGCTTGTATTTAACATTAGCTGGTATCTCTGAAGGAGGAATGTCGCCCACCTCGATCGGGGGCGGCTGGCTCTCAAGAACCAAGTCCTCGGTATCGCTGTCCGAAGGGCTGGGCAGCGCCACCGCACTGTTCAACCCCACGGCACGTCGAGGCGGCGACAACAAGTCAACCATGTTAGCGTCTTGAGTCAGTTGAGATCGGTAGGGTGGTTCATCGCCAGTGCTAGAGATTATATTATTGACCAAGCTCACAGGATAACCATTAGTAATGAACGCTTGTCGGAGCTTGGACAGGTTACGGCGTCTGAAGGACTGATGGCAAATAGCCACTACTCTATTTTTCATGGATCTAATTAGATTAATTTTCTGACGGAAGGGATGAGCAGAATTGAAATTAAGGTATCTAGCTGAGTAGGTCGGTTTAGTGTACCAGTCAAATTGAAGGATTCCCTCGGGGCTACGCATGACCAACGAGTCCAGGAAAGGAACAGAGTTGTTCCTTTCTTCCTCTATAGTAAATTGAATGTTTTGGTGGTAAGTATTAAAAGTATCAAGGGTAAAATGTATCTGATCCTGTGGGAGGATCAGTATGAGATCGTCAACATATTTCCTCAGCAGAGGGACAGGAAAAGGTAACGTTTCTAGAACTGACTCAATTAAATCATCCATAACCATAAGGGCTAGGATGGGGGATAGGGGAGAGCCCATAGGGGTGCCACCAAGTTGCCGGTAAAATTTATTATCAAATGAAAATATACAGTTATTGTAAAGGAAAGAAATGACCTTGATGAGGTCAGACTTAGTGAAGCCACAGACCATCTCGATACATTGCCAGTGTCTCGAGATCGACTGGGTGATTAATTGAAGGGGGATATTTGTAAAAAGAGATACTACGTCCAGGGACACCAATACATGACCGTCAGGGACCAACATACCATTGAACTCATCTTTGAAGGTAAATATATCCTTTACGTTGTAATTAGTCCTGTCGGCCATAGCATTAGTTAACAAATTCGCCATGTAAGTAGATAAGTTATAGGTAGCGGACCCAATGAAGGAGACTATACGTCTGAAAGGCGTACCCCGTTTGTGGATCTTAGGTAAACAATAGAGTTTGGGGAGGCAAGAGTTGTTGATTAGCAAAGACCTGGCAATGTCGATATCAAATGCCTTTTTTTGTTGTAAAGAACGAACAATTTCGTTGTTTTTACGTTGAATCATGCCAGTAGGGTCACGATTCAAAACTTCGTAAGTATTAGGGTCACTCAACAGCCCCTGCACCTTGCTGACATAAGTCGCCCTGTCTAAAAGCACTGTAACGGCACCCTTATCAGCCCTACAGACCAACAAATCCGGGTTGTTCTTGAGAAATGTGCGGGTTGAAGACCCCAAAGAGGAATTATCGTTGAGTTGGGGTGAGGATTGTGGCTTCACTAAGTCTGACCTCATCAAGGTCATTTCTTTCCTTTACAATAACTGTATATTTTCATTTGATAATAAATTTTACCGGCAACTTGGTGGCACCCCTATGGGCTCTCCCCTATCCCCCATCCTAGCCCTTATGGTTATGGATGATTTAATTGAGTCAGTTCTAGAAACGTTACCTTTTCCTGTCCCTCTGCTGAGGAAATATGTTGACGATCTCATACTGATCCTCCCACAGGATCAGATACATTTTACCCTTGATACTTTTAATACTTACCACCAAAACATTCAATTTACTATAGAGGAAGAAAGGAACAACTCTGTTCCTTTCCTGGACTCGTTGGTCATGCGTAGCCCCGAGGGAATCCTTCAATTTGACTGGTACACTAAACCGACCTACTCAGCTAGATACCTTAATTTCAATTCTGCTCATCCCATCCGTCAGAAAATTAATCTAATTAGATCCATGAAAAATAGAGTAGTGGCTATTTGCCATCAGTCCTTCAGACGCCGTAACCTGTCCAAGCTCCGACAAGCGTTCATTACTAATGGTTATCCTGTGAGCTTGGTCAATAATATAATCTCTAGCACTGGCGATGAACCACCCTACCGATCTCAACTGACTCAAGACGCTAACATGGTTGACTTGTTGTCGCCGCCTCGACGTGCCGTGGGGTTGAACAGTGCGGTGGCGCTGCCCAGCCCTTCGGACAGCGATACCGAGGACTTGGTTCTTGAGAGCCAGCCGCCCCCGATCGAGGTGGGCGACATTCCTCCTTCAGAGATACCAGCTAATGTTAAATACAAGCGTTTTCCATTCATAAAGGGTCTTACAGAAAAATTACAGTCCTTGTTTAACCACCGTGAGATGAGATTTGGTAATTATTGCCCTCTCACTTTAAGTAACATTTGCTTCTCGAATCTTAAGGATAAAACCCCGGTGGATTATAAAAGTAATGTTATATACTCTATCAACTGTGTAGACTGCGAAGGGACTTACGTCGGTCAAACGAGTCAGTGGCTGAAAAGTAGGGTGGCGAAACATCGTAGCACTGTAAAATTAAATAAACCACTTTCAAGCGCTCTAGCAGAGCATGCCATTAGTCTTTCACATACTTTTAATTTTAACGAGCCGCAGGTTCTGGTGACTGAACGGAGCTACTACGGGAGACTTTTTTTGGAAATGGTACACATTAACATAACCGAAAACACTGTGAATTTAAAGTCTGATACCTCACAATTAAGTAATATCTATACTTACCTTTTTGAAATTTACAAGGGACGCAATTCCAGGAACTAGCCTAACACCTTCCGTTAATGTTATCATATTTGTCGTCATCTGTCGATTCGGATTGTCTCAATTCCGTCCACTTTACATTGTCGACCGTTCTTTTTCAAATTTCAAATGTTCGCGCGCGGGTATCCTTTCGGCCGGTGGTGTTGGTCGTGTAGCTTGATGTTGTTTCCAACTGTCACCGACAGGTGTTTCATTATTGTTTAAATTTGAGCCGGCCGACACACGACTGTGGCCGCATGGACGCTTGCAAGTTTTGCGTTGGTTTCGTTCCCGTGAAGCCACTTTATTGTGCATAAGCTTCGTCTGGTCGCATACCAGATGAACTTAATGAGCTTAGTTGATGCTTGAGATTTTTCCGCCGAAGTTCGACTCTCTCAAAATCACCACATTGTAAGTTTTTTTTTCTTTCTTAATTGGTGATTAATTGTGTCTTTTTGTAGTTATTGTCTGAAGAAGATTTTAAATAAAATCGAAACGTAACAATGAATTAAAGGGTGTTAGTCTTTGATTGGTCGATCCCTATCAAGTTTACCTAATTTTGTGTCAACAAGTACGACCGCGAATATTCCTAGCTGAGTTTACAGATATGGGTTTTTACACGGACGTAATTGTAAACAACACGATCATTGTTTTTTTTTTTTTTTTTTTTTTTTTTTTTTTTTTTTTTTATTCTAGTGATTAGATATTTTGGCGTTATTTTGAATATGATCTCGTTCTATTTTGTTTTTTGTTTGAGAGCATCATAATCCACCCGATGACGTCTTTTTAATTAAACCATCCACTATTTCGCAATATGTCAAGAGAAGGCTCCAGGCGTGGATGGCATACAGAACCGCTTGTGGAAGAACCTGCCTCTGAAGGCCATAGACTATCTCACGTACATCGCGCGCGCTGTTCTGTCTCTTAGTTATTTCCCGGCAGTTTAGAAAACTTCAGTGGTGCTGCCCATTCTTAAACCCTCCAAGCCACCGCATGACCCCACCAGTTATCGACCGATCTCTTTGCTTTGTTTGATTTCAAAAATAATCGAAAGTATAATTTATGAACGGATATTGGCCCTCACTGAAAATCGTCATGTCATTCCTAATGAACAATTTGGCTTTCGATCCGGACATTCGACCACCCACCAAATTGCTCGCGTCGCACAGTGTGGCATTTTGCGAATCTAGCTGGACAAAATTAATAACTTTTTTATTTATGTAACGAGGTGAGTGGAATTTGGTGAAGTGATAATAGACAACATATAGTTTCTTTTTTGTTATTCTTGAGTGTAGTATTAATCCCGGTTTTGCCGGAAGTGACGTCATTTTTGAAATTCTAAACGGTATCTTATATTTTTTGCAATATTATCAATTTGGATAATATTACGAACATAAAAACATAATGTTCATCAATGGTTATTTTTGGCACAGTGCCACCGTTTGCCAACCCAGTTGCACAAAACTCCTATCTTCTTTATTTATGAAACTAAACCAATGGAATTTGTTGGAGTGATATTAGACCACAATAGTTTTGTTTTTAATTTTCTTGAAGATAGCATTACTTCTGATATTGCCGGAAGTGGCGTCATTCTTGAAATTCTAAATATTGCCATATTTTTGCGATATTATCAATTACGGTATTATTTCAAAAACAAAAGCATAATATAATAATGCTCATACAGCAATTTGCGATTTCAGGTTCACAGAATATATAAGTCATAACATAAGATAATATAATAATTGCTATAACCCCATCTTCTAATAATATTAAATAAATTAGTATCGGAGTTTCTAAGATTTACTAGGAATGCCCGAATATGTAAATTAAACACACACTTAAATTAAATACTATATTGAAATTAACAGAATCACTAACTAAAAATGAAATAATGAAATGAAAACAAAAAAACAAAAAGTGAAAAAGATAAAATAATTGAACTATGTATTCGTAGTGGAACTAAAGCATTTATAACTAAAAATTGATTGTAATGAAAATGTTTATCAAATTGCAACAAAAATGAACTACTAGTAGGTACTGATATCTTCCGAATCACTATATTCACAACTATCGCTCTCCTGTGGCAACTTCATAACGTTAGGATGAATAGATGGTGTTATCACAGGATCTAAAGAAATCAAAAATCAAAAATCGGTGCAGAATATCGATGTTTGTGTGGATTCTTCAATCTTTTCTGGAGTTTTCTATTCGAAACCGTCGAAAATTCTTATGACGAGTTTCCTGTGCCTCTTCAGACATTTGCCCAATTGGAAGTAAAACATGTTACTTATGGTCCATGTAATAAAATTGTATGTAGTGTAACAGGCATTGGATACCAGTTATAGAGTGAAACATATAAATTAGAGCTAATTAAAGAAAACCTGTTTACGAGATGTCAACTAACATTGTGAACACCTGTGAGCATATTCCATTTTCTCTGTTATGGAACTGACAGACATAACTGTCCTAAATTAAATTTCATGGTTTCATGATTATCATATTGTAGACATTTACAGTAGCTGAGAAGTATTTCTTTGTTACAGTGCTGTTTTCACACAAAAGAAGCAATAAATCAAAGACAATTGGTTTGATATTAGTACTATCTTAGTACCTACTTATTGTTCTAAAAATTAGGAGAGTTAAAAAAATGCACAAATGTAAGAAAACATAAGTTTTATCTTATCAAACACCTTGTATATTCAAAAATAATTGTAAAATGTTCGCCCTCGCTATCCAAATATCTGGGTAAAGTCAGTTTTAAAATAGCATCAATAGGTTCGTTCGAGCAGTCGCCAAAACCAGTCAAAACAATTGGGGATTCTTGTACGCATACGCAATGCAGGCTTTTGCAGGGCAAAACCGCCATTTGGCATGCGCAGGAGAAAGAATAAGTGCTTTATGCACTTATTTTGGGGCTGCTCGAACAAACCTATTAACAGAGGCAAAATCTTCCAACACCGCACTGTTGGGACATCCTGTATAACAACCAAAATATCATGGTCAATCTTTTGTGAACGCCATATATAGAAATATTCTTTTTGTTTTTGTTCTTAGATCAACCTAAAAGTGTATGCAAAATATCATAAAATTCAGTACTATCCAAAACATCTAAGGTGGAGGGTGGTTGTAGGGTTGGGAGCAGAAACTCAACAAAAAGTTTTTAAATCGACCTCTTACTGAATTTTTGTCATCTAAAAAAATTATTTCGTTAACATATTGACGTTATCACATCAAAATTTGTTCAGGGTGGTAAGTTTGAAATGATTACCCTGTATTTTCCACAATAGCAAGCTATAGCAATGAATATATGATTGTCTATAATCAGTTGGACTATATGATTATAAAAAAGTAATAATCACCGCGCACCTAGGCGCAATAAACTTTTACCAGTCTAACGGAACCTACACTTCTGAACATAATTTTACTAGATTTCGGTGCTTTTTTATAAAAGATATATTTTCAATGAATAGTTTTGTATACTATGATATAAAGTACATACCTTGATATAAATTATCCATGGTAGAAGTTTATCACAAACATGTATATTATACGACAAAGAGTATATAATTGATATCGTACGAAAACACTCACGAAAGCGTTTGAACAATATTGGTTTTTGAATAGTAATAGGTTCTTAGGCTTGTAGCCGAACGATGCGAACGATTTAGCATATTATCTTTGATTTTAATACATAAAAAGTCAAAATATAGATCGTTGGTTTTATGGGTTTTGTCCTGCTAGATTCCCAAAACGCCACACTGTGCGTCGTTGCGGACGCCGTGGAAACTTTCAACAAGAGAGATCATATGGTTATGTTGATCCTGGACATTGAAAAGGAGTTTTACAGAGTCTGGATAATCGGACTATTGCACAAATTAATTACGAGTGGTTACCCTGCGTATTTAATTAAACTAGTCCGAGACTACCTCGAAGGCCGACAAATTATGGTCAGGGTCAATGATCAAATGTCTTCCAGTAAAAAAAATTTTATCGATTTTATCTCCCCATCTTTTCAATATTTACATTTCGGACACCCCTAAATTAAGAAATACAAAATTAGCTTTTTACGCGGATGATACGGCGATCTATGCGCTAAATTTTCACCCGTTAATAGCATCTCGCATGATCCAAATTCACGTTAATGTCCTACGGAAATATTACGCGAAATAGAAGCTCCGGTTAAATACTGCCAAATCGGAACTCGCAATTTTTAGCAAACTAAACCGCCCGATACACCTTCCCTACCCTGTCAAAATTGACGAAGAGCCAGTCCCTGAGTGCGTAAAGTATCTGGGTGTCTATCTTGATTACCTTTCAGGAACCATACAACGGTGTAATCTCCGTTATAGGTAATTTTTGTCGAAATAATTTGTTATCTTATCAACCCGCGTGGTTTGGCTTTTTAAAAATAGTTGGCAGTTGCCAACTAATTTTGCCTTTTCGAAAACACTGCAAAAAGTGGAAAAATAACGGAGTGCGGAGTTGGAACCAGGGATAGACATCCTCTGTCTAAGGATATTACTAGACCGTGTTCTCGAAATTATTGTACTAACGTATTAGTGAAGCTTATTTGAACTAAAAATCCGTGAAACAACCCGGGTAAGTTGTTCTTTGTGTTTGTATTGCGTATCGCTAATTTTGATTGTAAATAACGATGTAGATTTCCTGGGACACGTACAACGTGAAACTTTGTCGGAAATATATCTACCTTGACGTTCTGGCGCACGGCATCGACGGGATAAATTGGCTTCTGATGTGTGAAGAGCGCGAAAAAGGGGAAAGCAAGTACCAAATCGTCCCCAAATGTCTATTCATCCATCATTGAAGTAACAACAATTAGCGAATTCAAGCAGGTCAGGCTATTAAATTTGTACGTTTTTTGTACACGTACGTTGCGTGGTGGAATTGAGGACCCATTTCGCCCATGTGGGATCATATTCACGCCATTTTTAAATCAATTAATTTACCGTAATCGCGATTGGTTTGTTGTAATTGGTTCTAAATAAATTTCAGTTCGTCAGATAGCTATCGGTCGATAGAACGTTTAGTTTTAAGGAATTCAAGTTATATAGTAATATAGTAATAATAGTAATATAGTAATTTTGTTATTCAGTATATTTTTAGTTAATTAAATATCATTAATGATATATCATGTTTTAGTTTTATAGAGAAATTTAAGTTTTTTGGTTGGCAAACCAGGACCGTTCATTTTAGTTTTTTTACCGGTTAGTGGCGCCCTAAAATTATAGTACAACATTCGGACAATGTACCCGCTAATTTGTCTAACAGTGTTCTAAATTTCGCAAATAAGAAGCTCGTGTAGTATTCGATAATTCGACCGGGAATGCTTTATGGGGCGCCAGTGTGGGGCAACGCGGCGCGTACACATTTGAAACGTGTTCAGGTCCAGCAAAACAAAATTCTACGTATTATTTTAAGAACCGATGGATATGTCCGTAGTATAAATTTACATACTCGCGCTGCGTGTCTTTTTATTAAAGATATTTTGGCTAAACATGTCACAAAAGTTTATGAAAAAACCATTCGGCATGGGAACCCCCGCATAAGTAACCACTTATAAACCGAGGATGCGAAAACATCGCTTTCCATTCGAGCTACACAACCTCTTGCCACCATCGCAAGAGTTTGCAGCGCCGGAACCACCTGAGCAGCCTGGGAATGAGCAAGAAGACGACGCGGACGCAGCAGGTCAGCAACAGGATGCTGAGCGGAACACCACCGATGATGATGAGTTTCAGCTGGATCAACGGAGGAGACGTCGAATGCGGTGGCGGTACCTGCGTGTGCGTGTTCGTGTTTTTATCAATAATTTTTAAACCAAAACTTTGTACGACCTTTTAAATATTTTTGTAAAACTTTTTCTATCGTTTTATCGTCGTTTATTTTTTTAAATTTACCCGCCATGCTGTTCACTCACTGGCGGGTAAATCGTAAAGACTGTAAATTGTAAATATAATTTTGGATAAGCGCCCAAGGCACCGTGTGTACATATGTATATTATTTGAAATTATGTTCATTCATAATGTATGTTTTTTAATTAATATATTTGTGTTCAATAAAAAATCAATCAATAAGGACCCAAACCAAAAATAAAAAATAGTATAGAAGGGAAAAGAAGAAAGGAGCCAATTATGCAGTCTCGGAGATAAATCTCCTCGTAGATCTTGTAATAAAATACAGAAATACAATAGAAAATAAAAAAGCGACTCCGTAACCTGGCAGGAAGAAAATCGTGGGAACAGCTTACAAGGGAATTTAACGCGCAAAATGATACTAGGACCTATCGATCGTTAAAAGTAAGTATTATAAAATATTTTATGGTTTACAGCAATTGAAGCGTTGAAATTTCGAAGGGGCCGTCAACGTAACTAGAGTTTAGAGCGTTTCTCGCCTCTATGCGATAGTCAAAGAGGCAAGAATCTCTCTAATGCCGCGTTGGCCAGTTGATATTTCAATGCTAAAATTTTCCTATTGATATTTTCTAATTTATGACTTATTTTGTAGGTACTGAAAAACAAATATGATATGTTAAATTAAAAGAAGCATGAAAAAAAATTCTACCCGACGTTATGAAACATTCAACTGGCGGAACCAAATAAGGACGTTTTAACTCCCATAGAGGAACGATTTCAGTGACAGGGTTGCCGGCGAGAGAAGGGAAACTTTGAATTAAATTAAAAAAAACGCAATTCTTCCTGCAACTGAAGTGGCAGATGAAATTGCACAGCCAGCGCATGTCGAAACGGAAATATTTGAACCAACAGATGAGATTTTGAAAGCTTCGGAAAGTGAAAATGGTATGATGGTGTTTATTTCCAACGTTGGACTTTATGTGAGCGTAACTAAACATTATTTGTCCAGTGGCTCAAATTTTGACAGTAACGTGGGAAACCTGGACACCACAACAATTAAGGACACGTCCGAGCGCAAAGCTGCGGCCTTCGAAAAGAAGAAACCTGTCAACCACCACATTAAATAACACCATTCAGAATTTGGCGGACTCGAGGCGGTATAGCTTGCTCCTTGGCTATACCGTACTGATGAGGACTAATAGTCCGAAACGCGCGTCTACAGTTGCTTCTTCGTATGACGGAATTGCCCGACAAACTACCTTTCTCCTTGAATATCTCACCGTCGATAAACCAGTTTTCCATCTTTATTTCCATGGGCTATGGCGTACCTGGGGTGTACCAGTCACCTCTGGCGCGACGTCACTTCTTGTCTTCGAATCCTGAAGATGTTGGGACTGAAGCACCAAATTGGCGACATAGGTCACCCCCTTTATTGTCTCCATTTGAGTGTTTTTCCATTGAAAGTCCATCTTGCTCCTTGGCTATACCGTACTGATGGGGACTAATAGTCCGAAACACGTGTCTACGGTTAGTTCTTCGTATGACGGAATTGCCTAACAAACTACCTTTCTCCTTGAATATCTCACCGTCGATAAACCAGTTTTCCATGCTTATTTCCATGGGCAATGGTGTACTGTGGTATCCCAGTCACCTCCGGCGCGACGCCACATCTTGCCTTCGAATCCTGAAGATGTGACTGAAGCACCAAATTGGCGACATTGGTCTCGATGAGTGTTTTTTTTTCATTGAGTGTCCATCTTGCTCCTTGGCTATACCGTACTGATGACGACTAATAGTCCGAAACACGTGTCTACGGTTGCTTCTTCATATGACGGAATTGCCCGACAAATTACCTTTCTCCTTGAATACCTTACCGTCGATCAACCTGTTTTCCATCTATACGTCCATGGGCAATGGTGTACTGGGGTGTCCCAGTCACCTCCGGCGCGACGTCACATCTTGCCTACGAATCCTGAAGATGTGACTGAAGCACCAAATTGGCGACATTGGTCTCCATATGAGTGTTTTTTTTTTTTCATTGAGTGTCCATCTTGCTCCTTGGCTATACCGTACTGATGAGGACTAATAGTCCGAAACACGTGTCTACGGTTGCTTCTTCGTATGACGGAATTGCCCGACAAATTACCTTCCTCCTTGAATACCTTACCGTCGATCAACCTGTTTTCCATCTATACGTCCATGGGCAATGGTGTACTGGGGTGTCCCAGTCACCTCCGGCGCGACGTCACATCTTGCCTACGAATCCTGAAGATGTGACTGAAGCACCAAATTGGCGACATTGGTCTCCATATGAGTGTGCTTTTTTTCATTGAGTGTCCATCTTGCTCCTTGGCTATACCGTACTGATGAGGACTAATAGTCCGAAACACGTGTCTACGGTTGCTTCTTCGTATGACGGAATTACCGACAAATTACCTTTCTCCTTGAATACCTTACCGTCGATCAACCTGTTTTCCATCTATACGTCCATGGGCTATGGTGGGCCTGGGGTGTTCCCGGTCACCTCCGGGGCAACATCACTTCTTGTCTTCGAATCCTGCAGATGTTGTGACTGAAGCACCAAGTTGGCGACATTGGGCACCCCCGTTATGGTCTCCATTTGAGTGTTTTTTCCATTGAGTGTCCATCTTACTCCTTTGCTATACCGTACTGATGAGTACTAATAGTCCGAAACACGTGTCTACGGTTGGTTCTTCGTATGACGGAATTGCCCGACAAATTACCTTTCTCCTTGAATACCTTACCGTCGATAAACCTGTTTTCCATCTATACGTCCATGGGCTATGGTGGGCCTGGGGTGTCCCAGTCACCTCCGGTGCGACATCACTTCTTGTCTTCGAATCCTGAAGATGTTGTGACTGAAGCACCAAATTGACGATATTGGTCACCCCCGTTATGGCCATTTGAGTGTTTTTTCCATTGAGTGTCCATCTTACTCCTTGGCTATACCGTACTGATGATAATAAATAACACCATTCAGAATTTGGCGGACTCGAGGCGGTACAGCTTGCTCCTTGGCTATACCGTACTGATGAGGACTAATAGTCCGAAACGCGCGTCTACAGTTGCTTCTTCGTATGACGGAATTGCCCGACAAACTACCTTTCTCCTTGAATACGTTACCCTCGATAAACCTGTTTTATCATCAGTGACTTAAAAGATCGCCATGAAATGTTATTTTGCATAAATATCTCAGAAAGAATTAACCTTAGCATAACAAAATTTCCCCATTAAAGACGAAGGATGTGGGTACATGATAAAGACAGAATTATTTTTTAAATATTAGTCCAAGAATATTAACATTTTATGATTTTTCAGAATCTATTGGCGTTATTTTCTTGGGCGAGCGAATCGTTTACAACCTTCAAAGATGGTGCGTCTAAAATGACTGGGCTAAATAATATAGGGTGATGGATTCAGATTATACATACTTTTTGTATAAGTAAAAGCTTACTGTTTTTACTACTAACATTTCGAATCATATTAAGGTTTGAAATTTTTGTGTTGTTTTTATTCTTTCTTTTTCAGAATGCACAATATGTCAAGAGTATTGTGTCAATATTTCAAGTAAATCGGAGCAAAACTAACGAAGATACAGCGTTTCAAGCCTTCAAGCGTTTCGGCCCTCAAGCTCGCTTTTTGATACCGGCCAGGCAACTGCGCGTACTCTGAACCAACCAACATCACTAGGGTGTAATTATGGTTACATACTCATAAGTTGTTTTTACGCGCCCTTTTAGACAGGCATCTTGGAATCTATATCCTATTGGGTTCGCGAGTTTTACTTTTAGGTTATTGTTAATCAATTAGTTAAGATTTTGTGTCAATTTATTTGATAAGAAGGCTTTTTCGTAGCTTTCCGTTGATCTTTGTTTGAGTTCGTTCGTTTGTAGTGTATTTTCGGTCGGTTTATGTTGTGATACATTTATTTACTTATTTGCAAAATGTCAAAAAAGTGACAACACAAGATCGGCAGAAAAGTGGTGATATTTTGGGTTTATGTTGGGTATAAAAGAAAGGAAAAATGCGATTTGGGCGACATACTATTACTACTGCTCGACAAACGAGAAATCACAGCACGACAAATGCCCAAGCGGTGAGGACTCTTGGTGTGAATGGCAAAAAGCGGCCGCTGCAAACATTTTGACTTCATTCAAACACAGTTACAGTGCGCTTTCTACAGATGTTACAGAAACCATAAAGCCAATCTACGAGAAGTCTGAGAAGGCAGGTCGCTGCCTTCTGAGCTCTTTTCGCGCCAGGACATACAATTGATTGCATAGTCGATCTCCCTCCGTTCCCCACTCTGGCAAATCGCCGGTCTTCTTCTTAGTCAATTCTTCACTTTCTTCATTGTAATTATCCTCTTCCTTCGTTTCGTCGCCGGTGTTGTGATTATACTCAGTTCGTTACGAGATCGATAATATTGAGTCAAACTGTCAAACGAAGCTAACCTAAATCTGTGCATAGTGCGACTAGTTACTTAAAATGAGTGTGAAATATTCAGTGAAATATTCAGCAAGCGACAAGGGCATGCTTATTCAAATTTTAGGGAACCATCCTATTATTGAAGATAAAAAAACCGATGCATACAACATCGACAAAAAAGCGTGGGAAAAAATCGCATTGGAGTACAATGCTACGGTGATAGAGAAGGTAGGTACTAAACAATCTATGTAATAATCTTGTAGGCTATACAGTACTTTTATAGAGAACAGTAATACAATTAAAACGGCTGTGGGATAAAATAAAGAGAGGCCGTAAGTGTGAACTAGCTGCAGAAAGACGTGAATTTATGGTCACGGGTGGTGGACCATCCAAACCACCGCCTCCTCCACAGCCAGAAATCGACAATCTTCTTCCACACCTCGAATACGAAGCACACATCAAAGATGGTTCCGATGATATTAGTTTGAAGAAAAATACAGGAGGTAAAATAAGTTTTATCCTTAACCTCTCTTCATAAACGAAAAAAATGCCATTTTTTAAAATTGATCTTGAGCTTATATTACAGAGTAAGTTATGGAGCTTGCTCCGGGAGCAGTCCATCATCGTCTGCTTTATCTGCTACTTCAGTAGAAGGTAATCCATTTTAATTTTTGAACCGTAAACATTTTTATATACCGTTTATTAATTCTTTTTACAAACACCACAGCGAAAAAATGGCAAAACCCAGTACTAAAAAGCATTAATATGATTTGGCAAGTGGTAGATTGGCAGTAATTAAACAAGAGGAAAGACATTCGGAAGAATTGCACAAGGTGAGGTTGGAGGAGGCCAATTACCGACTTACTTAACATTGATTAATTGATTTATTTATTTTACATTCCTATATTATATACTAAAAAAATCAGTGCGTGTTTTTATTTTAATCAAAATAATGACGTACTACATACGCTCTCATAAGGTTACCTAAGCGTTCATTGAATGCTGGGAAAGCATTTTCTGGTACATTATTGTTATTATTATTAACGTCTTCATTATTAATGTCTTCAACTTCTTCTACAACTTCACGCTGACCAATCGTTATCTTGTAAAGAACTGCACATGCCACAATAATGTAACAGGAAGTAGACACTTTATTAGCTAGCTTACGATCCAAACATGGAAACATACGTTTTAAAATACCAAATACACGTTCCACAATATTTCTTGTTCGAGTCTGTGCTTGGTTATATCGCCTTTCGCCTGGAGTACGAGGTTGTCGATATGGTGTTAAAAGGTATGGCAAACAGGGATATCCAGCATCGCCAAGCAAAAATCCAGGAAGTTCTCTTCGTTGAAATTTGCCTTTCATAGAACTTCTATTAAAAATATGGCTGTCATGGTAACTTCCCGGATATCTTGCCACAATATGAAATATTTTTAAATTAGGTCCAGTAGTCACCTGTACATTAATTGAAAATTTTCTTCCCCTATTTCGAAAAAGTTCTGCATTAGGTCCTCCTGGGTTGGTGATGCGAATGTGAGTACAGTCTAGGCACCCTGTTACTTTGGGAAAATGTGCAATTCTGTAAAACGGCACTTGTAAATTTCTGGGAATTTTATAAATCTTCTACTCTGAGCTGAAATTTTTCGGGTTATTCTTGTTATCACACGGCTCACAGTTCCCTGGCTGAAACCTCTTAAGTCTCCACACGCTAGCTGTAATGATGAAAATATGTTAAAGATCTTTCAAATCATAGTGCTGGATGTTTAAATCAAATAGTCCAGAGATTGACCATTCGATAACCAGTTATTTGGTGCGGGTATTTACATGTGCAATAAATACAAAATAATAATAAAGTAATTATTAACCTGAAAACTGCCAGTTGCATAAAAGCGTAATGTTAAGAGCAGGGCCATTAAGGGAGAAACAGGCAACCCTCTGTTGGTAATTGGTTCCTGATCTGTCACCATTGGCAATAAAATATTTTGCACTGTATTTTTCTAAATCGAAATCGTCTTTTAAATTGAACGTCATTGTATAGTTTTCATTGAACGTCATTGTATAGGATTTTCCACATCGCGAATGTATCTGTAATAAAAGTTACAGAAGTAAATAATTAATGTTTTGTCTACGAGTCATATATAATACGTTCATTGCATACGTATCTATGACCATATAACCCCGATCATGATACACGCCAATGATACACGCCAATGGTTAAATGACACTAGCTTTGTATAATAATGACAGCTCGGTCAAACAATGACTTCATTCATTATTTGAACGAACTGTCATGATTATACAACGCTAATGTCAAAGTCTGTCAAAACCTACGTGGATGACAGTAATATGACAGTTCGCCTCTCCATCATTGACAAATACATTTCAAATATTTGATATTAAATAATAATAATAATAATAATAATAATATTTATTGGATAGTATCAGTTGTTACAGACATCAGTTAAGGTAATTACATTTATCCAAAAGGATATCGAGTCAGTTCGACTACAAACATGTAGAAGACCTGTTTTTCATCGATCCCTGGAATTTAGTCGTAGATAAAACGTCGTATTCAACTCACAACGGATATCAATCGCGAGCATGAACGATACTATAATCTTATTTAAGCCTACTTACCTTCGTGGTATGTATATTTGTAAATCTATAATGTATCTATTATACCATATATATATGTTTCTAAAACATCGATAAACATCGCCCACCACTAATAGTCGCTGGCTTGGCAGTACACAAGACTGTCCTTTGGTACACAAGACCAGAAATCGATTTGGTGTGTCATACGAAATAATGAATGGCTGACAGAGCAATACACGAGACTGATCGTAAGGTACACTAGACCACAATTCGATTTGATGGGCAAACGATATAGTAAATCGATGCCCCAGCAGTGCACTAGACTGCTCCTTTGGTACACTAGACCATAAGTCGATATGATGTATAACGTGTGACTGTCAATAACTCTGAACTCATTAACTAGTCATACGTCACGAATGTAACAACTTTATTAGAAGAGTTTCTCTTAACAAACCATAAAGTTATCAACAATTCGTCGTCACGGCAAATTAATTTTCTTAACAAACGCACGTCTTTAGTGTTTGTGGACGAAACAATTTTAAGCGGTCACTGGCCACCACACCTTTGAATTGCCGACGATCCTTCGCTGTGCTGCTGTAACCAGCACAGGTTCGATGTACTACGGCACTGATTTGCCACTGGTGAGCCCTCTGACGAGAAGCGTTCCTTTCACCAACACAGCATCACCAACTTAAAAAATCTGAGGTCTCCAACAACACGGTTTCGCTCTAACACGATTGAAAATTTGCGGAAACCCTCTTACAACACGGCTTCCTACAACACGTTTGTGTATTAGGTTGCCTACCACTGCTGGGACAGAGTGAGGTGCGCAGCAGTGTTGTAGTATCTATAACACTGGTGCGCAGTTCTTGTAACCTACAAGGAGTGGCGTAGTTAGGGTTCTCCGGGCCCGGTACGGAACCAGATTTGTGGGCCCCAATTTTTTTTTTCGCCATGGGTGTGCTTTTTTTCGTAGTTAGAGTTAAGTTGCTGGTTTTCCTATGTAGTAGGGGCCCCAGCAACAGCAGCTCGAGCAACCATAAGTCAAATTTAGCTTTGTTCTGACTGGACTTAAAAATTATTCGTTTTCTTTTCTTGTGAATTTGGGGCCACCATTTTCGTGACCCCGGCGCGACCGCACCCCCTTGCTACGCCACTGCCTACGAGATTAGTGCGTGTTTTCTCGTGGAGTGTTTTTGTGTTGCGTAAATCGTCATGAAGGCTTGGAAGCAATTTTCAATTAAGCAATGTATCATTTCTTTATCGTTGAAAGAATTGAAAACATCAACATTAAATGGATGCTGGAAAAATATATGGCCATCGTCAGTTGAAAAAGAAAACGACCGCGAAACACCAGAAAATTAAATTGTTGGCATATTAGAACTTGCACAATCGACTGGAGGCGAAGGTTTTGACGATATGAATATTCTGGACGTTCATGATTTATTAATGGAAGAAGAAGTGAAGTAAAAGATTTGCATGAATTGCAAGAACATGCGCCGAAAGAAGCCGAAAATTCAAAAGAGAGTTGGAAAATTGCCGTTTTCCATACCAGCAAGTCTACAACGATCTTTTAAACAATAGAAAGCAAACAAAAATTACAGACTTTGTAAAGAGGGCAGAAAGCACAAATGATTCAGAGAGTGAAGATGACAGTATCATTCATCCGAAAAAGCGTTTACGTTTGATTGCATCGAGCAGTGACGAGGAAGACCATCAATAAATTAAGATTTAACCCCCCTTTTTGTACTTGCTCTGGGTCTCATACAACACGGTTTCACTTAACACGGCATTTTCTAGGAACGTATCTACCGTGTTGTAAGAGGGTTACCTGTACAAGCATAACCTGCAATAACAAATATCGCTAGATGTAGCTCAACGTACTGCTATAACCGCTACACAAAAGACCAGAACTCAAAAACTTCTCAACATTTTGGTAGGAAGTTGAGCATAGAATACGGCGAAGGTAGAATAATTTCAATTTATAATTGTATCGGAATAATCAGCAATATACACTTACTGAATGCCTCCAAAATCTTAGAATGAGCAATTTTGACGATATCAGAATAAAGTTGAATATCATAGATGCTATCCAATCCATTTGGTGTTGTCGCAGAACTTTTACGACGGTTGAGAAAAAGAAGTGTGCAGGTTGAGCACCTCTTGCAGTGCCCGATTTACACCGGGGCACGCCCCCGGGCCCCCACTAAATAGGGGCCTCCACAAACTTAAGGAAGCAAGAATTTTCTACCTAAAATAATTAATTGTTTATATTTTTGTTTCAATTACTTTTTTTACTTCTAAACGTACCTCACACTCGTAAGTATGGTATTTTACATATTGTATATTGTTAATAAAACCTCGAGAAAGCGCATTGTCAATTGACTCTACACCTGACGAAGCCCACATTGACCAGCTGACAGTAGTATCACATTATATGGAAGGATGTGTTCCAAATGAAAGATTTATCACTTTCATTCCAAAATGTGGCCACACTGGTGCTGCGATGGCAAAAGCTCTACTTGAATTTTTAGACTCCCGTAACATCGAATGTCGCGATTGTCGTGGCCAGTCGTATGACAACGCCCCAAACAGTGGCAAGTACAAAGGAATGCAAGCTCTAATGCTGGAAAATAATGACTTGTCTGTGTTTGTAGCTTGCTGTGGCCATTCTTTAAATTTAGTTGGCAAAGCTGCAGCTAATTCTTGTTCTTCCGCTGTTCATTATTTCGATTTCATTCAAAACTTGTATGTGTTCTTCAGAGGAACTACCGAGCGATATGCAATTCTGAACAGCAAACTGTCGCAGAATGACCCAAAATTCTACATTCCCAAGAAATTAAGTGAAACTCGTTGGTCATGTCGCGCTGATGCAACAAAAGCAGTTGTCTACGGGTACGAAAAAATAAAAGAAGTCCTTGCTGATATATCTTCTGCTAAGGAGCAGAAAGATGCTATTGAAATCGCACTGTACACTAGATTTTGGAACGCCATTTTGGAGCGATTTAATGTCACTAATAAGATTTTGCAAGACCCTAAAATGGTGCTAAGGTCAGCAATAGAAGCGATGAAATCGCTTCTATAATATATTAATATATAACTATAATACTATAATACTACTATAACTATAATACTATAATATACTAATATATATATATTCTAATATAAATACGAATCCGGTGATAGATAGGCTTTCTGCATCTTTGACTGAAAGAATTCATGCTTATGATATCGCCTGTGATCGATTTCGGTTCTTCAATCACTTGGAGGAACTAAGGATTTCGGATATTCACAACGTTGCAGAAAAGTTAGTGTAAATTTATAAAAACGATCTAGAGGACAGTCTTGAGAATGAGTTGGTGCAGTTTGTAGCATTGTCAGACGCCTTTAAGAAGGACTATAACGTCGACAGTGAACCAAAGGAATTGTTTTATTACAGAATTTTAATTAATAACAACTTCGGCGCTGCGTTCCCTAACATAGAAATTTCGTTACGAATGTATCTGGTGTTGATGGTGTCTAATTGCAGTGGAGAACGTTCTTTTTCAAAAATGAAAATTACTAAAAATAGATTGCGCACGACGATGACCTAGAAACGCCTGGCATTTTTTTTGCTCAGCATATAGAGAGCGATTTACTGCGAGAAATTGATTTCAAAGAAATCATCTCTGATTTCGCCGCAAAAATTTCTCGCAAGGTGTCCTTTGCGTAGGTTTAAATTAAATTTGTTTGTTTGTTTTTGATAAAAATTTATTTTTCAGTTGGCAAAATAAAATTATGCTAAACATATTGTTTAATTTAAGGTGGCCCCACATTTGTAAATCCGGCACTGACCTCATGTGTTCAATTATTTGTTGCAATTGTTAAGCCGCTCCCACGCGATGCGGTGAACACCTTCCAACTTCGAACGTTTGATAGTTCGTTGCAACGTGTGGCCGACGTTCAAGACTCGAGCTACCAATGCCATGTGGCCAACGTTTGGGTTTGGTCTCGCTCGAGCCATTGTTGGTATTTTGACCAGAATCAAAGGAGTATCCTCACATTTGAAACATCGTTGTTTTGTTGACACATCCCCAGAACCAAGCGGTCAATAACACACCACAAAAAGCATTCCGTAAACTAAAAAGGCATTTAGCCACCGATGTCCCCATTGAACAGGGGTAGGGGGCCAATACAATCTTTCAGTTACTGTTGTAATGTAACGTACAAATTTAAATTAAGCGCTTCTATCACTGAACCGCATAGCAATTATATTTAAACTTAACATACTATACTTTAAACTCACTATACTTTAAACAATAACAAAATTTTAATTTCTAGCCCTTACATTAGTCACATATAGGAGGAAGACTTTTCCCCCTCAATTATTTGAAACGTTCACAAAAAAGTATATGCACCTACTTGTTTTTCAATTCATTAAAAAGTTAGAGCAGTTTGAAATATTAACAACACAAAAAAAGATGAACAAAAAAAACACATATCAGACAATGTGAAACCGAAAACACAATCAATATCCATTACAACAATAAAAAGAAAAATTTAAGAACAAATAATAACTTGTTTAATGAATTTTAATAAAATGGTGGGCAAAGTGGAAAAGTCTTTACAGTAATCATTTGTCTTTTTCATTTTTACTGAAATAATAAGTCCCTAGAATATTGCCGTACAATCTTTAATTACCTGTATATTTACGTAATTATTTAATTTGGAATATTATGGTGTATAAATTGGTCTGATTTTATAGCTTTTAAAAATGGAATGGAATAATGAATCAATTTTGGAATTCATACAGTTGTATGAAAACTATCCAGTTCTTTGGAACCCCAAATACCCAAACCATAAGAATCGAAATTACTTAAACGATGCTTGGCAAAATTGTGTAAATGAAATTTCTATTGATATAAATCTGGAAGGACTACGGAAGAAGAAGGAATCACTTATGGCCACCTATAGAACATTAACAAAATAAGTTCGAAATTCCGAAGTGACTGACTGGGTCAAGAACCAAGGAGCTATACGTACCTTCATTGTTTGCATATGATGCCATATTCCGCTTCATCAGGGCCACAGGAAAAAACACCATCTTTAAGTTCGGACGTAGGTATTCTTTTAAAATAAAGCACAATTTTTTCATATAATAATGAAATAAAAAAGCATGTAATAATCAAAAAGAAGTATATAATAGAAATCAGTTCAAATATAAAATAAACAAATGAAAAAATCTATCGGTTAATTAACATGATCTTGCCATTCATGGACATAAAATATTGTGCAAATTCCCTTATAATATCATTAGCCTCCTGGGATGGTTTTCTGGCTATCCTTGTGAGGGGAATAAACGATGAATTGCTGGTGTCTTTGCGCTTCGTTCCTCGCTTAATCTGTCCATCTTCCTGGCAATCTTAAATTCCATCTGGCGTGTATCTTTGCCTAGATGAATGCTTCGCAATAAAAAGTTGTGGAGTATTGCACATGTCATGGTAACCGAAATGGCCTTTTCGGGTTTTAGTAGCATAGGTTTTCTAAAAACACGAAATACTGATGATAAAGTTCCAAATGCGTTGTTACCAATTCTTCGTGCACGACAAAGGCGGTAATTGAAAATTCGTTAAATACTACTCTTGGCATGATTTCCAGAATATGGTTTTAAGATTGCACTGCTAAGAGGGAACTCAACCAATCACCTAACAAACATATGGCACACTGTTTTCGCGTCCTGGTAGGTGTTTGTTTCGTGGAAGCAAAAGTTCTGTTCGTATAATATTTTCATACAGTTTCGTGGACGCAGACAGCAGCATCATTTATCCGCCCTTGTCCACCCACATCAATAACGTTAAACAATAGTCAGCATCAACCAATCCCAAAAGTATTATGCTAAATGTTTTTATAGTTGTAAAATGTTGACTCGCTGTTAAACGGAGCTTGAAGTAGCACATGATTGCCATCTATGGCGCCTACATAATGGGGAAAGTTCCATCGTTGAGAAAATCTAATCTCCATTCCTTTCCACTCTGCCTCAGATTGTTAGAATTAAAAATGAAAAGAACATAATTTTAAAAGACTCTTATTATATTTTTGTTATATACAAATAAAATTATAAATAAATAATATAATTTTTTTAATCGGAAACCGATTGAGGAGTTTGTAGAGGACGAACCAGAATTTACAAATGAATTTTATCTCGGACAGGATATTGACCCATTAGAATGTATAGAAACCCCTCGGAAGAGGAAATCAAATTTGGAATTTGCCACACAACGCGGCAAAAAAATGATCCTAATCCAGTGAAGGCCTATGTAAACAAACATTTACAGCAAGCCAGTGAAGCGTTGGCAACACTCACCACCAGACCATGTACAAACACCGCCAGACGGATGTGCGTTATATGGGGAGCTCTTGGCAGCTAAATTAGGAAAGTTGTCTGAGAGAACCAGAATAATAACCCAGAATAAAATAGACAATCTTATTTTTGAAGCTCAACTAAGTGAATTGGATGTTTTGCTGGTTTCTGCTGAACCTACTTATTAAGTTGCTTTTTATTTAAGTTTTTAAGTTGTTTATTAAGTTAATTAAGATTACTAAAGACCAAAAAATACAAATAGCTTTTTTCTTACCCGTATTTCATCCTTGAGCACGTCAATGAGAGCTTGACAAACATCGGGAACGATTAGGGTTATGGCCTGATGTGATATTTTAAATAAATAATAAAAGCTGGTATAACTATCGCCAGTAGCCAAAAATCTCATAGTAACTGGACGCCTTTCTGTGATGGGAATGTCTTTCCTCATACAGGTGGCCACCAAAAGAGAGATGTGTTACCCAGGTCGCAATAGTATAACTATGGTCAGATTTGTTGTATCCACAGTCGCTTAAAAGGGGATGAGTCGTTCTAAGTTTTTTTTGCCAGCCATCCGCCTAAATACTCCAAGCCATCATTTTCCACTGTAGTACCTTTATGCTGATTACTTGGAGTTGGTGAATCTTGCCTTGTAGTTAGGTCAGTCTCAGTAGAACTAGAAGATGCAACTGTTTCACTAGATATTAGTCCGCTCTCATGTAAAACTATTCCAACAACATAATCTGTTTCATCTTCATCGTCTAGGAGATTTGTATTGTGAGAAGTATTATTTGTTTTACCTAATATTATTAGTCGCAGTCTATTGATGGCATTTAAAGGTGTTGGGTGGTCATTGAGACCACCTCTGGTTCTAATTTGCGAAAACAGGTTTTCCAGAGAATCTTGATTTAGACGACTAGTTAATATGTATTTTAATTGATAATTTTCTCGTAAGTCCTCGTACAGGATTTTACCGCATTTGTTGTCATTAATATTCCTTTGTGAAATATTTGTAAAGTTCTTTTATTTTTGCAAAATATGTTAGACGTAAAGTGAATCATTGAATCTAATATTCTGTTCTGTTCGTGCAATTGTAATCCATATGCAGCTTTGGCAACAATGTTGCAGTCTGGTACTCGGGAATTTAGCAGATCAAACCACGCGTTGGTGGTTTCAATGAAATCGGCGGTAATTGTAGCTGTCGGATAATTTCTTTAATAGTGCTAAGTGCCGTGGCTGTGTGACGCGACAGTAATTGCGTTGCTAATAAAACGTTTTGCCTTCGAAATCGATCACAGGTTAATTTTTACCTTCAAATAAAAATTCTGAATCAATCAGCCTGTTCCTAATAAGTTTTAAAAGATGCGGAGCATCAGCAAAAAAGTATTTTTTTGTGATGGTATTACTGGATGGGTTTATTGTGCGTGATATTTAAGACTTTCCATAATCCAACATTACCGCCCCCACAAGCAATTACCGTAAACCCAACTCTATGTAATTGGATTACCACAGGCTGCTTCCATCTGCCAATTAAATCCACGTGCATTGATTACTTGCATTTCTGAATGTGGTCCGACAGCTTGATCTCTCTTCTGGTCATATTCATATGTTTCTTTCACTTTCATCTCATCGTACTGTAATACGACTAACTTTTCATTTTCAGTCATGTTCTTGCCCCACACATCCAAAATCCTTAATACGGTATGCAAAACACCTTGACGCATATCTAACTTCCAAGCGTATGTCTGTAGTGTCCGAATTCCAGGTTAAGGGGAATGGAATTGATTTCTTAAATAGACATAGCTCATTTTGCTTAAATATCTTAAGGTGATTTTCGCCCCATTTAGATATTTTCTTTGTGCACTATTCTTTTTAACTGGGTTTCACTGAAAATACGACCAAATACCTTCTTCAAATCAAAACTATTGCGTTGGGTATTTGACAATATTTTACACTTGCCGTTCATTTTGCGCAGAAACCTCTTTAAATGTATTATTTTCGACTACTACTAATAGCTCAAATTTTTATGTATTAAAAGTATAGAAAATAATATTTAAATATTATTTAAATCCATCAACATCTTCCGGTCGCAAATTATTGTGAAAGATGGAGAAATTTTGAAAATTTACAAATAACGGTAGACGACAGTTCTGGCAACTTGTAAAAAACTGACGCTTTTATTATAAACGTTCAGTGCCAAGTAGTATCTCTCCTGTGCACAACACCAAATCACGTCCTCCCCAGTAGGAAGCTTGTTTGATGAAAAATCTTAAGGTGTACCAAATATAGGGCACTTAAATAACTGCATGTGATGATTTTGTCATACTATATCACCGTTAAGTTACAAAGTTACACGTTAACTCGCAAAGTTACATGTTAAGTCACAAAATTACACAAAAGTGTCATAACACAAAACCAATATTGAAATACATGCGAACGGCAAAATAATAACAAGACCACAAGTGCACACGCACGTGCGTGGCCC
Organism: Melinopterus prodromus; assembly: GCA_964023965.1. Taxonomy (NCBI): domain Eukaryota; kingdom Metazoa; phylum Arthropoda; class Insecta; order Coleoptera; family Scarabaeidae; genus Melinopterus; species Melinopterus prodromus. The sequence continues at coordinate 37,560,573 of OZ030391.1, read as the reverse complement.
TGGGCTAAAGTGGTAGCTGGGGAGGGGGGCCAAGGAGGGTTTGGTTCAATTAAGACCCATTACAATAGAGTTGTTAATGACTGGATGTCTAGTAATCTGGGAAAACCTTTATCTATTTATGAGGTTGCTGAAATGGTAGGAAAAGCTTTTCGTTTCGCATTTACAAGTAAAAATATTGTAAGCGGATTCGCTGCCAGTGGAATATTTCCTCTCAATGAAAACATATTTACGGACGAAGACTTTCTTTCTTCACACGCAACCGATAGACGTCCGCCCGTAACAAGCCTACCCGGCGAGGAGAATTAAGATAGTTCAAATTTACCAGGTCCATCTACTTCAACCAACTCCACCCAACTGCAAAATATTAAAGCCACCCTATCACCCGCCAATATTAGGCCATTCCCAAAGGTAGCACCTCGAAATCCAAAATGGAAAGGCAGGAAGAAGGGAAAATCTGCAATTCTCACAGATACACCTCCAAAAAAATAAGAACAAAAGTAAAAAGAACAAAAAATGTTGAAAAATGTTTAATTTTATGTATTTTGGTTGTTCTTTAGAATATATATTTTGAGTTTTTTATATGTTGAATAACTAGTTTTATTTTTCTTAGTTACATTATGTGCCAGTGTGTGGCGGCGTACACCCTACAGCAAACAGCATAAAATTATTTTGTTATATAGAACGCTGTGACTTTATAATGTCTGGTTGCCATGTTATGGTTGTTTATGTTTTTTAAATTATTAACAAATCGATTCAAGCAACACACACGTCGCTTTACTACTACATAATAAGTTAGTCTAAATAAAAATACTTTCATAGACTACATTGGACTTCTTTTTGTTTATCTAGATGACATACTCATTGCAAGTAGAGATGAAGACCAACATTTTTTACATTTAAAACACCTTTTCGAAAGACCTAACAATTATGGCATTAATATTAAACCCTCTAAATGTGTTTTTGGCGTTAATTCAATAGATTTCCTTAGCCATAACATCTCCTCAGATGGAATTAAACCTTCACAGAGTAGAATTCAGGCCATCACGGAGTATCGACAACCTTGAACGCTTCAAGAGTTACAAAGATATTTGGGTATGATCAATTTTTATCATACCAACATTTTCTCAAGTTCTTCACTGCCTATATACTCTTTCCAACTGTTTATATGAAAATAAACAAAAGAAATATTTGGTCAGAACAGCATGAACATTCATTTACTCAAGCCAAAATACTTCTTGCTCAACCAGTTCTACTAAAACATCCTTGTCAAACGGCCAAAATATCTATAACTACAGATGCGTCAAATACAGCCATTGGCGCTGTCCTTTCCCAATCTGTTAATAATATTACACAACTAATAGCATTTTCCTCAAGAAAACTTACATTAGCAAAAGTAAATTATTCAACTTTTGACACAGAACTTTTAGCTATATGTTCAGGAATTAAATTCTTTAAACATTTTTTACATGGAAATCAATTTAGGGGAAATACGTACAAAATGACATATACGTACAAAATGACATCATATTTGGCACTCTCAAGCGCACGCCTGAGTACCGCATCACGTCACCCGAGCTACTTTTAGTAATCTGTAAAAACATGAACGCTCTTCTATCATTTGTGCGACATTTGCAACAATGTTGTACGGGGATGTTCTCGTACTTAATTTGGGATTCTTCAGTAGCGGATGGTTTGAAGATAAAAACTCACAAAACCTTTTAACATGTTTTATTCAGTCGTTAGATGTTACAGTTGTTATGGTTGAACTAATACTAAAGTGTATCTGCAATTCAGGTAGCTAGCAGACACGTCGTGGAAGATTCGCCTGAGGCTTCTTAGCCAATCGCGGTTGACATGTCCTTATATGGATATGGCGTGATTTATGCACACACAAAAGAAGTGTGCATTCAGCAAAAATATAGACTAGTGGAATCTTCCATGCTGTGTTACTGGGTATGTCGTACCTACAAGGGAATGTGAATTATTTCATAACAACAAGGCTTTTGTGTAAAATGTAAGTTTTCACCATTTATCCAATTTGTGATGCTTTTATTTCAATCTTCACTTATTTGTTATTGCACTATTATAAATTTCCCGTAAAAAACATATTCTTTGTTTTTATTTTATAATTTAAATTTTTTAAAAGGTTAGAAGGACAAAATGACGTACACATGCAACGGACATAATGACATAGGTATGTCATTTTATCCGTAACTCAAGGATATTCAAACGTTACGGTGCACATCTCGAGCGCAAATGGCAAATCATAACCTCAAAATACAAAACAGTGAATTAGCCAGATTTTCATTAATACTGCAATATGCTCATCAAACGTTATTTAATGATGATGAGGATGAAGCAGAGACAATCGAGATTGTCCCGAAACTTTATGGTTTTGCCGAAGAATTGGTGCCATTTATGAATGATGGGCAATTTAAAGCGCATTTTCGAATGAACCCTTCAACCTTCAAAATTTTATTAAATATGTTGCACTCTGAAAGTCCTGAACCTACTGTTAGGCAACCACAAGTGGATTTTGGTAAGCAGCTGATGATCGCTGTTTGGTTTTTGGCCAATCTGGAATGTGTCCGGTATGTATATGACAACATGCTTATATAACAATATCTAAGTTGATATACACATTATTTTAGTTCCATTGCCAGCTGATTTGGATTCAGCAAATCTACGTGTTGGCAAGTAATAAAGAGAATGTGCACTTTATTTCAAAAAGTAAATCTTAAATACAAAATCATCAGTTGGCCATCTACTGCAAGAGCGAATGAAATACAGACATCAATATTACGTACCTATAACTTTCCCGGTAATATAATAAATAAAACCTTGTGGTCAGAGTATTTAACTCATCATTTGTAATTGTAGGTGTACTTGGAATTATTGATGGTACTCACATGCCAATTAATGCACCTTCGGAATACAAAATGTCTTATTTCAACAGAAATTCTTACTTTTCTGTCCTACTCCAAGGAGTATGTAACCACAAAAAGAAATTTCTAGATGTATACGCAGGCCAACCAGGATCGATGCATGACAACGCAGTTTTGGAAAAATCAGATTTGTATACACGAATGCAAAATAATATATATTTTCCAAATAATGGTCACATCATTGGTGATTTAGCGTATAAGTTGCGTTCAAATTTATTAGTAGGCTTTGAAAATATTGGCCACTTGACACGACGCCAGCAGAACTATAATAATATGCTAAGTCAAGTGAGAATTTTAATAGAACAAACCAAAGGAATTTGGTTTGTTAAAAGGTCGGTTTCGACGCCTTAAAATGTTGGAAACGAGAAGGAATTTATTTATTTATTTATTTACATTTGGACACACTAACAGGATAAATCCCAATATAAGTGGCCCCTAAATTACAAACAAATTAAATACACAACAATGCCATATGTGATACAAAGATAAACAAAAATGGTATCGGTTATCGGTCAAGAACCAAAGAAATATAAACTGTAATCAAAATGAAATATAGCGATAATGCGCGATGCGCTCTCATACAATATGGTAAAAATAATACAAAAAATGTAACGTTCTCACAAAAAACAGTGACGCAGCAGGGCAGCCCTGAGTCGGTCGGTGGAGCACCCGAAGACGTCCAAGTCTACGCGATTGCAAGCAATAGCCATACGATTAATCGGCGAGTTCCGATAAGCGTTCGTACGCGGCAGTAGCGTGACAAAATGAATGATTTAATATCGATGATAATCGTTACATCATGTATACTGCATAACGTTTGCATTATGCAATCAGATATCTTGGACAGCATTAATATTGAAGAAGAACTGAGAGAGTTAAGAGAAGACGCAGATCAAGCATATGAGGGTGAAAATCCAGAAATTGTTGCTCGTGGGAAACGAAGTGTAGTACAAAACTTACCACTACGTGAGAATCATTTATAATTTTTTAAAACTTTATTATTTTCTGAATAAAACTGTACAAAAATATATATACCTATATACCAACAAAACAATAAAATAAATTATTATATTTTACATCTACAAAAAAAAAAAACAAATATTCTGAAAAAGTAACGAATGTAGAGAAAAAGTAACTTATGTAGATCAGTCAGAGGTTTGCTTATATGCCGACTACATCTTGTCCACCACTTTTTACAAATATTTGTTAAATTTGTCAAGGCGAGCAAGCTTTTCTTTATGTCGCCGTTCTACAGTATTCTCTTTTAGTTTTCTTTTTTTACTAAAATTGCTAGGATTGTCTTCAGGAACTGTGAAATATGTAAAACATAATTATGATGAGACATTTGAACAGTTACTACGAGTGACATCAGCCGGTTCATTTGCATCATCCTCGTTTTCGTTGGGTGTGGCATCATTATCTGTCATCACCATGTCACGAGTACTGCTGCATGTAGCAGGGGCAGTTATTTCTGGCCGCTCTTTTAAAAACTTCAATTTGTTTTCAATTTGATGCACATCAAATGATGTTTGGCACTTCTGATTTATATCTTTTAGTATTTTTAACCATATTAGTTTTTTCATTGGTGCTCGATCAAATTTTTCTTCATAAATGCTCATCATATTTATTAAGGTGTGGGTTAATGTATCATTATACTCATTACTTCTGTTTTGACTATCATCTTCCTCGGGAGTAGCTAAAATTTGCCTATTAAGTAAATTTACTATTAACATACTTAACTATTTACCGTTTAAAATATTTAAATTAAATTCCGACAATTTATGTAGATGCGCTTTAAAACAACCATGGTTCGAACGTCGGCGGCGAGAAATCCTTTTACATTGGTAAAGTACTGACACCAGCCGGAACGTGACCAAACCCGAATGTTGGGCGCTTGGCATTGGCAGCTGCAGGCTTGAACGTCGCCGTCGGCCACACGTTGTAGCGAACTATCAAATGTTCGACGTTGGAAGGTGCTCGTGGCATAGTGTAGCGGCCTTTTTTCAATTATCGCATCAACTGTCGAACTCTTTTAACGCAATCGTTCAGCCCAACGTTCGTCGAGACGTTCACCGCATCGTGTAGGCAGCGCCATTAGCCAGCCGAGACTTGGTCGTTCAGTACGGACGCATTTTAATTTGCTGCCGATGCAATGACCGATATTACAAGGCGTGTTTTTTCAACACGAAATTCAAACGCCAAGAATAACTATAATTAAGTGCTCGTTATGTAATGTTCCTGTGCATTTAGCATGTTCAAAATTTGACGACGAGGAGTTCGATCTTATTTCCGGTCGAGAAGATGTAGGCAGGTTCTGCAATCGCTGTAAGGAAAACGTGGAGTTGAATGAATGAATGAATGAATGAATTACTTTATTATTCTACTAATAGCATACAGTCTGGATAAATCACATTAATAACAATAACAGTTTATTGTAGATCATGCGATTTCCCACGCGTTTCTTCCCTCCTTCCTCGCCACGAGTGGTGGTTGCTCATCCCCGGGCTAGCGGTATTGAAGGTTCCTTCCGTCCGTCCAAGTGAATAGTGTCTTCAATTAATTGTTACTATATTTTTTTTTGTTATTTTTTTTTTCTGAATTTTTTTGTATTATTTTTTTTTTTCAATTTTTTTCGTTTATCTATTTATTATTATTATTTTTTTTATTTATTTTTTTTTATGTTTTTATTTTTTTTTTATTTTTGTATTTCTTTTTTTAAAATCATTCTCTTAATAGTTTTCCTAAATTGCTCGTATGTTAGGTTTTTAATTGTTTCGTCTAATTTGTTATATAAGTTTACTGTATCTGTAGTTATATTCAGGCCATATCTCGATAAATTAATTCTCTGCGTTCGTATCATTTCTCGCTGTCTTGTATTTTTATTGTGTATATCATTGCTGGTCGTAAATGCAAGTGCAGTCCTTATCTCCCCCTTTTGTATCTTGTGCATTAATAAGATATCGTTCATCATCAGAGTGTCACGAATGTTTAATTCTCCGGTACGTTCAAAAACAGTTGTTGTTGGTGTATGGCAGTCGAGGTTGAAGAGTAATTTTAGTACTCTATTCTGTTGAATTTGGAGCATATTCAGATTTTTCTGTGTTGTCGCTCCCCATATTGTCCCTAAGTACTGTATGCTGCTCGTAAACATGGAATGGTATATTGTTTTTCTCATTGTGTTCGGGATCATCTTCGTGATTTTTTGAATTTTTGATATAACTAGTGAGTTCTGTCTTCTTATTTTCTGTATATGTTCATCCCACCTCAGATTTTCCGTAATAATCAGCCCTAGATATTTAGATTTTTCTGTTTTTGCTATTTTTTGGCTGTTTATCTTTATGGTCAGCGATTTATTCTTTCTGTTGTTATTCATAATTATGTAATTCGTCTTTCTTTCGTTTATTGTCAGATAATTTTGGGTGCTCCAGGTTTCTAGCTTTTTCATATCGGTGTTTATGTCCTGTTGTATGTTAAACATATCTTTGTTTGTATATACCATGCAGATGTCATCAGCAAAAACAAATAGCTTGGCGTTCAGGTGGAGTTCATGGAGGTCGTCTGTATATAGGATGTACATTACAGGAGAGAGGTTTCCTCCTTGCGGCAGTCCGTATCTGGAATATGCAACCTCACTTTCTGTGGTCCCTAGTTTAACTATTTGTGGTCGGTCGTTGATGTAAGTTCTAATAATATTTAAGTTTCCTGCCTTTATTCCACAATGTTCTAGTTTTTCTAGGGCTTTTTCTTTACTGACCGTATCAAATGCCTTTTTCATGTCTACGAAAACTGCTACCACTTCATTTCCCTTGTCCAAGTTGCCAAATATATATGTAATTAGATCAAGTGCTGCTGAAATAGTTCCTGTTTTCTGTTGAAAAGCGTATTGTTGCATGTTTATTAGATTGTGGGTTTCGATCTGTTTATCTATACGTCGTTTTATTATTGCTTCTGGAATCTTGCCGAGTGCCGACAGCTTGGAAATCGGTCGATAGTTCTCAGGTTTGGTATTGTCCCCATCTTTGTATATCGGTGTAATTACTGTTGTTTTAAGGTATTCTGGATATGTCCCTTCCGCCAGCATGTTATTTGTGAGCTTTGTAAGTATTGGTGTTAGTACTTCTGAGTTTTCTATTATCATGTTGTTAGTGATGCCATCGAACCCTGGTGTTTTGTTTTTTTTAAGTTTTTTAATTATATCCTTGATCTCGTTATTGTTCGTTTCTTGGAATTCAGCTGTGGCTATGTCTTTGATTGTCTGGCTCCGCTGGTCGGTGTTTCGTTGCCTTAGCTTACACTGCTCTGCCAGTCTTTCCCCTATTTCTGCGAAGTATTTATTTAATGCATTCACTATTTCTTTTTCATTTGTTTGTGTTATGCCATTTTCCTGTTGTATCTCCCTTATTATCCTACTTTTGGGTCCGTTGTTGCCAATCAAATTGTTGACTATTTCCCACGCCTTTCTACTATCATATTTTAGTGCCTGGAGTTTTTTCTTGTAGTAGTCAGCTTTTGCTAGTTTTATCATTGACGCGGTTTGTTTCTTCAGTTCATTGTATCTGCCTTTTAGCACTTCGTTGGTTTGGTTTTTTCTATATGCCTTGTCTGCCTTATTCCGATTTTCGATGTTCTTTATTATATCGGGTGTTATCCAGCGACATTGTGCTCTTCGTTTGACTCTTTCTTGTGTTTTGTGTTTGTTGATTATTCTTCCCATTTCCTTTGATAGCTCTTCGAAGCTGCTAATTTCCATTCCAATCACTGACTTTATTTCTTCGTTTATTTTCATTGTGTTTATGCAGTTCTTGTAGAAGTAGGTGTATTTTAACGGGCTGAGTGCAGTAATTTCCGTCAATATTGGGTGATGATCTGATGTGTTGGTCGGTAGTATTTTTATTTTTCCTATCTTGTTTTTTACATTTGTTATTACGTGATCCAGTATTGTATTATTTCCGGTTGGGTTTGCTCGGGTGTAGTGTTTTTTTCCTATTATTTAGCAGTGCGTATCATTGCTCTTTAATGATGGATTTATATTCTCTTACCGTGTTGCTGTCTTCCAGGATATTAACATTGAAATCTCCCAATACTATGTGTGGTCTTTTTCTGTCAAGGAGGTTGCTTTGGAGAGCATGTTTGAGATCTTCAAACGATACTTGTGGAGGCTTGTAAACGACAGTCGCAGTTAGTTTTTCTTTATCCATATAAATTGATAGTATTTCGATATTTTTGTTGTTACTTTCTGTTTCACTGTATACAATAAATCTTCTCGAATGTATACTGCCAGTCCTCCGCCCCTTTTGTTGTCTTGTCTGGAATAATATTCCGAATTGTATCCAGCGATATTATAAAGATGTTCGTTTTCGGTTGTTAGCCAGGTTTCTGTTATCATAATTATCGCCGGGTTGTTGTTCAGTGTGGGTATCATTTCAATTGTTGAATCCCAGTTGAATCCCAAATTCATGCTGGCCCTCGGATCAGATTTGGGAGCTTAAAAAGGCTATCGAGAAGAACGGCAGCAGAGTTGAGGAACATGACAAGTCATTAGATGGCCTGCGTGCGACAATGGATGACATGAGTTCTGCAGTTGCAAAGGGCAATAATGAGGTGATTCAAGAGGTACATAAAGTATCATCATTGGATTATCCGGAATGTTGAATACAGTTTATTGATGCGAAGGCCGGGATCAATGTGCTAAGCGTTGCTAAGACTTCAAAGGGATACACCAGTATTGCTGAGGTTGACGGTAAGACATTTAGAGAACCTCGCACATGGCTCTGTTACAATTTATTGGGATGATTGTAGAGTGTTTGAGATAGGGGATGTTCTGCGATGCTTCAAATGTTATGGATTTAATCACATAGCCGAAAATTGTAAGAAAGATCCTATTTGCCCACGGTGTTCTGGCAGTCACACAATCAGCGACTGTAAATCTAGGATTCTATGTTGTGTCAACTGTAAGTATGCCAAAGAAACGCTAAATTACGACATATGTAATATTGCTCATGCGGCGTGGTCAACGGCCTGTCACATTTACGAAAAAAGCGAAACTAGGGCGACAAAGAATCAATTACGATGGACATTTTTTAGAAGTAAGAAGTATGAAAAGAGTGCATTGGACGGACGGCAACAATCGACGGTGAATAACCTTGCTGATACTGCAGATCGCACAGTGACCAACACATTGTTTGTGCACTTAAATGTTAGACTTTATGTTAGACTTAATGTTAGTTCAGCAAATTCGTTCGTGTCAAGGAATTCATTGTTCTACATAACTGCGGAATTTTTGCTGTTACCGAGTCATGGCTGAGTGACACGATTTTGAGCGAAGATATTGCTATTCCAGGATACAGACTTATACGGAAAGATCGAGGTGGATCGTGGCAGAGGTGGAGAAGTGGCGTTATATATCAAAGACACAATGCGGAACTCGCGTATGAACTTACCAGATTATCATGACCACGAAATAGAACAATTGTGAACACAGATACAAATTAAAAAAATCTCAGTAGCGGTAGGTGTCATTTACCGTCCGCCATCGGCAGGTTTACTTTTACTACAACAGCTGGAGGCTACCTTCAATCATATTTACATGCAAACTCAGAATATCCTAGTCATGGGTGACTTTAATGTCGACATGTTGTCTCCGTCGACTTCGAGACAAGTATTAAAAGCAATTCTGAATGATTACTCGCTGACCCAGGTGATATCAGACCCGACCCGGATTACTGCTAACACTGAATCTTTAATTGATCTAATTCTTATCAGCAATAATTTTCTGAACGTGGATGCGGACGTGATTGAATGTGATTTTTCCGATCATCATGCAGTCGCTTGCAGCGTGCCTCTGAGTACTTGCTCTGTCGATCGGATATGTGTGGAACTTCGCAATTTCAGGGACTTTGGTTTGTATGCTTTCCTCCACGATGCGTCATTGATCCCATAGGATGTCATATACCACCTCTCAGCTCTAGATGACAAGTTGCAGTTCTTTAATGGGGTATTACTCGAACTATTTGACATACATGCGCCAAAACGAGTCATTCAACTGCATCATAGGCGCAGTCAACCATGGTTTACTGACACACTCAGGCAAATGAAGAACATCAAAAACGGCGCTTGGCGGAGATACAAGCGCAGTAAATCTCCAAATCATCGAAAATATTTCTGCAATCTGAGAAGTTACTTCAACAATGCTGTAATTCAAGAAAAGAGAGCATATTTCACGTCGCGTACACGTGGTCTCAAAGACCAGAAATTACTGTGGCAACATCTTAGATCGTGGGGTGTGTGTGGTGATAACCAAAATAATCGTGTGCCGATGGACTTGTGTGATGCTGACGCTTTCAGTGACTATTTTATTACCAGTATACCGGGCCTACCGTATGACTCGGACTATGTGGACATACTGGACACTCATCGCGGCGCTGCACACCCGCGAGGGGGTTGTTTTCATACAACCCGGTAGAAGTGGAGCGCGTTAAAGAACTTATTTTTAAACAAAAATCGACGTCTTGTGGTGCGGATGGTATTTCATCAAAAATGCTTCAGTTTGACGCTTCTTTTCGTTCAGAGCCGCTGACCCACACCATCAATTACTCCTTCGAGCAAGGATACTTTCCAATATCCTGGCGAGAGGCGAGAAGCAGTGGTCCTATCCATAAGACCACCAATCCTGTGACCTATGCTGACTATCAACCCATAAGTCTTTTGTGTACTGCATCAAAGATTGCTGAATCCACTTTACAACATTTTACAATATCTCGAACACCGGAACATATTACCGCCAATCCAGCCGGCTTCCGCGGGGGTCACTGCACCAGTACTGCTTTACTACAAGTGTTGGATGATATTGTGACTTCGCATCGTAGTCACTCCACTACCGCACTCGTCCTCTTAGATATGCCGAGGCTTTTGATAGCGTACACAACACTACAGATCCGTGCTTAATTCGCCCATTAGATTATATATATATATATATATATTAAAAACACAAACAACTCTATTTAAAATTGTTTATTTTCTTGGGTATTGTAGGCTTTGTCACATTTAACATATTAAAACTTATAACTAAAAGTCACAAGAGACAACACATTAAAAATTATTTGTTCTGACGTTTCGACACCATTTGTGTCTTGATCACAGATAGTCTATCTGTGATCAAGACACAAATGGTGTCGAAACGTCAGAACAAATAATTTTTAATGTGTTGTCTCTTGTGACTTTTAGTTATAAGTTTTAATATGTTAAATGTGACAAAGCCTACAATACCCAAGAAAATAAACAATTTTAAATAGAGTTGTTTGTGTTTTTAATATCATCTACAAGGCTAAAGTAAAGTTAAACAAATATATATATATATATATATAATAACCCGACAATTATGATGTGTTAACTGAAAGCATATTTGTTAATTTAAAAGTTGACGAAGCTAACATTGATATGAATAATGAACCTGATTACACGGAACTATAATTAACGGGAATTCAATCTCTCCATTAAAATGAAGAGTTATTGCAAACTTTTGAAGTTATACAAAATATTCACAATAAGTCTTTGCTATAAATAGCAGGCAGGGTACATTGCCCACAATTTTAGAAAAGAGTTCAGTTTGGATGTTGAAACAAAGACATTGCCACTTAATATGAGAGAAAACTGGATAACTGTGTTACAAGCGCAAATCTGTATCCAAATGATAATTTAATTCAAGTAGCAAAAATGTTAGAATCTGAATTTAACACGCTGCATGGTACGTGTCTTGCAGATAAAAAATACTTCCTCAAAAGTTTGTGGCAAAACCATTGCAAAATTGGACAATAAATTACTAGAAGCAATTCCTAAAGAAGTTATTTTGGTTTTAACAAGAACACGCACCTATATAAGATTACGAAAGCTAAACCGCAAAATTAGCTTTGAAAATAGCAGGAAAGAATTAAAGAAAAATATATATATATATATATATATAAATTTATTAATAAGAAAATCTAACCGAATGTTTTTTAAAGTGTTTTTAAGGTACCTACATCACTTTAACTATGTACGGATGTCAGCCTTCAGCGGTTTACAACAACAAACCAGTTATTATTATATTGGAGTACTTTTGTTGAATCAAACTTTTGTTTTAATGCTCAGTGTTTATTTATATAGATAATAATTATAATTAATTTTAGTCAATTACCATCGTCCACTTTTAGGCCAAGCAATAGAACTAAAAATGTTTGCTGAAAAATAAACTGATTTGACATAAAGACTAGCAGGAAGTCGCCTATGCCATCCTGTACACGACAGTCCGTAGTATATTCCCACTATGTTTCCGACTCAAAAATGCAATTTTTTTATAAACTATTATCAAGAAAAAATCTTAATGGTGCTACGGGATGAACCGTAGAGACTTAAATTACGAAGAGAATAACAGGATCCTGTCGGATAAGTAGAACCTGAGAAAAGATGGAAAAACCGGAAAATTTTCCAGTGCACAGTGGTAGGTATTCACATGTACGGAGATAATAAAAGTTAATGGTATTTATATAAAATACAACGATTTATCACTAATCAATTTATCACTAAATTTACAAATTTTTCGACATTTCTGCGTGCAAGTGCAAAGATTATTCAATGAACGCCAATTTATTGAGGATCAAAGAACGTTTAGAAACATGACAAATTTGTTGTCTTGAAAAGACAACAAAAAGCTACAGAAAAAAGGTGAAAGACAACAACAAAGACTTCTGACATTAAGATCGAAACATCCCGGATGAATTTGTATACCAACAGCCAGTCACCAAGCATCTTAACGGAAAACAAAAGTAAATACAAGTAAATACGAATAGTTGGCTGAGGTATGCAATCGTTACGGTGTATCGTACAGAGCTGGCGCTGCTATTGCTTCTGCTACACTGAATGACATCAGGATCAGGGAGGCATCAACCCCTTCACCCCCTATTGTTATAGATCATAGCAAACTAAGCCGTGTCTGAGCTGACACGAAGACCAACCCCTGCGAGCGGCGAGAAGAAGTGGCAGTTAGGTTACAGCGAGCGAAGAGCGTAGACGTATGCATAAATCAATACAGTGTATTTGAGATAGTTCGGTCATTAAAGTGCTACTATTTATTTAAGTGTGACGTTTTATTTAGAAACCTAACACAATGAAGAATTATCTCTGAATGTAAGTGATGTTATAGATTCAGATTCAGGCGAGAATCAATTATCTAAGCGTGAGTACTACGAATTAGGACTTTCAATACCGGGATCCCGGACGAATTTCGTCCGGTATTTCGGCATTAAAATCACTATAAAAATTCAATTGACCGTGATGCGCGTGAAGTAGTATACGCATTCTGTGATACCCTGGTAATAGCCCACAGAATAATAGAGTATGCAACTTAATTAACACAGCTGTGGCACATGTAAACTGCCATAGGAAGTGAGGTTATAACTAGAGACCGGACATGCACAAAAAAGTACTCGAAAATTCAGGCTATTGGAGGGGTAAGCGGCGGACAACAACCCAGACAAAACAGTACGGTTACAACGTTACTAGGCGCCCCGCTCTGTTGATACGCGTACGACATTATATTACAACACAGCAAGCGATAACTCAACGTCCGAGTCGTTGTGATTCAAGTCAAGTGAGTAACTGGTCCATCTAGTGGGCGGGGCTTGTCCTTCCTCCATGGGGCTTGTTTACGCTATCGAGACGGTTCATTGGCGTTGCCTGCGAAATTGCTGGGGGTTTCAAATTTTCAATAGTAATATATTAACACAATTTATTAATATTTGAAACATTTATTAATATTTAGAATTTCTTATAAAATAAATGAAATACCATTGTAACACAATTCTCTTGAGTGTTAACGAAATTGTTGAATCCGGGTCAAGTTTGTAGGTTGACAGATACTGTCGAAGTTTAGACTTCATAGGTTAACAAATACGGGCAAAGCAAAGTATTGTTTACATCTTAAACTTAAGAATTAGTGAAAGTCGAGCTCCATTGAATTATATGTGTTTGTTTACATTCACTTAACGTACAAAAACTTAACGTAACATACGGATTTGTTCGCTTAACTTCAACTTAACAGTATTTGTGCGCTAAGTGCACCAATCACAGGCCGTCGATTTTGACAATTCGGGTGATGGTACATAACCTAAAAAATATCTCGTGCGACTTAAACTTTGTTGTCTTTGTGTTATTATGCAATATTTTTAGATCGATTCACAGATTTTAATTATGGATGATGCAACCTTCATAAAACTAGTGAATATTGTTACGTAGCTCTTAATGGGGGACGGCTCTAGGTCAGGATGGAGATGTAAATAATAGTCGCAGTGTTGTTTACATAGATCGTGTATTGCTGACCACACGGAATTCCAGTATTACAGCTGACTGGAGTCCGTGAAACACGATAGCTGGTCGTATACTATACTACTCAGGTGCTGCAAACTAGTGATTGATTCTCTACCTATCCCATGCCGTGGCCTTTATATGAATTCGGCAAGACGTCATGACCTGCTTTAGACCCCCAAAAATCCTGAGTTTGGATTTTTGGTTGCACACGGCTTTTTGATATAAGTAAATGTTAATGTGCACGCTTTGTACTCGTGCCACAAGGAATTTCCTTTGTTCTATATCAAAAAGCCTGACGCCTGCATTTCTGACTAAGCAATTGTCTGCCGGACGGACGGGTTAAATGACCTGCCCTAAATTATATAATGTAATGTACTATACTTTCGTCACAACCCTCCTGGCAAACAATTGCTCGACCCAGAGCAATGAAAAGAGAAAGGCACAAAATTGAACAGCCACGGGACAGGATAGAAAAGAACGCACCACTTATAGGTTTATTTGACTACCATACAAATTAACAATACAAAACACTACAAATAATATCCTTAGAAAAAATGCAATGTATCGTGCCGGTATCTTATACCATTTGTCCCGTTCTCATCAATCCCCCGACTGGTTCTTGGGTCTTCCTGCCAACCTTCTTCTTCTAGGATTGCGATGGTCATCTACGTGAGGGATACCATTACGGTCGACTTTGACCGTGTACACAGATTCTATTTCCAGAATCCTCTTCTGTTGCCTCTTAGAATTCTCTTAATTCTTCTCCTTCTTCTACATGTACTTGGACTAGTCGGGACCCCTTGTCCCGTGCGAGGCGGTTTTGTAGAATCCATAGGACCGTTCCTCTCTAATCGACTTGTTTGTTTCTTCTCAGACCGGTCGAGACATCTCTTGTCCCGTGCGGGGTGGTTCGGTAGAATCCGTAGCGCCAAATCCCCTCCAGTCAACATCGCCAGCTTCCTCTGGCGGTATCGGCAACCCCAAAACTCGCATATAACTCTATTATGCTGGTATGGTACCCCGGTTCGTCATGTCTCGACTGCTTCGAGCTCGCGACTGCTTCTTGTAGATGACCACCATCCGTTTAATTACCAGCCAGCTTCATCCATCGAAGAGAGAACGGGAAAATGCATACTCTTCCTTACAGCGGTGGCATCAACATCCAACAATTAAACTAAAAACAATAAACAGACTAAGTACTAACTTATTTCTAAGACGAAGAGTTGAACGTTATTTGACTCCATGCGGTTGTTAGGCTGTCCTTGCAACAACATATTTCTCACTGGGGGGGTGAGAAACATTACAAAACCTCTCTGCTGATTGACCGCCAACACAATTCGCCTTCTCGCCGAGCTTCAGACATGTTTCCTCTTCGTCGCGCAGGATGTTTTTAGATGTTTCCATCCTGACCAAAATGAGCCGTTCCCGTTCTTCTTTGGGACCATTTTGCGCCTCCACCATGTTACGTAGCTCTTAATGGGGGACGGCTCTAGGTCAGGATGGCGATGTAAATAAAAGTCGCTCAGTTGTCTACATAGGTCGTGTATTGCTGACCACACGGAATTCCAGTATTACAGCTGACTGGAGTTCGTGAAACACGATAGCTGGTCGTATACTATACTACTCAGGTGCTGCAAACTAGTGATTGATTCTCTACCTATCCCATGCCGTGGCCTTTATATGAATTCGGCAAGACGTCATGACCTGCTTTAGACCCCCAAAAGTCCTGAGTTTGGATTTTTGGTTGCACACGGCTTTTTGATATAAGTAAATGTTAATGTGCACGCTTTGTACTCGTGCCACAAGGAATTTCCTTTGTTCTATATCAAAAAGCCTGACGCCTGCATTTCTGACTAAGCAATTGTCTGCCGGACGGACGGGTTAAATGACCTGCCCTAAATTATATAATGTAATGTACTATACTTTCGTCACAATATACATAAACATTTTTGTTTGGTAAAAGCGATAGATTAATTTTGTGTCATGTCAAACGTCATGACAATCACCCCAAACGTAAGTGAATGTAAATGGAATCGTTCTATATTTCGTACGTTAAGTATAATTTTTCGTATGTTACGTTAAGTGGATGTAAACGATACTTAAATGTTACAGAACTAAAATTGTTCAGTATATAAGAGCCTAATTTCACTTTGCTATTCCGTTTTAGTTTTTGCTCACGATAGTACCTACATATGTCCATTCAGAAACATTTTGCGCCTGCATTGTACAGCTTAAAAAAATCTATTTAAATTTTTCTATCTGAAAAGATACGACATCAATCCTACATATACGTCTGTGCTAATACGGCAGTATAGTTAATAAAAAATACCCCACTGAAAATATATGCGGCACGCCAATGGTGTCCTAAATTGTGTCCTAAAGTCCGGTCTCTAGTTATAACATATGTTTTTTTTTTTTTGACTTGTTAATTTTGCGTCGGTCTAGTTCCGCAACTTAGGCCAATCACCGACGCTGAGGGCAGGCTACACACACCCAGGAATTTTGTCCTACTGAAGGAATTCCAACCTCCAGTAAGAGTTCTTTAACGTGCACGTCGCATGACAGCACACGGGGCCACCGGCTTTACTTCCTCATCCGATGGAAGGCGGCATGCAAAGGTATTTGTTACCTGCCTAAAATACCAGGACAGTCGATTTCAGCCCGACCCGGGATTCGATCCCGGGCCTCCAGCGTAGATAGCAGCCGCTCTATCCTATACGCCATCGACCCCCCCTATAACCTATGTATGTTTGTATCGTTTGTACCGTTTGTACTGACAGAGAAATGTCTAGGGGAATTTTAAGTTTAAGTTAAGTTTAGTTTAGTGGTATTTTTCTAACAGACAAAAGTGGGCATTTAGCCAAGTGTAAAAAGTGTTCGAAACAAATAAAATGCGGTGGGGGATCAACCAGCGGCCTGCATACCCATTTAAAAACAACCCATGGATTGAATGTTAAAAGAAAGTGTGAACCTTCTAACACTAACGAACAAACTACTTCTAAACAGTCAAAACTTTTAATAACAACTTATTTGAAAAGCAATAAAATAGATAAACTTTCAGAAGTGCTCGCACGCATGACAGCTCGCGATGGCTTGCGCTTTCATATTTTCATTCATTCAATTGATATAAGAGAAGGTTTAAGTGCACGAGGGTTCAAGGATATACCAAAACATCCAGCCACAATAAGAAATATGGTGCTAAGATACAGCAAAATTATTAAAGAAGCCATTACTAATAAAATAGCTAATTTGAAATCTGAAGGTAAACGCTTCAGTATTACCTTTGATGAGTGGACATCTATCCGTAATCGGCGATATATAAATATTAACGGTCACTCAACGGGGGGAGTTTTGTGGAATATCGGATTAGTACGCGCATTCGGATCCATGCCAGCGGAAAAGTGCTTAACACTTGTACAAAGGAAATTAGATTCTTTTGGTTTAAATATGTCTAGTGACATATGTAACCACTGATGGTGCATCGGTTATGGTGAAATTAGGGAAACTTATAGATGCTGAACATCAGTTATGCTTGGCACATGGTATTAATCTAGCAAATTCAGATGTTCTTTATACGTCAAGCAAGTGCAGGTGAATCAGGTAATGATTTACAAAATTTTGAAGGGGAAGATGATGACGACGATGACGATGGAGAGATGAAGAAGGGGATGTTGATGGCGTCATTATGGAATCAGACTCTGTAGGTACTGCTAATTATAACTTCAATATTAGTCATGCTCACATATCTCCTCTTATAACAAAAATACGAAATGTAGTAAAGATTATTAAAAACTCACCTTCTAAGAATGACAACTTTTTACAAAAGTATGTAAAAGAACAATCTGGCAGGAAAATTGCTGTGATATTAGATTGTCGGACACGCTGGAAAGTATGTTGTTTATGTTGGAAAAGTTTTATCAATTAAGAGCATGTGTTCAAAAAGCGCTAATTGACGTAGGTTCGTCTATAACCTTTTCTGATGATGAACTTAATTTACTGTCTGCATCAATTGCTGCCTTAACTCCTATAAAATTGGCTGTGGACGCATTATGTTGAAAAAATGCAAATCTGTAATTTTATTTCTTGTATTATTTAGTAGGTGGTACTATTTGGTATATTTTCGTTTATTGTTTTTATTTGTAATGTTATGTTTTTTATTTACATTTTTATTTGTGTGCTGGATTTTATTTTAGGTAAAAAAAAATTAAAAAACTAGGTACAAATCTAAAAATTAAGTTAATTTTCTGAAAGTAGTCTTAATACCGGTATCCCGGTATTAGAATTTTTTAATACCGAATACCGGTATTGAGATTTTGCTCCGGTATTGAAAGCCCTACTACGAATATTGCAAACATCCGATATTTACCTGATTTCTGTCTGATTTTTTTCAGATGTTGGCAGTGCTGTGGCAGATCCTCCAAACTCGATTGTCCATACTCCCAAACTAGATAATATTGCAAAAAAGAGAAAAAGGACAATTGAAAACATAGATAGAGGGATAATGGAAGCCACAGAAGCGCTTGCTACATCATCTAAGCAAGTTAGCAATTTTTTGGGAAGCTACACACGACCTAAAAATATTGCAACAGCTATTGAGGAAACCATAGAGGTGGCTTTTAGTGGTATACCAAACAAAAATAAAATAGATTGTTTGATAGAAATTCATCAGGTTGTTAAAAAATACCAATAACTTATTTACCTATATAATAAACCATGTATACTTCGTTTTCCTTTTGTAGAATTTTTTTAGCCATGTAAGATAACTTACTGATTGCGATTAATTTTAACAGTGAAGATTGAACCATAACATTGGAATTTGAAATGTCATTAAAATTAAACAAAAGTATAATAAACATAATTATTATTCGAACAAAAACAGTATGTTGTAGAAATGCATTTTTATGTGTTGTAGATTTTTTTAGTATATATTAAATCAATCATATATCTATTATTAAATAAAACAACAAGAATACTATTTCGTCCATTAAAATAGTAACACTAAATGCGACATTTAAACAAAAGAATAGAAAGTAAACAGGTGTTAATGAATAAGTGTTGCAAACTTCTAGGGCTATCCTCTGATAGCTCTTATGATCAGTTTCCCTATGTTGGTTTACAATGAGCTCAATGTAAATGTCAAGCCTACAATTTTGTAATACTTCATTTACACCCTGTATATTTTGAGTTAAATATGATCGCTTTGCCATGGTACTGCACCACATTTGATGTAAAATATCGAGCCAACATATCACGTTGTTCCATGGCTGCTGCCATTATTTGCTCCTGCCCAGCCGATTCTTTGCAGACGCCATCCGCAACATTATGTTGACGCCATTGGCCTTCAAGCACGATGCCATTAGATCCTTCTTGGTCCACACATTTGGAATTGACGTAACGTTGTATATGTCCTTGTTCGATGCCAGTAGTTATCAAAAAATTTTGCAGGCAAATATTAGCGTGAATTATTGATTTTCCTGTTTCTAACTTTAATGGGATGGCAGTTTGTAGAACTGCCAATCTAGATACTAAGACACCAAAAAAATATGCGATTATCCGACGTGCTGTGGTTAAGATATGTTTTTAAAGGAAAGCCTTCATCACTCACAAATGCAAACGGTGCAACAATATTTGTTTTGGGTAATCGCTGACCTTCAGGCAATGCAATACTGCCGTCAGTCAACGCCTTCCATATGGAGTAAGTTGACCATATTCCAGCATCATTTAGAGACCCTAAAAAGTAACATTATTTTTGATAAAACAGTTAAATAATATATACCATGTTGGTATACACGTACCATAATCTCCTATATCCATCCATGTAAATCGGTACCGTGCATCACATGCAGCCATCAGAACACAACTAAAATACCCCTTATAATTGTGAAACATGCGGCTTGAATTAGCTAGGGCCCAAATGAGACAATGTTTGCCGTCAATCGCCCCGAAACAGTTCGGATAATTCCACAACTCTTCGAATGCTTTGCTGATCTCAATCCAATCTTCTACCTCAGGCTGACGAAGATAAATTGGCTGTAAAGGTTCCCATATTCCTTTAATACCTTCTTCAGGTATTAAATTGTACATTGTAGATTTTCCAATCCGGTAAAACCATGACGTTGTTTTAATTTATTTATTGTGCAAGATTTGAAAAGGTCCGATGCATACAGTATCTTAGCAGATGAAAGTGCAGATACATCCGGAAAAGAACAACTCTCGATTGGCGTCCGTTTTTATGATAGTAAAAGAAAACAAATCCGTGAAGCGTTTCTTGGATTTGTAGAGATTATTGAAATGGATACAATAACCATTGCTGCGACAATAAACAACTTCTTTGAGAACATACAAGTTGATTTTTGGAAATGTGTGGGACAGGGTTAAATACTCCGAGAGAAATTTCCAAAGGCTTTATTTTTTCATTGCTCAAGTCATAAATTAAATCTTGTTGTAAATGACTTAAACTCTGTCGGAGAAGTGCGTAATACCATTTCCACGATAAAAGACATTATTAACCTTTTACGAGAATCTCTTTTAAGTAGAAGTCATGCTCCGAATATTCCACTACTATGCGAAACTCTATGCGAAACTCGCTGGTCCCAAAAGTACAAGAGTATTTCAGTATTTAGGCAAAATTTCGTAGCAATAGTAGAAGCTCTTGAGAATCAGAAGATGGGAATGCTGCTAAAAAGCGCATTTCAGCTGCACTATGCAGCCACAAGAAGCGTTTTTATTTTTTGTGTGTGCTTAATTGCGAAATATTCGGCATTGTTGGAACCACTGGTCAACATTCTACAGAGTAAAAGCATAGATTTAATAAAGTACAGGGAACATATAAATAGAATCACTGCTATAGTTGTCTCCCACCGAGATGGTTCCGATGAAGAAATCAATTCCCTCATTGATGAGCTGAAAGTCGTCAGTAGCTCCCTAGATGTTGATCTACAAATGCGCAGAGTCATAAACAGACAACAGCATCGCTCAAATCGTCCGGCTACGTCTCTGGCTGAGTACTTAAAGAGATCAATATTTATACCCTACCTAGACTCCTTTAAAATCGCTCTGGAAACTAGATTTTCTCCAGAAAATACTCCAGCCTTTTTAATTACGTCTCTGGACCCCATTCAAGTAATAAAGACAGTTGTAGAATTAAAAAAGAAAATCTGAAGAGTTCAGCAACTTTTATGGGCTCTATGGTCTGCAGAACGAAATTGAACTGTGGTATAATTTGTGGAAACGCAAGGAAATGGACGACGCAGTGCTAAAGGAACTCCAACTTGTAGAGGTTTTAAAAGAGGCAGAAGACTTCTTTCCATTTATTAAAATAAGCATTGCTCATTCTTCTTGCTCAATCGTGTACCACAGCTACAATTGAGCGAACTTTCAGCACACTCAGAAAGACGAAAACATGGCTACGATCTACTATGGTAGGAGAAAGATTAAATGGATTGTGTATGCTCAGCGTTCACCGCAGTATTGTCAACGAAGACCAAGAACATTTCAAAGAATCTGTCCTGTAGAAGTTTGCCGAAAACAAGCGGAAACTTAACATTTCGTAATGTTTTATTACCATATTTCATATTATGTACATACGTTATACATATATTTTTATATACTAAAAGATTGTAACGCGGCGAATTGTTCTGCGTGATTTGTTTGATATTCCGTATGGGTGGCGCCATCTATCGCTGTCTAGGGCAACTTGGTGGAGCTCGGCAGGAACTCGGCAGGGTGTGAAACGCTGCTAGCATCGGGTTTCCGCGCGCAAAATTGCCGAGGCCACGCCCCCGTCATTTACATTTAATTAGATCCCACGGTTTTTACTGTTTGGATTCACGGAATTTTGTCTTGCAAAATCGTTGTTCACTTTGTACTATAGTTCGCCGCTGTTACTTGGTTTAACTTTCCCTTGGTTTCCCTATTCCGACAGAAATTCTAGGTTTCCGTTTTTTCTGCGTTTCCGGCCGTTATTTTTCGTGGCCGTAGTGCGGCTTGCAGCGTGCTTTTCCGGCGTCTTGTCTTGTCAATCATCTTGGAGTGTACACGTGTGATAGATTTTTGGAAGCCCGTTGAGAATTATAGGAGAGGATTTTGGTAGTTTGGAGGTCCCCCTTATCGCCGTAGTGCGGATTTATCTCGACCAGGCTTCAACAGGTGTCCAGGTTGTTGATTTAGTGGAAATCTGGCCACCACGCCATTGTGCGGATTTAAACGAACTTCTATCACGTTCACGTAGGCCCAGTGTCCATCTATCTTTGGGTAAGCTCTCTTTAGATTCGATGAGATTGTCTGGTGGCAATTGGTGGGTCGATTCTACGACTATTTCCTCTTTTTAGTCACCTAATACGAGGCCGGAGACCCCTCGAACGTTCGTAGTCACCTAATACGAGGCCGGAGACCCCTCGAACGTTCGTAGTCACCTAGCACGAAGCGAGAGACCCTTCGTAAGTCAGTAGTCACCTAATACGAGGCCGGAGACCCCTCGAACGTTCGTAGTCACCTAATACGAGGCCGGAGACCCCTCGAACGTTCGTAGTCACCTAGCACGAAGCGAGAGACCCTTCGTAAGTCAGTAGTCACCTGGTACGAGGCAAGAGACCCTGCGTAGGTCCTTCGACATCTAGTACGAGACCTTTTCGAAGTATATCGAGTCGGAGTTGGTGGCACCGTGACGGGACCGGCACGTGCGGTGGTTATTATCCGTCGTGGAGGATCCAACGCTAGCATCGGAGCGTCTGTAGGTGGCAAACAGTGTCTCGAAGCTCCGGATAAAGGTCAGAGGTCCTATATTTTTCCGATCAGCTGTGGCGGACGCTCGTTGTCCCTCGAAGGAGCAGGCAGCTCGTATATCTTTTTTTTTGGTTGTGCCTTTTGTTGATTAGTAGTTAGTATCGTTACGATTGTGTAATCGTTACCCGTCGAGGAGCCTTCCGCTCGCACACCTTTTTATGGTGGCGCATTTGATTAATATTAGATTAGTGTGGCTACGATTTAGTAATCGTTGTCCATTCCGGAGCCTTCAGCTCAGTGTTATTGATTGTTAAGTGTTTAATTATCCGAAGATATCGCTCGGACCATCGGTGCTCAACCCGTCTGTGTATTAATTACCTTTTTCTTTAATTTCGAGTTTGCCTTACGTACTCGTAATTTTGATTACCCGTTACAGTATTTATCTTTGTGGATTCTGAATTTAATTCGGATAACTGGTATCCGCTGGTATAATTTCCTGTGATCGTTCAAGATTTTTAACGGAAGCCGTTTGTTAGCCAAGTTGAGTGCCGATGGGAATTTAATTTCCTTTTGGGACGGGTTGCCGTCTTGGTTATTGATTGCCTTTTATATTAATGTTGTTTGTTATCAACTTTTCAACATAGACGGTTGCGGTAATTGTCTTGGGATTTTACCCAGATCTACAGCGAGTCGCGACGCGGTTTGGCCAAGCTTCGTGTCGGTCGCTATTATTATTTTTTTATCTTTACGAGTTGCGGTTTGGGCTCGAAGCCCTTAAGTGTGTTGAATTGTTTGAGTTATTATTGTTTTGTTTGTGTACATTCCCAATTATAAGCAAGCCTTCGGCGTAGCATCTGCGTGGTACTTTTCGGCTGTACCACGAATTATTGTGTACCTGTATACCGATGCAGATTATATTGGCGATATCATCGTTGACTTTTGGAGGCTAATAAATTGGTTGAAGATACATTTACTTTGCTTGTTCCCTGTGTTGCCTTTATTTCAGCTGCACTTTCGTAGTCGAGTGCTGTTTCTCCAACGGATTAAGACTGACGTGGCGCCCTAGAACATCGTATCAAGGAACCGTTTGGTTACTGTCCCACGACCACCTCCCTGGTTGGCCGGAGCATCCGGGAGAAACGCATGAGCAGCACAGGTTTGGTAGAAGTCGAGGTATTTTGGTGTTTCTTCGGCGACTTTAGGTCTTTGGTATTTTTTGTGAAAAAAAAAGGCGTTACATTGGCGCCCAACGTGGGGCCATTAATCATTAATTAGGAGGAGATAATTAGGTCTTGGACTTTGCTGGTTGGGTCTAGTTTCTTTTTTTTTTGTCTTGGCTTTGCTTCTTTGATTGGGACTGGCGAACTTGTGTTGTCATAGAATTTCGTTCTCGGGTGTTGTGGGTTTTGTTATATCTTTGTTTTGCAGGAGTTCCAGTGGATTCCCGTGTTGGTGCGGGTACCCTTTTCGGATCAGGAGGAGATGATCGGTTTGTCGCTCTGCGGATTTTATGCATGCCTTTTGCCTTCTTCCGTGACGGAACGGGGAGCTCGTGGTTGTTATTTAGTTTGTAGGACCCTTCTTCGTGTCTGGATTGGCGAGGTTGGCGTCTGCCGTGATGGCGTATTTGTGGCATGGTGCCGGATTGTTCGCTCCCTGTTGAGCGTGGCCTTGTGGGTCGTTGTTGATGCGTTTCCCCCAGCGCTTGGTAATTTTGGGGTTTGCTGTGTTTCGTTTTGTTTTGTAGGTGCTGTTGTTTCAGTGTTGTGCACCAGCGCTCTGTGTTCCGGGGCTTACAGAATACGGACACGGCGAACCTGCCACCAGTAAGAGTCTGGTAAAAGGCCACGGAAGACTTCCACCTACCATCATCTCTTGTAGGGATCGGGAAAGGGAGCGTCTCACAATGCGTGAGGACTCCTCATCGTTGCAAAACGATTTCGGCTAGGTTGTTAGCTTTGTCGTCATTTTGACGTTATACTTCGGTTGGCGGTATTTCGGTTGATTGGCCGTCTTCCTTAGTTTTGGGATTTCTCTGTTTGTTAGTACCACCACCCCAGGGGTTTGTTTTGGTGTCCCTTGGGTTTTTGTCTTGCTTATCGTAGTTTCTTTTTGTTGTTGGGTGGTACCCTTTTTGTTGAGAGCTGTGGTCAGCTCTATTTTTTGTTTTCGGGGCGCGAGTCGTCGGTGCCTGGTGTTGGGGTTGTGCGGTGGCAGCAGTGGTGAGTTCCTTGGTTCCTGTCCCTATGTGTTATTGCTGGTTTCCAGTGCTGTCGATGGGTACGAACGAGGTTTGATGCACTTTTCCGCATCTTACGCAACTGCCCGTCCCTTCCTTCTTTTGTGTTGTCCTCTCCCCATACCTTTTCCCCTCCCTACTGTTGTCGTTGCACCGCCTTGGCATCTGGTGCTGGCCCCTCAAGCTTTTTTATTGCTTGGTAGTTGAGTTGTTGGTGTGGAGGCATCGTTGGACACACGGGTTTGCAGTTTGATGCGTTCGGTTCGCTCCTTTGGATCTGGGTCGGAAACTTTCGTGGAGATTTTCCTCTGTGAGAGGAGAGGGGGAGTGTAACGCGGCGAATTGTTCTGCGTGATTTGTTTGATATTCCGTATGGGTGGCGCCATCTATCGCTGTCTAGGGCAACTTGGTGGAGCTCGGCAGGAACTCGGCAGGGTGTGAAACGCTGCTAGCATCGGGTTTCCGCGCGCAAAATTGCCGAGGCCACGCCCCCGTCATTTACATTTAATTAGATCCCACGGTTTTTACTGTTTGGATTCACGGAATTTTGTCTTGCAAAATCGTTGTTCACTTTGTACTATAGTTCGCCGCTGTTACTTGGTTTAACTTTCCCTTGGTTTCCCTATTCCGACAGAAATTCTAGGTTTCCGTTTTTTCTGCGTTTCCGGCCGTTATTTTTCGTGGCCGTAGTGCGGCTTGCAGCGTGCTTTTCCGGCGTCTTGTCTTGTCAATCATCTTGGAGTGTACACGTGTGATAGATTTTTGGAAGCCCGTTGAGAATTATAGGAGAGGATTTTGGTAGTTTGGAGGTCCCCCTTATCGCCGTAGTGCGGATTTATCTCGACCAGGCTTCAACAGGTGTCCAGGTTGTTGATTTAGTGGAAATCTGGCCACCACGCCATTGTGCGGATTTAAACGAACTTCTATCACGTTCACGTAGGCCCAGTGTCCATCTATCTTTGGGTAAGCTCTCTTTAGATTCGATGAGATTGTCTGGTGGCAATTGGTGGGTCGATTCTACGACTATTTCCTCTTTTTAGTCACCTAATACGAGGCCGGAGACCCCTCGAACGTTCGTAGTCACCTAATACGAGGCCGGAGACCCCTCGAACGTTCGTAGTCACCTAGCACGAAGCGAGAGACCCTTCGTAAGTCAGTAGTCACCTAATACGAGGCCGGAGACCCCTCGAACGTTCGTAGTCACCTAATACGAGGCCGGAGACCCCTCGAACGTTCGTAGTCACCTAGCACGAAGCGAGAGACCCTTCGTAAGTCAGTAGTCACCTGGTACGAGGCAAGAGACCCTGCGTAGGTCCTTCGACATCTAGTACGAGACCTTTTCGAAGTATATCGAGTCGGAGTTGGTGGCACCGTGACGGGACCGGCACGTGCGGTGGTTATTATCCGTCGTGGAGGATCCAACGCTAGCATCGGAGCGTCTGTAGGTGGCAAACAGTGTCTCGAAGCTCCGGATAAAGGTCAGAGGTCCTATATTTTTCCGATCAGCTGTGGCGGACGCTCGTTGTCCCTCGAAGGAGCAGGCAGCTCGTATATCTTTTTTTTTGGTTGTGCCTTTTGTTGATTAGTAGTTAGTATCGTTACGATTGTGTAATCGTTACCCGTCGAGGAGCCTTCCGCTCGCACACCTTTTTATGGTGGCGCATTTGATTAATATTAGATTAGTGTGGCTACGATTTAGTAATCGTTGTCCATTCCGGAGCCTTCAGCTCAGTGTTATTGATTGTTAAGTGTTTAATTATCCGAAGATATCGCTCGGACCATCGGTGCTCAACCCGTCTGTGTATTAATTACCTTTTTCTTTAATTTCGAGTTTGCCTTACGTACTCGTAATTTTGATTACCCGTTACAGTATTTATCTTTGTGGATTCTGAATTTAATTCGGATAACTGGTATCCGCTGGTATAATTTCCTGTGATCGTTCAAGATTTTTAACGGAAGCCGTTTGTTAGCCAAGTTGAGTGCCGATGGGAATTTAATTTCCTTTTGGGACGGGTTGCCGTCTTGGTTATTGATTGCCTTTTATATTAATGTTGTTTGTTATCAACTTTTCAACATAGACGGTTGCGGTAATTGTCTTGGGATTTTACCCAGATCTACAGCGAGTCGCGACGCGGTTTGGCCAAGCTTCGTGTCGGTCGCTATTATTATTTTTTTATCTTTACGAGTTGCGGTTTGGGCTCGAAGCCCTTAAGTGTGTTGAATTGTTTGAGTTATTATTGTTTTGTTTGTGTACATTCCCAATTATAAGCAAGCCTTCGGCGTAGCATCTGCGTGGTACTTTTCGGCTGTACCACGAATTATTGTGTACCTGTATACCGATGCAGATTATATTGGCGATATCATCGTTGACTTTTGGAGGCTAATAAATTGGTTGAAGATACATTTACTTTGCTTGTTCCCTGTGTTGCCTTTATTTCAGCTGCACTTTCGTAGTCGAGTGCTGTTTCTCCAACGGATTAAGACTGACGTGGCGCCCTAGAACATCGTATCAAGGAACCGTTTGGTTACTGTCCCACGACCACCTCCCTGGTTGGCCGGAGCATCCGGGAGAAACGCATGAGCAGCACAGGTTTGGTAGAAGTCGAGGTATTTTGGTGTTTCTTCGGCGACTTTAGGTCTTTGGTATTTTTTGTGAAAAAAAAAGGCGTTACAAGATATGCGATAAGAAATATTTATATACTTAAATTTTGGTATTTTTCTGTCTCCTTGCGCCCCCCCCCCCCCCCTGCTAAAACTTCTGGCTACGCCCTTGAAAATAACACTTAATTCGAGTGGCAGAAATTGCAAATTTAGTTATGTAGGTATAGCTATAACAGCTATAACAGCTGTAATTATAGCTGTAATATATATTTTTTTATTTGGTATGAGAAGCTTTTTTTAAATAGTTCGGATTTATGATGAGGTGGTGTGAGAATTCCCTTAAACCGTATATTTAAAGAGTGCACGTCCGATCTCGTTCTAACTCTACCCGAAAGATACGGGGGTTTCCTGTCTCCAAGAGAACACCCAAGTTTTTTAAAATGCGCTTCAGCTCCAAATTGCCGTCATCGATTTCGATTTTAATTCGGTTGGTCACTCGTGCCCTCAACCTTTCGGGTCCGAACAGAATCAGTCACGACTGAAAGGGTATCTCTCTCAAAGGGGTATTGTAATGCTATCCAAGTATTTCCGTTAGATGTTCCTACATGATGTTCAAAGTATGCCCTTCGTTCCCTTATTATTATTGACCCCACATAGTTCCGCATTTGTTTGTAATAATTCCACTTAGCGTTCGACCTATCAAGCTTTATCCCGCAAGCTCTGCATGCAGGTATGCCCCGAAACAACCGTGGCCGGTTAGAGCTTGGGTTAGCTCTTAGGTGATTTCACCATGCCTTTGGGGTGGGTAATAGAAGAATCATTACTGAGAATTTGCTTCCTAGTATAAATAAAGTAAAAATCGAGATAAAAAGTTTAGACTTATAAGTACGTTATAGACAAATTTCCTTATTCCCATCTAGTAACCCTTCATTTAATAATCAGTACTAAAATTACAGGCATGAAGCATGTAAGCATGAATTCAACAAAATGGAACAGGAAAATGAAACAAATATTCTGGACAAAAAATGTCTAGAAAAATTCTGGAAATGTTATAATACCAAGCAGCAAAATGGCCAGAATAAATAAAACTATAGCAATTGATAAGATTTAAACAATCACAACTGCTTTCCACAGTGTTTAATTTTAATACAGTTTGAGTGCTTTGCAACTTTAAAACGTAAAAGGGATGATATCAGGTAAGAAATTGCAGAAGGAAAAAAAATTGGTTTGAATTGTATTTCAAACAAGTATTATTAAGTTAATGATTTAGGTACCTGTTTATCTAGTTGTTTTCTTTCAGAAAAATGTCTGAGGTTGACGAAAAATTAGCAATCATTAATAACAATAGTACTTCAGAAGGCTAACCATTTAGTCACTTGTTGTATGGAATTAATATTGTTTAGTTTATTCCTAATTTTTATAAATCTGGTGTGACCAGGCACATAACTTTATCATACTGTATATAAAATTACAGGAAAAACTTTAAACAAGTATGAGCAAACAAACCATTATATTTATTTCTAGAAATAATTAATAATAATAATAATAACCTGTGGTATGTAATGACAACGATTCAAAGGCCATTTTGGAGCTTAACGCCAACCACTGAAAAGGACGGCAGGCATAAGAGAAAGAGAGCCGGACTACAAGGGTAATGAGTTTGTAAAAAGGTTGGCTGTGGCAGCCGAAAGCCGCCAAGTTAAGCCCGGCCAGGAATACGTTTGTCCATTGGGCTAATATGTAATCGTCAGCACAAACAGAATGAGCGAAACTCTTCAAGAGGATAGAATTATACAAATAACAACAATTTTAAATAATGATATTTTAAAAAAAAGGAGAGAATAATAAAATATAAATTATAAAGATAAACAAACTAGGCAGCACTTCCAGCATTGTGAGATAAAAGAACCAATGTATATAAAAACAAAAAAAAAGGATGCATTGAAAGATTTGTCTAGAGCATTGGACTGTTCAAGTAAGAACAATGTGCATTCAAAATTCAATTAAATTTAATTAAAATAATTGTAGCTTAACAAATTGTGCAAAGAATAAAATCACTCCGCGACAAGTACCGCAGGGAGAAGAACAAAATGACAGAAAAAGTGGCAGTGGTCAACCGGAGTGCGATTTCTGGCATCTGCTCGAAACAAGTATTATTAAGTTAACATGTTACGTACCTCTTTTTCTAGTTATTTTTTTTTTCCACAAAAATGTCCGAGTTCGACGAAAAATTAGCAGCGCTGTTAGGAATTTCCCAGCACTGTGAGATAAGAGAATAAATGCATACAAAAACAAACAAAAAGAGGATGCATTGAAAGATTTGGCGAGAGCAATGGACTGTTCAAGTAAAAGCAATTTGTATACAATATTCAATTAAATTTGAATAAATTGTGAATAAAATTGAATAAATTGATTAAATTGTGCAAAGAGCGAGAAGAACAAAATGACAGAAAAAAGTGGCAGTGGTTAACCGGAGTACGATTCTTGGCATCTACTTGAAACGCTGAATTTTTTAGGTGCAGTGTACACACCGAGAAAGTAAGTATATAGGTGTACATTTTGTAAGGATTCATGTAATAAATATTATTTAATTTTCAAGAACATTGGAATCCAAGCTAATCCTTATAAAGATAATTTCGCTCTAACTGTTGACCAAGAGGATATCTTAGACCAGACATTAAAGCAGACCATAGATCTTAACATTGACGAATATGAACTCCGTAAGCCTGGCGCAAGTTGTATTTAGTTCCGGTCAATATTAGGTAAATTAGAATTTCATGTAATAAATTATAAATAGTTGTTCAGTATGCATTACATACCAATAATAAAAAAAAAACATGGACCGTTCATAAATGAAGAAATTATAAAATATTTTGTAGCGGAACTACTTGACGCACGAACTATGTGGCGTAGAGTAACTTATGCACCGGTAGTGGGATTTACACGAGGCGCCTAGCGTTCTATAAACACTTCTAACCACCGAGCAAGTTAGAACTGTCACTTTAGTTATCCGTATTTTGTAAATTTGTGCCGAAACTATGAACTTGCAAGGAGCTGACGATCTTCTGCAATTATGTGCGACAGGAATAACAGACAATGGAACGCTAATAACCCGGCTGCAAAACGCAGGGTTAATTAGTAGGCATATACGGTGTCCGAATAGAAACTGCAGAAGAAGATGTGTTTTGAGGCGCCGTGAAGATTCGCAGTTAGGACATATTTTTTTTGTCAAACTTGCAAGGGGCAGTATTCTGTTCTTACGGGTAGTTTTTTCCCACAAATGCGGATACCCGTGAGACAGGTACTGCACATGTTGTAGTTGTGGTACTGCAAGATTCCCGCATTAGGAGCCGCGCAAGTTCTCGGGATATCTCGGCAGAGCGTCTACCAACATTACCGGTATGTACAAAATCGTAAAAAGTATTTATTTTAATAAATTCGGGGTTTCTTGGCTTTACTTTTTTCAAGGAAATGGAAAGTAAATAGGGGTAACCGTAAATAGTGGGTAAAGTGTCGCTGACAGGAAAGGGTTAATCAATGAAAATGATACTTTTTGTGTGTTGGATGATATATAGAAGTAAAAATTTGGGGAAAAGAATACGGACAATATTTAATATAAAAAAATCAAAACAAACGACAATCCTACACCTGGAAGCGTTTTTTTTTTACGTTTAGATTTTATTTTTTTTGCTTCTCAGGTGTTTTCTTATAATCTTCATCCGCACATATCGCCTGAACACAAGAAATATAAACATTTTCAACAACTCTACTTATCCTGTAAAAGTAACTATTAAAGATTTTGATTGTTGTTAAAAATATGTTTTATTTATTTGTTATAAATTGCAGATACTTCCGAGATATTTGTTCGTGGCAGCTATTGCGGGATGAAGAGGCATTTTTGTTCGGGGGAGAGGGGCATGTAGTGCAGATTGACGAAAGCGTGGTTTCGAGGCGCAAATATCACCGAGGCCGAATTATTCCGCAGTATTTGGCATATACGACAAGGCAGTCAACCACTCACAAAATTTCACAGATCCAGTTACGGGGGTGTGTACAAATAGCATCGAAGGGTACTGGTCCTCTCTGAAGAGATTTTGCCGAAGAATTAATGTACTGCATTCCAATCTCCTCGACGAACACATTGACCATTTTATGTGGGTGGAGATGTTTGGCAGCACCCCAACCACAGCATTTCGGTACATTACTGCACAAATTGCTGCAAAATACGGATAACTAGATGACTAATTTATAAAGGAAACTTTTATTTTCTATTTGTTTAAATTCTCTATTTTTCTATGGTTTTTAAGAATATTTATATATTTTGTTTAGAATGTTTTTTTACGTATGTATTTCGTGTTAATACAGTATTTTATTACATTATATTATTTATTTTTTAATATTTTTTAAGGAATGATGTTTTTTGTTTACTATATGTATTTTGTTTTTACCAGAATCATATTTATGTTTTTAATAATTTCGTGTTTAGTTTTGAAAATCGGTACGATTTGTTGTTATGTGTACAGCCAGTTTTTGTGTATACTCTTCTTTTTCATTTACCGGTACAGTTTTGCTTATATTTTACTTTACATTTATCATCAGTTTTGTTATGGCCGACATTTTAGTATTTTCATAAATGATTTAGTACTTAAATATTTATTACACATTTTATTGCTAAAAAATTAATACACAGCTACAACCAAAGCTATTGCATATTTGTGTAATAATTTATTCTTGTGTTTACGTTGCTGGAGATATTTATTTTTATTGTCTTTTATTAATGATTAGCAGTAAATTTACACACAGCTACAACGAATCTAGGTAATCAAATATAGGTGGAATATATCTTACTTCCCTTTTAAATAATAAACGTATTCTACCTTGTAATTGTTGTCTTTATTATTAATTTTAAGTTAAGTTTGAATTATTTATTTGCTAAGATACATATTTTGCTCATGTTCGCCTGTATAAGCAATAAGCAAATATAATTGCGTAAATGTACGTTCGGCTGCATACACTTCGCAGTTTTGTGTACGAGTCGCGAGTCGCACATATTGGAAGTAAGTATTGGTATGCGTTTAGCGGAAAACAGTATTTTTTCATAGACGCTTCAATTTGATGACCCGGTACACACCAAGAAAGTAAGTATGTAGGTGTACATTTTGTTAGGATTCATGTAATAAATATTATTTAATTTTCAAGAACAATGGAATCTAAACTAATCCCTAACGAGAAAGATAATTTCGCTCTGTGGACCAGGATGATATCTTAGACCAGACATTAAACCAGACCATAGATCTTAACATTGATGAATATGAAGACCGTAAGTCTGGCGCAGCTTGTATTTTATATATTGTTTTATGATCAGAATGGCTAATTTATAGTTCAGAAATTAGTGTCATTTTCGGTGACAATGGATATATAAAATTATAAACAGTGTAATGAGTTAGGTTTTGGCGAGTGATTTTGAATTGGAATTTAATAAAGAATAAATATAATTCCAATACGGGCGGTACCGGCGACTGCAGGGATGGTTCAAAGTTTGACCGCGTGGGGGTGCAATGGCCACTTCACCGCTTGGGGTATTTCAAACGCTCTCTCTTGTTACTAGCCACCATGCGATAAACGTGGTATCGGTAAGAGCAGCGGCTCTATAAAATAAGTGTGCTGTCTTGTGCTTCTCCTGCTCAACCGAAGTAATAAGGTATTTATTTGTTGTCTATACTTGCTGGTTCGCACCATACTCTGCCAAAGATTATTATCATTTAGAAAATAGTTATATTCAGCCTACGTACTTATTATTATCATTGTTTTTAGAATTAACAGTAATATTTTTTGTAAGCAGTTGTGCTTTTGGTTTCTATAATATTGTTAATAGATTTTAGTGTTGTTTCGATTTTCATTTTTATTGTAGCATAATTAAAGCCTGTCCTTTTCTTATGGAGAAGCATTTGGCTTGCAGGTAGGGTTTGTTCATTTAAATGGGTTCATCTGTAACTAAAAAGTTTCAGAGAAAGAAGTCACGTATTTTAAGCCTCCCTAAGAGTTAAGATATATTCAGTTTGTCATACTACGTATGATAAAGAAAGAATAACACGCTAATAACTTTAAACCCTATCAATTATTTATTAGAACAAGTTAGTTATTAGTGACTGTGACTGAACAGTTTCCTGAAAAGGAAGAACTTCAAACAAGTATGAGCAAACAAACCATTATATTTATTTCTAGAAATAATTAATAATAATAATAACCTGTTGTAGTTAATGACATACCAACGAGTCAAGGACCATTTTGGAACAACGCCATCCACTGAAAAGGACGGCAGGGATAAGAGAAAGAGAGAGCCGGACTACAAGGTTAATGAGTTTGTAAAAACGTTGGCTGTGGCAGCCGAAAGCCGCCAAGCTAAGCCTGGTCAGGCATACGTTCGATCATTGGGCGAGTATGTAATCGCCAGCTCAAACAGAATAAGCGAAACTCTTCAAGAGGATAGAATTGTACAAATAACAACTTTAACTAACGCTATTAAAAAAAAAAAGAATGGAATTAGTCAAATATAAATAATAAAGATGAACAACCTAGGCAACATGAAATCAGTAGTTACAGAGCGTACACTGTCAGTAATTATATTTGTAAGTATTGATTACAATGTTGTGCTTGTATTCCAATTCATAATTACTTTTAGTCAATTTTATATTCATGAAATTGAATCCAATAGCATTGTTCCTACTACTATGACGGACAGCTTGGGTCTGTGAGACACCTACACTCTTTCACCGGAGTACTGGTGGATTAAGTACATGTTTTAGATATCATTTATTCATTTTTCACATATTTGAACCATATTTCTATTTGTTTCGGTTGTTGCGCTAGTCAAAAATATTAACGAGTCAACACAGATCTTAGTTTCACAAGACCTGTGCTAATTTTATCGCAACAGCGTACAGACTGAATTTACAATTTATTTGACCTATACCACTGACAGGCAAAGCAGTTGAATATATCTACCGAAGGAACTAACACAGACGGAACCCATATTTTGCTAAATTATTTCTAGTTAACACCGCTAGAAGACACGACGTATGCCCGAAGTTTTGTTTCGTAAAGCTGCCAGCCCCCTTCGCATCGCACCAGCGTGACGTTCAACGTACAATTCTACGAAAGGAGATAAACAGACAACACACCAACTTGGCTAACGTGGAGATGAAACTTAAGTTTCTACACCGACACCTACTACAACACTTACACACACTGGAATATGAAGCTCTGACGGAGAAGGTGCGAGAGCACACATTCTATAGAAATCTGGAAGATGACCGAAAGAGAAACATGAAACTCTCACGCCTGTTGGAAACAGAAAGTCGGAGATACCGACGCGGACACTCACACAACGGAAGCGACTATAACACCCACGGCAAGATCTCTAAAGGAGTGAGCCACCAAGACATTAATACCGACAACCAAAACCATACGTCAGATGGCAAGAACCAAGAGATAGGGGTGAGCCCAAACAGAGACAGGATCGGACAAAACCATAATGAAGCACTGACAGACCGTCAGCCTGAAACCATCACATCTAATCTCGACAACGGAGCTACCAACCTGCATGACAACATCTGAAGACAACAACGCAGAGTCCAACCTGCACATATTCCCCGAACGTTTTACCAACCTCACAGACATTCACTTTACGGAAGAAGAACTGCAAATCCTGCAACGGGGCCACAAATTTGCAATCCCGACCAAACAAGACTGGAATCTTCTCGCAGTGGATCTCGAAGCCGGACTATATCGACACCCCCAATACAAGAACCTCTCAAAGGAGATTGTAGAGATCATAAAGGGAGAGAGGAACAGAGCGATAAAACTGGGTAAGTGTTCTGGCAAAATCAATAACCACACTGTTTTGAAAAACATTAAGAGTCTTAAATCTAAAATTGACGATAACGACACTATAATAACAATGGCTGATAAAAATGGAGGTTTAGTTATCATAAAGAGGATTGAATACATCAACAAAACCATCAATTTCTTTAACGACAACAATGTCACAGAGCAGAACAGCAACCCTCTGAAAAAATATAACACAAAAAAAATATAACACAAGATTCCGTAAAATAGTAAAAGACAATGCACAAACATTGGAAAAATTAAATAAAAAACCATACCAACTCCTAGAACCCAACCCTCAAATTCCTACTTTATACAGCCTCGTCAAATTGCATAAAACAGATAAAACTATCAGACCAATCACTACATCCAGGGGATCCACTGCCCACCTCCTATCTAGATTTCTCCAACAGATCATGACCAATACATTACAAATTACGATGAACCATACTGTCCAGAATTCAAGTACACTCATTGACAATCTTTCTGACATTCATATCGACAGCAAATGCCGACTGATCTCATTTGATATCGTTAACCTGTATACAAATATTCCGATTTCGGAAACCCTAAACATATTACAAGATTTTCTTCTATACAAAGCACAGGACGGACCCACACCCATTATAGACACAGACGATGTTAACAGTCTTCTCTCTCTTTTCAAAATCGCCACAGAACAAAACTTTTTTCAATTCAATAACAAAATATACAACATGAAAAATGGACTCCCAATGGGAAGTCCCCTAAGTGGGTTATTAGCCGACATATTTGTTAATAGTCTAGAAGACAGTATCTTTCAATCCGCTGACCCTATAATAAAACATGTTAAGTTCTGGAATAGATATGTTGACGACGTTCTGTGCGTTTGGGATGGGTCCGATGACGACCTGAACAAATTCCATCAAATGATAAATAAGACATCGTCTCTAACGTTCACAATGGAAAAAGAGATTAACAGTCGAATAAATTTTTTAGACCTCACTATCACACGTACCAATGATATTTTACTGTATGACATATTCCGAAAACCAACCTCAACTGATATCATCATCCCTAAGCAGTCACACCACCCCCCATCAGTGAAAGCCGCTTCCTTTGCATTCCTTTTTAACAGACTATACAGGGTGCCTCTGTCGCGTGAGGGCTTCGAAAGGGAACTAAAAACCATCACACAAATTGGACTCAATAATGGCTACACACATGATGACATAAACAACCAACAAAAAAGAACATTAAAACGGTTAAACCTGAAGAAAATATACCCCCACACTAAAATGAACAATTCCTTTGTGTCTGTTCCTTTTCACAGCACTCATAGCCACGGACGCATCAGCCGTGCCCTCAGCAAACATAACGTCACTGCTTCCTCCACCAATAAAAATCAAATATCAAAGATATTAATTAACAACAAATTGCCCTCAGATTTTAATACAAGGAGTGGAGTGTACCGGATCGTATGTGAGTGCGGAGCTACTTACATAGGAGAAACAGGCCGAGATGTGCAAATAAGATTTAACGAACACATTAAGAATAAAACCAGCTCGGCTCTGGGCAAACATCTCTTCACAGAGGGACACAAACCATCCACAAATATGCCAACCATACTCCACCAGACCAATAAATCTTTCAAGTTGAGCTTATTGGAGAGATATCAGATATATACTCACATAAAGAACGACACACAGCTCCTTAATGATGTTGTTGTTTTTCCGGAACCACATTTGTTTAAATTTATATAGTTGTCACACCGCCATCTGTATGGCAAAGTATTTAACTCTGATACCACAACAATATATCAACAGATGTCACTGCACGTCGCACTCAGTTAGAATTATTCCGAGCCCCCGCCCTCCACCGCATACCTCTCTTGCTCCCCAGTACCGGGTTGAACTCTCCATACGCACGCAATACTGCCTCTGTGATGCATCGTTTATGTACCAATCGCCTGTCATACCCACTGTACACCTGCTAACACTGACGGTAAGCTTCTGTTGAAGTATTTTTATTATTTTTATTATATTTTTTATTGTTTTTGACCTCATTTTGTTTACACTTGAGATGAATGTACAATGCGTTTGCCAGAACACCCCTGCGTTGCCGCTTGCTGTTTTTTCTGCTTGCCTCACATGTGGACGACATTTTGTATTTTATGATCTGTGTTAAGTGTGATCTTGTATACTTATGTTCATGTATTTTCCAGCCTTCACCCGAAGATGATCTTCTTAAAGATCGAAATCGATAGTGAGAAGAAATAAATAATTTACTCGTCAATAAAGGCTCAAAAAACGGATGTTTTTGACTTTTATTTCTACTAATTATTTCTAGTTACTTTTCCAATAGCACCTTCTGTTACACTATGTTGAGGTATGGTGACTTCTGATGGGTAACGTCCATTTTAAGATTGCAAATGATTGAAATGAAATAATTGTATGACCGTATAAATATTAAAGCATTTTACATAACAAAAAATGTATTTAATTGTTACAATATCTAATTATAGTTTGCTCTGAAGACGAGGAAACTCGAAACCGGTCTGCAAGATTTGCAATCAAACCTCATCAACTAATTGACAATCTCACATTTAACAAAAATTATTTGAAATTGAAGAATATTATTGTTCCTCAATAACGCCTACGGTAATCCCAAACCCAGTAAGCGGTAGAGTACTACGAGCACTTCCATGCTGGGCCGACACACAAGTAAGTAAATCTACACACGAACTTCTAGTAGAGCGGGGAAGTAGAAGTCAGGTAGTTAAGAATCAACATCATACCCAGAAACAAAGACGAACGGAGGAAGAAATAATGCGTAGGACAATAAAAGACTCAATCAATAGCAAAAACCACACCATAACAATGGGAGATAAAGGTGCAGGCATGGTAATACTTCCCACACCAGCATACATCGACTATGCCTTTCTTCCAAGACAACAGCATACACGAATGCAAAAGAGATCCACACAGTTATTTTATTAGATCAACTAGGAAAATAATAAACGCATGCCAAAAAACATTGAAAAACTGAGGACAGCCACATAGCAGATAATGAACATGAATCCGGTCAAACCAACACTATACAGCATTAAGTTACATAAACCCGATAAGACAATAAGGCCTAATTTATCACATCACAGGACACTCCAACACATCGTCTTGCTAGGCTTATGGACGAGACACCCACCTGAACATTCCAATTCCAACCGTCTTACACCATCAGAAATTCAAACGAACTCATAGGACTCTGGCAGAACACCAACATAAACAAGATAACCAGATTGATATCCTTCGACATCAGCAATTTGTATGCAGACATCCCTATAAAGGCAACCTTTCAGGTCCTGAAAGACAACTCACGTAACATGGACCTAGACATACGTTTTAACCAGAGGGAACTAGAAGAAATACTCGAATTGATACAACTGTGTACAGGCCAAAACACTACTTCATATTCAAGAAAAAGACATACCACATGATACAAGAAACACCGATGTGATCACCTATACGTGGGACTTCTATGTCGACCACCTGGAAAAAGATCTGTTCAGTAATAAGTACAAAGTCATTTTACTCCGCATATCAGTGGTTGAACGTACAGATACTTGACCCGACATCCTGTGCCTGTGGAATGGAAATGACGCAACTCTATCGGCTTTAACCAATATACTGAAAAACATCTCCAATCTGACATTTACAACGGAGAAAAAACCGCTACAGTAGCGTACCGTAGCGCAACTTGCGCGTATCTGTACAAAGCATAAGCTGTCCAGATTTCGTAGCCTTACTGCAAGACATAGATGATTTGGTAGTCCTTGCAGGTAGGTTTGAAGTGTTAAGTCGTCATACAATTTGGTCTTGTCTAAACTTACTGCTACCGCTTGTTCCTGGAGTTATAAGGCGGCTACACACGTAACTGCAAACTTGACAAGCCTGCATAATCAATCTTTTTGCACTAGCATGTAAAAGTTTCCTTCGACACCACACAGTACAAGTATGCTTATCAATCGCCAGTTTGTGCTTGGACTATGTCGGACGACGATGCGCTGGCGTTGGCTGCTTTTACCATGCTTTCCTCAAGAAGTAAACGCGAAAGTAGAAAGGGAATGAGTGGTGTAAAGAGTTTTTGTTGAAAGGAAAGACGCATACTAATTTACTGAGTGAGTTGAAGATATTATACCCTCCTTATTGGCACAATATTCTCAGACTGAATGAAGATACTTACCTGAACCTTTTGTCACTCGTAACACCTTTATGTAAAAGGAATACGATCATGAGAGAAACTATAACCCCCACAAATGATTAACACCAACATTACGCTTTAGCGCTACCGGAAGGAGTTATGAAGACCATAAATATGCAACTATAATTTCACCACATGTTCTAAATTACATAGTTACTAAGACAAAGATACGGCTGGTTTTGGTATGCACGAATAAACTCTTCCAATAATTCTCGCTTGACATGATGACACCAGTAGAGGTCCTTTACGGCTGACGTTGGTTTGTGAAAGCCATGGTACACACGTTCCGTTTCACTTGTGCAAGCGCGGCTGTACAAGCATGCATGATTCAAATTCAATCCATCAGCAAGCAGCTTGTACAATTGAAATGCTTGCGCAAAATTATCCTACAGACGTTACAGCATACTTGCACCAGCTTGCAGTTAGGTGTGAAGCAACCTTTAGTCTTTTTAAGGGGAGACTCCTCACCTCCTGGCACCGTATGCCAAACTGGTAAGGGCTTTCCCCTCTATTCGGCTTCAAAGCGATGAGCTCCCTAATTAAACAGTTTTCATCTGTTTGGTGGCCAAAGTACCGTTAAAGTAGTTATTTTTCACCATGATGTGGCATCTTTCCAGCTGCCAATTAAAAATAATGCTCGTCGTTGTAACTTGTTGATAATTATCCTCAATAAATATTTATTTATTGGGTCTTTCGCGTTTTGAATATTGCTAAATGTTCAGAGCAAATATTCACAAGCTGTGATAAAGGTGGCTAATGTTGACATGTTCCCATCATGTTTTGGAACGGTGCCATTGTGCCATTGTTTCTTGTGTTTGCTTTATAATTTCCAAATCTTGATTCACTGTATGATTTTCCAGTTCTTCTGTTATTGTGATATTAATCGAGATAAGAGTTCGGAAAGATCGGAATGCGACATACGAGGATACGAACAAAAGTACTTACAGTATGAGAATGATGATCATTCTATCCTTGAAACTTCTTAAGGTGGCAATCCTATGGTAGTCTTATGGTAGTCCTATCGTAGTCCAATGGTAGTCCAGTGGTAACCCTATGATAATGATATATTGATTTCCGGGTGGAAACCGCGTTGAGGACTTTGAAGTAGTCGACGTTTCGCGCTCTGTTACAAGAGGCATCTTCAGGACTAAGTTATCAAACCAAGCGCTAAGAAGATACTGTCGTCTGTTGGGGCGGGTCTTTATATATGAGGGGACTGGTGTGACCAGATGGTGTTTGGAGTGGGGGTCTGGAGATGGTGTCTGGAGTCTTGCCAGCCTGAAAAAAATATGTA
The DNA here is from genome assembly GCA_964023965.1 of Melinopterus prodromus. NCBI lineage: Eukaryota > Metazoa > Arthropoda > Insecta > Coleoptera > Scarabaeidae > Melinopterus > Melinopterus prodromus. The sequence continues at coordinate 37,519,304 of OZ030391.1, read as the reverse complement.
TATAACCGAATTTTGGAATGACCAACGTTAGAGTAGGCAGTGTTTTTCGTGCAGCAATATATTTTCGGTAACCCACGGTGGTGGTAATGATATTGTGAAGCACACTAAAGCAGCCTAACACATGCAAAATATAGAAGGTAGTGCAAGAAATCGAAGCACGTCAACTTCACCAACTGACCAAAAAGGCGGCAAACACATATTGTGCATTGAATCACAGTGACTATTATTTATTTTGTGCAATACCTGTGCTATTCTTTGCTATGGGCTGCGCCATAGCCTAAAGAATATGTTAAGTATACAATATGCAATCAATATGCGAAAAATGTATTTTTTGTTGTCTATTCTTGTATGACGATGTAGAATCCTTATATTTGCTGTAAAAATAAGCAACTAAAGTGCGGTGAAGCATATCACACAGCCTGCAAATAGAGAAGCTTGAAAGACGCTGATCTTATTAAAAATAACCTGCTGCACTAATGAACTGCTCCAACCAAAAAGACAATAAGACGTCCCTAACCCTAACGGGTTGTTATACGTCAAGCAAACCCACAACCCCCTCAACATCAAAGTACAACTTGCTCCCTCGAAAGGGAGGGAGAGAGAGACTGCAAACCGGCTGTAAAATCCTTACCAAACATCAAATTGGTCATTGTCGCCTACCGAAAACAAAAAACAGTATCAATTATTTTGCCATAACATTTTTCAATAATCTACCCCATTTGGTGCGTCTGTATCCTGCAGTTAAATTTAAGGTAATTATCCGCGAAAGTCTAATTTCTCTAGCGCCATTTAATTTTAATGAATATTTAGATTCCAATCTAGAAATTGGTTAATTCCTTTCCCTAATTCTTTCTTGTGTTGACTAGTGTAATTATTATTATATACAGGGTGTCTCACGGAACTGGTACATTAGAAGTTTCTCATGCTCTACTATTGCTGGAAACTTGAAATTTTGGAATTACAATTTACTCAATCTGAACTCTTCAGCTAAAATGTTCTCAAGTTAACTGTCACGTCCGGTCACCGGAAGTCGGTATCAACTTCGTTATTTTAAATGGAATGATATAATTTTTATTGTATTTGTGGTTTCTACGTATCAAAATACATCATTTTTGATAAGGTTTCCCTATACCTAAATATCACCATTTTTTAGTTTTTTTGATTTTACTCACTTTTTGGTGATTTTCGCGGTTACGTTTAAAATTGAATATCTCGGTTATTATTGAAACTAGAATTTTCATGATTGGTGGTCCGAAACTAGAAACATAACCAAATAAGACGATGTTTAGTTCATCATGGTACCTTATACAGGCTGTTCAAAATTTACAACACAACAATTGAATTTTCAAACATAAAAAACTTTTTTTTTTCAAATGGAACACCCTGTATACCGATACGCCATTCGATAGGAAGTCTTATTCCCTATCAATCAATATAAGGGTTCCCTATAACTAACTTTAATAGTTTTTGATATATTGACACTTTTTCTTTAACTCCATTTTGTATACTCTTGGGTTGTATAAGGAGGCCCTCATATTTTGGCAGATAAACTATTTCATTATCAATAACATTTCACAACATCATTTTTATAAATTGGCATTTAATAAATTGCAGTATTTAAATAATAAATTGTATTTGAATACAGATATATTCATACTTTTCATGTCTTATTTTGGCACATTTGCAGTGCTCGGGATTTATCGTGTACGCACGATGGTGGTCGCCGCTAATACACTGCTACCTTAATTTTGATAGGTCTTTACATTTGACAGATGTTTGTTTGTAAACGCAGACGGTTATTCAAATAGTGACATTTTGAATTTATTCTTCATTCACGGAGAATGTAACAAAATATTGGAAAGGACATGTCAAATTTTCAATCACAGATACCCAGACCTACCGCCAATGACAAGACGTAAATTCAGGAAAATTGAGTCAAACTTTTTGCGCTTTGGAAAAGTAGGAAAACAGAAAAATTTTGCAAGTCTTGTTACGGGTAATGAAGAAAATGAATTAAATGTTTTCGCGTATTTTATTGCTTTCCGGAATAGCTCCACGCGAGCTGCTTTTATGGATTTAGGTATAGCTTATAATTAAAAGCCTTGCAGTACAACTTTCTACAGAAATTGTTTACATGATTTTTAGGTCTATCACGTGCATCCATCCATAGAATTCTTTTAAAACACAAAATGCATCCTTATGCCTACAATATTTTACAATCACTCTTTTCTAATGATTATGCACGGAGAGTTGAATTTTGTGAATTTATGCTGGTAAAAATTCAGGAGGACCCGTTCTTTTTATCAAAGATAATTTGGACTGACGAATCAAAAGTTTCGAGGGAGGGTATAATCAACAGACACCATTTACACTATTGGGCAACCGAAAATCCCCATGCCATAAGACAGGAAAATGTTCAACACAATTTTAGTTTTAATGTTTTTGCTTTAATAATGGGGGACGAAATTAGATACGAAATTTACAATGAAAATTTAAATAGTGATAGATATTTAGAAATTGTGCGTGGATGTGTGAACAAATTTTGCGAAAATCCTCCCCTGAATGTTTTACGCGACTGCTTTTATCAAATGGATGGTGCACCGGCACATTCTTCGCATGCGGTATGGATTCAACTTAATCAGATGTTTGAAGATAGATGGTTCGGAAGTAGGGGACCCTGGCGATGGCTACCAAGGTCACCAGATTTAACACCATTAGACTTTTATTTCTGGGGTCATGTGAAAAGTCAGGTCTATTCCACACCAGTAAATACTCTAGAAGAATTGAGAAACAGAGTAGTAGCCGCCATTAATGGAATTCCGCGACAACAAATCCGAAGAGCGACGATGACAGAAGTACAGCGAAGAGTCTTAAAATGTTTGGAGCAGAACGGGCAGCATTTCGAACAGAATAATTAAGTTTTACTTGAAGTTAGATATCCCAAATATAGTGTTTTAGTTTTAAAAAACCTTTCAATATTTTTCTGTTCCAAAGTTCCTATACATTCCTATAAATGAAGAATAAATCGTTTTGTATTTAGTTTGGATTCTTTTATTTTGACAATATCTCAAAAACTATTAAAGTTAGATATAGGGAACCCTTATATTGATTGATAGGGAATAAGAGTTCCTATCGAATGGTGTATCGGTATACAGGGTGTTCCATTTGAAAAAAAAAGTTATTTACGTTTGAAAATTCAATTGTTGTGTTGTAAATTTTGAACAGCCTGTATAAGGTACCATGATGAACTAAACATCGTCTTATTTGGTTATGTTTCTAGTTTCGGACCACCAATCATGAAAATTCTAGTTTCAATAATAACCGAGATATTTAATTTTAAACGTAACCGCGAAAATCACCAAAAAGTTAGTAAAATCAAAAAAACTCAAAAATGGTGATATTTAGGTATAGGGAAACCTTATCAAAAATGATATATTTTGATACGTAGAAACCACAAATACAATAAAAATTATATCATTCCATTTAAAATAACGAAGTTGATACCGACTTCCGGTGACCGGACGTGACAGTTAACTTGAGAATATTTTAGGTGAAGAGTTCGGATTGAGTAAATTGTAATTCCAAAATTTCAAGTTTCCAGCAATAGTAGAACATGAGAAACTTCTAATGTACCAGTTCCGTGAGACACCCTGTATTATGTTCGTCCAAATAATGAACTCATTATTTGAACGAACTGTCATCATTATACAACGCTAGTGTCAAAGTCTGTCAAAACCTACGTGGATGACAGTTATTTGACTTTGACAGTTATTTGAGTTCGCCTCGCCATCATTGACAAATACATTTAAAATATTTTGCATAAAATGGAATTTATGAGTCGTAGATAAAACGTCGTATTTGACTCGCACATAAAGGATATAAATTGCTCGCATGATTACACGCTCGCGATTTATATCCTTAATTATGTGCCTGTCAAATAATATACTATTATAAATGCAGACGCTTTTTCTCACACCAGATAGGGTTGCCAACATAGTCATTTTCACCCGGAGACTTCGGGTTTGGCGAGCATTCTCCGGGCTACGGGTTTTCAGTTAAATTCTCCGGGTTAACTAAAGGTAATCACAATCGACCTTTTGAGAAACTGTAGCGACCACTAAATGTTTTTTAAAAATTATGATAATACAGTAATTGTTATTCTAATCATACAGTTTGCAGCGATTTCCCTTGCAAAAAGGAATTTTTCTCAAAATAAGAAGCACTCTATGGGGCTGTACAACCACATCGGGCGCTGGCTAGCGCTAGCTAAGCGGTGCTAGCGCTGACCTAGCGCTGACACTCAGCGGTCGCCATCTTGCGAGCGGAGATAATAGACCGTTCTGTAACCGTTCAGCCGGTCCGCGGCGCCGCTAGCTCTAGCGATTTCTGCTAGATGTGGTTGTACAGGCCCTATTACTCAATCTTCACAACAATTTATTTTATTTTTTTCAGGGCATGTGAGAAACTTTGAAAGTAGCTATTGTAGCATTTTTAAATTTTGTTACAAGTCTAGTGAATACAGTAGGAATTCTGTAGCAGCACGACGAACCCAGAAGATTGGGTCCGACCTCGATGATCATAAACTGAGACAAATCTAATATCAAAAACGGCTTTCAAAAAGACGGGTATTATTTAAATGCTTGTCAGAAATCAACATACAATAATGATACATTAATGAACAAAATATGTTTTGAACTTTCGTTGATTATTTTAATATGTATGTTGTTCAGATGATAAGAAATGTCCCAACAATGTGTTTAAGTTTGTCCAAAGCAATTCACAGAATAGCATCATACTGGCCCACCATAAAACAGTATTTTTTAAATCATGGAGATGACGACAGCGATACCTTTATTTGAAAATGTTGTTATTGATTGTACTACATATTTACAAAGACTGACAGATAGTTATCATTTTTTACTAGAGACACCTTTACTATAGGGGCTTATACAAAACGCAAATAGTGTCGGAATAAAATGAAAGTTTTAAATTAGTTATGCGTTACTTATGCGTCAGGCGTAGAGGACCGCTCCGCTCCTAGGGCTGCGCGGAGCACCGGTTGGGAAACGCTGGTGTAGATAATTACTTCAAGCAAAACCACATGATCCAATATACAAGGAATCCAGACTTTCCAAAATAAAGTACTAAGGAATATGGTTAACGCTCCTTGGTACATACGGAATAGTGACCTGCATCGTGATCTTGGTGTCCCAAAAGTCATCCAAGAGATAAAAAGATTCGCCACTAACCATGAATTGCGCCTAAGCAATCACGTCAACGTAGAGGCCCTGCAGCTATTGGACAACCAGAATCTGGTGAGAAGACTAAAAAGAACTAAACCGTTCGAACTAGTAAACCAGTGGAATGTGTAAAAAGCAGAGTACAGTGAGTGAAGTGTTAGTGCTTCTTGTTTAGGACAAGTACCTAGTTTTAAAAGTTCATATTTAAATTGATCGTTAATCTTTTAGATTAGTTTCAATATGATAAGCACTCTACGCTTATTAATAAAAAAATTTAATTTGACAGCCCGGGCTTTTGGAAGAATTTGAGGTTGTTGGGTGTTGGTGTTAGGCGCAGGGCGGGGGGGATCTGCTATGTGACTTGAGTTCTTTGTGACGCTACATTTTTCGCGGGCATCCGACACAGTAAACCACCAAAAGTTTGCTTTCCAACTTATGTCGGGCTGGCGGGTAAAGCCATCTACCTTATAAAGGCTTAGTTGAGTGGTCGATCGCAATCAGTCTGTGTCGATGGGTCGATGGTGTCTGCCAGTTGACCGAGGAGTTATGCAGGGGTCAATATTATCTCCGAGTCTTTGACTTTTAAAACATATATTTTTATAGCCGAGCTCATGTTTACGCAGATGATACTCAAATGATTTACAGTAAAACCCATCCTAATTCATGAAAGTTCAATCCCAACGATACGTAAATTCCTTAGCCACGGCTCTAATTTCTGTAAGGCTCTGGTTTCTGATATGCGGGGTGCTGTATTGGTTGAATCCGTTCCCCTGTGTTTCTCCGACTCCGTTAAGTGTGTGGGAGTGATCCTCGACTCGCAACTTGGATTTAAGAAGCACGTTAACCTGTGTTTGCCGAGAGGTTACGGTGTGCTACGTCAATTGTACACTCAAAGACATTTGCACAGCCTCAAAGTCAAAACTATTCTTTGCGACTCTTTGGTGTACAGTCAATTGAATCACTGTGACGTGGTATATGGCACTAGTCTTACTATCGCTGATCAATACAAACTTCATAATCTACAAAACTGTTGTCGGAGGTTTATATTGGTATCCGGAAGTATGATCACTACTCACAAAGTGAAGGAAGCTGGTTGGCTCAAAATGTGTGATCGCCGTTACTTGCATGGCGCGTGCCTTTTTCACAAGATTCGTACGACGGGATGTAAGTCTTACCTGAGAGAAAAGGTTTCATACCGTACCTATGTCCATCGTATTAATAATAATAATAATAATAATAATAATAATAATAATATTGTCTTTATTTCCCAAGTAGCAAAGATACAAAATATAAAGAAATAACAAAAAAAATGGGCAAGGCGAAGTTAAGTGTAAACCTTCTCTTCCACTTAACCTTGCAGAAAAAGAAAAAAAAATAATAATAAATCAAAGTATAAATAATAAGCTAAACAACATAATATATACAAAAAAATGAAACCTCAAACATACATTGACATACACACAATAAAATAAACAGAAACATCATAAACACACTGCTATTGACTGCACTGACGCTCACGAAGCATTGCCAGAACCTGCGCTCTGAATGCTGCAACGCTAAGGGTCTTAAACGCGCTCGGCAAAGGGTTGTATAGATGCGGAAGGTTGTAACTAAATGATCCCCGAAATTGTGTAGTCCTATGAGTCGGTGGACTTACAAGACCCCTTCCACGAACATTACTGTTGTGGACATCTGTGCGAAACACTATCTTATCGTAGAGATACTGCGGCGTCCTAAATCTGATTAATTTATGATAAAAGTTTAAAGAATGCAACACCCGTCTGTCCGTCATGTTAAGCCAACCCGCATCCCTCAATTTGTGCGATACATGCTCATACTTTCTTATCCCAAAAATCAGCCTTAAGCAAGAGTTCTGAACTCTCTGAACTCGAGCCACACTAGCAGCATCCAAACATGGTCCATAGACTACATCGCAATAATTGAAATTACTAAGCACCAAAGAGTCACACAGTACCATTTTTGTTTTTAAATCCAACAAGTGTCTACTACTATAAAGATTTTTTATGACGGAAAATGCTCTCCTGATACACTGGTCTACATCCTTTCTGAAGGATAAATTGTTGTCCATAACCAAACCCAGATTCCTAGCGGAATCGCTGACCTCAACGCGCTGACCGCCAATCTCGATGTTTAGTTGGTCAGAGTACCGCGTACATGCCAATCGTCTACCAAACAACATGACAATGGTTTTTCCAGCATTCACCATAAGATTATGCCTACGGGACATCAAAATCAGTCCGTCCAAGTCACTGCTAATCTGCCTTGACACAGCAGCTATGCCATCAGGAAAAAACGACCGGTAGACCTGAGAGTCATCCGCATAAAAGTGGGACGCAGTTGTCGTCAAGGTGGCAGGCAGATTACACGTATACAATGAAAAAAGCAAAGGGCCTAAAATTGACCCCTGGGGAATCCCAGACGTCAAACCACGCAACTCGGAGCGAAGAGCTCCCACACATACAATCTGCCCTCTATTACTAAGGTACTCACGGATTAATAGCCTAGCCAACCCACCGAACCCCGCAAAGTTCAACACAGAATCCAGGACTGTGTGATCCAATGTATCAAAGGCTTTGCTGTAATCCAGCAACACAAGAGCAGTCAACCTACCGTCATCAGCAGCCCTCAATATATCGTCCGCGATGTGCATCAATGCAGTGGCACAACCATGATTTTTTCTGAAACCGGACTGTGTGTGAGGCAGGATACTATATTTATCTAGGAACGATCTGATCTGAATGTCCATGACTTTCTCAAGAACTTTGGACATTGTTGGCAGTATACTTATAGGACGCAAATCTTTGTACAACAGCTTTCGGTAGAGGGCTAACATGCGCGATCTTCCAGCAATTGGGAAATGAACCTAGCCGCAAGCAGTAGTTAATTATGTAAGTCACATAAGGGATAATAAACGGACAGCAATACTGCAACATAACCCTGCTAATCCCGTCAGAGCCCACAGCATCCGACGACAGCCTAAGGAGAACAGACGAGACCACAGACTCATCAACAGTGTCAAACTCAAACTGTTCAGTGAAGTGACACTTCTTATTATTACTATAGAAGTCTATCAACTCTCCATCGGGTGCATCAGAGGCGGGTATACCGTTCACGAAATAATCATTTATCTCATTAACATCGGATAAATGTTCCGGCAAAGATCTGCTCCCCCCGTGAATTACGCCCAAACGCCTCATGGTGCCCCAGATATTTCTCCCACCTCGCTTTATTTCAGACTGAGCGTAAGCTCTCTTTTCAGCCCTAATGGCCGACGTAACACTATTCCTCAAGACTTTATACCCGTTGTAGTCAGCAGTTAATTTTGATCTTTTAAATTTCGCATGAGCGCCATCTCTTGCATTCATCATCTCTCTTAACGTCGGTGTCAACCACGGAGCTCTTTCTTTAGTGAATCGCGAAGTCCTTAAGGGCGCATGATTATTGAACAGGGAAATAAGCAAAGAATTGAAGTAGTTAGTTATAATGTTTATATCATCAATATCGTAAATCAAATGAAAAGGCAGTACATGCAAATCAGCAGTAAATGCATCCAAATTGAATCCTCCAAAGTCCCTATACGTTCTCACCGCTGGTCTACTCTTACGCTTCTCAAACACAAGCTTACATTTAATCAATTCATGGTCTGTAATCCCCCCCATATGCCGCAACCCAACGTACGAGAACGCAGAACTAGAACATATGGCAACATCGATCAAAGTCTCAGTTGTCAACGTTATTCTCGTCGGCTCAGTCACAATCTGACTAAGACCGTATGATTCTAACAATTCTGCAAATCTGCGAGTATAATAATCATCAAAATGAAGCATGTTTATATTTAAATCGCCCGCGCAAAATAGTTCATCACATGTTGGTATCAATTGTGTAAGCGACTCTTCAAAAGACTCATAAAAAAGAGTACAACTTGCTTTTGGGGGTCTATAAACAACACCAAAGCAATAACTAACGCCAGACAATCGCACAGATATCCACGCCAGTTCAAAGTGGTCATTAACATCTAAAACTACCCTTGAAAACTTATACTTATTTTTAATATAAATGCCAACACCACCACCTCGCCTACCGCATCTATCCCTCCGAATAAAGCTATAATCAGGCAATTCCACGACATCCGTGCTTACTTCCTCAGTCAACCAAGTCTCGGTCACGAATATCAAGTCATAGTCATCAACCAAAACTGAATCTCTAAATTCCCCAAAGCGAGACAGCAAAGAGCGAACATTCAAAGCAGCAATGTTCATAACTAAAAACAAAAATCAATATCAATAAAGAACAAGCAAAATAAAAAACACACTGCAAAAATTATTGTTATAATATTCAGGGCGCCTGCTCAGCACCTGTTCATGTTCAAAGTAAGTACATACTAATCAACGACGTCAGAAACGCAAACAAACGCAAACTGGTAAATCAACAGACAACCAACGGAGAAAATCGAAACCAAAAAAAACTGAAAAAGCTCCGACAGCGTTCAACACTATACAATAACGCAATCGTTAAAACGATAAAAAAAAAACTGCTCAAAAGTAAAGTAAAATGTATCTCACTTAAATACTACTATCAAAACTATCAAAAATTTAATAACAATCAACGACAACAATTATGCAATCGTTAAAAATAGAAGAACAATGCTCAAAAAATCAATAAGATGTTTTTCAATTAAACACAATGATCAAAAATTAAATAAAAAGCAACGAATAGTAAATATAACAGTAGATATCAGTTATTATCGTGTGTAGCAACAGTTTACAGGTCTAGCACTGACAAAACACAAGACACTCAGTTAATTCATTTGGCAGTTGAGAACTAGGCTTTAGATATAATACCCTTAGATTTATAGTAGATCACTCCACCTCTTGTCCACACAAATCTAGTGCCATACTTAACAACTAGATCTTTAAACACGGACATTTGCGTAGCTGTTAGATCTTCCTTTATGATGATCGGAGTTCCCTTCAAGCTTGATTTCAGATTAAAGATTTGCATCTTTATCCTTCGCGAACACAATCTGGCTATAATTGGTCGATTTCTGTTACTTTCTTTCTTCCCCAGGCGATGAGCTATATCCACATCTGCTACTGAAAGATCAATCTTCAGCTTGCTGCTAATCACATTCACAACCAACTCCTCCACCTTCTCGCCATCCTCTTCAATTATACCATAAATCCTTAAGTTATTCTTCCGCGTATATTGCTCCAAATCATTGATCCTTTTTGCTCTCTGGTCGCACTCCATTCTCCTATGTTCCAGCTCAGTCTTTAACGCTTTACATTCACCGTTGAGACCATTGATTCTTTCTTCATACGCGGCGACAATACCAGCCAGCCATTTGTTTGTCAACAATGCCAGATATAACCTCACCAAGCGCGTTAACAAAAGAATCCTTTTTGAACGCTTGCACCAACATATCTTCAAACTCGGTAATTTGCGACCTGGACAGCACCATTTTCACTCAAATTCCCTCAGTTAATGGACCAACTATATCGCATCACTATTAACGAATGTACACCAAAATTCTCTTAATAAATACCACCAAACTACAGCAAAATATCGCAGACCCAAAACACGTGTTACTACTCGGTTTTCATGCTCATGCGTAATATAAGACGAAAAGCAGCCGTGACCATACCCAGCCGTGATTCCCATCGCTCGTTTTCTTACCAATTGGTCAATGTTTACAATGATATCTTGCAGGTACAGATGGCATCTTTCAGGGATCGATCTTTCAGGGGAATATATTAAGTGGGATGTAGTGTCGTTGCTCTGTTTATTATATTTATGTCATAGCACTTTTGGCTCCTGCTTATTACTGGCTATAGGTTTGTATGTGAACCGCAATTGACAATTTGTGCCATTTTTTGTTTTGTTTTTTTGAAAGCCTATCAAAAAAAAGCCTGTCAAAAATAGAACACTAGCTGTTACTTTATTTGTCCTATCTCAGAAACTAATAAACCGATTTAATTTATTTTATTTACGAATGAATTCACTTTATCGTCCCCTTTAAAATGGGGTATATGACGATAGGTAATCTCAATTGAAAAACGAAAGTAGGAATGGCTGGGGGTGAAGAGGCGGGACCTATGATTCCATTAGAACTAGATATGCCTTAGACTGCCAATCAACTAAAATGAACTCGTACTTCGCATTGGCAATTGCCATAAGGACAATACTATGGTATCCGTAGTAGTTGTAAAAATAGGATCCCGAATCTGGTGGTGGCTGTATGCGTACGTGCTTGCCATCTAGAGCCCCTAAACAATGTGGAAAATTCCATAGCGTTTCAAAGTCGTTGGCAATCATTTTCCACTCCTCTTGCGTTTTTGGAAACTGAAACAAACAAAAATAATAATTTCAATAATTTTTACAGGAAGAAAATGCAAGCCAGGCAATTACACAAGAAGTATTGGAGGACGCCGATTATCCAGAACCATCACCAACGTCAACGATTCAAGAGAATTCGGATGACACTCGCCAAACAAACATACACGCAGACCCCATTGTCTAGTCAAAAGGAACCACCAATGCCAAGAAAAAGGCAGACAAAATGTGATGGCACCGAAAACCTTTTAAATACGATTAATCCACGGCTACTGCCGAAGGCTAGCGAGACACAAAAAAAGAAGGGCAGATACGATATATTGTGTGAAAACATGGCAATCAAACTGAGATCTGTATCAGATCAGCAAAGGATAGTGGCAGAAAAGCTGATGAATGATGCAAGAATGAAGAATGAAGCAGAATGCAACAATTTGAACAGGAATTGGAGATTGGTAGAATGTACTGCTAACAATGTGCACAAATATGCACCGAACAAGCAACACTGATGGTAGAAACTACTATAACTACTAACACTACTTTTTTTTGCTAGTTAATATATTTCTTGTTATTATTTATTATTAGTTATATTATTTTCCAAAATATTTTGACAGTAGGCTGAATAGACAGAGTGTCGTTTCTTTTTTCAGAGATTTTTCCATGTAGGGATTTCAGTGTTTTATTTTTGTTTTATGATAGTTTTATTTTATGTATTATAATAATCTTTACTAGTGCAATAATAAAAGTTTTTGTTCCCTGTAAGTAGTCTGTTCTTAAAACCTTGTAAATGGCATCACACGTTTCAGGTATTATTGTACCCAGCGCTTGCGGTGAAATTATAGAGTTGAAAACTGTAAATCTTCATAATTTCTGCCTGTGACCAAGAATCTACAAGTTCAAGAAAGGGCGTTTCAAAGTTTAAACAACAATTAAAAGTAGCGGCATGTCCTGCTTGGACTACAATTTATTAATAATGAATACAGAATCACCCTGTATACATATATAATACTTACCTTAAAGTAGCTGTTAATCGTTCATGTGGAGAAATTGCGGTTCGCATAGTTGTATCATTTCTTTGAATCAATGGCGTAACTGCATTTAACATTTCTACATACACGTCTTCATCCATTCGAAGATAATTACCAATCTTCTGGATGTAACCGTAATTCTTGCAGCAGATTATTATGGGAATATTGATATGTAAAAAATATAACATTTAACTATTATGAAAGTTCAACAATTTCAAGTAATTCCTTAAAGAAAATCAAAGCACAATGATGATAATATAGATTGTTAGGTGTTCTGGCAAAAGCCGCTTGCCGGTCAATGAGAAGGCTGGGTCCATGTTGTCAAAAGAAAATAAGTAATATCGTGGAAACGGAAAGACGGGGACCAGTCCATTTTTCACTGCTCGGGTAGATAAGCTGCAAATGATTTATCTGATTCTATCACAGCTGCTGATATTGTTTATCCCATTTCTAACATCAGAAGTTTGGGTCTGAACTATCGTGAACGCAGCAGGAATGGACAACTTACTCTCGGAATTCATGACGATAGCCCAGCAATCCAGCGTCGCTTCGGCGCTCGTGGATTTACCAATTTTCGGTCCGGATATTCAAGAGGCAGTCAAGTGGATTGAGCAACTAGAGACGATCAAATGCGAATTTGTCTAGAGCGATCAGCAGCCGCTTCTTAGAATTGGGCGTTCCTTAAGAAGAGTTGCGCTTACATGGTTTAAAACGTGGGTACCTGAGGTACGTACTTGGCAATGTTTTAAACAAGATTTTATTTCCGCTTTTCCGCCAAAACGCTATTCGGGCAAGCTTTTGTACTAAGCAGCGATATTGAATAGTGATCGTTCTGCAACATATGATTCTTACGTTTATGCAAAAGGCGCGTTGTTAAAAAACTTACGGACTATTTGGAAAGAGGAAGAGAGTAGAAATTGTTATACATCGAATAAAGGAACATGACGTACGTCTAAACGCTTACAACAATAATTTGAAAACCATTTCAAGTTTAATTTCTTATGTTGCACCGTTGGTTAAAAGTTCTGTATGACAACCCTGAAATAGTATCTGTGACTGATTCAATTGGAACCGGAATAGAACGAAAAGATTCTACAGTTCGGCGTGTCGTCTCATCCGCAAATTATGAAGATCACCCAATTCATGTACCGTCGGAATGGGAAGCTGCCCTTAAGCAAGTACTTGTGCGTTTTCCAAATTTGTTTGATACAGAGAACAATGTACCCGCCGTCAAGGACACTGCCGTACAAATTCGATTAAATGATGCGAATGCGGTTGAAAATCTAAACCACTATCGTTTATCACCTGTTGAACAAGAAGATGTACGAACAATTGTCGACGATTTGCTTAAAAATGGAATAATACATGAGAGTAAATCACCGTTTTCCAGTCCAATCCTACTGATACGTAAAATCGAAGGAAGTTATAGGATGTGCGTGGACTATCGTGAGTTGAACCGTCATACAATTAAAGATTGTTACCCACTCCCACTGATATAGAAGATAGACTCGATCGACTGGGGAATGGAATGTTCTTTACGTCTCTTGACATGTCATCTGGTTTTCATCAAATTCCTATTGATCCAGAATCGGATTATATTACAGCTTTTGTGACTCAGGTGGCCATTACGAATATATAAGGAAATATATGAATATATGAGGATGCCATTTGGATTGGCTACCGCTCCTGCTATTATTCAACGTGCACTGAACGAGGCCTTTAGGAAAATTATAAGACACTATCGCCCTTGTCTATTTTGATGATATTATAATAATACCCTCCAATACTCTAATTACTTTACTAAACGCTGGATTTTCCCTCAATGCCAACAAGTGCCATTTTCTCCAAAGCCAAATTGATTACTTGGGCCGAGAGACTTCCGCAGAATGGATTCGACCAGCTAGTCGGAAAACTGTAGCTATTTTGAATTCTGGCAAGCCAAAAACTGGCAAAAAAGTAAGACAATTTATGGGTCTAGCTGGGTATATTAGAAAGTTCATTCCCAACTTTGCAACACGTACTGCGACAATAACCAAATTGACGAAGCGAAACAAACCATTTGGGATGTGAAAAGGGACCACTAGTCCGTTTCTAGTTACGCAGATAATCGCAAATAAAGTTAAACTGGTTCAAAATACATATGTTTGTTTTATTCGCTAATTAGTATCTTTACTTTGGCGTGTGGTTTGATTCGGAGTTTTCCTTCGTTCCACACATATCGGAGGTTTCTAGGAGTGCTTCAAGATCATTGGGATTTGTGGTGCGTTGTACAAAGGACTTTAATGACATTGACTTGTTTAAGACGCTGTATTATGCATTTGTTGTTAGTAAGCTGGAATATGAAAGTATTATTTGGCATCCGATTTAAGCATGTCCACTCATCTATTGGAATCCATTTAAAGAAAAAAAATTAAATTTATTTCGTTTAAGGCTTCTGGTACATATTCACAGAGAGGTGCTGATATGTCTGTATTAATGGCTGATCACGCTATCAAGTCTCGTGCGGGCCGCAGGGATCTCCATTGTGTTAAGTTGGTGGAAGGTGTGCTTGCCAACAGGATCGATTCACCGTATTTGTTGTCCAAAATTAATTTGAATGTACCCCTATTGCACTCACGATCTGCACTGCAACTACTTTTCGTCCTTTGCGAGCCCGTACTAATGTTATTGCCCGTTCACCTGTTGCGCTTAGGTTCAGGATCGCAAATGTTTACGACATTGTTCCGTAATTTATGTATGTGTATATGTACTGTATTTTCACTTTATAATTGTGTTTATCTTGTTTAAATAAAATTCCAAAAAAGGTTGTCCAATGTTTATTTCGAAGTAAATTCTGCTCTTACAGCTACATGTTTCGGGGCATTCCCGTCATCAGGCTGAGCTACGAAAGACAATATGACTAAGTACATGTTTATCAAATTATCTACATACATCTCACAATAAATACAAGCTAAACTTACTGTCGAAGTGCGGTAGAACAAGATATAGGAGTATACATAGGCTGAATATTTGTAGGCTATGTTCTTCTTTTTCCTACTTATTTATCAAGGTCGTGATCTCTGAGCATATAACTAACCTAAAAAGTAACAAATTGTCAATGTAGACTACAATAGAGTGATTCTGCGTAATAATAACAAGCAACTACAAACTATTAAACTAATATTTAAGATAAAGCGTACCGAAAAATGTTTCGCGTGGTTATCTGGAGTTTTTATATACACATATAATTGAAGGAAGTAGTCATCCATTTTCTTGTATCGGTGTTTGTTGACTTCCTGCGGCGGGAGTTTTGAAAAGTCTGGTGAAGAGTCGGTGGGGGTTTATGTCTATAATTTCGTTCATCAGCAGGTCTGGTGTTCTAAGATGATTTTTAAAAATTTCCATTTCCCCTACTAAATACATCTTTTTAGATTTTTTAAGTTCATGCAAAAGTTTTAAATGTGTTATATTTAGGTCATCATATTTAGGTCAACTTTTCCATAACTTGCAAAAATTTTGAAATGTTGGAAGATCTCCGATAACAATGCATGAATCGATAAAAGAAAATTGAAAACTTTTCAAAAACTAGCACATATTTTGAAAATTTGTCCAATCGTTACCTATGTTAGACTATTTTGTAGCCCCCAGGCCCATGGCGCTATAGATTAAAAACCCTATAAAACGGAATAATTAAATAATAAATTCTACTTAAAATCTTAAAACTAATATCGAAATTGGAAGATATACACCTATGTGAAGTTAGCCCCCAGCCCCCTCTTACGGAAATTTACGTGTATAGAAAAACTCTAATTACTCGAGTACCCTTAGAGATACCGCGACGAAACTATCACTGGTCTAACGAGCATTCTTCGGCCAATCTAAAAATTGAAAAGTCCGATCCCAAATATGTAAATTAGTATCCGTAATTAATTAATAACTGATTAGGTGACACGGAATATTTGTAAAAATCGGGATATTCAATGGGCTATATCTCGTTAACCCTTTGTTCAATCTTAATAAAACCAACACCATTCGATTCCCCTTTTCTTAGACTATAGGAATGTCAAAAAGTCCGATCGCAATTACATAGGTTTGAGGTAGTATGCGTGGGTGAAGGTCGGCGTGTTTTTCGACAGCTTGCGTTGTTAACCCTGGCGGCCGTCTTCCAGCCCCCTCTTATGGGAATTCACGTATATACAAAAAGTCTAATTACTCGAGTGCCCTTTGAGATATTGCAATGAAACTAACACTGTTCAAACGAGCGTTCTTCGGCCAATCTAAAAGTGGAAAAGTCCGATCCGAAATATGTAAATTAGTGTCTGTAATTAATTAATTACTGATTAGGTGACAAGGAATATTTGCGAAAATCGGGATATTCAATAGGCTGTATCTCGTTGACCCTTTGTTCAATCTTAATAAAACCAACACCATTCGATTCCCCTCTTCTTTGACTATAAGAACATCAAAAAGGGATAGGTCTGAGGTAGAATGCGTGGGCGGAGGTCCGCATGTTTTGCGACAGCTTGTGTTGTTAAACCGGCCGGCTGTCTTCCAGCCCCCTCTTATGGGAATTTACGTGTATAGAAAAACTCTAATTACTCGAGTACCCTTAGAGATACCGCAACGAAACTAACACTGTTCGAACGAGCTTTCTTCTGCCAATCAGTTATATGAATCGTGTTGGATCGGTATGAAATAGGTATTTTTGCATTTGAATGTCACAAATGGGTGCGGAAGGATGCTGATTTTAAAAAATGTTGCATTCTATCTAAATATGTGGCTGTGGAAGGATTATTTGTTAGTGGTTCCAGCACCATGAATGTATGGGTATATAGATTTGCAACAATCAATACCCAACGGCCGTCTGGTTTAACAACGCAAGCTGTCGAAAAACATGCCAACCTTAGCCCACGCATACTACCTCAAATCTATGTAATTGCGATCGGACTTTTTGACATTCCTATAGTCTAAGAAGAGGGGAATCCAGTGGTGGTGGTTTTAATAAGATTGAACAAAGGGTTAAAGAGATACAGCCCATTGAATATCCCGATTTTCGTAAATATTCCGTGTCACCTAATCAGTTATTAATTAATTACAGACACTAATCAACATATTTCGGATCGGACTTTTCTACTTTTAGATTGACAGAAGAAAGCTCGTTCAAACAGTGTTAGTTTCGTTGCGGTATCTCTAAGGGTACTCGAGTAATTAGAGTTTTTCTATACACGTAAATTCCCATAAGAGGGGGCTGGAAGACGGCCGGCCGGTTTAACAACGGAAGCTGTCGCAAAACATGCGGACCTCCGCCCACGCATACTACCTCAAACCTATGTAATTGCGATCACACTTTTTGACATTCCTATAGTCTAAGAGGAGGGGAATCGAATGGTGTTGGTTTTATTAAGATTGAACAAAGGGTTAACGAGATACAGCCCATTGAATATCCCGATTTTTACAAATATTCCGTGTCACCTAATCAGTTATTAATTAATTACGGATACTAATTTACATATTTGGGATCGGACTTTTCAATTTTTAGATCGGCCGAAGAATGCTCGTTAGAACAGTGATAGTTTCGTTGCGGTATCTCTAAGGGTACTCGAGTAATTAGACTTTTTGTATACACGTAAATTCCCATAAGAGGGGGCTGGAAGACGGCCGCCCGGGTTAACAACGCAAGCTGTCGAAAAACACGCCGACCTTCACCCACGCATACTACCTCAAACCTATGTAATTGCGATCGGACTTTTTGATATTCCTATAGTCTAAGAAAAGGGGAACCGAATGGTGTTGGTTTTATTAAGATTGAACAAAGGGTTAACGAGATACAGCCCATTGAATATCCCGATTTTTACAAATATTCCGTGTCACCTAATCAGTTATTAATTAATTACGGATACTAATTTACATATTTGGGATCGGACTTTTCAATTTTTAGATTGGCAGAAGAATGCTCGTTAGAACAGTGATAGCTTCGTTGCGGTATCTCTAAGGGTACTCGAGTAATTAGAGTTTTTCTATACACGTAAATTTCCGTAAGAGGGGGCTGGGGGCTAACTTCACATAGGTAAGATATACCACTAAATGTACGTCGTAAGATGTGGTTTATGCACGACGGTTGTCCTGCACATTTTAGTCGGACTGTACGAGATCATCTTAACATCACTTATCCACAAAGATGGATCGGTCGCGGCGGATTTGTTTCATGGCCCCCACGTAGTCCCGATCTAAATCAGTTGGATTTTTTCTTGTGGGGACATATGAAAGAAATATATAGGTATATGCAACAGGAGTTGGTACCATAGATCAATTACGCGATCGTATTAACACTGCTGCTGAACATATACGACAACAATTTCCACAACTATCAGGAAATTGGATTCGTCGTGCACAACCATGCGTGGAACAGCACGGTCAACATTTCGAAAACCTTTGGTAAAGATGATTTGCTATTGAAAAGTGAAAAACTCTTTGTTAAATGATTTCTAACATCAGAAGTTTGGGTCTGAACTATCGTGAACGCAGCAGGAATGGACAACTTACTCTCGGAATTCATGACGATAGCCCAGCAATCCAGCGTCGCTTCGGCGCTCGTGGATTTACCAATTTTCGGTCCGGATATTCAAGAGGCAGTCAAGTGGATTGAGCAACTAGAGACGATCAAATGCGAATTTGTCTAGAGCGATCAGCAGCCGCTTCTTAGAATTGGGCGTTCCTTAAGAAGAGTTACGCTTACATGGTTTAAAACGTGGGTACCTGAGGTACGTACTTGGCAATGTTTTAAACAAGATTTTATTTCCGCTTTTCCGCCAAAACGCTATTCGGGCAAGCTTTTGTACTAAGCAGCGATATTGAATAGTGATCGTTCTGCAACATATGATTCTTACGTTTATGCAAAAGGCGCGTTGTTAAAAAACTTACGGACTATTTGGAAAGAGGAAGAGAGTAGAAATTGTTATACATCGAATAAAGGAACATGACGTACGTCTAAACGCTTACAACAATAATTTGAAAACCATTTCAAGTTTAATTTCTTATGTTGCACCGTTGGTTAAAAGTACTAATTTACATATTTGGGATCGGACTTTTCAATTTTTAGATTGGCAGAAGAATGCTCGTTAGAACAGTGATAGCTTCGTTGCGGTATCTCTAAGGGTACTCGAGTAATTAGAGTTTTTCTATACACGTAAATTTCCGTAAGAGGGGGCTGGGGGCTAACTTCACATAGGTAAGATATACCACTAAATGTACGTCGTAAGATGTGGTTTATGCACGACGGTTGTCCTGCACATTTTAGTCGGACTGTACGAGATCATCTTAACATCACTTATCCACAAAGATGGATCGGTCGCGGCGGATTTGTTTCATGGCCCCCACGTAGTCCCGATCTAAATCAGTTGGATTTTTTCTTGTGGGGACATATGAAAGAAATATATAGGTATATGCAACAGGAGTTGGTACCATAGATCAATTACGCGATCGTATTAACACTGCTGCTGAACATATACGACAACAATTTCCACAACTATCAGGAAATTGGATTCGTCGTGCACAACCATGCGTGGAACAGCACGGTCAACATTTCGAAAACCTTTGGTAAAGATGATTTGCTATTGAAAAGTGAAAAACTCTTTGTTAAATGATTTATTTGTTTTTTTTTTTGTTTTATATGATTTTTTTATTAATATTAAAATAACAAAATAATAAGTTTTGCCGTTATTATTTGAGTAGTTTTTCATTTAAATTTTAAATTACTCCAAAAATTCAAGTTTAGAAAAGCGTTTGGTAAGAGGTGTTTCCATGGAAACAAAGAGCATAATTATTTCCGAACATATCAGAGGTTCTCAAAAAGTGGACGTTAATTTCTATGAATTTTAAACTGATGTAACTTTCTTGTTATTGATCTTTGGTTAAAAAGGTTACTATGAAAATACTTTATATTTACCGTCTCTAGCTCCCTCCTCAATCTCCTCCGTACGTTATGGATCACCCTGTATTTTGGATGGTTAAACTTGATTTAAATTTATGCTCCTCTCCAGAACAGAAAACTTAAATGATACGGATACCTCAATTGATACCTACTTAATGGTTCGGATGATATAGTCCATAAAATTATGCATTGTCTTATTAAATTACTAACTAATTAAAAACTCCAGCAGACATCCTTTGAAGAATAACCCTGCTAAGATACCAGCGTTAATTTTTATGCATTATGTAAACATGTTCAATGAGTTACATATAGGCCCAATCATTGAAATTAAAAAAATATATATACATATTTTAGTACATATACATATTTTATTTTCTTGTTCTTTGTATTTAATTTTCTGTTTGTAACTTTAGCAATACTAATATTTAGTTTGTAATTCGCGTCCTAACGAATAGTTTGTATCCTTACGTTAATTGTTCTAAAGAGCAACAATACAATTTAACTTAAGTGTGAGTAATAAGTATGCAAAATTGTGTCAACTAGAATAGTATTCATTTGTACACCTACGCTAATTAGAAACATACATTCTACCAATTTTTACAAAAAAAGAAATCTGTGTTTAATACTACCAAAGCAAATACGTAACAGACCGGTGACGTAATATACGACCCTGGATAAAACCACTAGATTATGGTTGCTTTTAAGGTTTAAAAATAAAAGAATGCATTCAGAATTTATACGTTTGGGGCTTAGCATTTATTCCTATCTAAATCCTAGTTACCTGAAAACGCTTTGAACTATTGAACAAAGCTGAGTGCAAGAACGCAGAAAAAATTAAATGTTTTTTACAAAAATTGTTAGAGAACGATTTTACTCTTTCAAATACAGACGTGATGATACTCCATTATATAAAAGATATTCGGTTCATGCTTACAAATATTATCAAAGTGTTGTGGAAAAGAAATAAAACCTCTTTTTTATTTACAAAAGTTGTGTAATTTAAATAGGAGACATGTTTCGCCTCAACGCATCATCAATCCTAAACCAAAAAAAAAAATAAAAAATAAACGACACGCGTGTCATAATACATTCTAAAATAATAAATTTCAAACTGGTAATAGTTCAAACGATCGCAACTTACTGTCAAAACGGAGGTACTAATGGAAATACCTGAAGGGAAGGCCCATTCAAAAGTTCGTCAAACACGAGTCGAAACAACAGTTAAAATGGTCAAAATGTAGAGACTGAGACGAGCGTGTGCAGATATGGCGCATATACGAATGGAATGGCGAAGGAGAGGCATCTAACAACGAACGAAGCGTGCAGGCCTGGTGGCCTAACGACGGCTGAAAATCTTTATCTCATTTACTATTAATCAATTAGCAAAAATAATAAGACGACTTCCAGCACATCATTGAATAACAAGATTTGGGCGGTACGGCAGGAACGCGGGTGAGGTGTGGGGGTAGGGCGTCGCTATTAATTTTATATATAGTAT
This sequence comes from Melinopterus prodromus, assembly GCA_964023965.1. Classification (NCBI taxonomy): domain Eukaryota; kingdom Metazoa; phylum Arthropoda; class Insecta; order Coleoptera; family Scarabaeidae; genus Melinopterus; species Melinopterus prodromus. Next base: position 37,497,278 of record OZ030391.1, on the reverse strand, counting down.
GATAAAGTCATGTGCCTGGCAACATCAGATTATTTAGTTTCCGCGTTGCATCCATCCCACATACAAATTGGGTTTATGTTTTGTCATATAATAACAATACATACTTATAGGCACGCTTACCATTACGTTGGTGCCGTGTGGGTTGCAATTTCACAACGCTGCATGACTGGAGATGACTGGAGAGGTGACTGGTTGAAATTAGGCACCCCACAATACAGTGATAGTACGCTCACAGTTCGCCCGATGGGAGTGAATCGTGACAAAGTTTCGTTTAATTCCTTGTGAATCTATCGACATGCGGGTCCCATTTTGAGTTCGATTCAGTTCGAATCTTGGGACTTCGACCACCCTCTAGCGCGTGCTCCGATAACCAACGTCGGCGACATACATCGAAGCATGTAGGAGTGGTCTAATAAGAATAAAATAAAACATATTTATTGATACAAATTGCAAACTTTACAATATTACATTTCATATAAAATTAAAACAAACCAAAAATAAGAAATAATAAGCAGCAATTGGATCAATCCTATGATGTGATTCGGTTTAGCCGGTCTTCCATCACACCATAATAATCAACGAAAATAAACAAAGTCGCTTGTAATTAGTCTGTCATCGAACGACATATCCACAACCATCTTTTTAAACAATACTAAAACTATAATGAATAACTACTCACACCTGCCAACACCGCCCACCCGCCGCGAGCACAGTCAACCTCCACGCCAAGTTCCCCCCACAAAAATACAACCCTTGATCTAATCTACCACACACCGCTATCCCACGAATCGCCCCCCCCTCAACCGCCGCCCAGACGCACACCCCCCGAACTACCGAATATTACATTTCCTGTTTTGTAAATTTGATAAGTAAAGCTTTTCTTGAAAAATTGGGTTTTATGTGTAGGGGTCAGAGTCCCTTTAACCAATTGTTGGTTGGGGATGGTTTGGATTATGAGGTGATTATGGAGGGGGGAGGCATTGAGCAGCTGTGGATTAGGGTGGTCGTGGTGGGAGTTAGGTTTTACATTGGGGGGACATATAAGATCACCGAATGTGAACTATACAGAATTCTTAAGTGAGCTTGAAAACTCGTTTAGCTGTTGGGTTTCCGAGTCGGATAATGTTTTCTGCGTTGGTGACTTTAATATCAATCTGCTGAACTGTGACAGTCCCTCAACTTTGGCATTTAATGGCTTTGTTGAGGCCATGGGTGCTGTCCAGCTTATCTCGCAGCCTACCAGGGTCACATCTGGTACAGAAACTTTAATTGATTTGCTCATTGCTGCGAACCGGTCCTTGATTCGGGAGAGTGGGGTAATTCAATGTGACCTATAAAACCACGACCTGATTTTTTCTGATATTATACGCAAGCCATTGAAAACTCCTGCAACTTTCCGTACTTATCGTAACCTTAAAAATGTAAATCATGATAATTTTCTTTATGACCTGTATCGACTTCCTTTTGATGACTATTTTCGACTTAGAAATATTAATGATAAGGTAGATTGTTTCAATTCTTTAATAACCGGTTTGTTTGACCATCATGCTCCTTTAATAACTCGGAAATTCACGTAACCCTATCTGCCATGGATCACAGCGCCAATCAAGTTAATAATGCGAGAACGGGATAGTGCCAAGGCGAAGTATAGAAGAACTAAGTCAACCGTAGATTGGCAAAACTATAAAAACCTCAGAAATCGTGCTACGTCATGCATTAGAAATGAAAAGAAAACCTATTTCTGAAATGTGTCACGTTTGGCGGGTAATGGCAAAGAACTATGGGGACAAATAAGGAATATCGGTATCTGTGGTGATAAAACTGTAAACCTCGCCCAGCATCTTTCTGACCCCAATATGGTCAATGCATTTTTATTGTCTGGTGTCAGTGGATCTTTGGGTGGGGACATAGACGCTGACGTTCTTTTCATAGATGTAAGTGACACATTCGGTTTTCGGCCGGTTGATTCTGATATTTAATGCACTTGCTGCCGTTTCTGGAGGGTCCCTGTCATCTGTTGGTGCCGATGACATAAGCGCCGGCATGCTTGGTCTGTGCGCGCCATACATTGTCCAGTTTATCGCACATATCGTGAATGTGTGTATAACGGAATGCGTATATCCTGATGGTTGGAAGATGGCGGTTGTTCGACCAATACCAAAGACCTCGAAGTCACTAGAATTTAAGGATTTACGTTGTATGTACGTTGATGGTATGGTGAGCAGTTTTAAGTCCAGAAATATATTTCTGCAGCTTGTTCTGTACTCAGCGCCAGATAGGGCTCTGACTGCTTGTTCCTGCTGTAGGAAAATTCTTCGCACATCCGGCGATGCACCCCAAACAAGACTTGCATACGTTGCTCGCGACATGAAATAACTGTGGTATACGATGAGTGCGGCATGCTGATTTGAGATTTTTCGCATTTCAATAAATACCTTAGACAACACCGGTAACAAACTGATAGGACACAGTTATAGATGCGTATGTATTTATCAAAATTACCAACAGCGACAACCGACTGACAATATGGCCAGTACTTCTCAAGAGAGCATACTATCCTGCATATCACCTCCACCTTCAACGTTAGTAATACCAGGCGAATATCCATCGGCAAATCAATAGAAGAATGTCAATTGGAAAAAACCACACAGACTACAAAGAAATTTGGAAGTAGAAGTCCACGGAAACTGGCTTTGAAGCGAAAATTAAATTCTGCCCAAAAATCGGCAAAGCGTTTAAAGGATGCCCTAGAACAGGCCAAATCTCCTCCTTCGGTATCTGTCTCTGCAGTTACAAGACCAGAATTTTTAAATATTGCAAGTAACTTTTTAACACCAAAGCTTGTGCACTTTATTGATCTGAATATTGGCCTTCAGGATGCCTGGCGAGGTAACCGATATACTGCTGAGCTGAAGAGGTTTGCTCTCATCCTATATTTTTTAAGTCCCAAAGTGTATAAGTTGCAACGGCACAATTGGTTTCCACTACCCTCAAAAAACCATTTACAGCCACTGGTGGGAAACTATAATATTGGCGTCGGGATCAACACTCAACAGAGACAAATATTGAAGTGCAAGTTCAAAAGTTTAACGGCTCAGCAACGCTATTGTACGCTCTGCGTAGATGAGATTGCTGTAAAGAGCAACACCTTCTACAATAGAAAGACGGATTGTATGGTAGGGTATCAAAACATAGGAAGCTGCCAACGATTATTGCCCGCATGCCATGCCCTAACATTCATGGTAAAAAGTATACTTAAAAAGTATACTCCCACAGCCTTACTACAATCAGTATTATTGGAGATAATTGGAGTGCTGGATAATGTTGGAATCTGCATTGGTGCACTAATCTGCGATCGAGGTAGTAATTTGCAAAAATTAAAGAAGCTGCTGGAAGTGGACATGAATAAGCCTTACTTCATGTACAGGTCGTGGCCTATATTTTTCTTTTACGATCCACCACACCTACTAAAGTCTCTTCGCAACAATCTTTTAAATTATTGCTTTCACTTTAATGACAGGATAGCATCTTGGACTGATTTAAAAATAATGTATGAAGATCAAAGTAGAAGAAATCTACGACTGTGCCCTAAATTAACTGAGTCTCATTTGAACCCAACAAACTTTCAGCAGATGAAGGTGAAGTATTTAGCACCACTGTGTGTGCTACGATGGAGATGTGCGTTTCATTGGGGTTCTTGCCAGCGACAGCAGTAGGAACAATAGAGTTCTTGCAGAAAGTCAATGATCTTTTTGATGTCTTAAATTCACGCTCTTTGAAGTACAGCAATCGATTGAAGCGAGGCTTTACTGGGAAGAATGAAGAACAAATGAAGACTTTGCAAGATGTCACGGAGATTTTCAGTTCAATTAAAGTAATAACGAAAAGGGGCACAGATGTAACGAAAACAATCAAATGTATCAATGGATGGAAATTATCAATTCAATCATTAATATAACTACAGAAATACCTAGAAGATACAGCGGGAATTACATTTGTACTCACAAATCGGTTAAACCAAGATTGCCTTGAAATTTTTTTGGGGACGATTCGACAACAGAGCGGTAGTGCCAACAACCCAACTCCAGTACAGTTCCAAAGAGCGTTTAAAAAGTTGTTTTTGTTAGATTTCTTCAACCGCAGTGAATCCTATAACTGTACGATGGACCTTGCAGAAAAATGGACGCTGCAGTGCTCAATACTACTTTTAAAGTTAGCCGTTTAAATTGTGTAAAGGAGCGCAGACTACATCGATCCCTGGGACATCCCATTTCGTTTTTAATAATAGATGAATTATTACCATCAACGGTCACAAACTGCTCTCCCTCCGAAAGATAACTGGTAACTAAATCCGCAGCGGCTGGCTGTAAGCCAATGTAGTGAAGCATGGCGCTTAAAATGGGGTGGCTTATTCTGTCAAAAGCTTTGGAATAATCTAAGAGACACACCAACGTTAATTTACTATTATCCATCGCTCTGCGACTGCGCGACTTCGTCTCCGGTAACAAATTGTTATCACTGACATACTTATTTAGTTGACTCCATAGCAACCGCTCACACACCTTGGACAATACCGGCAGAATACTTATCGGCCTTAAGTCTCCCAGACACTCCACCTTGCATTTTGTTACAAAGGCAACACCATTGCCCTTTTCCATGCCACGGGGAATATTCCGGTTAAAATATGTGTTAACAATATATCTGATCTGCGGAACAATGTGAGGGCAGCACCATTTTAGAATTCTTGTGTTAGGGGGTATTGTTGTGTAGAAATATTTTTTTTTAATTTAGTTGTATTGTTCTTCCGATCAATTTGAATACGTCTGTAAAACGGTTTAGCCGAGTGATAGAATTTATAACAAGCGCAGTCGAGGCACAGGTGCGCGGCGCGGTCGAGATGGGGCAGCGCGGCGCACTTTTGACCCGTTCAATCCTGTTCAACCGTGGTGAAGCGTCCTGTGCAGAATTTAGTTTTGTTTCGACAGCAAACATGAGTGGTAGAAAAGGGACGAAAGTAAATAGTTCTCGCGCATGTCGGAAAAAAACTGACAAAAAGGAGAAAATTTCGCGGTAATCAATATACTGGGGAAACCAGTGAAAATTTAGTAGGTGCGTCAGCAACAAAGTTGCGAAGAACTGGGATCATGGAAATTCTGGACCTACAGCACGGTTATTGCATATTAAATTTTTATACTGTTTTGCGGCAATCCGCGCTTCTGTTGTTTGAAAAACTTGTATAACCCAAATTTCCTTCAATAAAACAAGCACTCGAGGATTGGGTTTTAAAATCCAATTGCAATGTACGTGCGGTGTGTCGTATATAAACTCTTCTCCGTTTATCGACAAAGAGTTCGAGATTAATCGTGTGATTGTGGTAGCAATGCGATTATTAGGAATCGGAAGAGAAGGGCTGAATTTATTTTGCGGGATTATGGATATAAGACTTGGATTTTCGTCAGCGTGTTATTCTGCTGTGATGAAAAAATTTCATTGCGCTGCTGCTGCCGTGTATGATTCCGTACTGCAAAGAGCCGTCGACCAAGAGAGAGAAATAACTTCTGAAAAATAATCACCACTATCGGATCTAACTGTGTCAGGGGATGGGACCTGGAAAAAAACGAGGTTTTTCATCACGGTTTGGTATGACTACTGTTATAGGTAAATATAGCAAGAATGTCCTAGATGCAGTGGTTAAATCAAGTTTTTGCCAGGCCTGTGCTTTTTCAAAAAGTAAAATGACTCGTGAAGAATTTAACGTTTGGTTTGAAAGCCACGAGGAACACTGCACTAATAATCATCATGGCAGTGCGGGTAAGATGGAAGTGGACGCGGCGTAGACGACGTAGAGATATTTCTCCGATCGGTAGAAAAATACGTATTCTCGGTACATCGGCGATGGAGATTGCAAAACATATAAAGCAATTGTTGATGCGTGTCCTTACGGCGAAGATACAATTGTGGAAAAAAAGAGTGTATTGGACACGTTTCAAAACGAATGGGAACGAGATTACGTAGTGTAAAAAAGCAGTGCAAAGGTATAGGTGGAAAAGGCAGAGGAAAATTGACGGACAAGGTTATCGGCGACTTGACGGTTTGCTATGGTTTGGCCATTAGAAGGCATTGTCACTGTATAGTAGAAATGAAGCAAGCCGTGTGGTCAACATTCTATCACTACGCTTAGACCGACGAAAATCCTCAACACACGTATTGCCCACCGGGAGCTTCCAGTTGGTGTAAGTGGCGTAAGGCAGAAGCAGCAGGATCACTCGAGGAATTCAGACATGATAGACCACCTCTCTCTGATGAAGTTTTGAAGGCAATCAAACCCATTTATGAGAATCTGTCGTCTGAAGACTTATTATAGCGATGCTTAGGAGCGGAATCGCAAAATAATATTGAATCGCTCAATTCATTGATTTGGACCTTTGCACCTAAACACATTCACGCTGGAACTGCTACGATTCAAATTGCCACTTTCTTAGCTGCTTCCATTTTCAACGAAGGGTTTTCAACAATATTGCAGATATTAGATACGATGGGTGTCAGAATCGGACAGCAGGCAAACGCATATGTCACGTTGCGTGACCAAAACAGAATCTAGCGTTCCGAAAGACGTTCGTCAGCCGCTTCAAAGGAAGCCAGGACTGCTAGAAGAGAAGCACTATCGGCCGGTAATGAATTTTACGAGAGAGAGGAAAGAGCCATTTATGGACCTGGATTGACTGATTAACCAGTAAGCATCAATAATTTCATTAAACCTCAGCGAAGCGTATGAAAAGTTTAAACGCGTTTATCTCGAAATTAAGTTTTCATAATTGGCCGCCACGATATCTCAACAACAGATTGGTCGATTGAGCTAAGTTTTGGCATACACATTCAGCACACTGTTTTTCATCGCTGGTAGCAGAATTGACCCCGCAGCTTTTACTTTCTGTAAAATATTTGTTCGTTTTAATACTACCAATGCATTTTTTTCGGTCTTTAGCTGATTTTCTATATAGGCTTTCCTCTCGGCATTAATTGCAGTCTTTACAGTGTTCCTCAAATCTTTATAATATTTCCACTTTGCATCCGTTCTTGTTGCTTTATTTTATTTAGTGCTCATAGGTTCTGCATTAATTTAATGGTATCTGTGATCCAAGGTGGCGGCGGCGACTGACTGAGTCTAACATCGTCAAAATGGTGCGGTAGATCAATAATATTTAAAATATTTTCAGGTAGAAAAGTTACTTTATCATTTACTCCAGGGATATCAAAAATTTCAAAGAACGGGATAGAATACAAATCACTTACAACATGTTCAATATTAAATTTTTTTAAATTTCTTCGAGTAACAAATTTCGGCTGCCGCACAACCGCGCAGACATTTAAAGAACAGTAAGTTAAGTCGTGGTCCGATACTCCAGGAGGCGGCAGGACGCCCGCATCGCTAACGGCATTAGAGTCTGATACAAAGATCAAATCAATCAGTGACATTGTAGTTTTGCTGATTCTTGTCGGCTCGGATATTATTTGTGTGCATTGATATGATTCTAACGTGTTTATAAGAAATCTTGCGGATGAGCTGGGGTTGCCCAGCCTGATTTAAATTAAAGTCTCCCGAAATGTTTATCTTATCAGCTTCTAGGCAAATTTTTGAAAGCTGGGTTTCGAGCTCGCTAATAAAAATATTGGCATTGCTTTTAGGTGGTCTGTTCTGTAGAGTACCCCAGCAACAAATGTTAAACTGTTTAATTTAAAACTCAACCACAATTGTTCAATTGTGTCGGGTGATCCCAGATGGTTATACCTTATTGTATTTTTGATATAAAACGCCACCCCCCCTCGAACCTCTATCGCGCCTGAGTATCACGTATCCATCAATGCCCACAACATCATCGTCAACTCCGTCACTCAACCACGTTTCCGAAAGCGCAATCAAATCATACGCATTACCGCGGACAAAATCAGAAAAATCCGCGAATTTTGCAGTGAGAGAGCACACGTTCCACTGACAAAACGCCAACATTTTAGAAACCGGCTAACATGCCCGCGGTGAGCGTGAACGAGAGCAAAAACATGACCAAAACTATACGAAAAAAAGAAATGGTAATTGCTTACGACAAAAGTACCACAACTATTAATTTCGTAAAACTTCGGAGGCTTCCACTGGCAGGTCGTGAATAAAAAATAGAAACTAAAGATTAGCTGTGGTGTCCGGTTCGAGTAGCTGACAAACATGAAACCCACCCCGACTTTATATAAAATACATGCTATCGGGTTCATATTTCTTCGCCAAACTATGATGATTCGCCTGGATCAATTTGCGATACACCGAGACAAAGAAACTCAAATTTAAACCTAGAAGAGGAAGGAATCGCAAAATTCTGGTAGAGAAGACCGATTTTTAGTACAATCATCACCAAAAAAATCTCTAACCGACAAACGGAAAAAGAGTTAAGGACTAGTAATTAATGGAATGAGTATTTCTGCTAAAAATGTTCTCAATAACCATACTATAAACGTCAGAAAGGTCAGTCATAAACAACCATGACTCAAACAAATAAAAAGAAATTAACGATTCGAATGGGGTAAAAATATTAAAGTTGGACAAAGTCGGACTGGGGGAAAGTGTTATGGTCTAATGAAAGCACTATTACTGTGAGTTTATAATATCTTAAGAAATAATTATTTATTATGATTTACTTACTAAGTGTAGAAACACTTGGTTTATTAGTTTTGTTGTTGATGTTTTGGCACGTCTGCAGCCGTGTACGTATTTCGTCGAGTAGGGGAAGCTTACTACCCACAGCGTGTTATGCCTACTGTAAAACCTCGGTGGTGGCAGCACCATAATTCTGCAACGGTATGGTAACGGTCGCAGTGGGAAATGCCCCTTGTCACAGAGCGCGATAAGGTATTACTTGGTTTCAACAAAATCGCATTAAACTATTGGAATAGCCACCGGAGAGCCCAGCTATAATTCCAGTTGACCGTGTTGGGCTCATGTGAATTACGATACACATTTTTAAACGAGTAGTGCATAGCCTACCGAAAAGAATGCAAGCAATTATAAAAAATAAGCAGACCTACAAAATGTTAGCTATAATAAGTCAATGCGTAGGTTTTCTCGGCCAGAGTCATTTGGAAAATAAATTGCTTCCGGGTTATGCCGCGTGTCTAGATTCGTAAATGCTGACGTTTCGCGAACCATGTTACTCGCTGCTTCAGTGCTAACTGAATACTGGTTAGCTCAGTATTCAGTCAGTACAGACGGCATTTCCACTAAAATCGAAGATAATCGTAACCTCTATGTTGGAATGTGCTAAATAGAGTGATTTGTATTTTAACTATCTATGATAAACCCATACAAAGTTATTTCGTTCAACGCAAGCACACACCAATACCAAAATTGTCGGATTCGCTGACACAAAACCGGCCGCAATTTCAGACCCGACTGGGCACAGTGATGGAGAAGGAACTAGCACAGGCCCAACAAGAAAGAGAAAATACGGGAAGTATGCCCAAATTGCCCAACAATATAAAGAAGCAACATTAGAAAGGACCATAGAGGAAGATGGAGTCGCTTTACGCTATACTTTTAGCAGCGAGAAAATGACCCAGGGGGGCGGGGCTAACATGACACTAAAGTAGCCTAACAGTTGGCCGCCTGCCAGGTCCGGACTAACTCTGAAATTGGTACAAGTTTGTAATTGTATTTTTGTATTTTATTCATAGACTCTGCTGCTTTCACGGTTATTACGCAGAAGGCCGGTTGTAGTGACGTCATGGCGTTTTAACCTCAAATATATTCGAACAGCTATAATTTGACGGTAATTTTTTAAAGTGTTATTTTGATGTTAGTTATAGTTATTGTTTCTTATATTAATTGTAGCTTTGGTTGAAGACGGGACAGGCGTCCCGAAACCAGGTCCCAATAGCCCCATAAAATAAACAATACATTGGAAATTCCCGACTTTTATTCTGAAATTGGCCATAAATTTCAAGAAATGTTTCCTGTAATATATTGTAATGTGCCGAGTGCGTACATTATATAAAAACGCTATATAAACACTTTTAAGAATTTATTTAATCTAATGTTTATAACAGGTATGTAATAAAAAATGTTCGTGCGTGCGGCCAGTACAAGCCTGTACATTGTTGACATATACAGTCACTTACCGATGAAATGTTACCCCGGTCGCAATCGGGTTTATAGCTGATTTTCTGCTGTTGCTGCTGCGAATAGCGTAATTAGACGTTAGTTTTTTTATGTATATCTTCATACAAATTCATCATACTATCCTTAAACAAAGTGAAATAAGCAAAATCGATAAAATAATAACATGTCAACGTTGCGAATGTCACTTTGACATTAAAAGTGCTCCAGAGTGGGGAAAGTGGTCCCATTCCGTGGGCCCATATCCGAGCGCTTATGGCGACTCCTCCTTCCTCCATGTAAAGGACAAACAATTTGCGCTATGCAAAGCGTGAGACAAGCACATTATTATAACAAGAGGAAGGGGCGCATTAATAAAACATAAACATTCCAAAATTGATTTAGATAATACAAAATGATCATTCACAGCCCACAATTTCAAAATTTATGGAAAATACAGCACCAAAAAAGGAATTCGATGATGATATTAAATCAGGAACGTAAATTTTTACTACTACACTTCAATTCGTATGTCAGCTTTTATTGCGGAGCATAGTCTCCTTTTTACCGTAATGGGCGATCTGACAGATTTCGCAAAAGGAGCCTGCGAGGACAGTAAAATCGCCAGAGACTTACCTTGTGATCGCACAAAGGACTGCAATTTCTGAACTCATACGAGGATCTAAGGAACAATAAATTTTCTGTTGTAGTTGATATATCCACGGTTGATATGTGCAGTTATCTGCTGCAGATGCTAACACATTTTAGCTATAACAACCATCTCATACTAGATCGTTATCCACACACGCACACACGCTGTGGTAAGTAGGATATTAGAGATGGTCGCATGCGTCCTAACACCGATGTGTCGTGCACTGTCGCCTATTTCCGTGACACGCTTCGGGTAATATAGCGGCCATTCATAAATAAGTGTCGCAGTTGTCCACCTACTACAGTGATTGATAGATTTGACAGTTGGCACTTCTTGTTCAGTGGTTGGTAGCTCTGAACTGCTTCGCTATAGTTTGAATTTGTATTTTCGTTGAAATCAAATACGGTTGAAATCGTTATTTTTGTCCAGTGTGTTGTCCAGTTATCTTACGAATTGTTTTGCGTAGCGTGTTTTTTCCAAGACGAGCTAGTGTTGTATTATCGCGAAACCCCATTACTTTATCATATTAACATTTTATTTTACTTTAAATTGGATTATTACTAAATAGGTATTTATATTGTAACATATCGACAGCCTAGCTGCAATACCACGTATGATCATGGTTAAATAATATGTATACTACGTGGTGTATACTAAGCAACACTAAAGAGTATAGCGCTATGTAGAAAGTTCAACCGGTGTAGAATATTTGAGCACAGCTATTATAATATAACTAATACAATTCATATTGTGTAAGTGTTTAGTATTTAGTGATAGTGTGGACATATTGACTAGTTTCACACTACTCGACATACTAATTGCTCAAAAGACACTACATAGCCGAGAGTGATGGTACATAGAAGAGGGCTGAAGGCCATACACCATCATGACGGATATGATTATGTGGTGGCTCGACCTACGCCTACAGTGAACTATGTTTTAGACATGTTAAAGTTATTTATTACATAAATTAAATTTCATAGATATCTTAAATGTGCACAGTTCCGTAACCACTGCCGAGCCGTTGCAAAAATGCCAGTGGGGGGAGACGAAAACGTGTTGGTCACAGGTCCGCCTCACAAGCATCAACACAATGACCTGATACGGCTCATAGCTGCGTTTAAGAGGGCACCCAAGGATGCGGCTATTAATGAAGATCAGCGGTGTACCAAGATTATTTATGAAACAGTTTCATTACGGTAAATGTCTCTTGTCATATTAATATTTGATTATTAACTGTGTGACTAAAATATGTTTAGCCATCCCGATGCAGTTCAATACTGCCCGTATGAATCGGTGAGGTCGTAGATGTATCGGTGGAGAGCTGCAACCCATCCACATTTGCCCAATACGGTACAGGAGTTATTTAACATCTTAGAAACGGGTGGCTATCCTCGATATTCCACGTGTACCAATGGAGGATTTGTGTTGGGCACAGTGCAGCACCGAGACTACTCAGCACTATTTTTGGATGCGCACCATTTATTCAACAATTTCAAAATGTGGACACGATGTTTGTTTTTGCAACATTCAAAGTGGTGCCAAGGCGTCCAATGTTTTCTCAGCTCCTCACAATATTTGCTACGTCAAATGGTCACGTAGGTTTGATCAACAATTAAATTTAAGGTATGAAATTCTAACGTACAGTATATACTAAAAGATATTGCAAATTATTGTATCCGATGCCAATAGGGCTGTTTACAACACAGCTGTGAGTAAATGTAGACTAATATTCAGTCACTTGATATATGATATGGGTTCATGGCTCATTGGTAAAAGATGATATACATAATTACCTGTTAAAAATAATATAAACTTAGAATGTGACTATCGTCTGCTCACACGTTTAATTTAAATATGCCGGTAGGTACAGATAATAAAAAAAGTTCAATTGTTTACTGTAACAATTTGCAATTTTTTACAATGTGGAATATCTTCTAAAATTGAGATTATTTTATGGAGGTACATGTAATTATCAATATTTTTACAAAATTGTTTTTTTTTTAACTTAAATATGTAGTTTATTAATTGTATAAGTGTGTTTCAGTGTGTACCTGATCTTATTAGCAATACTGATGACCTTTATGTAAAGGTTATTCAGCAATTTTTTCATGTTGCTGGAGTTATTGATTAATGTTCCTTTAGGACAGTTTGGTGTTATTAAAATTATGTTATTAGGCCTTTCCCGTTTTTCATATTTTCATGGAGAGTAAGCAGTCTGCCCTATACTCAGCAATTTTTGGATGGATGGCACAACGTTTCCCTGAATTTAACCCCAACAATATTGTGTCGGACTACGAACAGGGGTTAACTGTAGCTCTAGAGGAATGCTTCCCTAATGCAGTGTTCCATGGATGTTTTTTTCATTTTTGTCAGGTATGTCATATATGTATCAGGTGTACAAAGTACATATATTTAAAATTGACCTATAATTATTTACATATTTTTATTATATGATAGGCCGTATTAAGAAAAGCTAGAGCCCCAGGCTTGGTCCGAGCCTTGGTAGGTAACCAACAAGGTCGGCTTGTTTTAAAAAGTTATTACGCTTTATCACTACTACCTGCAGATATAATGAACGAGGCGATGAATATCTTGCAAGTAAATATTTTAATTAAAATAAGCCTACTTCATTTGATTAATCTTATTTTGCTATACTCTAACAACAACATAACCATCCACTATTTAGAGAAATTCATGAGTACATGGCCAGGCAGTGGATTGATCGGGTTACCCCTGCCAGATTTTCTGTGTACAACGAAGTCCACCGAACTAATAACGTTATGGAGTCATGCCATAGAAGACTGAACAGCCGTGTAGTGGAGAACCCGATTGTTTGGGATTTAATTAGTTCAAATCTATCATAACAAATTAGTGCAACTTATTTTTATTAATAAAAAAAACGATAATTTGTTTCAACTATTTTAAATTATAAATAATTCAATTCAATTTTCAGGGCATATTTTCCTTACTGTCTTTGAAGTCAGCATTAATTGCACATTAAGATTGGATTTAAATCTATAATCTTCAGATAAAATTTCATCTTTGATAAAAATAACACTAGCTAAGTAATATTTATACAAGAATTGATATGCAATGCTCATGATTTATATTATATCATGGTTATTAACATTTTGCATATGGCATAACAGCAAGAGTAATAAAACATATTGCAGAAATCTGTTGCGATGGATTTGAGTCAGTTTGTTATTACAATTATAACTGTAAATTAATTCTCTTCAAGAATTTGGATTAATTATTGTAAATTGTATCCTTGGACAAACGTATGATAGCGGTATGAACATACTTTTTATTTTTAGAAACGTTAATTCATATTCAGATTGAACATGGACAGCTAGAAAGGCGACATCGAGTGTTTAGGCATGTAAAGCGCAAGCAGAGGCTGTTCAATCAGCGTTTGGCAGATGCGTGGGAGGGTTTAAATAATGGGTTACTTACAACCCAAGAGTTTTTAAACGAGGCCACTTTGTTGAGGGTGTGGATGCACATTTAAATAATTGGGACAGAAATGAGGATTTGCGAGTATATCAGGATTTACCAGTAGCTGCCCACCCCCTCCCAGTAGAAATACCACGCCCAGTTCCAGCCATAGAGGAACTGTTGCCACCACGTCTACTTCCACTGGCAGAACCTGCTCCGGTACCAGAAGTATTGCCGCCACCTCTTGTCCCAGTTGAACATGCGGAACCTGAACCACCACCTGTAGCACCTGTACACGACAGAGACCCATAGACATCTAGAACATTTGCTACCTATTCCACCGTTAGCTCCACTTTCCCGTCATCCATAAGTGAGTATTTGCTAAGTGATATATTACTGCTTTAATACAAAACTGATTCAAATACATACATTGTTGTGAAGCCAACCAAATATTATCTGCAGATTAAATTACTTTGCTGTTTTGCTAAGTTGTGTTGCTTTTCTGCCAACAGTGGGGGTTTATGTAATAACTAATAATTAAATAATAATTGAGAGTACCTCCAAATGGCAACTCCAAATCACTAAAATTCCATACCCAAATGTAATATCTTTTAATCTTATTAAATTCTTTTTAGGCATGGTGATTTATTGTTTTGCTTAGTATCATGTAACTGATATAAATATTTTTCAGACCACTGTTGCATCCAGTTTAGTCACAGCAGACAAGGACAGCAAGATAGCATGCGTATTCTTGCAGGTGATGGAATTGTCCGGCACACCAGTATTGAGCATACAATCCGTACACCTCATGAAGAAATGATCCTACAAACTATAAACCCCTCCTCCTTTCAAGTATTATGTGATATTAAAATGAGTTATTTTCTGTGGTTGTTATATGTCCATATTATTCGGATTGCGGAAAATATGTTACTATTGTTGGTCAAGACATAATTTCCAGAAAAGCATTGTACGCTGCATGGTGTTAACTTTTATTAACTAATTTTTCTTATTTCCCCTAAAAGTTGGTATTTCATGACCCACTGTGGTCAACATCCTAGATTGTAATATCTATACCTTTACATTTTCATCGTGTATATTTGCATGTTACTTATCTTAGTCTTTGCTGTGATTAGTAGTTGAAAAGATAGAAAGAGAACTCTCAATATTGGTATTAAATAGGACGACCGACTGTAAATACCATATCAATGCCTAAATTCACCAACAAGAGATAGAGAGATCTTCTAGATATAATTTGTGGAAAAATTCCACTAACCAGAAGATAGTTATCCAACGGAACTCTTGTTGAATGATCTTTTTTACACTCAATCAGACTGATTCTATAAAAAACCTACTAACTAACCACTTGAAAACGTCTTTATAAATCTTAGCACCAAAGTGATTAGTTAGCAACTTAAGTATTGTAACATTGTCGAAAAAAATTGAGATTTTAGCGGAAATAGACCAACTTGGGTCCTCTGGATATTTTTGACCACTGTACAAAAAAAAAATACTTTGTGTGTGTGTGTGTGACGTGTGTGTACCCGATTTCGTGGCGATGATTCATATTTAGAAGTTTCATGGCCAAACTGAAGAGCTGAAAAGCTTTTTGTTCAAAAGATTCCAAAGGAACTGGATGTTTCCTCTAAGCATTTTAACAAGATTTTTCCAATGAGTCGCCATTTCTGTAATTTCGTCAAAATAGTTAAATAATAAATTAAAGTAGAGGAAACTGAATAATTTATGTCTGACATTTTTTTTTGTAAAATTAATAGTTTAGCTGCAGGAGCAAATTCTATTTGATCGAGTTCGGTTGTGTCTGCATTAATGTCATTCTAGTTAGCCAGGATTTTAAAGATATTTTCATTCTAATGACAGCAGGTAGTGTCAAACGCTGATTTTTGACAATACGTACTGTCAATACTAACAAAATATCTGTCTAATCCTAGGTAACTCGTTTTAATTTAATGCAGATACGATTGCACAGTGGGACGAAATCCCGAAAAGCTGGCCAAAACCTCAAATAAGCTTCGATTTAGACAATAATTGGTTTACAGTGGTTTATGCAGTCGCTGATTACGAATTCAACGGCAAAATTATTGTGAACAAAATGGCGGGCCCAATATAGCGGACATATATGACAGAGTTATGTCACATTTCAAAGATATAAGAATAGGGAAGTTTTGGAGCACGATGATTACAAATTTAGGCATTTCACAATAGTATATTATAATACAAGTTTTATAAAACAAAAATTGGACGCACGTGGTGTTTTGGGCATGACGAGTGTAGCGTGGAATGAGTGCGCCAATACGTCTTCTAAAACAAGTGTTATATGCTATTTTTCTACTTTGCGAAATTAATTTTACATGAATAATTTCGAAAATTTCGGTTGTCATGTTACAATCTAGAGTAATTTTATTTTCCATAGTTGCAAGGTGTGGTAAAATTCACAATAGCGATTGAGAGCCAATCAGCTCTGTCCTAATTTTTTCCCATCAATTTTTTCCCAGATAAAAAATGTCATACTATGTAAATATTTCATTTCTTTTCTTTTGTTCTCTTTATTCCGTAAAAAGTTACGACCGTTTCATACAAAAAAAACTGTATTTTAAACAGCTATATCTTCTTTAGGAACATAAATAACCATGAGGACTCATACGGTATAGGAGTATCGGGATTGAGGTCAACCTTCTTCGATATGGACGGTATCTTCTACCGCGGTACCTACTAGACACTGTGACAAATGCACAGGGAATTGATGTTCATATAAAACCTTTAAATATACAACGTATACTACAACAAATACAGTATCATTCAAATAATTTGATAGATTAATTTTTAATAGCGTTATTGTTGTATTTATTTGGTTTCTAATATTTAGTTATATTTAAATTATTTTGCAGTTGTAGTCTGATAAAGTAAATCGGAGCAACAATGAAATAAAAGTTGCTATTCTTTACTTGATCAATCCCTTAAAGTATTTCCTAATTTCTGTCATCAAATGCCACTGCAACAACTTCTGTCTGAGTTTACAGATGAAAAGATCTGCACGTAATATTTAATCTTATAATTTATAATTAATACGACTATAATAAATGATACATAATGCCACTTCTCAGGAACTGTTGAACACAAATTAATAATAACATTTATTGTTAACAATCTGAATCTGAAATAATCGTTAGCGAAATCGATAGCTTGCTTTTAAAGTTATGAACTATTTAAAGCGATGGTAAATCAATTTAATTAACAATTTAATAAAATAATCGAGTTAGTTTATGTGAACAGCCTATCTATGATAAGACTGGTGTGGTATTAGTTTCCTATTCTACGACGTGAACGCCAGTGCTTGCGCGCTGCAACCTGCAACCCGCTCACGCCATTCACAATTAGAAAAAAGATCATTGCAGTCACATGGCGTGAAAAGGCGAAATCAATTCCTAATAAATTTCGTTAGCTAATACAATTACCTAAAACTCTTAGCTTCACACTTTGTGGAATATGGTGGAATATATTACTTTTCATCTATTAGAAAAATTAAGTCTCGAAAATTACAACGTTTTCGCGAGGGTACCAAATATGACCGTATTTCAACCAGATAATCATTAAATATTAAATACTACTATTCATTTGCGAGATATGCAATTTTAAAGTTCGCCGTTTTTGGTCTGTGTTCTCACCTAGGTCCAACGCTTTCATGAAAGACCAACTTTGAACTAAACTACCGAGGTTAGTATAAAGAGTTAGGCTTTCCCCTTCCAGGGCTGAATGCAGTAATCATTTGTCTATGGAACCCAACAGTCAAAATTCTCCGAATCAAATTTTCATTGTTTGAGGTTTTGGCCAGCTTTCCGGGATTTTGTCCCACAGTGGATCGGTCTCGATCAAATTAGTATATTAATTTTTTATATATATTGTTAGATAAAGTCATGTGTCTGGCTACATCAGATTTTTTATAGATAGTCCAGTAATTCTACATTTTTGATATACGATGTATTAAGAAGGAATGCAGTTGATGAAACTGATACCAATCGATAGCATCTGGTTCCAGTAGTGACATATTAAATTGTTTTTTTTTTTTTTTTTTGGGATGTTGCCATGTGCGCAAAGCCAGTGGCTTGTCTGTGCGGCAATCGGGGAGAGACGGAGTATTTGAAAAATCCCCTGCCTAACCTGGGCTTGAACCCTGGACTTCTGAGTGGAACGCATTCGCCTTACCCACTCGGCCACCTCCGCCTAGAATCATAGTTAATAGCAAAATGTTTAGTTAACAAACAACCATTGAAAAATTTTACCTGGCAAACAATAATCCTTCATTCCTCGAATTTCACTCACTTAATCACAAAAATAAAAATTCCTCACGGTAAAAATTCCCAGACAAAATTTACCATCAAAAGGATTCAGGAACCTATACGAGAAAATGAACGGTTAATTTTGTATAATTGATCGAACATTTTTTTACGAATCGAAAAATCATAATCTAGAACGGCTGGACTAAGAATCGGCCTGGATATTGCATAGAATGTCATTAAATATCCTTAAACATTTGTTAATTCTCCACAATCACCCGGGATCTCCAAATACTGTGGGTTTTTTCATGTTTTTATTTATTATTGGAATAGCTAATTGTTGGATGGAATTATAATTTGTGTAAATCCTTTGTACATATGTGCACGAAACTTAGACCCTTTTTCTGTCATGTTTTATGTATTAATAGGATTGATAATTATTGCATGTATCTTATTGTAATTTGTGTGCCTAACTTTTATGTTTAAAATTAATACAATATACTCTCACTAATCCGTCTATGGCCTAATCTGCACTACGTACGGCCTACAACACCACTACAACACTCTTAGTCCAAATTCCCCACCTACTTTGTGGCCCTGGTGTGAACAGAAAAATCATAGTATGTCCTTGCTATTAATAACCAACTTTATACTCCAAACAACTATGTAGTCCGGATGGGGGTTGCAAAAATGGATTAAGATTAGCGAGAGTATACTGTATGTGTATTGCAATTAACGTTTAGGTACTGTAACGTTTTTGTTCTGGATTATTATATGTATTAAATAAACAAGTAGAACCTTTTATTTCATATTTTATGTATTATTAGGATTGATAATTGTTGCATGTTGTAATTTGTGTTAAATAGTTTTATTATGTATTTGTATGGTGTGGCTTTTACTTATACTTGTACTTGTATTTACTTTTACTTCCATATGATTAATATATGGATTGCTTAAACTTATAGAACACTATTTGTTAACTTTGTGTTAGATTGTATATAGTTTGTCTGAAGTTCTTTGTACGTATGATTTTGTACGATTACTTTCAGAGTTTTTTATGTTTTCAGCCATTTACATAGCTAATGAATGTGTGGTATTAATCAATAAAGTTTTATCATATCACTTATTCGTTTTATTTTCAGTGTGGTTATAAAAAAATCAAAAACTACAAAAAAATTAACTATTGCATTAATACATGATAGTCTCTATAGTGTCAACATCTCAACACGTAAACCCCATGTTTTACTACCTTATCTATTCCAAAACGTGAAGGACAAAGTTTTTGTCCAAAATATGAACAAATTAAAAAATTCCTTGTGCATTACCTATATTGCACAAGGAATTTTGAATACCTATATTACATACCTTGAAAATATTACGAGAAAACGTATCCATATTTTCAAACCAAGACTCTCTTCGTCAAAGTTACTTATAAGTTGTAGTGAAAAAATAAATTAATTTTAAGTATTAATTAATAAATTAATATAACCATATTAATTCTCATTCATAATAATAATGGATTCAGGAACCTTTAGGGGGGACTATTAAGTAATATGAACTTGTGGAAAACATTACTATACTGTAAGTATTATGTAGATGGATTGATAAATTATGTCTATATTGTTTATTCACTCACCTGATCATACACTGATCGTGTAGAATAGGTAGGGAGGTACACTATACAAAACTACACAATATACCAATTAATAACAGCATTCACAAACAATACATCTATGTATTTATAGATTTTTCCAAGCGATCCTGAAAAACTCAACAATTTAATTTACAAAATATCTAACCAAGCATGTGACGCGGTTATTTTCCTCAGTTTTTCTGCTCTCTTTGTATATTTAGTTCTTAGACCACTAAAATTTCTGAATAATATGTATGAAATTAAGTTGGTAACCGTTCCGCCACCCGAAGGACAATAAATATTCATTGCATCTTTAAGTGCTCTACACTTCGATTACTTAAATAGTAACCACAGTTAAAAAGAACCGTACAAGAACATAACCATCTATTGAAAGGGCCCTAGTCCGATACAAATATTAAGTTATCTCTAGTCCATCGTTATCAGTATGTTGTTACGTGATTTTCACCTATAAAATTACAAACGTGAAGGTAATTTTGCATTATTCTACATACTTTATGCTATGTTACTCCATAAATTACTTGAAACTTATTTTTGATCCACTGAAAAGGCCCTTTGAACCAATACATATACTATATCATGTATGTTTTCCTGTATGTTTCCCTATCATGTATGTTTACTTCATGTATATGCAAATGTTCATGATATGTTCCCACTAATTATTAAGTATAACGCCATTTATAAATTTATATCGAGTTTTGTAGCCACCCAACGGAACGTTGTACGTGGCGATAAGGTTATGTTTACGAAAAATCCTAACATGAAACATGAAAATCCTAACCTACGAAATAAACAGTGACCTAGTAAGTAACCAGATATACGCAAAACGCATCCCTTTACTACGCTCCTCCTGTCAACAGAATTATGAATGACCTTACCGACCTTACGAAGCCTTCCGAATCTGCGCGAGTAGGACGCGTGAGACGGCCCGGATATTACGGCACGAAACATGTTCACAATGCAGTCCAAGTTGTCCCATAGCTTAGAGTGGAACGTAGATTTTTGGGGAGATTGACAGCGAGAGTACAGCGTGGCCCATTTTCGTGCCAGAGTTGCACTCTGGCCGGTAGGTTCTTATCTCATAGCCACAATAGAAATTATTATTACTAAGGAAATATGTCTTTAGACTAAATGGATCCAGATCCTATTATGCCTCTGCTGTTAGGGGCAGCAGGATTGCACTTATTGCAAAGCAAGCAAAACCCAAAGCGTAAACGGTGGATACGTCCCATAAACCAGCGGAGATATTCGCAAGGTGCCCACAACGGCTTGGTGAATGAAATGAGGATCCAGGACACCGACATGTTTTTTAATTACACTCGGATGACAGTAGAGTAGTCTGACGTGTTGTTAGCGTGTATCCATCCTTAAAACATACTTCCATCCGACCTTCCATTTCTGCAGGATGCCGTTTGGCAATAACATTGGGGTATATTTTACTTTGTTTTTATTAAAATTTGTATTTGCATTTTTAAAATGCAAAGACATTGCTATTTTTCTATATCTTCGTTTCCTGTATAATTCACTAAATTGTTAAAACTGTAGATATATGGCGACTGGCTAGTCAATAGCTTCCATTGCACTGGCATTTAGATGTGGAAAATCGACGGTGTGCGAAATATATCGCGAGACCGCACAGGTTATTTGGGATGTCTTGAGGGACGAAGTGATGCCGGCTCAACAATTTTCAAAAAAAATTACTGAAAAACTGATAATTGCAACAAAAGTGGAAAGAGGTGGCATTTGGCTTTGTAAAAACATGGCAATTGCCTAACGGCTGCGGGGCAATTAATGGGGAGCACGTAGCTATAACGTGCGCGCCTAATTCTGGGTCATGCTATTTTAATTATAAAAAGGTTTACAGCATCATTTTAATGGCTGTTTGCGATGCAAACTACAATTTTATTTATATAAATTCTGGCGCACTTGGCTCTGAAAGTGATGGTGGAGTGTACTAAAGATCATCGCTTGGTCAGCATATCCAGAGCAAAACATAGACACAATAGAAATTGTGAAATAATTACTAAGGAAATATGTTTTTAATTTAATGGATCCAGATCATATTATTCCTCTGCTGTTAGGGGCAGCAGGATTGCTCCTATTACAAAACAAGCAAAAACCAAAGTGTAGGTGGTGGGTACGTCCCATAAACCAGCGGAGTTATTCGCAAGGTGCCTACAACTGCTTGGTGAATGAAATGAGGCTCCAGGACACCGATATGTTTTTAATTACACTCGGATGACAGTAGAGTTGTATGACATGTTGGTAGCACGTATTAGACCATCCTTAAAAAAGACTTCCATCTGACCTTCCATTTCTAAAGGATGCCGTTTGGCAATAACATGAAAGTATATTTTACTTTGTTTTTATTGAAATTTGTATTTGCATTTTTAAAATGCAAAGACATTGCTATTTTTCAATATCTTCGTTTCCTGTATAGTTCATTATATTGTTAAACCTGTAGATATATTGGCGGATATTGACTGGGGAGTCAATAGCTTCCATTGCACTGGCATTTAGATGTGGATAATCAACGGTGTGCGAAATATATCGTGAGACCACACGTGTTATTTGGGATGTCTCGAGAGACGAAGTGATGCCAGCTCCAACAACCCAAAAGTGGCACTTGCCTTTGAAAAAACATGGCAATTGCCTAACGGCTGCGGGGCAATTGATGGAAAGCGAGTAGCTATAACGTGCCCACCTAATTCTGGGTCATGCTATTTTAATTATAAAAAGCTTTACAGCATCATTTTAATGGCTGTTTGCGATGCAAACTACAATTTTATTTATATAAGTTCTGGCGCACATGGCTCTGAAAGTGATGGTAGAGTGTACCAAAGATCATCGCTTGGTCAGCATATCCAGAGCAAAACATAGACACAATAGAAATTGTGAAATAATTACTAAGGAAATATGTTTTTAATTTAATGGATCCAGATCATATTATTCCTCTGCTGTTAGGGGCAGCAGGATTGCTCCTATTACAAAACAAGCAAAAACCAAAGCGTAGGTGGTGGGTACGTCCCATAAACCAGCGGAGTTATTCGCAAGGTGCCTACAACTGCTTGGTGAATGAAATGAGGCTCCAGGACACCGATATGTTTTTAATTACACTCGGATGACAGTAGAGTTGTATGACATGTTGGTAGCGCGTATTAGACCATCCTTAAAAAAGACGTCCATCAGACCTTCCATTTCTAAAGGATGCCGTTTGGCAATAACATGAAAGTATATTTGACTTTGTTTTTATTGAAATTTGTATTTGCATTTTTAAAATGCAAAGACATTGCTATTTTTTAATATCTTCGTTTCCTGTATAGTTCATTATATTTGTTCAATATTTAGTGGACTGTATGAATTGAGAAATTCTTAATTGCAAAATTGAATACGATGTTTGACAACTCATATATATTTGTTATTATTAATACATAGTAACACTAATTTCTAGGTAACAAGTCATTTCCAAACATTATCTAACAAACTTGACAACATTCCGCCCGCCTTGAACTACGTTCGAAATATTAAGGGTGCAACATTTAAAAATGCGTGAAATAAAAAATGTGCAAGTTATCAATGAACTAAATTCGTCTGAAAATGAATAGTAAGATGACACGAAATAGTAATCTAAATCTGTTCTGAATCTAAATTTGGGAACATACAAACTTTAGTTATAGGGCGTTTAAAAACAGATTGTTTGGCGCGAACACTCACTACCCGCACTAAACCATCGTCTCCTGGGTGCAGTTCGACGATACGTCCCATGGCCCAACGCAAAGGTGGTAAGTTATCCTCAGCAAGCAGAACCAAGTCTCCTACTCTTGGATTGTCAGTAGTTACGTTCCATTTGGAGCGGGTCTGCAAATGGTGTAGGTATTCTCGCTGCCAACGCTGCCAAAAGTGCTGACGAACCCTCTGGATATGCTGCCACCGCTTTAAAAGATTTGCTGGCCCTGTTAATAAATCGTACTCCATTGGGAGCATAGGTGTGTCTCCTATTAGAAAATGGGATGGGGTGATAACAGAAATATCATTGGGATCATCCGAAATTTTGGTAAGTGGCCTAGAGTTTAAACACACTTCAATTTCTGCCAATAATGTACAACATTCTTCGAATGTAAGCAAAAGACCCTGTGTAACTTTATAGAAATGCCGTTTGAAACATTTTACTGCTGCTTCATGCAGTCCTCCAAAATGAGGTGATCGTGGTGGTAAAAATTTCCAATTTATTTGGCGTGTGGCTGCGTCAGTAATAATTTCATCTTCATGTTCATATAAAAATTCATATATTTTCTTCAATTCTTTATTCGTACCAACAAAATTTGTTCCGTTGTCCGAACAAATAATTGAGCAAAGTCCTCTGCGTGCTGTAAATCTCCTTAGAGCAGCCATAAATGCTTGAGTGGTTAATTCAGTAACACACTCCAGATGAACAGCGCGAGTAACTAAGCACACAAATACGGATACGTATGCCTTACCAGTTATAATTGTAGTGGAAAGTAATGAAAAACCCCTTATATTTGCAAAGGTTTATTTCAATTTAAATAGGAGACATGTTTCGCCTTCAAGGCATCATCAATCCTAAATCTAAAAACAATTAAAAACGTGCGTCACAATGTAGCTCGAAAAAATATATTCTGGCTGCTCTTAAATGAACAAAAACTTACTGTCATATGGAGATGTACAAGGGAAAACAAAGTCAAACAGCATCAGCAATCAGTCAAAACACGAATCGAAAAGCCAGCGATAACAACCAATTTACGGAGTCAGAAACGAACGTACATACGAGTAAAATGGCGATAACATAAAACGCAACGGCGCATGAACGAAAACACTACGTCAGACATGCACGTATGGTAGCCTAAACATAGGCGGAAAACCAGTTATAGGTCTACCTCTTCTTTTACTTTCTTTTATGTTAATTGGACCTGCAAAGTCAACTGCGGTATGTACAAATGGTCTGTCTGTTGGTTGCAATCTAAATTTTGGCAGATTTCCCATCAATTGTTCTAATGGCCGCGGACGAAATCGAAAGCACCTTAAACATGATTTGATAATCCGTTTTATAAAACTTCTTCCTCCGATTGGCCAAAATTTTGTTCGTGTATACGATAGTATTACATCCACTCCCGCGTGATGCAATTTAACATGATGTTCTGTCAGAATTAACCATGTTAAGCGATGCTTTGCTAAAATAATTGGGTGTTTATGATTTTCTGGGATTGATGCCTTATCAATTCTGCCTCCCACGCGAAGAAAACCTTCTTCATCTAGGAAACGATTTAAGTTAAGCAACTTACTTTTTCTGTTTATGGGTTTTCCATTCTCTAAATCTTGTATCTCATTGGGATACATTTGCCTCTGAGCAAGTTTAATAATTATTTTGGATGAATGATCAATTTCTTGTATAGAAAGAGCTCCAGCCTGCCGATTTAGTTTATTTTTACAATTGTTCCAAAATCTAAAACAATAGGCAATTACTCTTTTCAATTTCAAATAGGTTGAAAACTTTTCTAGCAAAATAGATATTAAATCATTTTCAATTGCCATCAACGTAACAGTTTTCAACTCCAGTAATTCAGGTACCGTAAAGTTTTGGTTTGAAATTTCATTTTGAAATTGATTGCTATTTAAAAAATCTGGACCATTCCACCATAACTTTGCATCTTTTAAATTTATTGCTAAACATCCTCTTGACAACAAATCGGCTGGATTCATTTTTGATTGGACATGGTACCAATCGCTTGCCTTAGTAATTGTTTGAATTTCAGCAACTCTGTTAGCAACGTATGTCTTGAGCACATTTGGCTCAGTTTTAATCCAAGCTAGAACAATAGTTGAATCTGTAAATCAATAAACTTTTCTAATTCTTGAACCCAAAGCTCTTTTTACATTCTTCAATAATTTACATAAAAGATAAGCACCATTAAGCTCAAGTCTAGGAAGTGAAATAGTTTTCAAAGGTGCTACCTTGGACTTTGAACAGAGCAATCTCGATCTTGAATCATCATCAGTGCTATTGACATTTCTCACGTAAAAGCACGCTCCATAAACTTTCTCCGAAGCATCGCAAAATGCCATAATGTCAAATTCATCTTCCAATTTTCCAAGATGCACTCTTCTAGGTATCTTCAAATCATTAAGTTTATCCAAATGTGTATAATAATCAATCCAGAATTTGCTTAAATTATCAGAAATAGGTTCATCCCAATCGAGTTTTTCTAGCCATAATTTTTGCATGAACAT
Organism: Melinopterus prodromus; assembly: GCA_964023965.1. Classification (NCBI taxonomy): domain Eukaryota; kingdom Metazoa; phylum Arthropoda; class Insecta; order Coleoptera; family Scarabaeidae; genus Melinopterus; species Melinopterus prodromus. The sequence goes on along the minus strand of OZ030391.1, from coordinate 37,470,861 downwards.
TTTTGCTGTCACCACTATAGGTCCAAGTAAGCCCAGTGGATCAAAAATCTTCGCAATTTTCCTCAAAATTGTCCGTTTGGTCATCTGACCACTGTTCTCCAACTTAACGGAAAACTGTAAATTATCATCATTTGCATTCCAATATAACCCCAATGTCTTCCTTGTCGTTTCTTTATCTAGAACTAATAGTGAATCATAATCTTCATTTTCAAAATCTAACATACAATTTGCCCTTTTCCAGAAGTTCTGATAATTGCTTTCTCATATAGCATCCTTCTTCTGGACTATTAACTCCTGTTAAAAGGTCATCCATGTAAAAATCGTTTTTTAAAATTTGTGAAGCTTCTGGGTAATTCTCCTCTTCATCCATTGCCAATTGTTTCAGGCACCTAGTGGCTAAAAATGGTGCACTAGCTGTGCCATACGTTACAGTAGTAAGCTCATACGTATCTATCTCCTGTCTTTTACTATTTCTCCATAAAATTCTTTGTAATCCTTGATCCTCTTGTCTTACATTAATTTGTCGATACATCATCGTAATGTCCGCTGATAAAACAATGGGATAAAACCTAAATCTCAATACCATGTCGAATAAGTCACTTTGAGTTTTAGGTCCCACCATTAAAATATCATTGAGTGAATGACCAGACGTCGTTTTAGCAGAGGCATCAAAGACTACTCGAAGTTTCGTGGTCAAACTATCGTCTCTCACTACTGGATGGTGAGGTAAATAGTAGTGTTTAGTAACCTTTTGTGAAAAACAGTCTTCAACTTTTTTCATATGACCTAAACTTGCATAATCTTCTAGAAATAGTTCGTATTTTTCCATTAGATTGGGTTCCCTTTGAAATCTCCTTTCCAAATATAATAAGCGTTTATATGCCATTTTCCTGGAGTCTCCTAAATTAGCCAGTCCATCCTTAATAGGCAACGCAACCCTATATCTTCCATCCTTTTCGCGTTCTACATTTTTTGCGAAATGTTCTCACATTCTTGTTCTTCTTTGGAGTAAATTTGTAAGTCTTGAACTTCTTCTAATTCCCAAAAGCGCTGCAATTCAAAATCCATTTGCGAAAATCCGTTAAAGTTACTTTTAATTACTGGTGGAAATAAATTGTATGTCTTTCCTGACGCCACCCATCCTAACTTAGTCTGCTGAAGAGTAATTCCTGTATTCTCTAACTTCTGCTGACCTTCCTCCAATAACTCCCAAAAAAGCTCAGCTCCAATTAGAAGATCAATTGATTTTGGAACCCAGAAATTTGTATCGGCTAGTTTTATTCCTTTTGGTACTTGTAATATACCCAAATTTAGTTTAATTTGCGGCAAGCCTTCTGTAATTTTAGGTATGACCAAACAATCGAAAGACGTTTTATAACTACTCATTCTAGATAATAGATTCACTCTAGCTTTTTGAGTCAGTCTAGAACTATACTGATTGATTCCACTAATAGTCACATCAGCCTTTTCCCGTTTAAGTTGCAAATGTTTGCATAAATCGTGCGTAATAAAATTCATTTGCGATCCAGGATCCAACAAACAGGTGTATGGCCCTTGCATATTTCCTGCTGAATCCTTTATTTTTACAGATGCTGTAGCTAAAAGTACATAGGAAGCATTTCCTTTAGCAAAATTTGAAATTGTTGAGAGTTGATGTTCATTACTACCAGTTTCAGGAAGTTTATCCAACTTAACATTTGTATGTAATAAAGAGTTATGATATTTTCTGCAAATTCTGCACGGTGGTAATTTACAACTGTTTGTTGAATGTCCTATTCTAAGGCAATTGAAACATAATTTTAGTTTTCTTGCTTCATCAAATCGCTTTTCAATAGTCAAATCCAGAAATTGCTTACATTTGTAAATAACGTGATCTACATTTTTACAGTAATTGCACGAATGACTTGCAGTCGCAATATTTGTCACTTTCTTAATTACACCAAAATCTCTCTTCGTTTGTTGGTTAGGTTTGCTTCTCTCTAACATTTCTAACATCCCACATTTGTTACTCAAAAATTTCAAAAAGAATTCAAGAGAAGGTAAATAGTCTCCATCTTTTTGGCTTAACTCTGTTTCCCACTCTTTCCTAGTAAAGAAGTCCAATTTGCTAACATACAAATAAATTAAAATAGTGTCCCATTGATTAATTGGTAAATTCCATGCCTCCAAAGCACGTACTTGTGTTTTAATTGTATCAACAAATTGCCGTAGAGTCATTTGATTGTCTTTTGTAATACTCTGAATTTCTAATAATGCTTTCAGATGAGACTGAATTATTAGCCTTTTATTTTGAAATCTCTCAACTAATAAATCCCATGCAATTTTGTAGTTTTGGTTATTTGTTACTAAATTGCCGATAAGTGCCAAAGCTTTCCCTTTTAAACATCCCCGCAGATATTGCAGTTTCTGTACATCACCCAACCGATCATCACTACCAACAGCCGAAATAAATGAATCTTTAAATGTCGACCATTGATTATATTCACCAGCAAAGTTAGGCAATGTTAATGATGGTAATTTTAAACTGGATACTGCTCTACTGACTGAACTCATTTGGTTACTTGATACACCACTACTTGACGCATTAACGCTGTTAATTATTGTCCGGGCAGCTGCAATAACTTTATAATAAGCATCTTCAAAATCCTGCAAATGTGTTCCTACATCTTCGGCGTCCGTTAGTACATCAATTTTTAACTGAAGTCCTTCAAATTGCTCCAGCAAATGCTCATTTTTACTTAATCTAGTCTTTAATTGCTCTACGTCATTCTCATCGTGGTAAGTTTCATAAACAAAGGTTCTAAATCGTGTTAATTTTGCTTTCAAAAATCCCCTTTGTTGTTTCAAACTTCTCAACTGATTTTCAACATCGGTTCCAGTAAAATCGTTCTCCCCAGGCATAGTTACACAGTTGGGTCAAATAGAAAATAGTTGGAAGGATGGATGGACCAAATAAATGGAAAATAAATGGTTATAATAGATTGGACAAACTAGGGACCAATAAATTGATAAAATAGATACAATTAGGAGTTTGACTGAAGAGTAGAGTGACGTAATAGCGGTACCTAATATACCTAATAGAGACACACCTACTTGGCTCCGTACGCTCGAAGATCTGCTCCTTCGCTGCGTTGTCCTGCTCGTTGTTACACGTAGGCCCTTGTAATGGAATCTTCTAAAGACCAATCTTCCAAAATCGTAGTACACACACACCGTATCCGGCTCGACGGACCAAAAAATGTTCAATATTTAGTGGACTGTATGAATTGAGAAATTCTTAATTGCAAAATTGAATACGATGTTTGACAACTCATATATATTTTTTATTATTAATACATAGTAACACTAATTTCTAGGTAACAAGTCATTTCCAAACATTATCTAACAAACTTGACAACATTATTGTTAAAACTGTAGATATATTGGCGGATATTGACTGGGGACTCAATAGCTTCCATTGCACTGGCATTTAGATGTGGATAATCAACGGTGTGCGAAATATATCGTGAGACCACACGTGTTATTTGGGATGTCTTGAGAGACGAAGTGATGCCAGCTCCAACAACCCAAAAGTGGCACTTGCCTTTGAAAAAACATGGCAATTGCCTAACGGCTGCGGGACAATTGATGGAAAGCGAGTAGCTATAACGTGCCCACCTAATTCTGGGTCATGCTATTTTAATTATAAAAAGTTTTACAGCATTATTTTACTGGCTGTTTGCGATACAAACTACAATTTTATTTATATAAATTCTGGCGCACATGGCTCTGAAAGTGATGCTGGAGTGTACCAAAGATCATCGCTTGGTCAGCGTATCTAGAGCAAAACATTGAACGTGCCGAAAAGTGCCCCACTTCCGGAAACCAATGTACCCTTCCTCTATTTCTTTGTAGGGGATGAAGCGTTTCCACTGCATACAAATTTATTAAGGCCCTATGGTGGAAAGTTTTTACCAATTGAAAAAAAAAATTGTAACTACCGGCTTAGCAGAGGGAGGAGATTTATTGAAAATACTTTTGGAATATTATCCAGTAGGTGGCGAATACTAAGGATCACCAATGCTGGACATCCGGAGTCAGGTGATACTATAGTTAAGGCCACCGTGTGTTTGCACAATTACATAAAAGCGCACAATGCAGAAATGTACTGCCCGCTAACTTTGGTGGACGGTGAAGAAAATGGGACCTTGACCCCAGGACAGTGGCGGACCACTTTAGATGATGTTGAGGATGAACAACCATTAATTATGAATGACGAACAAACTATGGCCAATCAAAATGCTCGCACTCAAAAAGACACAATAAAACAGTACTTCAACGGCACGGGTGCGGTGCCATGGCAGGATAATAGATAATTTTAAAAAAACTACTGAAAAACTGATAATTGCAACAAAATCGATGATATGGAACCACATTTAAAAATAGAGTAGTAAGTTTTTTTTAAATGACGGGCATTTCATTCATTGCAGTCATCTAACAACCGACAAAAAAGATAATTCCTGAAGTCCGAATAATACTTCTCACTACAATAAACAGCAATTTGACAACAGAACCGAAACTTTTTACAGTAAAAACATGTGTAGAACAATAACTTGCATCTGAAAAAAAAAATCTTCTGAGAAAGTAGTTCACTATAGTCTATAACTATACTAAAGAGAAACAACCCAGTTCTGGACCATAATCGTAGCCATAGTTAGATACAAGAGTAAAACCCAAGATTATATATCAATAAATAATAAACAATCAAAGTCAGGATCAAAAATATCAGACAGAATTCTTAATTATCAGCATGAAATGTCTCTGAAATTGATGGTTGAGTGTACAAAAGATCATCGCTTGGTCAGCATATCCAGAACAAAACATTGAACGTGCCGAAAAGTGCCCCACTTCCGGGAACCAATGTACCCTTCCCCTATTTCTTCGTAGGGGATGAAGCGTTTCCACTGCATAAAAATTTATTAAGCCTTATGGTGGCAACATTTCAACAATTGAAAAACAAATTTATAACTACCGGCTCAGCAGATGGAGGAGATGTATTGAAAATATTTTTGGAATATTGTCCAGTAGGTGGCGACTACGAAGGACCACCATTGTTGGACATCCAGACTCAGGTGATTTTAGTATAGTCAAGGCCACCGTGTGCTTGCACAATTACCTAAAGGCGCACAATGCAGAAATGTACAGCCCGCTAACTTTGGTGGACAGTGAATAAAATGGGACCTTAATCCCAGGACAGTGGCGTACCACTTTAGATGATGTTGGGGATGAACAACCATTAATTATGAATGATGAACAAACTATGGGCAATCAAAATGCTCGCACTCAAACAGACACAATAAAACAATACTTCAACGGCATGGGTGCGGTGCCATGGCAGTATGTAAAACGATTTAAAAAAACTCTACTGGAAAACTGATAATTGCAACAAAATGGATTACAATTGATATACAACCACATCTAAAAATACACATTTTTTTTTTAAATGACTGAATTACATTCATTGCAGTCATCTAAAAACCGACAAAAACGACAATTCCTAACGTCCGAATAATACTTCTTACTACAATAAACAGCAATTTTATAACAGAAACGAAACTTTTTACAGTGAAAACATGTGTAGAACAATAGCTTGCATCTGAAAAAATACTTCTGAAAAAATAGTTCATTATAAGTATACTAAAGCGAAACAACCCAGTTCTGGACCATAATCGTAGCCCTATTTAGATACAAGAGTAAAACCCAAGAGTATTTATCAATAAATAATAAACAATCAAAAAGTCAGTATCAAAAATATCAGACAGAATTCTTAATTATCATTAATATGTACCACAAACATAATACTACTATGTACAGAAGAGCTGAGACAAAATGTATCGAAAATAGGTTTGAAATAGTGTTCAGTAGATGGCGAATACTCTAAGAACCACCAATACTGGACATCCAAAGTCAGTGGACAAAAAATTATGACGATAAGAAAACAATGCAAAATACACGAATACAGTTAAAACAAACGTCAGTCAGGAACATTTCAAAAACCAGAAGGGTTCTTTAAACGACATACAAATCCTTCACGTAAAGATGTCACAAATAGGAAATACTTTTTCTAAGAAATGCAAGACATTATGAAGAGATGAGTACCACAGTACTTGTGATGAATAAATGACATAAATAAAAAGACATAACACATGAGAAACCAAAGGATCGAAAATGCTGATACTGTTTGTTTAAATTATTATTATATTATAATGTGGACGTTACATTCATGACCAACCTGGTGAAGTGAAACTGGAAGTATGTAGTACATATACATAGGTCAATCTGGGGGACACAGTGTAGAAATTTTATAAAGATATCTTTCTTGAGATCGTTTCCGTTATTTACATGCATTTATTTTACTATGTTGCCATTCTACGTAAAATCCTTATATACGTACCGAATTGTGTTTGTTTTTCCTTAATTCCTAAGTATCTGCCTTTTAAAATAAAGAATAAAAAATTTAAAAAGGTAAACTTTTCAACCAGAATTACATTTACTTTATAAATACATCGCGGGGAAAACTAGGACATACTTAATAGACTCGAAGTATTACTCAACAAAAATGTGTTAGATATAGGTCACCTTGAATTGTGAGTTGTCAGCGGTGTACCGCAAAGATCTCAAGTTACACGTACGGACGTTAGATCTTTTGTATAGTTTATTTGTGTGGTTTACCCACGTTCATGTAATTCTCTTGCAGTCAGAATTTTTACCCCATGTTACATAAGAAAACACAAATGTCTCCGTAGTAGGTTGTGGGGCGAGGCCAATTTCAAAACAGGCAACAAATGCTAAATATCAAATTACTTATTGCCTGTATAAAGCGGAAATCGGAGATTCGCACATCTGCCCGTTTGCACATTGTTCATGGATTTATTCCGCTGTGGAGAATAAACTCTTCATTGTGGTAACACTGTGTGTAAGAGGAGCTTGTATGTAACAATATTAACAAGAACCGGTGCAAGTGTAAGAATTGCTAAGATTACCAACACATCTAGGTGCCAACGACCGACGAATTAAACTGTCTTTTTTCTTCATTAGTTCTTAATTAACATTGCCAATGCACAGGCAGCCGTGTTAACACGGCCATGTATTTATATTAAATTATCGAAATCGTTGTTCGAATGTCCTGGACTATAAAATGAGCAGCCATTTCAACTAACCTTAATTTCTCTTCTTGTTCATTACTTTTCCGATTCAAATACCAGGTATCTTCTATGCACTTCCCTAATGATTTTTTGAAACAAATTAATCGATCGTTAGAAGTAGTATGAATAACTATTTCATCTTCGAAGTGATTTTTCAAAATATCTTGACTCCTATCAAGACGGGGAAAATCTGTTTGCCCGTGTACAGCCGTATATTTTTTCAATATTTCTTTTAAGGAAAATTGACACTCGTCGCTATTAAATAATTTATAATGAACGATATCAAATCGGACATATCATCACTGATCGGTCTTCCTTTAACATTATTTGGACTGTATAAATAAAAAAAGACTCGAACATTTGGAATGATAAAAAACATTATTCTCAATATAATAATTGTCATCATTGCTTTTCAATGCACCTCAACGCGACGAGATGACTTTGTTGCTTTCAGCTTCTGGATAAACTTGTAATTGCGCGATAATATTATCAATAGTTGCTTGTTTCGTTACACGTCTACATACTTGTGACGAATGGAACACCGTATTCGAACGAAAAAAACACTTTATCGAGAAATCAAATACACGCCCATCTTGACGCCGTTTTCGGTTATTTCGCCTTGTTTCTGGCGATTGTTTTAACGATAATTTAATATTTGAGTGCCTACAATACATTCCTTCACAGCTTTTGTGTACAGTAAGCTCTTTGAATTGTTTTAATTCCAGGTGTTTCTTATCCTTCCTTTTCAGACTTGCTTGTATAAATCTGTTAATGGCTCATTCTTTTACGACGCAGGACTTTGATGTTTCCATGGGATTTTTGCAAAGGAAATACGTTTTATGTTCGTCTTCCCACAACTCGCCATCTTCTTCATCATGCCTGAATAAAAACGCATTAATGAAAAATACAACTCAGATAAATATATTTTCAAGTGACAAATGTTGAAATTATATTTACCTAACATCGGCAGATGTTGTTCCTTCTGTTGTATTCGACTCGTCGATAGGCTCCATTACACGGGTAATATGTATCACAAAATCACACACTAAAAATGGCAAATTTTACAATAAACTATAACGGACGCTACGAATTCGTGTATCAAAAACGACGCGTCGTTTTTCAACTTTTAAGCGTGCCCAACAGATGTACCCAATCAAATACGAGGAACATAATGTATCCGCTCCATGGTATCCGCCATATTTTATTGCGGACGACTGTATAACCAATCATCGTAAAGGACTTAACGCATATAGAAATGCTTTATTTGGTTGGACGTAATTTTTACTGAATGCGTACCAAAAAGCGATCACAATTTGAAGATTTCAAATTTCAGGCCAAGAATGTTCCCTGGCAGATTATTTAAAGACCTCCGCAAAAATGTGCCATAGACTGACAACTAAACAAGTCAGAGAACTAGCATATCATTATGCTGTTCGACTCGAAAAAAGTATACCAACTTCATGGGAGGAAAGTAAAGTAGCTAGCCTCGATTGGCTGAAGAGTTTTAAAAAAGGCGTAATTCTCTGACCGTACGAAAACCCGAGAATACTTCATTAGCTTTAATAAGCAGAACGTTCAAGTTCAAGTTCGAGTTTTTTAATAACTTGGAGAAATGTTATCAGAGGCACAAGTTTCCAGCAGATATGATATGGAATTTAGATGAAACTGGGTGCAGTACCGTAACTAGTTCCCCAAATATAGTTGCGCAAGCAGGTGTTAAGAGAATTGGTCAGATCAGCTCAGCAGAACGTGGTGCGCTTGTGACGATGCTGGCTTTAGCAAATGCTTCTGGTGGTAGTATACCCTGCGTTCATTTTAAAGAACAAATGCTCGAAAATGGACCTATTGGTGTGTTTAGGGCTTGCGAATTCCTCTGGTTGGATAACTTATGACCGCTTTTTACAAACCTTACAGCATTTTGTTCACTTCGTAAAGCCAACTGCCGAGACTCACTTACCTATTAACATACTACATTATGCCAGGGAAAATAACATGATACTCACTCTCTGACCTCACTGCAGTCATCGCCTACAGCCCCTTGATGTGACTGTCTTCGGACCATTCAAAGCTCGGCATAAAGCTAGCATGAATGACCGGATGACTTCAAACCCCTGAAAAACTGTAACGATTTACAATGTGCCTCAACTTGCAAAAGACGCTTTCTATGCTGCTTTCATTATGAATAATGTGACGTCTGCTTTCAAGAACACCGGCATATGGCCTATTAATAAAAATATGTTCACAGATAAAGACTTTTTACCTTCTTTCGTCACAGACCGACCGCAGTCTGTGTGGAAAATGTTAGTCACGATGAATCGACTACAAACGTAGAGGGTCCGCAGCCTAGAATTTCAAATACTGCTGAGCTCCAGCCTGAAACTTCTATGTCAAGTGAGCCACAGCCGGGACCTTCCAACATTGAAACGACGCATTCTGAAACTTCACATGTCTCTCGCGTTCCAATAACGCCGGTATAGATTAGGCCATATCCTGAAGCTTCACCTCGAAAAACCATAGGAAAGCAACGCAAAAGTTCTATTATAACCGAATCTCCAGAAAAAGATTAGTTTTGGAAAACATGACGGATATTTTAAAAAAGAAAACACCGGGAGCTATTTATGAAGCTTTAGGACATATACAGCAAATTTTTAAAGATAATGTAGGGGCTAAAGAAGTGGGCAAAGTCCAAAGAAATGTGAAGGGTAACATGAAACAAATAGAACCGAGTAGAGGTCTCAAGACTTCTCGAAAAATAAACCTGTACAGAAACTGACAACTGCAAGCAGCAGCAACAGCAGTGATTGCTTACCAAGTACAGATTCTGACTCTGACTAGACAGGTTACACTTCTGAGACCAAAGTATTCACTCCAAGCCTACGACACAGTAGGCAGTCAAAAGATAAAGGAGGACATGATGACAATTTAACGTTTGTAAGAAAAATACTCAGAAATACTCAGGCCTTGAAAACTGGTATCTGTGTAAAGTTTGCAACAAATGGGTTCATGAAACTTGTTGTCTTAAAGGTGTCTTTAACTTCCTTTGCGTACTTTGTCACTAAGATGCGTATCTATGTCGAAGTTTAATTTTCAATAATTAATTAATAATCTGTAATTAATAATTAAAATTCAAATATACTTATTTAAGAAAAGTAATGTAAGACCATTCATTTCCAAGTAATTTAAAAAAATATATATTTAAGATCAATTAACAGTAAAGTACTTTTGTATCCGCAAAGTACTTAAATACCTGTACTGTGAAAAATAAGGTATTTTTCTTTTGTCATTCCGCATTGTCCGTTTCATAAATTATCGTGTCTCTTTCAATTGATGAAAGGGACAAAACACTCTTTTTTTAATCTGAAAAAAACATACAACTACGTATTTAGAAAGGTTTAATAATATATTTTATTTCAATAGTTCAATAACTGAGGTTTCCAATTTCGTTCGTAACTGTTTAAATTGTTATCTCATATATTTACTAAACTTTTCAAAACAAAAATGTCCCTTTCATACCACTTCCTCCCCACATTGAGAAAGCGTAGATTTGAAGATTGAGAGGGACAGTTTACTACACTTGACAGTATGGTGCATGAAATATTCAACGGTTAACATAGCTGACATAAGCTATCCACCACTATATAAATAATAATAAAGCAGAAGGACAAAAATGAGACGATGGAAGAACAAAAAATGCGTCACGCAAGAGGCGGCTTAACGAAGATCATGGTGTCGAAGTAATACGAATATGGTCCCGATGCCCGTAAGCGGAATTTCTATGGAGTGGTTTTTAATGAGTCAAATCTCACACCTGGCACATGACCCCACATGACCTTTTGAAGGTTCGATTTTTGCGAAGTGGCGCTTGCACTACTTTGCCCAGTCTGATAGATCGGTTAACAACCTACTAATTTTGGTGATTTACACAACCCGGATCGACGATCTACCCGGATCGGCGATTTACCCGGAAGGGCGAGCTACCCGGATCGGCGATCTACCCGGGTCAACGATCTACACAAAAAGGCGATCTACCCATCTAGGCTACTCATAGGCCTATTGCGTCTGCCTCATTTCTAGTTTTTAGCACTATAAATTAGGGTGCAGCGTCGCTTATAGGTAATTTTTTATTTAAGTAACGTAATACCCGGCAAAAGTTGGGATTTTTGAATAGATATATATTGAGTATTAACATTTTTAAAAAATGTTATCCACTCCGCAACCCCACAAAATAAAAAAAAATACATATTTATTTTTTGAACGCTCTTAGTTTTAATTTTAATAAATAGTGCATAGGTGAATTATTTGCATTGCACTTTTTTATTTTTGCGTTAATCGACCTCCTTCACTTCCGCAATCCACATTCAGTAGGAGGTGCAACACCTAGTAGTCCACTTCGGTGATCATCTGTCAGAGTCTGTGTCTGTCAGTATTTCAGCCTGTCATTCTGTTTAGTAAGCACTACTTCAAAAGTTCTGATTCTGCGACATATAAGGTTGTGTTTTTTTGCCGGAAATGTCGTCAAAAATAATTAAAACACGTGGACATGTAAAAACTTGCCCGATTATTTGAAAACCAACAGAATTTGTCAATTGCATGCGAACGAATTGCCATTGCGGGACTTACTCAAACACTTAGAACGGCAACACAAAAGGTCCTGACGTGTTTTCAGGAGAAACTGAAAAAGCGCAGCATTTTCGTGAATATTTGCCGAAAGTTGAATTTCAGCCAATCAATGTATCCTTTCCAGATCTGGCGACTTAGAAGTTGAGTTCAGATCAGAGCTACCTTTATGATATTTGTCAGTTAGTTGCTACAAGAGTTTGTGAAGAAGGCTTGCTAAAAAGACAAGCAGGAAAATTGGTACATTTACGGTGGCTGACCACAGCAAATCGAATTTTGTGATTATATGTTTCAACAGAAAATCCGACGGAGAATCTTTAGATTCTGACAGAATTTGTGATGCGAGTTTAGCCTCAAAGTTGGTTTGGAAAAAAAGCCCAACCATCTTGTGTTTATGGTGCTCTGCATTTATTTAATATTATAAAACACTCGAAATATTTGCGACCAAAAAGAACAAGTATTATAGACCCGGTTATACGAAACAATGGTTATTTTGTCCATCCAGAAAATCTGCTTCTTGGAATGTTAGCTGATAACAGAAGAATAATTCGGGAAGTAGGTTTCAAACGATATATGAAGGTTCGCAAAGACAAAACGCCTTCAACTCCTAGCACATTCACCGCACCTTGAATTTCAAAGCACAGGAATATTTCGATCTCTTCGGAAGTTGGGAGAAATGTTCTATTATCGAACCACCCCTTTTGAGAGATACTGAGGAACCACTAAAAGAAATTGTTGAGAGTCCGTTAGAGTCTGCAGTTTTCACGGAAATTATGAAGTTCCCATGTCACACTCAGGCGGTGGAAAAGCAGTGCCCTTGCACTGCCCTTGCATGCCCCTGACTCATTCTACAAAAATAGTCACTGATGGAGAAAAGTGATGGTACTGATAGTGTTATAAGAAACACGATTCATTCAAGAATATCAATGCCTAAATTTAACACCAAAAAATATGATTATGCCAACTTTGATGTATTTTATTGATCTCTAGAGCTAAAGTTTTAAAGACCGAGAGATTTTTATTGTCCAATATTTGTTGAATAATAAAAATTAAGCAGTATTTTACACAGTATTAGTTGCATAAGTGTCATTTTTTGCAAAATCAATTAAATAATGAAGTTGGAAATTCTTTGCATATATCGTAAGATAGGGGTTGTTGCGGAGGTGGAAGAAATCATTTTAAAAATCTAAAAAAAAATAAGCCTTCTCTAGTAGCAAAATCCCAAGTTTTGCGCGGTAATGCGACTTAAAATTGCAAACTTTTTATGACGCTGCACACAATTAGTCATGCAGCTTGGCGGGAAGTACTCTCGAGAGTAACTACGACCGCTGTTTCTTGGAAATGTTTTATATACAGTCTAATCAGCAAGCAATTAACCACCGTACCGACGTGGCAGGTATGAGCAACGTATACGCCAATATAGTGGACTTATGTAAGGGGCTAAGGCCTTGACATACGTAAATTTTTAAAATTTCAAATTTAATCCGCAATATTTACCGCCGCCACAGGGGGCGCAGGCGTAACCGGCGTCCATCATTTTACTTTATTAATTTCCTGTTTCATTCTTTGATGGGTGTCAACCGACAAGCATGTGATTAAGTATATTAATGTGTGATTTATTTTTAAACATAAACTCACTGTGATGGAGGTAGTTAGCTGAATGTTTTTGTGAATTGTGAATGTTTTTGTGATAATGCTGCAAATGTAGTAGTGGCTATAAAAATACAGGATAGGCACATATTCCGTGTTCTGCTCATTGCATTAATATAATTGTTCAATGTGCATTAAATGGAAAGAATTTAATATAGAATAATGTGGAAGGGTTAGTCGCATTTTTAAAGCAAAGTCCGCAAGCTATGACAAATCTAGCGACGATTTAGACACAACTTGGTGCTAGGGTTGCCAACTGGTCGGTCTTGCGCCGGCCTGGCCGGTATTTAAGAGTCCGGCCGGCAGCCGGTGGCGCCACCCGAAAAGCCGGTAAAACCAATTGAAAATCTGACCATGAAAATTCATTAACTCTGCCAACAAAACGAAAGCGTTCCCGCCATTGTGAATTGAAACAAGATGAGAGATATCGCGACTGGTTGTATGCACATGAAAGTGTTAACATGGCAAAGTGTATACTCTGCAAGGCCGACTTTTCTATTAAGTATGACGGTATGAAGACCGTTAAACGTCACGCCGAGGGTGTAAAACAAAAAACTGCAAAATATGGCTTCCGTAATGACCATTTTTTTTGTTGTTAAAGTATGTTCTGAGGAGGCTGACATGGTTTTAGCTGCCGAAATCGCGTCCGTATTTCATGGAGTAAAACATGGTCTCAGCTACCACCCTAGCGATTGTGGTAGGTAGCCAATGTTATTTTCTTTAGTTATAAAACAGTATATGTTTCAAGTTTTTATTATTATACAATTGTATCTAGGTAATTATTAATTATACATTACATTAATTGTGTAAATTGTAATTTAATTGTTTAAATACAACACTTAGTTACCTTAAAGTATCAATGTAAAAGAAACAGTAAGCGTCTAAAGTATGGAAACGTGAGAAAATCTCTGAAACAGATTGTTGTTTTAAAAATCCAATTTAATTTTCAATCTTCAATTGTGTTTAGTATATCGACATTTTTGTGAAATGGCAACTCCACATTTTTTTCTGATTTTGGTAGATCTTTTAATTCCTACTTTCATAAGAAAATTTTCTAGGAAAGGACAATTAAACATTGGATTATCTGAATGGAATATGAAAATGCGTTTTGAAGAGAACTATTTACCCTAAATACAAATACCGGAATCGTGTTTTCGAAGAATGTGAGGTCAAAATATCAAAACGAGATTTTCAAAGAACCCTCAAAAGGGTCTCATTGTAAATTTTTGTTTAGTTCTTTCACCTGAAATTTTTATCACAAATATTTTTTTAATATTCAGTGTTGTGTTTTTTTTTTTCAACGTTTACAGCGATTTAAGTAGTGTGCTTACACTTAGGAAACGACGACAGGCTAATAACCAGACGAGGTATGCGACTTTCATGCCCAGATTCGTATTCATCAAAAGTTATCTGTATTTTTCTCGAAATTTCACGTTGTGACAGGAGATATTACGAAATGCCGTATATTTATTTGAACTTCGAATTTAAATGCTTGAAGATATCCCTGTGGCGCCATCTGTTGCTTGACTGGAGAACTCGAATCCAAACTGTGAATTGTCTTTTCTTAATTTCTTGTTAGCTTTAGCGAACTTTACTGATAACCTCTGTAGCTCTGGATGTGTGGGACCGTGTGGGAAGTATTTTGTCCAAATCTCGGGCGTGTAGCGCCGTTTTTGCGGCATTGTCATTCCAAGTTCGCAGGCATTTTTCTAACTTATTTGACTGTCCCGAAGGCTACCTCCATGTGTACGGCGTTAGAAGTACCTACAGATTCGATTCGTGTTAGTCGTTTGGCTAATTAATATAGTTTTTGTTTTTCCAGGCAATTGTGTGTTGTTGACTGTGACGTCACTCGGTGTGTTGTATCTCTTATTTGCTTTTATTTATTCAGTTTCATTTCATTTTGGCATGTAGTGGTTTAAAGAGGATCTTTTGGTAGCATTTGTCCCATAATTTGCAGTAGTTTATGTAATTTCAGTTATAATAATAATAATAATAATAATAATAATAATAATAATAATGTCTTTATTAACAGAAAAAATAGCACTACAGAAATTAATAAAAAAATAAACTATTTTGGGCGAGGTCCAGACATCCACACATATGCGTGGCTCTGCTCATACCTAACCCATCAAAAGTAAATAGCACACGAACACGTATGGTTTCCACATAAATGGCCAAAACTAAGTAATTATAATCTCTAAATTTGCATCATAGCACACAACAAAACAATTAAACAGAAAAAAAAGTAAGGGTAACACAGCAAAAGTCAGCTTCACACCAATAACTGGTCTGGCAAAAAAAAACAATGGTCGCACACATTGAACATCATCACCATCATCAGTCGCAACACCGCAACGATGCAAACATTTTACATTTAAACGTTGGAACAGAAAGGTTTCTATAAGAATCCGGGACGCCCCCGTAAATAGTGTATATCTGCCAACTAAAGGATCGTTGATAGAGCGATAGCCTATGGGGAGGAGGCGAGATACGGCCGCGAAATCGCGTATTCAAGTTATGTACGTCGGACCGGAATCGAATTTTGTTGTAGAGGTATTGAGGTGTCTCAGTAGTAATAACTTGGTGGTAGAAGGTCAGGCATTGTAACCGCCTCCGATCATACATGCACAACCAACCCGCGTCCTTCAATTTATGCGATATTCGCTCAAACTTTCTAATGCCATAAATGTATCGCAAGCAGCTGTTCTGAACCCTCTGAACCCGACCAACATCGACAACATCCAAGGCACTGTGATACAAAAGGGAACAGTATGAGAAATGAGAGAGGACAAGAGAATCGCACAACATTTTCTTCACATAAATCGGTAGACTATGTCTATGGGGGTAAAGAGCGCGCAATGCTACATAAGCACGTCTGATGTAGATAGCAATCTGTCGTCGATACCGGAAAGAGTTATCTATTATTACACCCAAGTTTTTCACTTCCTCAAGAATGGGCAACTGAACTCCATCAATAGTAACCTGCATATACTCAGACAACGATCCCAAACGCCGCGCACTCCCAAAAAGTATTAGTTGCGACTTTGAGGGATTTAGATTCAAACCCAAGCCCCTTGATAGATGAGATATTCGTTCCAAATCCGCATTAAGGTTCTCTACCGCAACAACACACTGATCAGGCCTAAATGAGATATAAATCTGAGTATCATCAGCATACATGTGACCAGTGCAATACTTCAGATTTTTCAGGAGTTGCGACGTATACACAGAAAACAATAATGGACCAAGAATAGACCCCTGTGGGACACCGCACACTACACGACGCTTTGCTGAACAAATACTTCCAACCTTAACTACCTGAAACCTATCACTAAGATAGTTAATCAACAAGTTTATGGAAGTGCAATCAACGCCAGCACTGCGTAGTATTGAAATCAGCTGGCGGTGGTCCACAGTGTCAAAGGCCTTGCTAAAATCAAGCAGCACAAGAGCAGTGACACATTCCTCATCAACAGCCGACAAAACATCGTCGGTAACCTTCAGCAGCGCCGACGAACAACTATAGCCACGCCTAAAGCCGGACTGGCAAGAAGGAAGGAGGTTATGCTTGGTGAGGTAATCCGTCAACTGTTTGTATAATACCTTCTCCAAGATTTTTGATACAACAGGCAGGAGGCTAATAGGACGTAGATCATTAAATTCCAGCGGTTTCGAGATTTTCGGCAATGGCCGAACTACAGCCACCTTCCAGGCGCTCGGATATACACCCTCCGTGATACATACATTTATTATGTGAGCAATGAATGGCACAATATAAGGTGAACACAATCCAAGCATACCCGCACTTACGTCATCGGCTCCCATCGATGTCAAGGAATTTCTGGACACAGCGGCAAGCATATCCAACACACAATCATTCTCAACAGGCAAAAACACAAATGTACTATGTACACCTCCAAAAAGAACATCCTGATGAATATTCTCACCGAGAGATCCATTGAGGCCAGACAGTAGAAACGTGTTGATCATATCAGGGTCCGAAAGGTGCCTAGGAAGGTCTACCGTTTTTTTACCGCAAATCCCTATATTTTTTATTTGCTGCCAGAGCTCTCGTCCGCTTCCAGGAAGCCGCGACACGTTTCTAAAATAATTTTTTTTTTCAATCCGTATGCTTGATGTTGTACGATTTCTGAGGTTCTTGTAATTTTGCCAATCGACAGGGGACTTAGTTTGTTTATAGGAAGTTTTGGCATTATCTCTATCCCGCATTAACTGCTTAATCTCCACTGTGACCCACGGCAAATAAGGTTTGGTAAATCTCCGAGTCAGCAAGGGGGCATGACAATCGAAAAGGTCGATAAGCAAGATGTTAAAGTAATCCACCTTATCGTCAATATTCCGAATTCTGAAAATGTCGTCAAAAGGAAGTCTATATAATTCATACAGAAAAGTATCATAATTTATGTTCTTAAAGTTTCTATAAGTGCGGAAAATAGTTAGAGATCTCACCGATTTGCATCGGATATCACAGAAAATGAGGTCGTGATCCGATAAATCACATTCAAACATTCAATGACTCCACTATCCAGAACCAATGCTTGGTTCGTAGTGATGAGCAAGTCAATCAAAGTGGACGAATCCAAAGCAATCCTGGTACGCTGCGCAATAAGTTGGACCGCGCCTATGGCTTCAACAAAACCGTTAAACGCCACCGTTGAAGGGCTATCACAATTAAATAAATTAATATTAAAATCACCACTACAGAATACATTGTCAGATTCAGACAGACTGCAGCCAAAAGAATTCTCCAGCTCATCAAGGAATCCCATATAATTCTGATTTGCTGGTTTATAAACCCCTCCAAAGTAAAAATTACTTCCCATCACAACAGCTCTAATCCACAACTGCTCAATACCACCCCCCTCCAAAATAATCTCATAATTTAAACCAGTCTTAATAAACATACCTACGCCACCTCCCCGAGACATCCGATCATAATGGATAAAGGAGTAGTTAGGAATACTTATTCCACATTCCCGCTCAGGATCAAGCCAAGTCTCCGTTACAATTAGAATATCAATGGCATGCAAGTCCATTATCGCTCCGAGGCGCTCAAGCTCTACGGACCGGATGGATCTGATATTAATATGCGCTAACCTAAAATATTTATCAGCCATAAGACCGGACCAGCTCGGATAAGAAAACTAACTAAAGAAAACTAACAACTAAAAACATAGTCACTATTTGCTACCATGTCATAAACGAAATCTAGTAGTCTACGAAGCAAACAGTAGTCACAAAAAATATATATATACATACAACAAAAATCAATGCAGAGAAAAAAAACCCAAAGATTATGCTATACTTCAATAAAACAAAAATATAAAAAATAAACAAAAGACTTTGCTATAACGTGCTAAAAGAAATGAAGTTGATTGCTGAAAAAGATTACTACTGAAAAAGGTTCTACCACTAACTATTTTAAGCCAAGCTAGGCCCGCATCGCTTCCGCAAAAACAAGATAAACAACAACAAAAATTCAAGTGGGCACACAACAAAATTATTTCCGAAAATGTAAACAAAAATAAATCTAAATAAAAGTTTGGTAAAACAAAACTGTTAAAAAAACATTAAGCGTAACCGGTGGCAAACAATCAACCAGAAGGTACAAACTTACGAAGGTCCTGATCTGTTTTCACCATTAATTTCCTGTCATTGACCCTTATGAACACGTTGCCGTCAAACACCCACGTATTCTTAGCACCACACGATTTAATTGCACTCAACAACAGCGAATGACGTTCTTTAGTTAGATCCTCCACAACTCTCACATTGGTACCTGACAATGACTTCCTGTTTTTAAGCACTTCTCTACGATCCCGGTAACTGACGAACTTTACGATGATATTCATCTTACCGTCCTTCGCAGGGCCCAACGGATGACAGCGATCAATCATTGAAGAACTTATATTTGCACCCATTTGATTATTAAATAGATGCAACACCTTTTGTTCGACATTCTCACGAGGAACCTCTTCAACGCCCATTATCCGTATATTATTACGGCGGGAATATTGCTCGAGTTCATAGCACTTATCGGTGAGCAAGATATTCCTTTCAGTTAAGCTATCAACCCTGGCTTCCAATTCCTTCAACCTGTTCACAAAACGTTGCTCAATCGCATCAGCTATCTTTTTGGTCAGGTCCTCAATAAAAGTGGTGTCATTCAGGACGCTTTAGTTCCGCTATCGTCCGCCATGTTCCAACGTCAGAGTTTCGTGGTGGGTGACGACCAGGGCTATATAAGAAGACGGGCCTCGGGCGTGTTTTCCTGTACGTTATATAGATTGCTCCGACCCTCACGCCGGTCAAATCCGGACTTGAAAATTGATAGTTGCTTGGGATTTTTCGTCGATCTTGTTTGGTTGTTATTGGCTGCGTGACGAAAACCGTTTTGGGATTTGCTCATTCAATATTTCGGGCAAATGTTTTGGCCTTCGTATCTCTACGGATTCCACAACTTTCTTATCTGTGACACTAGGAACCCGACTAACATCCAAGGGGTAAGCCATCTTTCTTATTGTAGTACCGTTTCTCATTTCCATGGAATTATTGTAGTTTTATTGGCTGGTGAACAACATTTTATTGGGTGGAGAGGAAATATTGTCTTTGGTGAGAGCTCGTACATCGGAAGAGATCTATTGAGGAAGTTTCAGCGGAGACTTGGAGAATTTAACCTTCAATATTTTGGCGAGGCGGACTGGTATACGAGGAAATTTTATAGGATCAATATCGTTGACGTCCGACACATATACCTACGGAAATACCTCGGGCTGACGCTTGTTAAGCCGAACAATTCGTAGTAGAACGGAATTACACCTAACCTCTTAGTGGGCACCCGTTTGGACTTTCCATGGTTGGGTACATGCTCGGATCTCCGCAAGTAGGTTATCGTTTACGTATTTTAACGTGACTTGAGGGTATCCTCCGTATCGGTTTGTCGATAACGTTCCGACACCGTTCAGCCGTCGTTTGATTGTTGCCGTTGGGCTTCCGAAAGACATAACCTGCTTCCGAGTTACTTTTGTTTTGTTTAGACTTTGATATTTTAACTAACCTTCATTGTGACATTACTTTTGTATTTTGAACTTGTATTTGAATCATTGTTTGTATTATTATTTAGAAATTTAGAATTAATTATCACTTTAAATAATTTTGGAACTTACCTTTGCCGTTTGATGTTGACATTCTCCGTCAACATTTTGATTTAATTTTAAGGTTAAGGTTAAGCTTATCAGTCAATTAATTAATTATAATTTTGGATACTTTTTGTAACATTTAATCAACGTACGAAATTTTTCTCTTAAAATTTTAATATCATCAACATTTATTGTTTGTTTCCTTTTATAATTTTAAACTTTTACTTCAAGGTGTACATCATTTGTTTTCAACGATTTGTTATTGAATCCATCACTGCTGAACGTTTATTTGTGGATTGGCCAAATTACAACGTAACGGTTCTTCTTATAGCAATTTACGCACGACATCTGCGTCAAGCGTTAACGTTTGATATTTTGACCACACATTTTTTTATTTTGTAGCTGTTTGTGTTCTTATGTTTAGTTCTTATGTATTATTCTGAAATGTTTGGTTGATTGCGCAAATTTTGGAAATTTGTTTGACTGGTTTAGTAAAACGTTCTGGTTTCTTCGTTAGGACAATAAATTGGTTTGTAACATCCTTGCTAGTTTTTCTGTCGAGTTCCATAACATCCCATCAACTATCCAAAATCAGTTTTATCTACAATTTCAGAGAAGTTTGGGTGGCGCCCGCCCTTGTTACAACTTGTGTCAATTAGAATTGACCCACTCCCGTCTGGTGGATACTGGTGGATACCAAGAAAAAGGCGCACGACAGGAAGTAATCGACGTTAGCAATTTTGTCGAAATTCGGCTAACATAGGCTAACATACAGCTATCATAGGCATAATTAAGAAATTTGTCATAATCAGTAAGAAAAGTATGGGGTTGCCATTAAAAGAACTTCTATGACAAATCAAAAACAAATTACGGGTAGCAACGGAATATGATATAAAAATGTGATTCGATAATTAAAAATTGGCATGTGATTTTTTAAAATGATAAACCGTTTCCAATGTTGGCAAAGTCAAATATTTGTCGTGCTATATTATACGCCACATTTAAAATGTTACATGAATTCTAATCTTTGTTCCTCAGGAACAATATTAAATCGGCAAATATTTATCGATTTAGCCATACCGTAAAAATTCAGTTGGGTTGTAGTATTATTTTTTTTATTTATAATTTATGATTTTCTTCGTTGTAAATAAATTCTATTTAATTTACTCCTTGAGATTTATTTAAACGTCGAACCATTGGACCTTAACAGAGTTACCTTATAAAAGGGAATTGATAAATTTATTAAATTTATTGTGCGACAACCCAACCGTCAGCGAAAAGAAAAGTAGCCGTTGCATAATTGGCGCCCGAACAGGGACTACGTTAAATAAGAAAATCTTTCCGCAAAATGCCGAATTCAGAAGCCGCTTCATCGTCCGAATAAATGCCCAAGAAAGCTAACGTACCCGTATCCTGGGTCTATTCGTTACCGAAAGCCGAGTTGGAAGTCATTCTAAGTGGATTAGGGATGGATTGTACTGGAACTCTAGACGAGTAACGCAAAAAATTCAGGGAATACCTGAAAGGCAAGGGGACGGCCGAACTGGAGGAAGAAGTTGAGCAGACTACGAAAATCACGCCAAATATTTTCACCAGCGACAATCCGACTGCAGTGACGTGTGATCGTGTACGACAATGGGGTATATATTTCAACGGGGAAAGTGACGCAATATCTTTCCTAGAGAGAATCAAAGAACTTCAAGAATGTTATGCGATCACGGACGCGGAAATGTTGGGCGCTCTACCAGAGCTATTTCGCGGAAAGGCGCTACTCTGCTATAGAAATAATAAAGGCTTGTGGAAATCTTGGAGTGATTTCACAGAAGATTTTGGACTGCAATATTTACCGCCACAATATAACTTCCGGATAGAAGAAGAAATCCGAACCCGTCTTCAAAGGCCTAACGAAAGCTTCAAGGATTATTTGACAGAGCTACTAACATTGATGAGGCGAGGAAAATCCTTATGTACAAAGGTACGACGCGACGTCACATCTTGTCTTCGAATCCTGAAGATGTTGTGACTGAAGCACCAATTGGCGACATTGGGCACCCCCCTTATGGTCTCCATTTGAGTGTTTTTTTTCCATTGAGTGTCCATCTTACTCCTTGGCTATACCGTACTGATGAGGACTAATAGTCCGAAACACGTGTCTACGGTTGCTTCTTCGAATGACGGAATTGCCCGATAAATAACCTTTTTCCTTGAATATCTTACCGTCGATAAACCTTTTCCATCGATTACGATAACGACGACCGGATTTGGTTAATTTTACGATTATTAGGAGTAGAAACGAGAGCTTTGATAGACACCGGAGCAACCACGTCATTTATATCTTCCGCATTGGCCGATAAATTGAAAGCCGGAGGTTTATCAGCATCCAAATATCCTAAGGTCGACATTCGAGTAGCAAACCGGGAACTTATGCAATCGTTAGGGACTTTTAACATCCCAATCACGATAGGCGATATTCAGTTAGGGGACTACATGAAGCAATATAAGGAGTCGACGTTCTACGGATGATGGGAGCAGTTATTAACCTTAAGAATAAAGAGGTGATCATCGGATCAAGTTCATTTTCTACCGCCGTAGATAACTTCGCTTCTTTTGAAGAAAATAAACTGAAATGGGAAGAGTTTGTACATCACGAGCTCCAAACATTCAAGAACACCAAGGGGAGAACTAGCCTGACGCGCCATGCTATACATCTATTGCCCGGCACCAAGCCCATCAAACAACGCTACTATCCGTGCACTCCGAAGAAACAGGACCTCATTAATAAGGAGTTGGACAAGATGCTAGCGGATGATGTTATTGAACCTAGTAACAGTCCATGGAGTGCACCGATAGTATTAGTACCAAAGAAATCGGGAAAAGTACGTTTTTGCGTGGACTTTAGAAAAGTCAATTCCGTTACCATCAAAGATTCGTACCCGTTGCCGTATATCTCTAACATACTAGACAAACTACGCGATAGCAAATACTTCTCTACAATAGACCTCAAAGATGGATATTGGCAAATTGAATTGGAACCCGATAGTCGTCCGATCACCGCTTTTACAGTACCAGGGAGAGGGCTATTTCACTTCAAATGTCTACCTTTTGGGTTACACCCCGCCGGTGCGACGTTCCAACGATTTCTGGACTCCATTATCGGCCCTGATCTGGACAGAGTGGCTTTCGTATATTTGGACGATATTATCATCCTTGGTAAAACCAAAGAGCAGTATATGTCGAATTTACGAGAAGTACTAAAGCGTCTACGGCAAGCAGGTTTACGTCTAAATGTTGAAAAATGTAAGTTTGGACAAAAGTATTAAGTATCTCGGACATGAAATTACGCCGGAAGGGATACGAACCGATCCAGACAAAATCAAAGCTATCCTAAATATCACGCCGCCCCACTCTAAGAAGGAAGTCCGAAGTCTACTCGGTAGTGCCTCCTGGTACCGACGTTTCGTCCCCAACTTCGCGCAAATATCAGCCCCCTTGGTTCTTCTGACTAAAAAGAATGAACGTTGGAATTGGGAACCAGAACAAGATAAGGCATTTCAGAAATTAAAAGAAGCCTTAATAAATAGCCCCGTGTTGGTATGTCCCGATTTTAATAAACCTTTTCAACTACATACCGATGCCAATCAAAAAGGTATGGGAGTAGCGCTCATACAGATGCACGACGACATGGAACGTGTAGTCGCGTACGCCAGCAAAACTTTTAGTCCGGCGGAACAGAAGTATTCTACAACAGAACAAGAATGAATAAGTACGTAGGCTTTCACGGCCAGAACCATTTAGAAAATAAACTGCTTCCGGGTTATACTTGACAGAACAAGAATGTTTGGCTGTCGTTTACGGTATAAATAAATTCCGTTATTACTTGGAAGGATACCCCTTTGAGGTAATTACCGATCATCAATGCCTGAGGTGGCTAGCGGAGTTGAAAAAGCCATCAGGTAGACTCAGCAGATGGGCAGTGGACTTACAGCAATTCGATTTTACCGTAAGATATGGAAAAGGATCCATGAACACAGCAGCAGATTCTCTATCCCGCAATCCCTTTTGGGATTGCCGTTGGTATAAAAATAAAATGGATGATGTGCTTGAAAATCCAAACGACAACATCGATTATAAAATAACAGGTGGACATTTATATCGCTATTTCCCTGCTGCCAACAACTACGACGATGGTATTCAGACATGGAAATTGTGCGTCCCGAAGTCTCTTCGCAGTCAGGTATTGCAAGAGGTACACAACGTTCCCGAAGCTGGCCACATGGGTATAACCAAAACAATAGCACGAGCGTTATGCAAATATTATTGGCCCGGGATAGTAAGGGACGTCCGAATATACGTGCGGAAATGCGTGTCATGCTACCGTCACAAGTTTAATCAAAATAAACCCCTAGGTCAAATGAGGTATACGCCCGTGGACTTTCCCTGGCAGCAAGTCAGTATAGATTTGTTAGGGCCTTTCCCGCGTTCCAAGCGAGGTTTCACCACACTAGTAGTATTTCAAGATCGCTTTACGAAGTGGGTAGAAGCACAACCATTACGTAGCGCTACCTCAAGAAATATTATCCAGTCTTTAAAAGAAAAGGTCATATACAAGTTTGGATGTCCGAAGACGCTAACAACGGATAACAGACCGCAGTTTACAAGTAAGAACTTCAAGGAAGAAATCGGTAACTTGGGTATCAACATCAGATACAACGCCCCTTATTCACCACAATGTAACCCCGTGGAGAGAGTCAACAGTCATTGGGCCCATGCTAGCTCAATATATACAGAGAGACCATAGGGACTGGGATACGTATATAACTCAATTTACCTTCGCGATAAACACCGCTAAACATGAAACTACAGGTTTCAGCCCCGCCATGCTGAAACACGGAAGAGAATTATCACCACCCGAATCCTTAAGACAGAAAACAGAGAGACATGAAGAACTCCCAGAACTCCCGACAATATACGAATTGAATGAAGAAATGAGAAAACTAGCGGATTTCTATCAAATAGTATGAGTAAAGTTAGCGGAAGGTTTTCAGCGACAAAGCAAGCATTATAATCTGCGACATAAACCGTTCGTGCCAAACGTCGGTCAAATGGTTTAAAACTCATTACCTGTCAAACGCCGAAGAAATTTATGTCTAAATTAGCACCCAAATACGAAGGACCGTCACGCGTTATAGACATAATTTCCCCTTCCATCATCTTAGTACAACCCCCGCTGGGCGAAAAACTGAACGAATACACGTTAAAGATATCAAATTAATACCATCTAATTGAATGATCTAGGGTTAACTCCGAAGATGGCCGAATCCACTCCTGAGCGTCCGATTACACCCCGAATAACCGCCTCGCCGAGGACCATGACACATTTGAAAAACAAGTATCCAGGATGGTTTTCTCCACAAATGCCCAGTTCTTCCTCGTTCCAAAACGCTGTAGAACGCCCGGTCACACCCAGGATAAATAAGAGGCTCCCCGCAGACGCTAGCGTACCTCAAGAGCAAGTTCCCAGGCTGGTTTTCACCTCGGGCTCCCGATTCTCCAGCTCAAGTTCTAGAACTTACTTCCCCTGAAACCAATATCTGGTTTCAACAAAGATTTCCGGAGCTACAGGGGTTAAAAGACGAATCAACTTCTGGAAACTTTTTTAAGGCCGCGGAAAGATTATCGGATCACCATCAAACATAAAGAACAACGCTACCAGAACCATCGGGAAAGACACTAGGACCCAGGAACAGAGAACGCATCAGGCGAGACGGCGTTTTAAACATCGAAACCGGAAACGCTACGCCAGCGTGGATGGCCGAATAATGTATGTATCACGAAGAGACGCGTATAACGCAAGACGTGAGTGACTTGTGACCTGTGTCAGTGACATTAACCGCAATACTGCCGCAAAATAATATTTAAGTTTTTTTTCCTTTTTTTTTATTTGTTTTCTTTTTGCTTGTTTTGTTTCTTACACCGCCCGTCTCACACTTTTCTTACGTGAGGAGGGTGTAACGAAATAGCGTTCCATTTCATTATTTATAAATGTAAATATTAAGTTAAGTACGTCAATCCGCATTAATCCGTATAGCCGTACAGTTTCACATTTAAACAGTCAGCCGTGACTGGTTTGTTTATATGTTTGAAGGTACTAGGGTTTCTGTTTGTATTGTACCGTTTTGTTTGTAATGTAGCACGTATCGACGGGTATATAAAGCGCCAAACACCCGTCAAACAGTCAGTTCCTCTCGAGAGATCACCCGGACTAGTTGGCCCACGTGCTGGCAGTCGACCCACCGAGAAGACCAGTTGTCATCAAGCGTTCACCCAGACCAGTTGGCCCATGTGCTGACGGTCGATCCGCCCAGAAGATCAGTGTCCACCAGGTGCCCTCTCGGACCAGTTGGTCCATGTGCTGACGGTCGATCCGCCCAGAAGATCGGTATACACCAGGTGCTCACCCGGACCAGTTGGCCCACGTGCTGACGGTCGATCCGCCAAGATCCTAGGTACTCTCTTTTTTTTCCTTTTCACCGCTATTCATACCCGTACCCGCAATAAATACCGAAGTAGTAGTATTCTTTTTTTTGATTTATTTATAATTTATGATTTTCTTCGTTTTAAATAAATTCTATTTAATTTACTCCTTGAGATTTATTTAAACGTCGAACCATTGGACCTTAACAGAGTTACCTTATAAAAGGAATTGATAAATTTATTAAATTTATTGTGCTACAACCCAACCGTCAGCGAAAAGAAAAGTAGCCGTCGCAAGTTGACTTTTCTAACTGACAACTTTTGTAATTTTTATTTTGGTTGTTAAGCAATATTTAATGATAGAAATAACTACAGATAGATTTATTTTGATAATTAAATGAGCACGTGTTTATTTTCGTCAATAAAATTCATAATTCTATCATCCAAGCATAAAAAGAACATTGCAATTGGTAAGCGTCAAATTTGTATAGCCATCTATTAACAAAAACGTTCGCGAATGGACAAAATGGAAGCCTGCAATAAAATACAAGAGCGTAAGGGCAAGAACTACTGGCATGAAATAAGAAAACTCAGTAAATATAAAAAAGCCAATGCAACGCACGAGATTGTGGACCCAGACACTGGGAACACTTACAGCGACCATCAGGACATAGCAAATATTCAGGCCAAATATCTTCAGAAGATTTTTACATTTAATAATGATCCTGAATTTAACGGAAATGACTTCGACCATATCAACGACTGGTATCAAAATTACTTTGCATCCATCTCCCCTACACCCGAAGACGCAATGATAGAAGAAGAAGAATATTTTGACGCTCTAAGCAAAGGCAAAAACACCAGCCCAGATTATGATAAAATCACCCGAAACAGTCTGCGTAGACTAGAACCGGACATTCACACCTATATTATAAAAGTCTTCAACCACTGCCTATCAAATCAGTTATTTCCAACGGAATGGAAATCAGCAATTATTACATGGTATCCCCAAGAAAGACGGTGACGTAAAGGATCCTAGCAACTACCGCCCCATCTCTCTCCTTCCTGTCCTTGGTAAGCTGTTTGAATCCCTTCTCAAATCTCGACTCTTGACGCACACCGAACAACATATCCCTATATATCAATTTGGATTCCGCCAAAAAACCTCCACTATTCACCCCCTCTCAATCCTTATATCCAACCTCCAAACTGCCCATCAAAATAAACAACGATCTGCAGTGATATTCCTAGACATCCAGAAAGCCTTTGACTCCGTCTGGCATCACGGCCTCCTTTACAAACTATCCTTACTCCATGTTCCCTTCTACCTAATCAATATAATAAGACAATTCCTTTCAAATCGATCTTGTTGCGTTAAATTCCATACCTCAATATCACTACCCATCTACCCCGAACAAGGCGTCCCACAAGGATCCCCAATTTCTCCACTTCTATATAATATATTCTGCTACGACATCTACGATCCAAATCCTAATGGAATTCATCCTCAATTATATGCCCTCCTATATGCCGACGATACTGCCCTAATTTCCCATTCCCGCTCCCTTGATCATGCAGTCAACCAAGTAGAAACCTTGCTACACAAAGTCCTCACATGGGCGAACAAATGGAGAATAAAAATAAATCCACATAAGACCCAATTCCTGACTCCATTTCACCGAATCCATGACACCTCTCCCATATTACAATTTAACAATACCACCATATCCCCTTCCCGAAACTGCAGATACTTGGGTATTCTTCTGGACCCGAAGCTAAAATTCTCTGGACACACCAAACAAGCAAAAATGAAAGCTAAGACTAGGGCAGCCCATTTTAGAAGTCTGACATACAAAAACAAAGGTATAAACATCAAAACAGCGGTACACATTTATAAAACTATCTGCCGCCCCATCCTCGACTATGGCTGCCTTCTGTTCAACAACTTAACCTCTCAAGCACTAAACAACATCAACGTCGGCGAAAGGAGCGCTCTTCGTAATATCACCGGATTACGCCATCCCAACAATCCCTTACATAACCCTTCCAACGAACTACTTTACCAGACCACAAACATCACACCAATGACCACCAGAATTAAAATCCTCTCCCATAAAATAGCGAAAAAATTCCCACCATTATTGCATCTATTCCTACAAAAAGACCCCACCCGAACCAACAATAACCTACGCCATCCCAATCCCACAATTATTGAAACCATTCAGGATCTCCAACAAGAAGACCAGTAGCATACAAGATGATGAACACGCTCGGCTGAAAGACCCCGGTCAATGGCCATTCCCGGACGAACATTTACTGAATATTTTATTTTATTTTGATATATGTATATATATATGTAACTCGTACTATGTATTATGTGTCCTCCATGGGAAATAAATGTGTATCTCTCTAGAACCACACTTTATCATCCGCAATGTAATGGTATTATTGAAAGAGCTCATCGCACCATTAAAACCGCTCTTAGAGCCTCACTACTTTCGGAAGGCAAATCTTGGGTAAATTCTCTTCCAACAGTTCTTCTGGGTTTGTGTACCACTGTTTGTGAACATTCTGGTATTACTTCAAGCGAAATGGCATATGGTGAAAATATACGCATTCCAGGTCAATTCTGTTTTCCAACTTCTTCTCCTTTGACAGAATATGCATTTATAGATCTACGAAAACAAATGCAAAAATTAAAACCAACACAAACAAGACAATCGTTATATCAATGTGTTTTTCTAGAAAGAACACTGGAAAATTCTAAGTATGGTTTTGTAAGAGTGGATGCAGTACGACCATCGTTATCTCCATCTTACAAGGGACCGCTTGAATTTATACAGAAAGACACTAAGACCATGACACTACTGATAAATGTAGTTACGAAATGGTCCACCCTATCCATAATTTGATGTGGAGAAATAAAACGTCTGGTAATATGGACTTGTTTCTGTATTGTGAAACTATTGCATGACTATCGATTTCGATATGTAAAATACCATCATCTCGTCACACTACGGTAAAAGAAACAAATAGAACACATAAGTCGAAACAAACAACCTCAATAAAATAAAATAACTTACGGTCAATCGGAATCAAAGTAAGAGCATCGAAATAATCTCCACAGATGAGTACTTCATACAAATAATCATGGGTAAACAGTATAATGTTGACACAGTATCAGCGGTAGAATCTTAACTTTCTTGATCACTTTACAATCCGCGATGCATGAAATGAGCTTCAAGAGATTGAGGTTATGTCACCTTGTCTCATAAACAATACTAAAAAGCGGAAAATATGTGGTAATTACAAACATAGCATTAATACAACTTACAATATCTTACGTCTAGATATCCTTGTCTGTAGTATAATATCGACGTGATTAGATAATGTAATTTAACAATATTAAGTATGCCACTCTTTGTTGACGTGAGATACGAAGACATGAAAATAAATCGACAGTGTCACCAACATACAAAAACGCGCACCAATCAAAAGCACCAAAAACCATACGGTTGGTGAGCGTGATATTTCAAATTCAAACAATCATCCTTCATCACTCCTTTTGATGATAATGAATGTGACAATACTTAAGAATTAAGTATTCTGTTCTCCCCCACAACGTCAAATTTGATCAATATTTAGTAGAAATCGATGCAGTGACCCACAGGCACCCCAACGCCATACAAATAAAACAAGAAATTAAAACCACCATCCTTAAGAATAAACCGAATAAACAATTCAATAAAGATACCCATTTGACCTCAAAGAGAATACAAGACAAAATTAAAACCAATAACTTAATAGTAACTAAGGGTGACAAGGTAGCAGGGTTAGTCATATTGCACAGAGACATGTATATCAATAAAACAAATGAGTGATTTGACACAAATAATATAAAACCTACTAAAACTACCTACTATCTATACAAACAACATCCGCAAGATTGTTGATAGGACTCAAAGTACGTTGACTGCGATTGGCATCCGACCTGAAAGTATAAGAGAAATGAACCCAACCATACCACGCCTCTATAGTCTGATTAAAATACATAAAGTTGACACTACAGCTAATAGATTATCCAAAGAACTCAATAAATTCATTCTGCAAAAATATCACTATACGGCAAATCGCACTATTAAAAATTCATTAGATTTAACTAATCAACTAAAGAATATTCGACTAACCAATAGTACTCACCTGCTGTCATTTAATTTAGTTTCTTTGTACACTAATGTCCCTGTCATTGGTGCTTTAAAAGCTGTACATAAGTTCGTTCAGAAACAAGACCTTACCGACACACAATTGAATGACATGGTGGATGCCTTCAAACTTTGCTTACAACAGAACTTCTTTAAATTCAATGACATTACATACATACAACCGGGCGGACTTACCATGGGATGTCCTTTGAGTGGGCTTATGGTTGATTTATATGTTGAGGAAATTGAGAATGAAATATTTAACTTTGACGAGAGCAAATATATAAAATACTGGGGCAGATACGTGGACGACATTCTGGTTGTTTTGGAAGCTGAAGAACAACAACTAAATAATTTATTTAATAAAATGAATAAGCTATCAAATTTAAAATTCACAATTGAAAAGGAAAACATGCAGAGATTGAATTTTTAGACTTGACTATAACTAGATTTGACAGTAGACTCCAATACTCAATATACAGAAAACCTACAGCCACTGACATAATAATACGACATAATTCCCAACACCCTTATAAGTAGATGGGATCTTTTCGATATTATCTACACAGAATGTTAACAACCCCCTTGAATCAGGTTAATAGGAGTCTCGAGCTTGAAACTATTAAGACCATTGCTAAAAATAATGGTTACCAGGTGGAAATCATTGGTAGCCTTTATAGGAGCATGAAACACAATAACATTTTGAATGAGATATACCCACATTGTAGAGCGGCACGTCATTACAGGAGACTTACTTACCATCCCACATTACACCACAGGATAAACCCATAATGATGCGTAATGACATAATGGTATGCAACCCAACACGCAATTCCATAGAAAACATATTATTGAACAAGGACAAAATTCCGAAATTAAAACAGAGTGGAATTTACGAATTACAGTGCTCTAATTGTGATAGTGCATACATTGGCTAATCAGGTAGAAATTTGAAAATAAGATTACAAGAACATGTCACCCGTAACATTTCAGCTGTACGCCAGCACAGCTGAGGTAACTCAGGAGCATCCCCAGGTCAACCTTAATGGATTACATGGAAGTGTATTACATCAACAAGAAGAAAGACAAGGACAAAGATAATAATACCCTTCTTAACAATATTGTCGACTTCCCCGGATATTATTTGTTTCAACAAATTAAATAATTATGTATTTTTTGTTCGTGCCTTTTATGTTTGTCTAAGTCTCATCTCTTACCGTTGATTTTGAATTCTTTATGTTTGTTTCAATTTCAAATATCACGCTCACCAACCGTATGGTTTTGGTGCTTTTGATTGGTGCGCGTTTTTGTATGTTGGTAACACTGTCGATTTATTTTCATGTCTTCGTATCTCACGTCAACCAAGAGTGGCATACTTAATATTGTTAAATTACATTATCTAATCCCATCGATATTATACTACAGACAAGGATATCTAGACGTAAGATATTGTAAGTTGTATTAATGCTATGTTTGTAATTACCACATATTTTCCGCTTTTTAATATTGTTTATGAGACAAGGTGACATAACCTCAATCTCTTGAAGCTCATTTCATGCATTGCGGATTGTAAAGTTATCAAGAAAGTTACGATTCTACCGCTGATACTCTGTCAACATTATACTGTTTACCCATGATTATTTGTATGGAGTACTCATCTTTCGAAATTATTTCGATGCTCTTATTTTGATTCCGATTGACCGCAAGTTATTTTATTTTATTGAGGTTGTTTGTTTCGACTTATTTGTTCTATTTGTTTATTTTTTTACAGTAGTGTGACCAGATGATGGTTTTTTACATATCAAAATCGATAGTCATGCAATAGTTTCACAATAAAGAAACCCAATACCATATTACCAGACGTTTTATTTCTCCACTGATAAATGGTTCATCAACAAGGATTTCAGTTGATCGTTGTAAGGCAGGGAATTCTGTAGATGATAACCTTCAACTTTTTTTCCAATGGGGAGAGTACTGTTGTGTGAAGATCAAAGTTGACCTTTTCTAACTGACAATTTTATAATTAGTAATTTGGTTGTTAATCAATATTTATTGATAGAAAGAAAACAGATAGATTTATTTTGACAATTAAAAGAGCACGGGTTTATTTTGTTTGTTAAGATCTTCTTGCTAGAAGTTACAAATAGTTGGTATAACCAACACATCTGTGGGGACCACATCATGGTTGCCATGAATAATGAAGAAGGATAAAAAAGAAAGACAATCACGGATGTCAGAATATACATCCACAGACTCACGTCTGCAGTCTCCACAGTTTTATATTTTGTAATAGTTAGAGCTAAATAAAACCGACGCAGTCAGATCTTGCCATCGAGACAATTTTAGCAACCGCAGACAAAATAGCGGAGATCCACATGACTCCATGAACGTCAGTTTGTGCGATTTCGAAAAGTCAATCTGACTTAGAATCTAAAATTAATGAATTGGCAGTTAAATTGGAGACAATTCAAAAAACACTTCACGGCGGAAGAGATCGGTCCATTTCAAGGTCCCGAAGTTATCACGTCAGATTCGCCCAGGTTGGTGCTGGTACCATTACAGATGTAATACCAACGCAAAGAAGTGCATGAAACCATTCAATTTTTCGGTGTCGGAAAACACCAGCAGCAATTTGTAGTTGCGGCGTCGAGTTGTGTGTCGAGTAGCCGCCTATTTGTTACTGAACTGATGCAAATAGCAAATTATCCTTTCTTGTTGACACTGGTTCTGATATTTGCTGTTTTCCGAAAACGAAGTGCAGGAAAGCTATTCCTACGAGCTATAAACTTCAAGCCACAAACAATAGCTTCATCAACACATACAGCACAGTCTTGTTGACGCTAAATCTTAATATACGCAGAAGTTTTGCATGGAACGTCGTTGTTGCTGATACAGCAGTACCTATTATTGGTTCCGATTTTTTAGCTCACTTTAGATTATTGCCGGACTGCAAAAAACGACGACTCATTGACCAGATCACCGGATTGTCAGCAACCTGTCATCGACGAAGCCACGAACAAGACAGCGTTCGTGCAGTTGCGTTCGTGCGATATGCCGATTCTGTGTGAATTTCCAGCACTCACTCGTCCTTCCGGCGTTCCAAAATATGTTCGTCATAAGACGCTCTAGGTCCTCCTCTTTCTTGTCGCCCACGTCGTCTTGCTCCAGACCGCTTACAACTTGCGATGACGGAATTCGACGTCTTGTTGAAGGAAGGGACTACGCGATGTTCGGACAGCCCTTGGGCATCTCCTCCGCATATGGTGCCAAAGAAGACGGAAGGCTAGCGACCGTGTGGTGATTATCGTTTACTTAAGACTAGAACTATCCCCAACAGCTATCCTGTTCGCCATATCCACGATTTCGCTCATCTTATAAGAGGCAGCACTGTATTTGCGACGATCGATTTAATAAAGGCCTACAATCAGATTCCTGTTAATCCAGATCACATCCCCAAAACTGCCATCACTACACCATTTAGTCCTTTTGAGTTCCCGTACATGTCGTTTGGCCTCAGAAATGCAGGTCAGACTTTCCAACGATTTATCGATGAAGTCCTTTCTGGCTTGATTTTTTGTTACGCCTACATCAATGACATCCTTGTATTTTCGGCGAATCAAGAACAGCATAACAATCATCTTCGCATACTCTTCAGCAGACTCGTGGACTACGGCATCATCATCAACACAAAAAATAGTAAGTTTTGTCAGTCATTTGTTACCTTTCTTGGTTACGAAGTCTCTAGGAGCGGTATCAAAGCTTTGCCAGAGAGGATTTCGGCGCTTCAAAGTTTCCCCCGAGACAACAAATTCACCGACCATAAGCCTCTTACCTACGCATTCCAGCAACGACGTGAGAAACTTCCTCCGGTGCAGAATAACCAGCTGACATTCATAGCTTAGTTCACCACCGATCTCCAGCATGTCAGTGGAGCAGCTAACATTGTAGCCGACGGCGACGTTTTGTCCCGCATCAATTCTATTGAAGCTCCATGCGTCGACTATAACAGTTTTGCAGAAGAACAAGGATTAGACGAAGAACTCAAGGAGCTGCTAGAAGGTAATTCCTCAGTCAACTTGCAACCTACTAGTAGCCCCGTTCCACTTTGAAGATCTACTGCGATTCGTCGTTTTGACAACCACGCCCTTACGTTCCCGCAACCTTAGCGAAGAAAATCTTCGACACTCTTCACCGTTTTAGCCACCCCTGTGTTAAAGCAACAACAAAACTCGTTACCAATCGGTTCGTCTGGCCCAACATCCAGAGATTGCAGAGATTGCCACATCTGGACCAGAAGCTGTAGTTCCTGTCAGCTAACCAAAGTTCATCGCCATGTCATAACTCCAGTAGGCGTCTTCCGTCAACCTTCTAGGAGGTTCCAACATATCGACGTGAACATTATTGGACCTCTCCCTCCTGTCGATTCGTACAAGTACTGCCTCACTATCATCGATCGTTTCTCTCGATGGCCTGAAGTGGTACCACTATATGGAATCAGCGCTGAAGAAGTTGCAGATGGATTAATTCGCTGTTGGATTTCTTGTTTTGGTGCCCCAATTACCATTACAACCGATCAGGGTCGTTAGTTAGAAAATAGTTTATTCCAAACTTTGAATAAAACCTTTGGAACGAAGCGCACACGAACAACTAGTTACCACCCGCAATGTAATGGAATGGTAGAACGGTTTCACCGTCAATTAAAAGCGGCTCTCATCTGTCATTCCAACAGCACTTGGTTCCATGCTTTTCCTCTGGTAATACTTGGAATTAGATCAGCAGTTAAAGAACATCTAAATGCCTCCCCTCCAGAGTTGGTCTGTGGTGAACCATTACGACTTACAGGGGAATTCTTTTCCGAAACTTCGTTAGATCCAATTCAAGACCCGTCAAATTATTTTTTAAATTTACGGAAGCTCATGAACGATCTCCGCCCAGTTTCCAGCTCAAACCACTTCTCTTCTAAGTGTTTTGTGTATCAAGACTTGTGTAGTTGCAAACAGGTATATCTTCAAGATGATTCAGTCAGAAGACCGCTTCAACCACCTTACTAAGGTCCATTCCCAGTTGTCAGCAGAAACCAGAAGACGATAACAATCCTTGTCAATGGGAAAGAACGTTGCGTCAGCCTTGACAGGGTCAAACCCGCTTATTTTTTCCAAGACCAAGATTGTCAGACGTTCTCACGTCCTCCGTCTCCAACGCGTTCTCACCGCCGTGTACTTTTTCAGTTTCCGAACCCCTAACCTCCGGTCTTCCTGGGGGGCTGATGTGGGGACCACATCATGGCTGTCATGAATAATGGAGAAGGTTAAAAAAGAAAGACAATCACGGATGTCAGAATATACATCGACAGTGCCTCACGTCTGCAGTCTCCACAGTTTTACATTTTGTAATAGTTAGAGCTAAATAAAACCTTTTTCTTAACTATACATCTATCAATAGAGTTGCTTATTAACCGTAATTACTGTGTATTAGTGCGTACCGGACTACATCAGAAGTGGTGGTTGTGTTGTGCAAGATGCTGAAAGATAACCGAAAAAGAAAATCACGCAGACCGTCAGATTGTCGACGTTTTCGATGTACTGATAATCATCTATATTCCACAAGTTTGTTGTCTAGTTCTAGCGGTAATAAACATAGGAAAAACACGAAAAAGTATGCAAAACGTGCTCAAGTAAGTCACTTTAAACTTGTTATAAAATGTTGTGATCATATGGAGCTTGTTACGTCACCAATTATACGAGAATTTTATAAGAAAACTGCAGCTATCGATGAATACGTAGAAATAATAGAATACAAATGTAGATGCAAATGTAAATAACACAAGAGTTTATCACGCATTAAAGAGGTCTATTTATGTCTGTATGAATTTGAGTATCAACACATAAGAAAAATCAATAAATTACATCTAAACTTTACCGAATAAGATAAAGTACCGCTAATAATTTAATGGACACATAAACCATACTATACTACCATACTATACCATCCGCGATAAAGGTAACAAATGTGAAGGACACAAATGTATTAGTAGCTAGCTATTTAAAGAACAAAGTACAATGAAAACTCTTATTAAAAATAAATTTGATAAGACATACCAAATACCACAACCTATGCATGCCATAGCAATTAATATACAGATAAACCGGAAGCAATTTATTTTATAAATAAAGATAAGTTGGTATCCATATCATGTTACACACGAGGTTATGAAGGAAATGCATGTAGGCATAACGATAAAACATGATATTTTTGTCAAAAAAACAAGGTCACTGTTAGAATTCATGTTGATTTGTTGTTTATTTTGTAATTAATGTTAGGTTGCCTACCGACCGAGAGACGTCTGAGTGTCTAATGACTCTCTTTGGATGGACTTTAATGGGCAGAATTCCTCTTAATACGTCAAGAAGTACCACAATGACCTCAATCTCTCTATTTGTGAAAGACGCATCGATAACTCAATTATGGCAACTGGATGTGTTGAGCCTTACTGAGCCCACCGAGCAGAAGTCACGCCAAGAATTGGTTTCAGGCGCCAAAGATTTCCTTAAGGAAACGGTGAAGACAAACGAAGAGGAGCTCTATGAGGTGAACTTACCTTGGTTGGAGGGACATCCACCACCGCCTAATAATTATGCTGGGGCCAAGAGGAGATTGGACAAAACAATCCATAAATTGGTACACGACGGGCTTTTGGAATGCTATGACAATGTATTTCAGGAATGGTTGAGTGAGGGGATTATAGAGGAAGTTTTGGAAGATACCAGAACAACCGTGGCTCATTACCTGCCACACAGAGCTGTGGTGAAAGAGAGTAGTACAACCACAATAAGGCCTGTCTTTGATGCCTCCACCAAAGCAAAGAACGGAACTTCCTTGAATCAATGTCTCGAAACTGGTCCGAATTTGATTGAGCTAATTCCTACCATGCTCTATAGATTTAGACAAAACAAGTTAGGAGCGACCGCGGACATACGCAAAGCGTTTTTGCAAATTAGTCTTCATAAGGCCCAGGAAAGCCCAGGTTTCTATGGAAAGGCCCAGGAGATGAAATAATAACGTATAGACACAAACGAGTGGTATTTGGCATCAGCAGCAGTCCGTTTCTACTGGGTGCTACGCTAGAGCACCATATTTCGAAATCCTTTCTATGTGGATAACTGCGTGGCTAGTGTACCAACTGTACCACCCTTAAAGTGTTTCTAGAGGCTCGAGAGGAGAGGCTAGAGTTTCACTTGCGAGGGTGGGAGTTTACTCAGCAGATTTGTTCACCTGATTATACGCACACACCTCTTCTAGCATTAGAATGGGATAAAAGACTGAACACATTCCTACAAGAGCAAGCCTACAGCGGTGTTCCTGATTGTGATGAGGTGGACAGTCAATCGTTCTGTCGGAAGGTCGCATATCAACGAAAGCTGAGGGAAGATTTACGTCGTAGATTCCGTGATGAATATTTGGGATAGGTGCACTTACTCCAGAAGAACCGTTACGACCGTCCGATAACTGTAGGTGAATTAGTGCTTATCGGCAACGATAACGACAAACGCTTGGCATGGCCATTGGGGCGAATCACCGAACTGATGCCTGGACCAGATGGACAAATTAGTTTGATAAGAGTGACTACTGCCAGAGGACAGCTACTTCGACCTGTGCAGCGCATCTACCCTTTGGAGTGTGCAAGCGCGACGGAGAATGCAGTGACCAGGGTTTCTAATCATGAGGGAAACATCTACGAGACTTCGACTTCACCGGAGACGACAAACATCGAAGGTGACGACGGCGAAAAAGTAGTGCGCGATTTTGGCCAGTGTGTAAACTTGGCCCCAGGACTGTGTCGTCGTGGGTTTTGAATATACTAGAGCGACAATTCTGATGTCGAAGAGTCGAAGTACCAGATTCTTAGTCGGTGATTTAAAGGGTGAACTCTGCATTCTTAAATTTAAGATATCATATTTATTACGATACAATATTTATGTATTGTCTACTCATTTGCATAAGACTGGTATGTTTTTTTTTTCTTATGATATACAATATTTTCATAATCGTTCCAATAAAATGTACTCTTATATAATCCAAACGTCCAACAGTCTCAATAACGGTAGTTTAAACCAAATTTGTTCTGTTTTTTTTTTTTACTAATTTTCAGTAATCTCTCGCGGTAGCGACCGGGTTGCACAAACCTCAGCTATATTTCGAAGTCCACTTATCTTTTCCGGTCTTGTGCATAGTCTGCTCAAGTTCATTATTTATGGTTCGATACTCTGATTTTAATAAGTACCGTTTTTCACTTGTTTTTGATGGATTTGTACAGTTCTGTATAAATTACTATATGCTTTGTGTTTGATTAATTTAGCGATATAAAAAAACTTAAGGATGAGTTGGAGCGAAAATAAATGGTATAAATGGTGAAGTATTGCCACAATAAATAATTTACATACGCTGTCAATGTTACCATACCGAATACATATTCAGTAAAAAAAAAAACAACAAAAAGTTGTGTCTCGCCGTATGGCAGTTCACTGGTGGCGATCCTTATTTGATATTAAACTGATACAGGCCTTGCCGTATAGTATTTGTGGACAAGTGGACAAACCGATCCAACACGCATGCAGTGTGTTCACTTGAAAAGTATCTATCCTTAATAACGCTTGACCTGATGCGATTATTGCTTTGAGTGGAAACACGTCGATTTAGATATCGAGGGGAAGTTCAAAAATGGCACCTATAGGCGATTCACTTTTAGAATAAATAGCATTGGATAAGAAAAGTTGAACCAACTTTACACCAGCGAACGCGCGCAGTCAGATTCTGTAAAGTTAGCTTCGAAGCTTGCAGGTATTGGAGAATCACCAATGTGGGCCATTGGAAAATGGCACTTCTGGAGGATTACGTTCTCCAACCTTGAACGTAAACGGGAAAACACTTATGACAAATTGGATGAATTACAGAAAAATGCAGCTAGGCGACATGTTCATTCTTTCTATTTTAAGAATGAATTACCAACTATTTCCAAAGTATTAACGCAAATGATATGATTAATTATGGTATATTGAAATTAAGTAGAAGTTTGTATAGGCTATTGAAGCAGATGATACATACGACGAAGCGAACAGGTTTGTGGAAAATATTGCGTATGTTGGGATTTACATGGGAGAACCGAAGCAGGAAAAGTTTTTAATTGAAAGACATGAAATTCTTTTATGGAGACATTTGACCAATATTCGCCAGTATCGCTCAATGGGGAAAAAATCTATTATTTAGATGGGTTTAGATGGGAGACATGGGTTAATGCTGGTCACACAAAACCAAGGTCCTGGAAAGATACCACTATAACGAGCCCTCGACAAACATTTTTTCGTGCGTTATCACGAGATATAACAGATCTTTCTGGAAAAGGAAAACGTCTTATTGTTGTACATATCGGCTGGGAAACAGGTTTTGTAGATAACGGCCTTCTATAATTTGAATCAAAAATGACTGGCGACTACCACAAAGACATGAACAGCGACGTCTTCATGGAATGGATGCGAAATATGTTGTCACGACTTGAGCCTGGATATGTAATTGTAATGGATAATGCTCCTTACCATTCCGTGAAGATGGATAAAGTACCAAACAACTCTTTCCGAAAAGCGTCATTAATAGAATGGCTTATGTCGAAAGGCGTAACCGTAGATAACAGTATGTTTAAAGTAGAACTTCTAGATATGAGAAAAAAGTATACAAGTGATAACCTAGTCAACTATGTAATCGATCAATTAGTGGAGAAAAGTGGTCGCAGAATCTTACGATTGCCTCTATTTCACTGCGATGTAAACCCAATTGAATTACTTTGGGCCCAAGTTAAACATCATGTCGCCGCAAACAATAAAACATTTAAGTTGCCGGAGGTAAAAACTCTGTTTCTTGAAGGTTTGGAAGTTGCAAATGCGGAACGTTGGAAAGCTGGCATCAAACATGTAGTCAGCGAAAAACAACAAATTATATCAACTGGAAAATATTGTTGAAGATATTATGCAAGAGTTTATTATAACAACCAATACAGGATCATCGTCAGATTTGTGCTCTGATACTGCCCATCTACAAGCGAATGAAATAATGAATTCACATTTAACAAATGACAAACTTTTCGTGTTCTCTTTTACTTTTTGTAAACAGTAATATAACTGAAGACGGGGACGCTTTGTGAACTGCTGTCGCAGCAAGTTGCAGCTCGTAGAGATATACGAGAATAAACAGTGATATTTTAGTCCTTTTTTAGAGTCTTATTTCTTGTTTCTCGTTCTTCAATGACAGAGTACAAAGGTTTGACCCGATTTTGAAGAAATACGGTATTCGTTGCAGCTTTAAGACAAAAGCCACCGTTTACTCGTTGCTGAGTAAGAACGATAGAGAGGAGGATGAACTTCGGAGCAGTGGGGTCTACAAAATCAACTGCGACTCATGTAATTCATTCTACATTGGGGAAACAGGCCGTGCAATAAACACCCGGATCGAAGAGCACCGGAAGGTCAAGCATAGGAGTGCGTTTGGTAGACACTTGCTGAATTCAGGACACAGAAGCGAATTGCGGGATAATGTTAGAATTGTGCATCGGGAAGGAAAGGGACATCGACTTGCACTATTGGAGGCATACGAGATATGGAGAGAGCGTGACAACGGTGGCTTGCTTAATGAACAAGTAGACTTGGGATGTGAACCCCTATTCAAGACATTGCACTGTTGAATTTGTTTGAAATTTTATTATTTATTTAGAGTGATATACATGTCTGTAACGTTTTGTTTTCGCCGCTCTCTAATTTTTACATTTGTATGCTATCTCTTGATATTTTTCTGTTTTGTTTTCATATTTCAAATATTTGTTGGTTGAATAGGTAACTGTTTTACCGACGATTATGTTGGTTGCCTACCCGCGGGGGCTTATATTCGTATATTTTATATTTAGTTTGGCGTTCTCCCGTATATATATTTTTCTCTATTTGCGCATGCCTCAACTTATTACATTTTATTATTTGACAGCGAATTTGGACAAAGTCACGCTTTCTCCATTTGATAATTGTTTTGGAAAAGTTTTGCTGTTTTCTTGCGTTGGAGTTTTGCCGTTTACTGGTTACACTAATTATATTTGTAGCCTGACACTGTAAGTTGTGCTTGCTGTTGTTTTTGCCGTTTTTCTCATTGTGAATTCTTCATTTACGCCTTTGTGTTTTTTTAGGTTAATATCTGTTTTTTGTGGAGCACGTTTTCCTCGTTGGAAATTCGCTAGACGATTGTTTAATGACCTTTTCTCGATGTTTTAAATGAAGATGATTGACTGTGAGTGGTCTTTGCGCTTTATGTTCTTTTTCAATATCGTTTTAATTTTCGTTCCAGTGTAGTATGAGGATGCCTTATTAGGTGAAACATGTAACTACGAATAATATTAAATTACTTGAACAGGAAGAACACATACCTTTTTATTATCTTATTTCTTTGTTTGTTATTCTTTATTGGTATCATTAGGTGTTTATTGTATACTAATATTTAATAAAAGATTGCAGATTTAATATAACGTTTTATTATAACGCACTACATTACATAACGATGGCTAATTGACGAATCAGTGCGAGGTATGGCACTTGTCGCAACAAAACTATGTGTACACTGTACACATGTAATATGGTTTGTCTCAGTTCACAACGTCTGAGAGAAATGATGAGAAACATCATTCGCCCAGCTCCAGTCATGCCGCAAAGCTTCACACCAGTTCCAAGAACACCGATAAATTATCCGGAACAAACTCCATTCCAGAATAGGTTCATTCCACCAGCAATTGCACCACCTCGTTTTCAACAGCCGCAGCAACCAACTTATCAGCCATTTAATAGAACGCCATCACACATTCAACAACGTCCATACAGACCAACACCAATGGAAGTCGATAGCAGCGGAATTCACTACAACAACAAGCGACCAGCATCTTCAGTCAACAAACCTCCACCAAAAAGGCAGTGGATGTCAAATAATATTGAAATGCCTTCAGAACTTCCTGAAGACAATAATTATTATGTCCAATACCCAGACGGTGAGCTAACGGACGAGTACAATCCACTGGAACAGTTTTATGAGGAGGAAAATGCATGTGCGAGCACCTTAGCAACCCAGGATTTTCCACAGGACACCTCTCAAAACCAACTTACGTAACAATATCAACCAAAGCATATTCACCAGACCCGTTACTGCCGTATGTCGAATTTGAAGGTTTGAAGTTTCTAATAGACACAGGTGCTGCAAAATTGCAAATTATTTAATGATGCTAGATCTTTGTATTCTTGTAAAAATCAGGAGTTTAATATTAGAACTCCTCATGGAACAGAAAAAACGAAAAGTGCAGTTTTCGTCCCTCTTCCTGACATTTTTAAATCTTCAAAACACCATTTGTTTGTTTGTTTTGACTTTTCTGACACATTTGACGGTTTGTTTGGGTTTGACTTATTGACTGAATTGGGAGCTTCTCTAGATACTAAGAGACAGGTTATTATCACTGACACTACGGAAATTCCTTACAAAGTAAATAATGTCCGTACTATCAGACCTCATTCACAGTCCGTGGTTGACTATCAAGTAACCAATATAGTCAATGGCTTTGCAGTCTTTCCTGACATAA
Source organism: Melinopterus prodromus (assembly GCA_964023965.1). Taxonomy (NCBI): domain Eukaryota; kingdom Metazoa; phylum Arthropoda; class Insecta; order Coleoptera; family Scarabaeidae; genus Melinopterus; species Melinopterus prodromus. Next base: position 37,426,922 of record OZ030391.1, on the reverse strand, counting down.
GGGACAAATCTGACAAGATTATCGTTCCCGAATCTCTGGTTGAAGTGAAAAATAATGAAGCACTAATTTTATCCACTAATTATACACAACTCCCCATTTACATAAAACCAAGACCGATTACATTAATACCAGTGAATGAAATAGAAAAAGAAATTAATGTAGCTTACAATTACGTGAAGGAAAACAATCTGTCACAATTAGAATTAGAAAATATTCAAACAAATCTAAAACTAGATCACCTAAATCTGGAAGAGCAGAAAGCCCTTCAGGCTTTACTGATTAATTACAAACACTTATTTCACGTAAAGGGACAAAAGCTGACATTCACTCATAAAATAAAACATAAGTTCAATATGAAAAGCAATAATCCTGTGTACGTTAGAAATTATCGACAACCCATAGAGACAACTAATGAAATAAAAAAGCAGACACTGGAATTGTTACGCCAAGACATCGTTAAAGAAAGTGTATCACCCTGGAACGCCCCTGTTCACATCGTGACCACACGCAAGGATGGCAGAACAAAACACAGAATGGTGGTGGATTTTCGTCGTTTAAACGAGCAGATGATAGAGGACAAGTACCGTATTCCCAATATAGCTGACATCCTGGACAAGCTAGGAAGGGCAAATTATTTTACATCCCTAGATTTAGCCGCAGGCTTCCACCAGATAGAAATGGACCCTGAAGACTCCGAGAAGACCGCTTTCAGCACCGAGCAGGGACATTTTGAATTCAAAAGAATGCCCTTCGGATTAAAAAATGCCCCAGCCACCTTTCAAAGAATTATGGATGAAGTCCTACGCGGATTATTCGAAGATACCTGCCTCGTCTATTTAGATGACATCATAATATTATATTCATCTTCACTTCAGGAACATCTACAAAAATTAATTAAAGTATTTCAACGCTTGGAATTGGCAAACTTCAAAATTAAACTGGAAAAATGTGAATTTTTAAAGAGAGAAATTAAATCTGTGACACATTTTTTTTGCTATGTGATGATTTATTTGGTTTATCTCTATAATTTCTGTTCGCAAGTTCCCGGTTCACCTGCAAATCGGCATGGGTGACGCCCTCTGTTGAGTCGTTCTGGTAATACTCTTGGTGTGTACTGGATTACAGGTTTCTGTAAGGCGTAATTAGAGTTTTGTTGATTGCAGCCGTTTTAATTACCCATTTCCCTGCTGGAAGGTAGTCCGAGGTTTTCTAGGATTTCTCCCGTTGGTTATATCAAGTTTTAGATTGTATTTCCTTTCCAGCGCTCCAGGGACAATATTTGTGGTTAGGTTGCAATTAACTCTTTCTAGTGCATCTTTAATTACCACCGTGGCTTTGGCCTTGTCCCCATGCCGATCAGTACTCTTGTGTAGGCATTCATTCCCCGCTTCTGCCTTTAATTGTTCCACTTTCACTGTTTTGAAGTTACAGTGACATGTGCCGATATTTCAAGGGTTTGTTTCTCTCTTGGTGGACGTCGCTAATTTACCATTATTTTACTATCAGGATTATTTATCCTCTGCTTTCTGTTCCTCGAATTTGAGCGCATTCCGTAGTTTTATTCCTCTAGTGATCCGAAATAATTGCGTCTAGGGTGTTTTCGTGGTGACGGCTGGATGCGAAGGTTGGCGACCCTGTTTGACATCATTTGTTTCAAGGCGTAATTACGCGGCCTACTGTCATGTTTGCCGGTGTAGAGTTGTTTTGCTGGTATGTTTTCTGTTCTCTGGATTTTTGGGTGTTAATCTCGCATTTTTAGGTGCTGTAACAACGAAGCTCTTTTTTGTGGGTGCTTTGGTATGCTATAAAAGGCGCTGGATCCTAGTGACATTCTCTCTTAGTCAAGGTAGCTTTTGCCAGCAAATAGACCTCCGTTTGTCGAAGATACGTGCAAGGTTTTTTTACCACGGACAGTGCTAGCTCTTTTGGATTGTGTCCTGGGCCAAGAAGTGGAGTTTATACTTCGTGGAACAATTCCTATCGCTTTGCGGAGTCTGCTGGTCTGTCGTGTTACGGAAAGGTGCAGGATTGGCCTTTCTCTCGCTGTTGGCGGATATAACTGGTGAAATCCTTTCGCATGTCGTTCGATTGCCTCAATACCCACCCAACACCTTTTGGGTATTAAGTTACGGTGTTACGATTTGGTACTACGCCTGATTGGGAAAGGGCGGTGCGTTGACTTGCCTGAGCCCTTGGTCTACCGTGGATTGTACGGAGAGAATTGCGTCTGGAGTTACGTCGTATCTGGAGTTGCTGTGCAGGTCTGTCAAGGACGTTACGAGGTCATCGCCGAACAGAAGTTGCTCCGAACCCTGTGTGTGTATCGGAGGGTTTAGTTTCCGATCTTGGTTACCACCTTCCGGAGTTATCATCGAGCTGCGGAACTTGACAACGTCGTCGAAAGGTTAGATTTTCTTTCATGGAGTTGATAATTTCTGATTGGAGATATCGTTACGTGTCTAGATATTTGTAAGATTTTGTGAAAGATTATTTCCGTGAATACCCTTCTGGTAGCACGGATTGTTGTTTTGCTTGTTTATTTAGTGAATAATTTCTGTCAATAACCCTTCCGGTTATTGTTACGTACTCGTAAGAGATTTACGAATGCTCTGTTGCCGTCGTCTCCGCGGATGCTCTCGTTAATTTCCTCCATGCCTAGTCAATGCGGTGGGCAATTAGTATAATTAAACGGAAACTTTTGTTGTGCTTTTAAATTCGGAATTTTCCGAATTTCTAATTTTCCGTTGGGCTTAACCATTTGGAGCGAGAGAGTACTCCGGTGGGGGACTGACGCCCTAGCTTAATTAATTAATTTATTTTAAATCATTTTACGTCCAGCCTTCAGCTGTTACATCAAATATTTTCAATATTTTTGTAAATCAAATTTTCAACGATGGCTTTGTTTTGGTTTAATGGTATGCCCTTGCCTTAGTGCTGAGGACCTAGCGAGTTCGACGATTTTGTCTGGCCAGATAACATTGGATGCGCAGGGGTAGTACAGTTTATTTTTTTTTATTAATTTCAACAAATATTGTTGAAGCGTTGAACTTTGATAATTTTTTTTTGATTGCTATTATTTGCGGTTATTATTATTATTGCTGGTTGAATTTATATTGGCCTAGCAGGCCGTGGTCTGCTTTGCTGCATCGGGTGTCTACGCATTGGTAATACTGTGCGTTTATGATTTTCTTTTCTTTTCTTTTCTGTACTGTTAGGTAGCGGTTCGCCCAATAAACATTGTGGTCTTCAAGTGGTCCTTTATTCCCCTGTGTTGCAAGTTTATTTCAGCTCACCTTCACAGTCAGGTGCTAGTCCAGCGAAGACTGTGTGGCGCCCTTCTTGTAACGTCTCGTGCGAGTATTTAAAATCTCCCACGCCCCTCTCTGCTGAGAACCGGAAGCCGTTGGACGTCGCTTAAGCATCAGCGCTCAGGTGGGATAAGGAAGTGTTGCGTTTGCGAAATCGAGACTGTTACATTGGCGCCCAACGTGGGGCCTTTGTTTTAAGTAATTAGGGGCTGTCCTTCCTCCATTGGGACTTTGCCACTTTTCTTTTGGTGTCTCTGTTCTTTTTTTTTAAGTCACACTTCCCTTCCGCGATATCTCTTCCTCCAGGTGCATTCTCCGAGTACGTGTTGTTGTTATTATTGTTGTTAGTATATTTTGGATGTGGTAAATATGTCGGCTCCCAATATGGTGCTGCATCATTTGAAGAAAGATGAACTGGAATACGAACTCCAATACCGAGGCGTGGATCCTGCCGCTATGACTGTCCACCAGATGCGGGACTGTTTGCGATCGCTCATTAAGCTCGAGAGGGAGCAGAGGTCTGTTCGATATCCCAAGTATGCCTTTGTCGCGACGACGCATTTGGAGGGGATTAAGACGAAGTATGCGGAGCTGGAGGAGTTGGTAAACAGCCTCGATACCGACCGTACAAGTACTGCCTATAATCGATGCTGTTCCCGAATCATGCATCTATTGGGGAGAGTGGATGCGATCCCACTTGATAATCAGACTACTGACACTTCCCAGAAGCGCGGTGAATGGCTGGCAAAGGTATCAACCCTCTTGGCTAGCTTGCAGCGGAAACCTCGTGATACTAATGCCACCGTTGTAGGTTCATTGGACGGCGATGGAGACCTGGATGGGGAATCGAACAGTGAGGACGATTCATGTGAGCCGGGGGTGCTTAATGTCAGTTTGCCTTCAAGTTCCAGAGCGGGTGACCGACTTGTTCCCGTCTTTAAGTGGAATACACACTTCTCTGGGGAGCCGCGGACGATGTCTGTGATGGACTTCTTGGAGCGTGTGTCCGAGCTTCGCAAGGCCCGGGGATTTACCGAAGAAGAATTGTTCCGATCCTCGTTGGACCTGTTCCAAGAAAGGCCCTCTTGTGGTATAGGTCAGCTATCACAAAGTGCAGATCATGGAGAGAACTATCCGAGCTCTTGCAAAAACATTACCTGCCACCTGACTACCGAAGCCGCCTATTCCAGGAGATGATGAACCGCACCCAGGGACTGAACGAGCCGATCGTGGAGTATTTGTCTTGCATGCAGGCGCTGTTACTCGTTATGGACAGCTGACGAAATCCGTACAATTGGATATCGTTCAAAAAAACTTGGCTCCGTTCTATACCATGCAGTTACCCCCCGTCCGCGATATGGAAGAGTTAGAGGCCCAATGTTTGCGGTTAGAAACCAAGAAATACCGGGCAGATCACTATCGGGCACCGCCTCGCAGGAACCGGGACTGTGTGGAGCCGGAATTGGCTTGTGTGTCCTCAGATTTGGAGGCCGCCGCCCTCTCGTCAACTCCTGAGGCACCCCGAGTGGAACCTCGTCGATGTTACCGATGTAACAAGGTTGGACATCTAGTTAGAAATTGCCCGCAGAAGCCGCTAGACTTGTACTGCTATAACTGCAGGCGACCGGATGTGACTGTTAAGACGTGCCCGGACTGTTCGGGAAACGCCTCCCGGAGGAACTGAATGGTCGACAGTTTTCCTCCCATCCTCGGACCACAGACGATGCCCGTCGAGCTCTCTTGGATTATATCATCTCACATGCTTCCGGAGACTCGCGACCATACTTAAGCGTGTCTATATTGGGAATGAACCTGTTGGGCTTGCTTGATTCTGGAGCAACTAACACTATAGTTGGAGATGCCGGCTACCGGATCTTGTTGTCCCTCGGCCTTGCTTTGGATCCTGCCACTCGGGGAGGTTGCTCCGTGGCTAATGGTACTGTTTGCGCTTCCCTCGGAACTATCGCTACGCCTTTCACCCTTATGGATAGGACTTGTGTGCTGAAGGTGATGGTGCTTCCTGACGTTCCTCATCGTTTGATTTTAGGCATGGACTTCTGGCGAATAATGGGAATTATCCCAGATCTCAGAAACGACGTGTGGAGGTTTGGTGATGCCGGGGCCGGCCTTTGCGAGTTGCAGGTTCAGGATGAGTTGTCGGAGCAGCAGCGATTAAGGTTGGATGCCCTGACTGGTCAGCATTTTCAGTCCGAAAGTGGACTTTTGGGCACAGTCACTTCCGTGGAGCATCAGATCATCACTGACTCACCCCCAATTAAGCTTCGCTACTACCCCGTTTCGCCCGTCAAACAGAGGATGATTGATGAGGAACTCACCGAGTTGCTGGACCAAGGTGTCGTGGAACCTTCGAAAAGTGCATGGTCTGCCCCAATACTTCTCGTGCCTAAGAAGGACGGCAGTTATCGATTTTGCGTCGACTATCGACGTCTGAACCATGTCACGAAGAAGGACGCCTACCCTCTTCCCTACATTTCAGCAATTTTGGATCGCTTGAGAAATGCGAAGTACCTGAGTTCGCTGGACATCAAGTCGGCATATTGGCAGGTCCCTGTCGCCGAGTCCTCAAGGGAGTATACGGCTTTTACGATACCTGGACGAGGACTGTTCCAGTTTAGGAGGATGCCAATGGGATTGACCAACGCTCCCGCTACTTGGCAGCGGCTAATCGATCGAGTCTTGGGCGCTGATTTGGAGCCGTACGTATTGGTGTATTTGGATGACATTGTAATTATATCCCCTGATTTTGACACCCACCTATCAGTTCTCGACAAGGTTTTGACACGTTTGCGCGGGGCAGGATTGACGGTAAGCAAGGAGAAGTGCCAGTTTTGCAGGCCGCAATTGAAATGTCTGGGGTACATCGTCGATAGGAATGGGCTTAGAGTGGATCCCGAAAAGGTTGATGCAATTTTGAGGATACCGGCGCCTCAGAGTGTTACGGAAATCCGTCGATTTGCTGGTATGGCCAGCTGGTACCGTCGCTTTGTCCCCGACTTCGCCTCTATTATGTCTCCTCTTAACCGTTTGACCAAGAAGGGCGTAAAATTCATCTGGACCCCGGAATGTGACCAGGCTTTTAACTCCGTCAAGCAGCACCTCGTAGCCGCCCCTATTTTAACCTGTCCGGACTTTCAAAAACCGTTCTGTCTGCAAACGGATGCTTCCGGTTATGGGCTTGGCGCTGTGCTTTCCCAGGTTTTCGATGGTGAAGAACGGGTGATAGCCTTTCTCTCTCGGTCCTTAACGCAGCAGGAGCGGAACTACTCCACCACGGAACGCGAGTGCCTAGGAGTAATATGGGCTGTGGAAAAACTTCGGCACTATTTGGAGGGCACTAGATTCACGGTGGTTACCGACCACGCGTCGCTGGTATGGCTGAATCGGCTAAAGGACCCAACTGGACGTTTGGCAAGGTGGGCGGTAAGATTACAACAGTTTGATTTTGAAATCGTTCATCGAAGAGGCCGTGATCTAGTTGTGCCTGACTGTCTGTCCCGTTCGGTGCCTGTTGCGGTTGACGCTGTGACCCTCGCCGATGGTGTGCCGGACTTTTCGTCAACCTCGGACGGTTGGTATCGTCGGATGATTTCCCGAGTTGAGAGGAACCTCCATCTATTCCCACAGTGGCGAGTGGAGTCTGGACTGCTGTACAAGTACGTGAAATCCAAGCGCTTCAATCTGTCTGATGCTGGAGAAGATTGGAAGTTGGTTGTCCCTGCAGACAGGCGTCTCTCGCTTCTGAAGCTGTATCACGACGACCCTCGTGCCGGTCATGTTGGTGGTTTTAAGGTTTATTGGCGCTTGCGCGAAAGGTACATCTGGCCGAAAATGCATGCGGACGTCGCCCGATATGTTCAACGGTGCCCGGTATGTGCCGCACAGAAGCCTGAGCAGCGTGCCCCCGCGGGACTGATGGGTTCCCGACCGATGCCGACTAAGCCTTGGCAGGTAATAAGCCTGGATTTCGTGGGACCTTTGCCGCGGTCCTCGAAAGGAAATACATCCATTCTTGTGGTCAGCGACTATTTCAGCAAATACGTGCTTATGTTTGCACTTCGATCGGCCACCGCTAAGAATCTGGCCCGAGTCATTGAGGAGAACGTTTTCCTGGTGTACGGTGCGCCTCAGTGTATCATTTGCGATAACGGAGTTCAGATGAGGAGTAGAGATTTCAAGACGTTATGTGAGTCGTATGGCACTAAGTTATCCTACACCCCCTTATATTACCCGCGGGCTGATCCTGTCGAACGAGTAAATCGTGTTGTAAAAACCATGCTCGGTTGTTACATCAAGGACAATCAACGGAAATGGGATGACTACCTCGCACATGTCGGATGTGCCATCCGCGCGTCGAAGAGCGAAACCACCGGGTTTTCTCCTTTCTTCATTAACTTCGGCAGGAACTATGTTGGCAGTGGCAAAACCTTTGACGAAGTGCTGACCGATGATGAGCCTTTGGACATTCCAACGAGAGTAAAACGATTCCAGCAACTCTTTGAGCAAGTCCGAAACCAGCTTCGAATGGCCCAGGAACGTGGTCGAAGAATTTATAACTTACGTAGACGGCCGGTACAGTATACGGTTGGTCAACATGTATGGCGTAAGAACAAGGTTCTCTCGGACGCGGCAAACTACATAAACGCTAAGTTGGCAGCGAGGTTTGTTGGACCTTTTCGTGTAAGGAAGAAAATGGGATACTGTACCTACGAGTTGGAGGACGACGAGGGAAGGTCGAGGGGCGTTTGGCACGTGCAGGACCTCAAGTTGGCTCATGGTGTTGAGGAGTCGACATAAAACACCGCGCCCTGTTGGAGGGGCATAGAATACTTCAACGGTGATCCTGCCTCCAGTAAAAGTCTGGTAAAGGGACCCGGACGTTTCCACCCACCATCTCTTCCGGATTGGAGTTAGGAAAGAAGACTAGCCGCAACGCGTCGGGTAGCCTTCATTGTGTTTTCATCTTGGTATTAGATTGAAACTTTATTTAGCGCCTCGGTTGATGGTTTCATTGGTTTGTTGCCAGCACCTTGGTTTGTTTGGATTTTCGATGCTAGTGTCACCACCCTGGTTAGGTGTTCTCCAGGTAGTAGTTGTTTAACCCTTTGTGCTTTTTGTTTAGCGGTGGCACCTTTTTTGTTTAAAGACAATGCGTCTTTTTTTTCTTTTTTCGGGGCTGTGAGTTGTTGGTGTCCGGTGTTGTGGACGGGCATGGGTTTCAGCGGTGAGTTCCTTTTCCCTTTTCCTTTAATGTTTTGCTGCCTAGCAGTACTGTCGACAAGTTGAACGAGACTCGGTGCGGCTCCGTCCGAGTGCAACTTCTTGTCCCTTACCTCTTTTGTGCTGTCCCTTCCCACATCCCTTCACCTCACCGCTGTGACTCGTGTTTCGTTTGCGGCACGGGGTGTGAGCTTCTCACTCCTTTTTCTCTTAGGTTTAGGATATATTCAGGGGGGTTTGGATTTTAATAGTTTCGCGTCGTTTGGATGGGTTCGACTGTTCGGGAGGGATTTTACCAGGAGATGTTTCGGCGAAAAATTTCAGAGGAAATTTTCCTCCGCGGAAGGAAGCTCCCCCCTTCCTTCCCAAATTATTTTACATCCCTAGATTTAGCCGCAGGCTTCCACCAGATAGAAATGGACCCTGAAGACTCCGAGAAGACCGCTTTCAGCACCGAGCAGGGACATTTTGAATTCAAAAGAATGCCCTTCGGATTAAAAAATGCCCCAGCCACCTTTCAAAGAATTATGGATGAAGTCCTACGCGGATTATTCGAAGATACCTGCCTCGTCTATTTAGATGACATCATAATATTATATTCATCTTCACTTCAGGAACATCTACAAAAATTAATTAAAGTATTTCAACGCTTGGAATTGGCAAACTTCAAAATTAAACTGGAAAAATGTGAATTTTTAAAGAGAGAAATTAAATCTGTGACACATTTTTTTTGCTATGTGATGATTTATTTGGTTTATCTCTATAATTTCTGTTCGCAAGTTCCCGGTCCACCTGCAAATCGGCATGGGTGACGCCCTCTGTTGAGTCGTTCTGGTAATACTCTTGGTGTGTACTGGATTACAGGTTTCTGTAAGGCGTAATTAGAGTTTTGTTGATTGCAGCCGTTTTAATTACCCATTTCCCTGCTGGAAGGTAGTCCGAGGTTTTCTAGGATTTCTCCCGTTGGTTATATCAAGTTTTAGATTGTATTTCCTTTCCAGCGCTCCAGGGACAATATTTGTGGTTAGGTTGCAATTAACTCTTTCTAGTGCATCTTTAATTACCACCGTGGCTTTGGCCTTGTCCCCATGCCGATAAGTACTCTTGTGTAGGCATTCATTCCCCGCTTCTGCCTTTAATTGTTCCACTTTCACTGTTTTGAAGTTACAGTGACATGTGCCGATATTTCAAGGGTTTGTTTCTCTCTTGGTGGACGTCGCTAATTTACCATTATTTTACTATCAGGATTATTTATCCTCTGCTTTCTGTTCCTCGAATTTGAGCGCATTCCGTAGTTTTATTCCTCTAGTGATCCGAAATAATTGCGTCTAGGGTGTTTTCGTGGTGACGGCTGGATGCGAAGGTTGGCGACCCTGTTTGACATCATTTGTTTCAAGGCGTAATTACGCGGCCTACTGTCATGTTTGCCGGTGTAGAGTTGTTTTGCTGGTATGTTTTCTGTTCTCTGGATTTTTGGGTGTTAATCTCGCATTTTTAGGTGCTGTAACAACGAAGCTCTTTTTTGTGGGTGCTTTGGTATGCTATAAAAGGCGCTGGATCCTAGTGACATTCTCTCTTAGTCAAGGTAGCTTTTGCCAGCAAATAGACCTCCGTTTGTCGAAGATACGTGCAAGGTTTTTTTACCACGGACAGTGCTAGCTCTTTTGGATTGTGTCCTGGGCCAAGAAGTGGAGTTTATACTTCGTGGAACAATTCCTATCGCTTTGCGGAGTCTGCTGGTCTGTCGTGTTACGGAAAGGTGCAGGATTGGCCTTTCTCTCGCTGTTGGCGGATATAACTGGTGAAATCCTTTCGCATGTCGTTCGATTGCCTCAATACCCACCCAACACCTTTTGGGTATTAAGTTACGGTGTTACGATTTGGTACTACGCCTGATTGGGAAAGGGCGGTGCGTTGACTTGCCTGAGCCCTTGGTCTACCGTGGATTGTACGGAGAGAATTGCGTCTGGAGTTACGTCGTATCTGGAGTTGCTGTGCAGGTCTGTCAAGGACGTTACGAGGTCATCGCCGAACAGAAGTTGCTCCGAACCCTGTGTGTGTATCGGAGGGTTTAGTTTCCGATCTTGGTTACCACCTTCCGGAGTTATCATCGAGCTGCGGAACTTGACAACGTCGTCGAAAGGTTAGATTTTCTTTCATGGAGTTGATAATTTCTGATTGGAGATATCGTTACGTGTCTAGATATTTGTAAGATTTTGTGAAAGATTATTTCCGTGAATACCCTTCTGGTAGCACGGATTGTTGTTTTGCTTGTTTATTTAGTGAATAATTTCTGTCAATAACCCTTCCGGTTATTGTTACGTACTCGTAAGAGATTTACGAATGCTCTGTTGCCGTCGTCTCCGCGGATGCTCTCGTTAATTTCCTCCATGCCTAGTCAATGCGGTGGGCAATTAGTATAATTAAACGGAAACTTTTGTTGTGCTTTTAAATTCGGAATTTTCCGAATTTCTAATTTTCCGTTGGGCTTAACCATTTGGAGCGAGAGAGTACTCCGGTGGGGGACTGACGCCCTAGCTTAATTAATTAATTTATTTTAAATCATTTTACGTCCAGCCTTCAGCTGTTACATCAAATATTTTCAATATTTTTGTAAATCAAATTTTCAACGATGGCTTTGTTTTGGTTTAATGGTATGCCCTTGCCTTAGTGCTGAGGACCTAGCGAGTTCGACGATTTTGTCTGGCCAGATAACATTGGATGCGCAGGGGTAGTACAGTTTATTTTTTTTTATTAATTTCAACAAATATTGTTGAAGCGTTGAACTTTGATAATTTTTTTTTGATTGCTATTATTTGCGGTTATTATTATTATTGCTGGTTGAATTTATATTGGCCTAGCAGGCCGTGGTCTGCTTTGCTGCATCGGGTGTCTACGCATTGGTAATACTGTGCGTTTATGATTTTCTTTTCTTTTCTTTTCTGTACTGTTAGGTAGCGGTTCGCCCAATAAACATTGTGGTCTTCAAGTGGTCCTTTATTCCCCTGTGTTGCAAGTTTATTTCAGCTCACGTTCACAGTCAGGTGCTAGTCCAGCGAAGACTGTGTGGCGCCCTTCTTGTAACGTCTCGTGCGAGTATTTAAAATCTCCCACGCCCCTCTCTGCTGAGAACCGGAAGCCGTTGGACGTCGCTTAAGCATCAGCGCTCAGGTGGGATAAGGAAGTGTTGCGTTTGCGAAATCGAGACTGTTACATTGGCGCCCAACGTGGGGCCTTTGTTTTAAGTAATTAGGGGCTGTCCTTCCTCCATTGGGACTTTGCCACTTTTCTTTTGGTGTCTCTGTTCTTTTTTTTAAGTCACACTTCCCTTCCGCGATATCTCTTCCTCCAGGTGCATTCTCCGAGTACGTGTTGTTGTTATTATTGTTGTTAGTATATTTTGGATGTGGTAAATATGTCGGCTCCCAATATGGTGCTGCATCATTTGAAGAAAGATGAACTGGAATACGAACTCCAATACCGAGGCGTGGATCCTGCCGCTATGACTGTCCACCAGATGCGGGACTGTTTGCGATCGCTCATTAAGCTCGAGAGGGAGCAGAGGTCTGTTCGATATCCCAAGTATGCCTTTGTCGCGACGACGCATTTGGAGGGGATTAAGACGAAGTATGCGGAGCTGGAGGAGTTGGTAAACAGCCTCGATACCGACCGTACAAGTACTGCCTATAATCGATGCTGTTCCCGAATCATGCATCTATTGGGGAGAGTGGATGCGATCCCACTTGATAATCAGACTACTGACACTTCCCAGAAGCGCGGTGAATGGCTGGCAAAGGTATCAACCCTCTTGGCTAGCTTGCAGCGGAAACCTCGTGATACTAATGCCACCGTTGTAGGTTCATTGGACGGCGATGGAGACCTGGATGGGGAATCGAACAGTGAGGACGATTCATGTGAGCCGGGGGTGCTTAATGTCAGTTTGCCTTCAAGTTCCAGAGCGGGTGACCGACTTGTTCCCGTCTTTAAGTGGAATACACACTTCTCTGGGGAGCCGCGGACGATGTCTGTGATGGACTTCTTGGAGCGTGTGTCCGAGCTTCGCAAGGCCCGGGGATTTACCGAAGAAGAATTGTTCCGATCCTCGTTGGACCTGTTCCAAGGAAAGGCCCTCTTGTGGTATAGGTCAGCTATCACAAAGTGCAGATCATGGAGAGAACTATCCGAGCTCTTGCAAAAACATTACCTGCCACCTGACTACCGAAGCCGCCTATTCCAGGAGATGATGAACCGCACCCAGGGACTGAACGAGCCGATCGTGGAGTATTTGTCTTGCATGCAGGCGCTGTTACTCGTTATGGACAGCTGACGAAATCCGTACAATTGGATATCGTTCAAAAAAACTTGGCTCCGTTCTATACCATGCAGTTACCCCCCGTCCGCGATATGGAAGAGTTAGAGGCCCAATGTTTGCGGTTAGAAACCAAGAAATACCGGGCAGATCACTATCGGGCACCGCCTCGCAGGAACCGGGACTGTGTGGAGCCGGAATTGGCTTGTGTGTCCTCAGATTTGGAGGCCGCCGCCCTCTCGTCAACTCCTGAGGCACCCCGAGTGGAACCTCGTCGATGTTACCGATGTAACAAGGTTGGACATCTAGTTAGAAATTGCCCGCAGAAGCCGCTAGACTTGTACTGCTATAACTGCAGGCGACCGGATGTGACTGTTAAGACGTGCCCGGACTGTTCGGGAAACGCCTCCCGGAGGAACTGAATGGTCGACAGTTTTCCTCCCATCCTCGGACCACAGACGATGCCCGTCGAGCTCTCTTGGATTATATCATCTCACATGCTTCCGGAGACTCGCGACCATACTTAAGCGTGTCTATATTGGGAATGAACCTGTTGGGCTTGCTTGATTCTGGAGCAACTAACACTATAGTTGGAGATGCCGGCTACCGGATCTTGTTGTCCCTCGGCCTTGCTTTGGATCCTGCCACTCGGGGAGGTTGCTCCGTGGCTAATGGTACTGTTTGCGCTTCCCTCGGAACTATCGCTACGCCTTTCACCCTTATGGATAGGACTTGTGTGCTGAAGGTGATGGTGCTTCCTGACGTTCCTCATCGTTTGATTTTAGGCATGGACTTCTGGCGAATAATGGGAATTATCCCAGATCTCAGAAACGACGTGTGGAGGTTTGGTGATGCCGGGGCCGGCCTTTGCGAGTTGCAGGTTCAGGATGAGTTGTCGGAGCAGCAGCGATTAAGGTTGGATGCCCTGACTGGTCAGCATTTTCAGTCCGAAAGTGGACTTTTGGGCACAGTCACTTCCGTGGAGCATCAGATCATCACTGACTCACCCCCAATTAAGCTTCGCTACTACCCCGTTTCGCCCGTCAAACAGAGGATGATTGATGAGGAACTCACCGAGTTGCTGGACCAAGGTGTCGTGGAACCTTCGAAAAGTGCATGGTCTGCCCCAATACTTCTCGTGCCTAAGAAGGACGGCAGTTATCGATTTTGCGTCGACTATCGACGTCTGAACCATGTCACGAAGAAGGACGCCTACCCTCTTCCCTACATTTCAGCAATTTTGGATCGCTTGAGAAATGCGAAGTACCTGAGTTCGCTGGACATCAAGTCGGCATATTGGCAGGTCCCTGTCGCCGAGTCCTCAAGGGAGTATACGGCTTTTACGATACCTGGACGAGGACTGTTCCAGTTTAGGAGGATGCCAATGGGATTGACCAACGCTCCCGCTACTTGGCAGCGGCTAATCGATCGAGTCTTGGGCGCTGATTTGGAGCCGTACGTATTGGTGTATTTGGATGACATTGTAATTATATCCCCTGATTTTGACACCCACCTATCAGTTCTCGACAAGGTTTTGACACGTTTGCGCGGGGCAGGATTGACGGTAAGCAAGGAGAAGTGCCAGTTTTGCAGGCCGCAATTGAAATGTCTGGGGTACATCGTCGATAGGAATGGGCTTAGAGTGGATCCCGAAAAGGTTGATGCAATTTTGAGGATACCGGCGCCTCAGAGTGTTACGGAAATCCGTCGATTTGCTGGTATGGCCAGCTGGTACCGTCGCTTTGTCCCCGACTTCGCCTCTATTATGTCTCCTCTTAACCGTTTGACCAAGAAGGGCGTAAAATTCATCTGGACCCCGGAATGTGACCAGGCTTTTAACTCCGTCAAGCAGCACCTCGTAGCCGCCCCTATTTTAACCTGTCCGGACTTTCAAAAACCGTTCTGTCTGCAAACGGATGCTTCCGGTTATGGGCTTGGCGCTGTGCTTTCCCAGGTTTTCGATGGTGAAGAACGGGTGATAGCCTTTCTCTCTCGGTCCTTAACGCAGCAGGAGCGGAACTACTCCACCACGGAACGCGAGTGCCTAGGAGTAATATGGGCTGTGGAAAAACTTCGGCACTATTTGGAGGGCACTAGATTCACGGTGGTTACCGACCACGCGTCGCTGGTATGGCTGAATCGGCTAAAGGACCCAACTGGACGTTTGGCAAGGTGGGCGGTAAGATTACAACAGTTTGATTTTGAAATCGTTCATCGAAGAGGCCGTGATCTAGTTGTGCCTGACTGTCTGTCCCGTTCGGTGCCTGTTGCGGTTGACGCTGTGACCCTCGCCGATGGTGTGCCGGACTTTTCGTCAACCTCGGACGGTTGGTATCGTCGGATGATTTCCCGAGTTGAGAGGAACCTCCATCTATTCCCACAGTGGCGAGTGGAGTCTGGACTGCTGTACAAGTACGTGAAATCCAAGCGCTTCAATCTGTCTGATGCTGGAGAAGATTGGAAGTTGGTTGTCCCTGCAGACAGGCGTCTCTCGCTTCTGAAGCTGTATCACGACGACCCTCGTGCCGGTCATGTTGGTGGTTTTAAGGTTTATTGGCGCTTGCGCGAAAGGTACATCTGGCCGAAAATGCATGCGGACGTCGCCCGATATGTTCAACGGTGCCCGGTATGTGCCGCACAGAAGCCTGAGCAGCGTGCCCCCGCGGGACTGATGGGTTCCCGACCGATGCCGACTAAGCCTTGGCAGGTAATAAGCCTGGATTTCGTGGGACCTTTGCCGCGGTCCTCGAAAGGAAATACATCCATTCTTGTGGTCAGCGACTATTTCAGCAAATACGTGCTTATGTTTGCACTTCGATCGGCCACCGCTAAGAATCTGGCCCGAGTCATTGAGGAGAACGTTTTCCTGGTGTACGGTGCGCCTCAGTGTATCATTTGCGATAACGGAGTTCAGATGAGGAGTAGAGATTTCAAGACGTTATGTGAGTCGTATGGCACTAAGTTATCCTACACCCCCTTATATTACCCGCGGGCTGATCCTGTCGAACGAGTAAATCGTGTTGTAAAAACCATGCTCGGTTGTTACATCAAGGACAATCAACGGAAATGGGATGACTACCTCGCACATGTCGGATGTGCCATCCGCGCGTCGAAGAGCGAAACCACCGGGTTTTCTCCTTTCTTCATTAACTTCGGCAGGAACTATGTTGGCAGTGGCAAAACCTTTGACGAAGTGCTGACCGATGATGAGCCTTTGGACATTCCAACGAGAGTAAAACGATTCCAGCAACTCTTTGAGCAAGTCCGAAACCAGCTTCGAATGGCCCAGGAACGTGGTCGAAGAATTTATAACTTACGTAGACGGCCGGTACAGTATACGGTTGGTCAACATGTATGGCGTAAGAACAAGGTTCTCTCGGACGCGGCAAACTACATAAACGCTAAGTTGGCAGCGAGGTTTGTTGGACCTTTTCGTGTAAGGAAGAAAATGGGATACTGTACCTACGAGTTGGAGGACGACGAGGGAAGGTCGAGGGGCGTTTGGCACGTGCAGGACCTCAAGTTGGCTCATGGTGTTGAGGAGTCGACATAAAACACCGCGCCCTGTTGGAGGGGCATAGAATACTTCAACGGTGATCCTGCCTCCAGTAAAAGTCTGGTAAAGGGACCCGGACGTTTCCACCCACCATCTCTTCCGGATTGGAGTTAGGAAAGAAGACTAGCCGCAACGCGTCGGGTAGCCTTCATTGTGTTTTCATCTTGGTATTAGATTGAAACTTTATTTAGCGCCTCGGTTGATGGTTTCATTGGTTTGTTGCCAGCACCTTGGTTTGTTTGGATTTTCGATGCTAGTGTCACCACCCTGGTTAGGTGTTCTCCAGGTAGTAGTTGTTTAACCCTTTGTGCTTTTTGTTTAGCGGTGGCACCTTTTTTGTTTAAAGACAATGCGTCTTTTTTTTCTTTTTTCGGGGCTGTGAGTTGTTGGTGTCCGGTGTTGTGGACGGGCATGGGTTTCAGCGGTGAGTTCCTTTTCCCTTTTCCTTTAATGTTTTGCTGCCTAGCAGTACTGTCGACAAGTTGAACGAGACTCGGTGCGGCTCCGTCCGAGTGCAACTTCTTGTCCCTTACCTCTTTTGTGCTGTCCCTTCCCACATCCCTTCACCTCACCGCTGTGACTCGTGTTTCGTTTGCGGCACGGGGTGTGAGCTTCTCACTCCTTTTTCTCTTAGGTTTAGGATATATTCAGGGGGGTTTGGATTTTAATAGTTTCGCGTCGTTTGGATGGGTTCGACTGTTCGGGAGGGATTTTACCAGGAGATGTTTCGGCGAAAAATTTCAGAGGAAATTTTCCTCCGCGGAAGGAAGCTCCCCCCTTCCTTCCCAAATTATTTTACATCCCTAGATTTAGCCGCAGGCTTCCACCAGATAGAAATGGACCCTGAAGACTCCGAGAAGACCGCTTTCAGCACCGAGCAGGGACATTTTGAATTCAAAAGAATGCCCTTCATTAAAAAATGCCCCAGCCACCTTTCAAAGAATTATGGATGAAGTCCTACGCGGATTATTCGAAGATACCTGCCTCGTCTATTTAGATGACATCATAATATTATATTCATCTTCACTTCAGGAACATCTACAAAAATTAATTAAAGTATTTCAACGCTTGGAATTGGCAAACTTCAAAATTAAACTGGAAAAATGTGAATTTTTAAAGAGAGAAATTAAATCTGTGACACATTTTTTTTGCTATGTGATGATTTATTTGGTTTATCTCTATAATTTCTGTTCGCAAGTTCCCGGTTCACCTGCAAATCGGCATGGGTGACGCCCTCTGTTGAGTCGTTCTGGTAATACTCTTGGTGTGTACTGGATTACAGGTTTCTGTAAGGCGTAATTAGAGTTTTGTTGATTGCAGCCGTTTTAATTACCCATTTCCCTGCTGGAAGGTAGTCCGAGGTTTTCTAGGATTTCTCCCGTTGGTTATATCAAGTTTTAGATTGTATTTCCTTTCCAGCGCTCCAGGGACAATATTTGTGGTTAGGTTGCAATTAACTCTTTCTAGTGCATCTTTAATTACCACCGTGGCTTTGGCCTTGTCCCCATGCCGATAAGTACTCTTGTGTAGGCATTCATTCCCCGCTTCTGCCTTTAATTGTTCCACTTTCACTGTTTTGAAGTTACAGTGACATGTGCCGATATTTCAAGGGTTTGTTTCTCTCTTGGTGGACGTCGCTAATTTACCATTATTTTACTATCAGGATTATTTATCCTCTGCTTTCTGTTCCTCGAATTTGAGCGCATTCCGTAGTTTTATTCCTCTAGTGATCCGAAATAATTGCGTCTAGGGTGTTTTCGTGGTGACGGCTGGATGCGAAGGTTGGCGACCCTGTTTGACATCATTTGTTTCAAGGCGTAATTACGCGGCCTACTGTCATGTTTGCCGGTGTAGAGTTGTTTTGCTGGTATGTTTTCTGTTCTCTGGATTTTTGGGTGTTAATCTCGCATTTTTAGGTGCTGTAACAACGAAGCTCTTTTTTGTGGGTGCTTTGGTATGCTATAAAAGGCGCTGGATCCTAGTGACATTCTCTCTTAGTCAAGGTAGCTTTTGCCAGCAAATAGACCTCCGTTTGTCGAAGATACGTGCAAGGTTTTTTTACCACGGACAGTGCTAGCTCTTTTGGATTGTGTCCTGGGCCAAGAAGTGGAGTTTATACTTCGTGGAACAATTCCTATCGCTTTGCGGAGTCTGCTGGTCTGTCGTGTTACGGAAAGGTGCAGGATTGGCCTTTCTCTCGCTGTTGGCGGATATAACTGGTGAAATCCTTTCGCATGTCGTTCGATTGCCTCAATACCCACCCAACACCTTTTGGGTATTAAGTTACGGTGTTACGATTTGGTACTACGCCTGATTGGGAAAGGGCGGTGCGTTGACTTGCCTGAGCCCTTGGTCTACCGTGGATTGTACGGAGAGAATTGCGTCTGGAGTTACGTCGTATCTGGAGTTGCTGTGCAGGTCTGTCAAGGACGTTACGAGGTCATCGCCGAACAGAAGTTGCTCCGAACCCTGTGTGTGTATCGGAGGGTTTAGTTTCCGATCTTGGTTACCACCTTCCGGAGTTATCATCGAGCTGCGGAACTTGACAACGTCGTCGAAAGGTTAGATTTTCTTTCATGGAGTTGATAATTTCTGATTGGAGATATCGTTACGTGTCTAGATATTTGTAAGATTTTGTGAAAGATTATTTCCGTGAATACCCTTCTGGTAGCACGGATTGTTGTTTTGCTTGTTTATTTAGTGAATAATTTCTGTCAATAACCCTTCCGGTTATTGTTACGTACTCGTAAGAGATTTACGAATGCTCTGTTGCCGTCGTCTCCGCGGATGCTCTCGTTAATTTCCTCCATGCCTAGTCAATGCGGTGGGCAATTAGTATAATTAAACGGAAACTTTTGTTGTGCTTTTAAATTCGGAATTTTCCGAATTTCTAATTTTCCGTTGGGCTTAACCATTTGGAGCGAGAGAGTACTCCGGTGGGGGGACTGACGCCCTAGCTTAATTAATTAATTTATTTTAAATCATTTTACGTCCAGCCTTCAGCTGTTACATCAAATATTTTCAATATTTTTGTAAATCAAATTTTCAACGATGGCTTTGTTTTGGTTTAATGGTATGCCCTTGCCTTAGTGCTGAGGACCTAGCGAGTTCGACGATTTTGTCTGGCCAGATAACATTGGGTGCGCAGGGGTAGTACAGTTTATTTTTTTTTATTAATTTCAACAAATATTGTTGAAGCGTTGAACTTTGATAATTTTTTTTTGATTGCTATTATTTGCGGTTATTATTATTATTGCTGGTTGAATTTATATTGGCCTAGCAGGCCGTGGTCTGCTTTGCTGCATCGGGTGTCTACGCATTGGTAATACTGTGCGTTTATGATTTTCTTTTCTTTTCTTTTCTGTACTGTTAGGTAGCGGTTCGCCCAATAAACATTGTGGTCTTCAAGTGGTCCTTTATTCCCCTGTGTTGCAAGTTTATTTCAGCTCACCTTCACAGTCAGGTGCTAGTCCAGCGAAGACTGTGTGGCGCCCTTCTTGTAACGTCTCGTGCGAGTATTTAAAATCTCCCACGCCCCTCTCTGCTGAGAACCGGAAGCCGTTGGACGTCGCTTAAGCATCAGCGCTCAGGTGGGATAAGGAAGTGTTGCGTTTGCGAAATCGAGACTGTTACAAATCCCTAGGACACGTCATCACGGATGAAGGCGTAAAACCAAATCCTGAAAAAATAGAGGCCATTTTACAATTTCCGATCCCCAAGACTAGAACGGAAATCAAGAGCTTCTTAGGCCTAATGGGATATTATCGCAAGTTTATTAAGGACTTTGCAAAAATTACCAAACCATTCACCTTGTGCTTGAAGAAAAACGCGAAAATAAATATTCAGGACCCCAGCTATTTTTCAGCATTCCAACAATGTAAGGAGTTACTCACAAACGACCCAATACTACAATATCCGGACTTCTCTAAAGAATTCATCGTTACAACGGATGCATCCGATATTGCATTAGGAGCTGTTCTATCTCAGGGACCAGTTGGACGAGACAAACCGATCTGTTATGCGTCACGCACACTCTCTGACACGGAATGCAAATATTCTACAGTGGAGAAGGAGCTTTTAGCTATCGTCTATGCAACCAAGCAAGTTAGGCCATATCTTTATGGAAAGAAGTTCACGATTTTCACAGACCACCGACCCTTAGTGTGGCTCTGGTCCATGAAAGAGCCAAATAGCAAACTTATGCGATGGAGAACCAGACTAGAAGAGTATGACTTTGACGTCGTCTACAAAAAAGGCAAACAGAACACCAACGCTGATGCGCTTTCGAGAATCAGACTAACCGATTTGAATATTATCACCCAAGATGATCTAGATAGCATCCTTCCTAACTTCGACGACGAGGAACTGCTCGAGATAGCAGACGACCTATCACTTTCCATAATTGATGAAACAGAAGAACCCGCCATTAAAACAGGAATAGGCATAGCCCGGAAGGAAATCAAGATGACGGATACCCATCTCATAGATGAAGACGAAGAAGAAGACGAAGAAGATTCAGACTCCAGCACTATTCATACAACTCAAACGCAAGAACCAAATAAATCAATAGAGATTCAAGATACAATCCTGGATAATAAGAAGAAACAGTTTATTATAACGCAAAGTTTGGGCAAGGACTTGGAATTCAAAATAAAAAATCGAGACGATTGCAATATACACTTCGTGCGTATTCCGAAAGAAAATTTACACGAACATATCCATCTATTATTCAAAAATTATATGACTAACGATCGTACCTTCTACATTTATACAAGTGACGAAAACATCTATCAAACAATGTGTAATGTTTACACAAACAAAATCTCAAATAGAGGACCTAGAGTTATTAGATGTCTACGAAGAGCGGAAGTTGTCACGGACGAAGAGCAGAAGATATCACTGGTAGCATCATATTATACGGGAATTACTAACCATCGAGGTATACAAGAAACCCTGGAACATCTGAAGCAAAGACATTGGTGGTCGAAGATGGAAAAGACAGTAACACAAGTGATTAAATCATGTGATACCTGTAATAGATCGAAATATAATCGACGTCCAGAAGTACCGCCCCTACCAATATTTGAAACACCAGACGCCCCGTTTGAGAAATTGTTTGTTGACCTCTTCTCAATCTGTAGCGAAAAATATCTGACAATTATCGATGCCTTTTCCGCCTCGGACATGCAATTAAAGTAAAAATCAAAAATCCTTCAGACATCTTGGACGCATTCCTGGACTATTTCAATTACTACGGCATCCTGCAAGAAATTCGATTTGATCAAGGCTCCGAATTCAACAATAAACTAATAAAGGAACTAGCAGCATTACACAAAATTACATTACACTTTGGTACCGCCAAGAACCCTGAAAATCAGGCTAACATGGAAAGGTTCCACTCCACCCTAATCGAACATTCAAGATGTCTCGAAGACGACCCTAGTATACCCAAGGAAAGAAAAATGCGTATGGCAACAATTGCGTATAACAACGCCATCAATAGTGCCATTGGAATGACACCGCTTGAAGCTCTCTTCGGACATACCAGAACAAGGAACCCCATGGAATTAATCTATGATACAAAGACTTATCAACATCTAATCGACAAACATAAATCCAGAATGGCTATAACGTATCAAGGACTAAAAGAAAAAGACCAAGCAAGAAAATCGAAGACACAACAGGAAAACGTAAAAATTTCCACGTGGAAAATCGGAGAAAAGGTGTACGTCGAAAACATAACAAAAAGTAGTAAAATCCTTAAGCCTTACTTTGGACCCTACACCATTATAAAGGTAAACGATAATAATACTGTCGATGTCCAAACCCGTCGAGGGATACAAACATACCATACAAGACGGCTCAAACACGGTATTGTTCCAGATGCCACTGGACCAACGCCGACGTCAGAATAACCCCATTAGATGGAGCGCTATTCCCCCTACATCTGGGAACAGCCAGAAACCAAGCGAGTTACTGGACAACAGCGATACGTTGCGATCTCGAAAGCTTAATAACAACAATTGATAAGCTGAACTCAGAATACAACAAATTGGCGATCATGGTAAAAGAAATAAAAAGTGATCAAGATAAAACCTCTTTCGAAACACTTCTTAGGAGCCTACAAGACCTATTAGGACAACTAAACTTCGTTAGTAAACAGCTAGTCCCACCAAGAAGACAACCAAGGGGCGCGCTAAACTTTGTTGGTTCAATAATTAAAGCAGTATCTGGCAATCTCGACGCAGAAGATGCAGTTAAATATGATAAACTTATCGAAAACCTAGAAATTCACCAGCAGGAACTGATAAAAGACGTAGAAGCTCAAATTCACGTCTCACGAGGAAGCCTTCGCGCATTCGTAGATAACTTAAAGATCATACAGGAAAACCAACTCGAGACAGCCCAACGTATAAACACCGTGAACCAACACTTGAAGGACCAAGGTGATAAACAAACATATTTCAATTTCTTTATAAGAGCAGAAACTTCACTACAAGTCGCAATACAGTCAGCTCTAACAGTATTGGGACGAATTTCTACAGCAAAAACTTTCGCCAAACTCGAAACTTACCATCCAGCAATCATTCCATCAGATGAACTTCTCGACGAACTACAGTTTATCCAAAACTCCATTACCGAACAACAAATTCCTTTATGGCAGGTTTTCCTGCCAGGTTTTTTACGCGGCGTACAACGTAACGTACGTCTTTTTAGACTACTGTCACTTTTGACAACACGCAAAGATCCCTCGACCAAACTATAAGTAGACCACCTGAATAGCTGATGGTTCACGTTTGGAAAATACAAACGCGCGGCGTATTAAGCTGTCAACTTGAAATGCGTTGTACGCTGCGTAAAAAACCTGCTCCTAGGAAAATCCGCCTTAAAGCCCTACAGAAGAAAATTTGTACCAAATAGAAAAAACCATAACAGTGAAAGCATACATGAAAGGTCACGTGCTTACGTTCTTATTAGAAGTCCCATTAGTCGAAACTACATCTTATCAGTATTACCACTTAATCCCATTACCAATTCCACAAAATTCAAGTTATGTCATCCTCAATATCCCACAACCATACCTTGCAGAAAATAAAGATAAATATTTCACTACAGCCTCAAAGTGCAAGGAATTCCAACGAGAGCAATATTTATGTAAAGCCACAAGTCTCGACGCAGGCAAACGCCCAAGCTGTGCCTATCAACTATTGAGACACCTGTCAACATCCGTATGTAGTCACACCAGATGGTCCCGCCTGGATACAGAAAGCATTCATTCCACCGACTCAGAATGGATCTTATTCCAAGCCAACTACACCGCAGAAACAGCGTGCGAAGATCGGCAAGAAGTTCGTCAACTGCAAGGAAATTTACTGGTCCAAGTCACCTCAGATTGTACCGTCCATCTAGGAAGAGAGATTCTTCGAACCACGACCAACTACCTACCAGATTGACAATTTCATCTAGCCCCGATAAATCTATCCAGTATCCCGGAAGAACAACCGCAATGGCAGCTTGAGGACCTTCACTTGAAGAGTCTCCAGTTACAATCACTCGAAGACGCAAGAACCAATTTCAGCGAACTCGACAGAAAATTCAGCAGCAACATTCCTATTGCTAAGTATATTGGCCACCGGACTCTGGTATTTAGCGAAGATGAAACATCGCGCTAACGACACCCCAACGACCCAAGGCTCGGAATCTATCAATCCCAACCCTTGGCTCTCTCCAAGAAGGGAGGAGTTACCATGTCCCGATGACCATTGATTGCACAACATACTATAATAATGCTGACTCTGTATTAATTATGTATAAGTACTCTAGTTATTGTGTTCATCCTTAGTTTAGTAAGAATCGTGTAATTAGATACGCTGACTCCGCGTCACACGGAATTGCACTCAAATCGTTCATCCGGTATTACGCGTTAAACTTGTATTTTATATTTGGTGTTATAATTAAAATAAACGTTTTAAAAACTTAACTAACAGACTTTGATATTTATCTGTATTGCTGCAGCTGCTAACACCCATGCTAATACCGTTCTTGTCCACCTAACAATTACATTATGTAAACAAACATGAAAAGTGCAATATACAAGCTTCTTTCACATTTCATGTTTCTATGCAACTAACAAATTTATAGGTTATGCTTATTTTAACCAACTTTAGGTTATAACTTATAACCGTATACAGGGTCTCCCACGACGAGCTGACATTAGAAGTATATGGAGAACCAAATGAAATGAGAGATTGAAAATTTGTGGACTTATATTGTTGGACACGATCGTCTCAACTAAAATATTTTGAATTTTTGGTTACTTCCGGTTACACCGGAAATGATGACAGCTTTAGTATTTCAAATGGAACACTCTGTATTTTATCGCATTTTTGAAATCTTCAGAAAATTCTAGATTAATTTTATGTTACATTTCTTATACCTAACATGTGTCATTTTCGAGATATTTATTTTTTTCATTAAAAAATGACAGCTGCACGCTTACCTTCAATTACTTATAAATTATCCCGTGTGACCGTTGGAAAAAAGTTGGCTGGCAAAATTGTTGTAAAGGTAACGTAACGACACATCGGTAGAACTCATCTAAAAGTTATACAGGGTGTTCAAATTATAAGATCAAAATTGAATTCGAGAAAAGTACTAAAAGTCGATTTTTTCAAATGGCAGCCCTGAAATATGAGTACATTTGTCGATTCTATGGAAAATTTTAGATCAACTTTGTGTACAATGTCCTATACCTAAATTGTACTTGTACCTACTGAAATCGATTTTTAAACATCACAGTAGAAATTGCAAACGTTGCCAAATCTAGATTGCGTTTGAAAACAACTGAATAATTTGGAATAAACAGAATTTTCTTAAACATTTTTTTGGATCAATTTTCATTATAATTAATTTAGTATTTATAAAATTATAAGCCTATAATAAAACACAATATTAAAAATAAAACAAAATCGTAACATAAATTAAAAAACTGCTTCATTCTATATCAGTAAATGTTCAAAAACGTGTCCGTTTTTCACTAAACATGCTTCAACTCTTTTTAACATATTATTGTTAGTGGCGTCCCTGATAGAGTTAGCACATAAGATTAACCCATCGAAAAAAGCTCGAACTCTATCTTTCATGTTCTCCTTATCAGTTATTGGTTCCTCAATAATTGGGTGGCGTCAAATGGACTGTGCTCCAGCACAAAGAAGAGTTGCAGTAAGAGGCGAGATGTTCGACGATCGGTGGATTGCGCTTAATGGGTCTTACAAATATCCATCGCGTTCCCCCGACTTGACGCCAATGCATTTTATTATTTCGGGAGCTATTAAGACGTAGCTTATGAGGACCCAATAATTCATAAGGAGAACATGAGTTACATAGAGTTCGAGCTGGTTTGAATGAGTTATGTGCAAACTCAATAAGGCACGCCACCAACAATAATCTGTTAAAAAGAATTGAAGCATGTTTAGTTGAAAACGGCAACGTTTTTGAACTGTTACTGAATTTGAATTAACCAGTTTTCTTTTAATTTACTTTACGATTTTGTTTTATTTTGTATATTATGTTTTATTGTAGGCTTATAATTTTATAAATACTAAATTCATTATAATGAAAAATGACCTAAAGAACTTGTTTAATAAAGTTCTGTATATTATAAATTGTTCAGTTGTTTTCAAAAGCAATCTAGATTCGGAAATATTTGCAAATTTCTACTCTAATGTTTAAAAATCGATTTCAGTACGTACAAGTACATTTTAGGTTAGGACATTGTACACAAACTTAATCTAAAATTTTTCATAGAATTGAGAAATGTATTCACATGTTAGGGTTGCAATTTGAAAAAATCGACTTTTAGTACTTTTCTCGAATTAAACTTTGACCTTATAATTTGAACACCCTGTATAAATTTTAGAAAAGTTCTACCGATGTGTCGATAATACGTTACCTTCACAACAATTTTGCCGGACAACTTTTTACCAACGGTCACAGGGGATAATTTATAAGTAATTGAAAGTAACCGTGCAGCTGTCATTTTTAATGAAAAATATGTATATCTCTAAAATGACACATGTTAGGTATAGGGAATGTAACATAAAATTTATCTAAAATTAAATGAAGATTTCAAAAATGCGATAAAATATAGGGCGTTCAATTTGAAATATAGAAGTTGACATCATTTCCGGTGTAACCGGAAGTAACCGGAAACTCAAAATATTTTAGTTGAGACGATCGTGTCCTGTAATATAAGTCCACAAATTTTCAAGCTCTTATTTCATTTGGTTCTCCATAAACTTCTAATGGCAGCTCGTCGTGGGAGATCCTGTATATCAGGAGATCTACGCAGGTACTCGTACGCACAACTACATCAATAGTGAAATTAATTGCCGTTTGTCAAACATCTTTTAACTATCATGCGGAATTAATTTGCAAACATTTCACACCATTGTCGTCACATAACCTTTCAATTTGCCGCTATTGACAGCATATTGCTCCAGTGTAAATCGGGCTCAGTTTGCACCCCCCGCTACTATGTTCTAATCGTGAAATTTTAAAAAAAATTAAAAATTGCAAATGGCACCCCGTACCTAATGATACATTATTTGATAGGGCACAAAATTCTCTACTCAACCATGATAAAAAAAATAGAAATCGATCGATTGGTTCTTAAGATAGACTACATAGAAGATGGAATGTATGAAATAATTTATTATTAGCGAAACATTGCGAATTGGATACACTGTTGAATTAAATTACCGTCATCGTCATAAGAAATAAAAAAACTAAAACTAAGGAAAAAGAAATTACTTTACGACATATTCGAAATGGCGACCATTATTTTCTAGGCAAAGATACATTCTGTTTTCGAACTATTAGCGAACTTTGACGATGTTGGATGCGTCGCTTCATGGAAAAACACAGTTTCGAGCCATTGGATCCGCTTTTGTACTTTTCCAAGGCAGCCATGGAACAACAAATGCAACAAGTTCTGTCAAACATCAGTACGGTTTGTCGTCTCAGTGTTTGTTGCGGAAAATACTTTTGAATAAGGAAGAAGAACGTTTCTGGAAATGGTGAAATAATTCTCGCTTACGGTGCTCAAAACGGTTGTGCTCGAAGAACTGTTCGAGTTTTCAACGCAAGACATCCCGACAAAAATGTGATGCATTGCTCTGAGATGAAACTTGTCCGAAAATTTGCAGATACAGGTACGGTTTGCAACAAAAAGAATACTCGACCAAGGATTTTGGATGAAGCGACGCAAGTTAAAGTTCTCTGTCACTTCGCCGCTAATCCTACAAGTTCTATCAGTAAGTGTCCAATGTCACCAATATTTCCACTGGTTCCGTGCATAAATTGTTGATGGAGAACAAGTTCTTTCCTTACAAAATTCAAATTCATCAGCAACTCGGTGAAGACGATTACGATCGAAGAATTGAATTTTGCGACCAAATGTCCGAAAAAATCATTTTAAATCCTAGTTTTATCTCCAATGTATGTTTCAACGACGAGTGCATTTTTTTCCTTAACGAGCTTGTTAACAGGCATAACTGTAGGTACTGGGATAATGAAAACACGCACCTGTTCTGCGAAGAGTTTACCCAGTTTCCACAAAAAATTAATGTATGGGCTGGTATTCTTGGGAACGAAATCATTGGTCCTATATTCATTGGAGAAAACTTGAATGGAGAATTGTACCTTGATCTGTTGGAAAATGTAATAGACCCATTACTGAATCTTTGGAGAACCAAGTGGATAAAGTTAGAATCATGCTACTGGGTGAAGCATTTCCAATAAGCTGGAGCTCCTCCACATTACGCTGTACATGTTCGAAATTGGCTGACCCAAAGATTTGCTGGGAAATGGATTGGTAGGAGCGGTGCTAGGGAATATACTGCAAGATCCCCAGATTTAACATCTCTCGACTTTTTTCTCTGGGGTCACTTGAAGACTCAAATTTACAAAACTCATCTTGTCAGTATCGAAAACCTCAAACAGAATTACAGAAAAATGTAGACAAATCACCCATGAAATATTCGACACAGTTCGCGAAGAGTTCGAAAAAAGAATGTATTTTTGTCTAGGAAAGAATGGTGGTTATTTGGAACATGTCATAAAATAATTTCTTATTTCTTATTTTATTATTTATTTAAATTTTTTTCTTATCACTGTAATTTAATTCAATAGTGAAGCCAATCCGCAATCTTTTGCTAATAATAATTCATTTCATACCTTCCATCTTCTGTTGAGTCTATCTTAAGAACCAATCGATCGATTTCATTTTTTTTTCATGGTTGAGTAGGGATTTTTTTGCCCTTTCAAATGATGTATCACAAGGTAGGGAGTTCCATTTGAAATTTCAAAGTGGGTAGCTGGAGGGTGAAGGGATGAAACTTAAATTTCTCTAGGTACCATTTTTCAAAATCCTCCTCGATATCTAAATCGGCGTGTTTCCACTCAAAGCAATAATCGCATCAGGTCAAGAGTTATTAAGGGTGGATATTTTGAAATGAACATTCTCCACAACACCATGGTTCCATTTGAGAGAAAGAATTTGGGTCGTGGCTTTATATACCAGCAGGACATTGACCCAAAGCATACTTTCAAGGATGTGCAACAGTGGTTCAACCGTCAAAGGATCACTCTTATGCACTGGCCGAGCCAGAGTCGTGACTTGAAAACTTGTGGGAGGAGTTGGAGAGAAGGCTCAAGCAAAAAAGAGCAAAAAATATTGCCGAAAGATTCGACCAATTGAAGGCGGAATGGGACAAGATGCCACAATCAGTCATTGACAAGCTTATTGATAGCATGCCACGCAGATGTCAATCTGTTATCAACTCAAATGGCTATGCTACAAAATATTAACCATATTTATTGATTTATAGTGATCTCTTGTTATATTGACCGGTTATCATGAAGTATTACGAGTTTTTGTTATAGTTTCAACTTTCAACACGATTAAAATTTTTAGTAATTATCTAAATTAATCTAAATTAATTATCTAAATAATCTAAATATACCTAGTCTACTATCGAAAGAACACGTGAAAATTTTCCCCTGTGTTAAAACGAAAGTGAGTCCGGAAATACGCAACGAATATCAGTGATTTTAATACCATTGTGTAGAGAAAAATTAAACCCATATACCCGCACAGAAGCCAGCAGGAGAGAGAAACCAGAGCGGAAACAACACCCAAAACAAGTAAGTCCGATTGAAGAATCGCCAACTCAGACTGCTTGACGACTGCTTTTTTAACCCGTCAAGTGGAAAGGCCAGACCAGCTGGCGAAACTTGTTTACTTGAACCTTAGCGAGAATTTAAAAAGTATTTTTATAATCATATAAAGTTTTGCAAACATCGTTAAAGAAATGCCTCAATTAAGAGCTAATAAAAACGCGGCCCAGGCAAGCGACATCGAGGATGAGAGCACCGATTTGAAGGAAATCAAGAAAATGATAATAGACCTCCAAAATACAATGACTGAAAAGTTCGACCAAATGAAAAAAGAACACGTAGAGCTGCAGAAAGTTTTGAAGAAAGAGAGAGAAGAGAAAGAACAAATGAAGAATAGAATCAGAATTCTGGAAGACACTGTGGAAGCAATAGAGCGCGAGAAGATAATTAACAATATAGTAATAACGGGAGTCGAGCAACAGGAAAAAAAGAACGAGAACACGACGAAGATAATAACTAAGATTGCCAAGGCATTAAACATCAAATTGGAGGAGGGAGATATTGCAAAAGCATACAGAAAAACGGAGAACATAATAGCTGAATTCAAAACGCTAGAAATAAAAAATAAACTAATGGAAGCCAGAAAAGTAATCAAATCGGTAACAGTAAGAGAATGCGAACTAAAGGGAAAAGAGACGACGATATATATAAACAGCCAACTTACACCATACACCAACAACATCTTTTACAAGATACGTGAACTAAAAAAGGAGATGCACTATAG
Source organism: Melinopterus prodromus (assembly GCA_964023965.1). NCBI lineage: Eukaryota > Metazoa > Arthropoda > Insecta > Coleoptera > Scarabaeidae > Melinopterus > Melinopterus prodromus. Next base: position 37,396,548 of record OZ030391.1, on the reverse strand, counting down.
CTTTGCATGGTGTCGAGATGGGGTAGTGTATCTAAAGAAAACAGAAACAAGTAAGAAGATCAAAATAAGAAACCTAGAAGATATAGAGAACCTGCAATAACAACCAAACGAGGAAAACAACAAAAACATAGAAACAAAAAAATATAACCAATAAAACAAAATACAGGAAGGAACTAACGATTTACTTGCAAAATTATCGAAGTCTAAGAAATAAACTCCACGAACTAGAAGTAACAGCAAAAATACAAGCCCCCGATGTCATAGCAATCACCGAAACATGGCTTAATCCCTACGAAGAGCAACTATACAACATAGAAAACTACAACACCGAATACCATTCAAGGCAAAACAGAGGAGGAGGGCTGGCAATTTACATAAAGAAAGAAATAAATTATAGAGTATTGCAAAAACAGACTATAAACGACATAGAAATACTAAGAATACTAATCACGAACAACGATAGTGCGTTAGCACTAGTATACAAACCACCACATGTATCTCTCCAGGCACTACTCGACATATTGCAGAAGAATGTGGTTAACCGAAGGAAAAGCCAAATAATAATCGGCGACATCAATATAAACCTATTAGACAAAGATAATACAACAAATGAATACCTAAGAACATTAACAGAAAACAATTACAAAGTGATAAACAAAATATCGAGAAAACACTACACAAGACAAGGCAATGCAGGATCTGGATCAATAATAGACCATGTAATTAGCAACAGAGTTCAACAAATAGAAAAAATAAAGATCATAACAACAGACATATCAGATCATTATGCAATATTAGCAACAGTGAAAGAAGAAGCAAGGCAGGGAAAAGAATATAAGCGATACTACAGGGCCAAAGATGATAACAAGTCAATCGACAGAGATATCTTGAACAAACTATCACCAGAAACCAATACATACGAAGAAATCTTACATCAACTACAAGAAATTGTACAGGCAAACCAAATACAAACATCAATCAAAAGCCGGGAAAGTAATGAATGGGTAAACGAACGGGTAATTCAAGAAGTAAAAGAAAGAAACAAACTGTACAAACGAATGCATAAAAACCCAACAAATATATATTTGCAAGACGAATACCAGCGAAAAAAGCGAAATACAAGAAACACTATCCAACAAACAAAAAGAAAATACTACGAAACGTTGTTTTACCGCAATAAAGACAACTCAAAACGGATGTGGGAAATAGTTAAAAAAATTACAAACAATACAAGAGACAAACAAGTTATAGAAAGTATGATCAAACCAGATGGCACAACAACATCAGACTCACGAGAAATAGCAGATGCAATAAACCATTACTTCACAAATGTTGGTAGAGTACTAGCTGAAAACCAAACAAAAACTAAACAAACACAACCAAAGGCCACAACAACGACACGTATACGTACAGAAGAGGCAGTTTTCCACAACACAAACGAAGATGAAATGAAATATATAATAAGCAAACTAAAAAACAACACAGCACCAGGGTACGACAAAATAACGACAACCATTATAAAGAACAATAGAAATACCTTAGCGCCATTACTGGTAAGAGCAACGAATAAAGTAATCGACACTGGAAACTACCCTGAATGCCTCAAAACCACGATAGTCAAGCCAATATTCAAGTCCGGGGAAAAAGATAAACCAGAGAATTACCGACCCATAGCACTACTATCTACGCTGAATAAAGTATTAGAAAAAATTATCCAAAGCCGACTGAGAGAACATCTAGAAAAATTTAAAGTCATAGACAAACAGCAGTATGCCTATCAGAGAAATTCAGGAACAACATCAGCGGCCTACGACATGATACACGAGATAAAAACTAGACTCGATGAGCGGAAGATTGTGGTAACACTATTCATAGACTTAAAAAAAGCTTTTAACATAATATCTAAAAAAAAACTAATAAAGAAACTAGAGGCAATAAATGTTACTGGCAAGAACCTGAAACTGATAGATACGTACCTGACAAATAGACCTCAATATACTAACACAAACGCAGCAATAAGCGAGACACTACACTCAGGAGAGTATGGAATCCCACAAGGAGGAAACCTCCCACCCACGCTTTACATCATCTACACAAACGACTTGGCAGAGGCAAATATACAAGCCACACACTACATGTATGCAGACGATACGTGCTTCATATATTCAGGAAAAACCGAACTAGAGGTACAAAATAAAATAGACAGTGATATGAAAATTCTGGAGCAGTGGTTCTACGACAACCAACTAACAATTAATGAAAATAAAAGTGAATACATGGTCTTTGAAACAAGAAGAGAAACAAACAACAACATCGAAATAACAATAAATGGCAACAAAATCAAAGAAGTGAAACACGTCAAGTACCTTGGACTAACAGTACAAAATAATTTGAAATGGGACAAACACATCGAAAAAGTGATGAGAGAAAACGCAAGAACAATTGCAACTATGTGGAAACTGAAAAACTTGGTACCCCACACAATGAAGAAAGCGATTTATCATAGTTTATTTACATCAAAAAACAACTACCTGATTCATGTGTGGGGAAACACAACAGCAACAAATATTAATAAAATCCAGACACAACAGAACAAAACACTCAAAATACTATATGGACTGAATAGACTGACGCCGACCACTGAACTGTACAATACAACCAAAATATTGAATATTAACAAGACTATTACATGTAACAATTTAACACTCATACACAAGATCAAGAAAGGGAAGATAAAAACCAACATAAAATTAAAAATTAGCAACGACTTCCATCAGTATAGAACCAGAAATGTACGCACATAAGGACTCACAAATTCAAGAAGAACAAATACACTCAAACACTACTTACAAAGACAATCAACACATACAATGGACTACCGGACCACGTAAAAGTGTCACCGGTGAATGCTTTCAAAACCAAAATTAAAAAGTTACTCATAGAGAACAAATTATAGACTAGGCCAAAAAAAAAAAAAAAAATTACTAAAGTAAAAAAAAAACAAAGAAAACTGAAAAGAAAAAATTATCAAAATAAATAAAAAAAAAAAAAAACAAAAAAGAATAATAATAAAAAAAATTATATATTTAATATAAATAAAAAAAACAATGCACCCTCAATACCGATAACCCGAGGAAGGAGACCCCCATCTACATGTGGATGACCAACCCCGAGGCGAGGACAGAGGGACGAAAGAAGATGTGTTTGCATATGTTATATATATATATATATATATATATACAGGGTCCTGCAACTAAGCTCCCGTCTTCTGTGGCTCACTTACTCATTAAGCTAAGAGTTTGACATTTTGCAGGCTTACCCTGTACTTCAAGGTACAATTCAAGAAATTATTTTTTATTATACAGGGTGTTCCAAAAATGTGCAACGCCATGGTAATATATTTTTTTAAATTGCATGCTATACATTTTTCTACACATTTGGAAGCCTTTTATGGTTGCCTACATATCACCAAAATTTTATTGAAATCGGTTGAGTGACCGCAGCGGAAAAAAATAAAAAACAAAAAAAAATTATTTTGCATCGTAGGCTTTAAAAATCAATAAAAACCAGAAAATGCACCTCGTTAATAAAATTTTGCGACGTGCTTATTAAGTTAGATGTAATAGTCTCGTTAACCAAGTGACATTGATCCAAATTATACAGGGTGACCAAAATCGAGTGTCAAACTTGTCAAACTTCAAAGCGCGCTATTGTTCTTATTTTAAATTGGAACCCATAATTTTTTTTAGGTGAAACGATGCGGAATTAAAGAATAAATATTGTTTCTGAATACAACCCCATCACAATTCCCAATATTTTAAAAGTTATTCGCCAAAAACTCATTTTTCAACGTTTCCAACGCCAATTTTAGGTAATAAATATCGTACGTGGCGTTGAAAAACAATTTATTACATAAAATATAACGCAGAGAGGTATTTTAGATTTTACTGTACTTAATTAAGTAGTTATTCAATTGCTAAATTTACTGCAAAATTTACCTATAGCCACATTTCCGTCCTTACCGCTATGGGTAAATTATGCAGTAAATTTAGCATTTGAATAACTACTTAATTAAGTACACTCAAATCTAAAATACGTCTATTATTTTTTATGAAATAAATTGTTTTTCAAAGCCACGTACGATATTTATTATGTAAAATTGCCGTTGGAAACGTTGAAAAATGAGTTTTTGGCGAATAACTTTTAAAATATTGGGAATTGTTATGGGGTTGTATTTAGAAACAATGTTTATTTTTTAATTCTGCATCATTTCACACAAAAAAATGTATGGGTTCCAATTTAAAATAAGAACAATAACACGCTTTGAAGTTTGACAAGTTTGACACTCGATTTTGGTCACCCTGTATAATTTGGATCAATGTCACTTGGTTAACGAGACTATTACATCTAACTTAATAAGCACGTCGCAAACTTTTATTAACGAGGTGCATTTTGTGGTTTTTATTGATTTTTAAAGCCTACGATACAAAATCATTTTTTGTTGTTGTTTTTTTTTTTCCGCTGCGGTCACACAACCGATTTCAATAAAATTTTGGTGATATGTAGGCAACCATAAAAGGCTTCCAAATGTGTAGAAAAATGTATAGCATGCAATTTAAAAAAATATATTACCATGGCGTTGCACATTTTTGGAACACCTTGTATAATAAAAAATAATTTCTTGAATTGTACCTTGAAGTACAGGGTAAGCCTGCAAAATGTCAAACTCTTAGCTTAATGAGTAAGGGAGCTAAAGAAGACGGGAGCTTAGTTGCAGGACCCTGTATATTATACACAGTGAACATACTTCACCATGATTTGTAACCTACTTACAATTAATAAAGAATCTTATTACTTACTTAAATACCCGGACGAAATATCTTGTTTAAAAAAAAATATGCGAGAAAATGCTACAGGTGAAAGCTTTTTGGTAGCTACTGGCTGCCTTAAAATAGAATCATGAATAGGCCAAGAAGTAGGCTCGGAAAAAGACTGGGGGAACGGTCGCCCCCAGTTACTGATGACCCAAAGATAACGGCCCACGCTACGCACAAGGCAACAAACCACCGATGGCACCGATCGAAAGGCATCAACCAAAAAACAAGACCCCCCACACCATACGAGACTCTAACAGGAAACCCATTCCAAAACAATGGAGCAGTTAAAAGAACCTCACCCACGCGTGACGACTTGGATCAGCTGAAGCTGATCTTTGACGGGCAGGAAATTGAGGAAAACGATGCTATAACCTCTGGCCCGGAAAATACTGACAGAGCGAGCACAAGTAGCGAAGACACGGTTGTGTAGGCCATGATATGAAATGTAAAGATTCCTGGATGCCGCTCAATTTGAATAGATTCCACTATTCTATACGCAAAAGTTAAATTGAATACATAACCTATTTCAAGGTTGACAGTAATTTGTGTATAGAGACAAAAATTTATTGTATGGGCTTGGCCTACGTCCACTAGAATCATGTAAAGAGTTTTCCAATAAGAGGTTTCATTTTCATAAAAAAACGAGTATTTTTTAAGAGAAATCAATAAATATTTATTTCATTGTACAGAGGAAGGTATGCCATTAATATCGGCCAAATGGCCGCCATGGCTACGCTTGCAGCACCATACCCTTTTCATGAAATCGTCCATGACCAATTCGCACGTGTGCGGCTGAATGCCCTCGATAACTTCACGAATTCCATCTTTATGGTCTTCTTGAATCGATTGTGGAGCATTGGCATAGATCTTATCTTTCACGTGGCCCCAAAGACAAAAGTCTAAAGGTGTTAGATCACAAGATCTCGATGGCCAATTGTGATCACCCCTTCCAGAAATATATAGCACGGTCAGATAACTTGTTTTGCAAAGTTGCGATTGTTTCGTTACCTGTGCAGGCCGTAGCGCCGTTTTTCAAAAAATAAATGTCGTCCACATCAATATCGTCTAATTCCAGCCATACAAAATCTGTTGCGTTAGATCAAGAATCATTCTTCTCGATATAAGTTCGACGGACCATAAATTAGATGCGACCTCTCACCAGTAAATATTTATTATGAATGAAGTTTTTATAAAAATAACATTAGCATGTTTCTATGGTATGAACGGAAAAATGGGAACTTGAATTAATATAAAATCTACCTGAAAAATTCATGGAAACACTAAACATACCGGCCCCTTTGAAAGGTATAGATAAACGAACTTTCAACAAATAAGAATTATTTACACATATTTTTTAAAAAAAAGCTATTCTAATGGTAACAAACATAATTTTGTTATCGCTCGTTTTATGACACCTCCTTGAGTTCTGACGCTAGCAACACGCACTAAATTATCACTTCCAGGATGCACAGCTACCACACGCGCTAATTGCCATCTACATGGAGGTAGGTTGTCCTCTTTTACCACGACGAGCGCACCCTCAAGTATTTGGTTATCTTGAACCAATCGCCATTTGTTCCGTTGTTGAAGTGTGTTCAAGTACTCCTTCGACCAACGTCGCCAAAACTGATTCACCATTTCTTGTAATGTCTGGAATCTTTGACGGCAGTTATATTGAAATTCTTCTATGCTTTCTTGTGGTAGGGCATTTATAGGACAACCAATTAGGAAGTGTCCAGGCGTTAGAGGCTCCAAGTCGTTAGGATCATTTGAAAGTGGTGTAATGGGTCGAGAATTTAAAATGGATTCTATTTGTGTAATGAATGTGTAAAATTCTTCAAATGTTAAGTGTGTATGATGTGTAAGTCTTTTCAAAAAATATTTCGTACTCTTAACCGAGGCTTCCCAAATTCCTCCAAAATAAGGCGATCTTGCTGGTATGAATTTCCAAATTATTTTGTTCTTTTGGAAAAATGAGTGTATAGAAGCTTTTGATATAATTTCACGTAGGTGATTATTAGCCCCTACAAATGTTTTTGCATTGTCAGAAATAATTGTTTTGCAGATTCCTCTTCTAGAGGTAAATCTTTTTAATGCATTTAAAAATGAATTTGATGTAAGGTCCGAAACTAATTCCAAGTGTATGGCTTTTGTGCTTAAACAAACAAAAATGCAAATATAGGATTTAATAATTTTTCTATTTCTTAATTTACCGTCCTTCAAATCAAAAGGTCCAGCATAATCTAAACCTACAGAAGAGAAAACGCGATCTGGGGTTAACCTTGTGCTTGGTAACTCTCCCATTTGTTCATTCATGGGAGCTGGATTTGCTCTAAAGCAAGTTATGCATTTCCTTACAACGCTGCGAACTGTTTCTCGGCCACATAAAGGCCAATATGTTTGTCTCACGCTTGATAATACCAACTGTGCTGCGGCATGAAGATTTCGGTGATGCTCATGTTTAATTATTAATGTTGTTAATGGGTGTTTAGAAGGAATAACAATTGGATGTTTCTGGTCAAATGTTAATAGAGATTTTTGAAGACGTCCTCCTACTCGGAGTATACCAGATCTATCAATAAATGGATTTAATGCACATAATTTACTTTGTCGATGTATTTGTTCTCCCCTTGAAAGTGCCTTTAATTCGTTTGCAAAATGTGCTCGCTGAACTAACTTAATAAGTGTAGTTATTGCGTCGCAACAATTGATTATTTAATTTTGTATTATAAACCAGAATGTTGGAGCAAATTCCTGTTTCCCCCACCCCAGTCGTCCATCTAGTGTTTAGTCCCATTTTCCCATATGATTCCAATTCCCGACTCACACACCGAGAGACACACAGTACATACGCAGTGTAAATTGTGTAGAATTTCCCTGTGCGAAGTACCCCATTTTCCCAGAAGAAAAGTTCCGCGTGAAACGCGCCCATATACACGTAATTAGTGTTAGTTCGACCAGATCAAGGTCCCCATCTCTCGCCGTTGATTGAACGCGTGAATTGTGAGATACGAGCAAGTATTCGGAGAAACAGCAGCCTGTGGACGCGCCTGGTGAGTTCCTTAACTATCCTTTTGCGCCCAGACTTTTCAGTGATAACATCAGCACTGCCCCAACATTCTGGTCCGTCGAGAATCCGGATGTTTGCTCATCAAATTAGCGATTTATGTGGTTATTTCAATTCAGTTATTTTAAAGTTTTCCGTTGTAATTTCGAATTTCGGCATATCGTTCTCATTTCCAGTTTTTGTGCGTTCGAGTTGTAGCGCTGGTCAGGACTCTCCCATCTCACTCTGTCAGTCGCCCGCGCCTGTCTCCGCTGTCGGTCGCGCGCGCTCTGTCTATCACCCGGCTGACTTTAAGACGCTTTATTTTGGAAAATGGCTCCCCTCAATAGAGCTGATACAGACAAAATTGAACGTCACCTTACAGAATTACGCTTCTCCCGCGATGAGGCGTTGGAAGACATCAATATTACGCTCGCGTTAGTGGAGTCTTTAGTTGAAGAAAATTCCCGCTCCTTGTTTTTAGCGCGTTGCAGAAGTCTAGATCTCGCTTTTGAACAATTCACACTTGCACATGCAAATATTCGTACTGCTTGCGTTAAAATAGACAAAACGGAGGATTATATATTGCTGGACGTGGAGACGCTTAATCAATACAAACTCGCCTTTTACCGTGTCATTGCCGCGAAATCTAGTATAGATAAGGACTTAAGCGCTGCATCTATTTCGAACGTTCCCGCTACGACACATCGCCTGATAAAACTCCGATTTGCAGCTGCCTACATTTGATGGCGCTTTAAAAAATTGGCAATATTTCTTCGACACCTTTTCATCTCTTATCCATAACAATTCCACGTTATCGGACATTGACAAGTTTCATTATTTACTTCTTTCAACGAAAGGTGCCGCAAATAGTATCGTGACCTCCCTCCCTCTCGCCGCTGTAAATTATAACACTGCTTGGCAATCATTGTTAAGTAGATACAATGACACGCGCATTTTGTCTCACCATTATTTGGACTCCATTTTGAATTTACGGCCACTCACGGACGGTTCCTATGAAAGTTTGCAGACTTTTTGTAACATGGCCCATGATAATGTTCTTGCATTAAGCAACTCGAAAATCCCTGATCTCTCAGATTTTATTTTGTTGTCTCTCTTGCTAAGACGCGTAAATTCCCAGACTCGGGAAAAATTTGAATTAAAGTTTGGCAATAAAAAGTTCCCCACTGTCAATGACTTTTTCACATTTCTTCGAAAGAAATGTCAAGCTCTGGAAATGTCACAATCCCATGCTTCGGATCAACCTAATTCCAAGTCTAAGGGAGTTGTTTTTCCTCCCAAGCGTTCCTTTTGCTCTACTGAGAACACAGCCAAATGCCCGTGCTGTAGAGGACCGCACCGTTTGTCGACTTGTCACGATTTCTTCGCTCTTTCCATTACGCAAAGACGAGAGTGGGTAAAAACAAACAAACTCTGTTTTAATTGTTTTGCAAATTCCCATATGCTGAAGGATTGCAGTTCGCGATTTACTTGCCGATCGTGTAACGGTAAACACCATTCCTTGTTGCATTTTTCTTCCGATCAAACGCGTACTCCCCACACATCTCCGAATATTGTCTCGCATGAATCCACTCCTTCGGTATCCCATTCATTGTCGTGTTCTTCTAATTCCACCGTTCTTCTTGGCACAGCTATCGCCAAAGTTAAGGATGGTCACGGTTATTTTCAAAATATTCGACTAGTGATTGACTCTGGATCCCAACTCTCCTTTACTACGTCCAATTGCGCAAGCCGTTTGCATTTGGGTATTGACAGGAAAAGCACACCGGTTTTAGGGTTAGGAAACTCCAAACTATTTTGTTCTAAAGGCAAGGTTACGTGTGAACTACAACCGACGCACGACTCTCCCATTGTTTTGTCCACTCCTGCGGTCGTTCTTCCTGATATCACTACGGACCTACCCAATTCTCGCTTGCCCTCTCGACTTCGTCTCGATATTCAGCATTTGGTACTTGCAGATCCCGGATTTGCTGATCCTGGCCAAATTGATTTCCTGTTAGGTGCTGATTTGTTTCCCGCTATTTTACGCGGCGCGGAGCCCTTGCCGCTCTCTTGTGGTTTGTCAGCGGTCAGTACCATTTTTGGATGGATTCTTTTTGGAAAAATTAAGAACACAACTTCTTCATCAAATCACGCAACGTCATTGTTGGGTTTGGACAGCCTGCAAGAGAATCTGAAGCGATTTTGGCAGGTGGAGGAACCAACAGTCAGCATTCCCAATAATCCAGAAGACATCGAAGCCAAACACCATTTTGTGAAGTCTCATTATCGTACTAACGAAGGTCGTTATGTAGTCTCTCTCCCCTTTAAAAAAGACACCTCGCTAGATTTTGGCTTTTTCAACAAATTAGCCCACTCTAGATTGTTCAATCTTGAATCCCGTCTCAGTAGAAACTCTCCCTTGCGTGTAGCCTACAATTCCTTCATGAAGGACTATGTTGATTTAGGACACATGAGCCCAACCACGCGAAGTGGGTCTTATATTATTCCACATCATGCCGTTTATAAACATCTCCCGTCTCTGTCGAAAATACGAGTTGTTTTCGACGCCTCTGCTCGTAATACTTCCCCCTCTCAGTCGATCGTTTCTCTGAATGATGTTTTGCTCCCTGGACCCAAGTTACAGCGTGATGTCTGTGACATTATGTTAAATTTTCGTTGTCATCAGATCGTCTTTACCACAGATATTTGCAAAATGTACCGCCAAATTCTTGTGGCCCCTTTAGATTGTAAATATCAGCATATTTTGTGGAGGAACGATCCTAGTAAGCCTATCGAAGAGTATGAGCTTCATACCGTCACCTACGGTCTTTTCTGTGCTCCCTTCCTGGCCGTTAGGGACATTCAACAACTAGCGTCCGACGAACATCACCGATTTCTCCGCGCGTCTCAAATCCTGCGCAACGATGTTTACGTCGATGATGTGGTCACTGGAGCCGACACACTAGAGGATGCTCTCGCTTTAAAAGATGAACTTGTTCATCTTTTGGGTAGCGGTGGATTTGCTCTCAAAAAGAGGACAAGTAATTCTCAGGCATTTTTAGCACGGATTCCGGAGGAAGATCGTGAACCCTCACTAAGTATCACATCGATCGATTCTCCTTGCTTTAAGATCTTAGGTCTCCAGTTTGACGCAGGAACGGATTCGTTCACTTATAGCGTCTCTCCCAGTTCGACACCGGTCAGTAAACGTTCGATCTTATCCGATATAGCGCGTATCTTTGATCCGTTAGGTTGGATTTCTCCCGTGGTTTTCTTCGCCAAGCGTCTCATGCAGGAGATCTGGAAGGCGAAGGTAGATTGGGATGATCCCCTCCCTAAACATTTAATCGAATTGTGGCATACCTTTCAACACCAGATTCCTAGCCCCTCCCAGATCAGGATCCCACGATTGATTCTCCCATTATCTCCCTCTCGTTTAACTATTGTTGGCTTTTGCGACGCATCTCAGGATGGTTACGCAGCTGTGGTTTACTTGCGCACAGAGTCAGCTCCCGATCAGATTTTAATTTCATTGTTGAAAGCAAAAACTCGAGTCTCTCCCATAAATTCTCTCTCCATTCCTCGTTTAGAATTGTGTGCGACAGTCCTTTTGTCGAAATTGCTCCAATCTCTCCAACCCTTGATTAAAAAATTATCTATTTCCGAGTTCGTATTGTGTAGCGATTCAACGATTGCTCTATCTTGGTTGACAACACCTCCCTATAAACTCAAGACGTTTGTCGCTAACCGAGTCGTTGAAGTCGCGACCAATACTCGCATAGATGATTGGCACCACGTAGAATCTGGTTTTAATTCCGCAGATTGTGCTTCCCGTGGCCTCTTCCCAGAACAAATCATCTCCCACGACTTATGGTGGCGAGGTCCTTATTGGCTGACACAGCGTCAAGAGCTGTGGCCAATTTCCACACCTCACCCTGTTTCCATTTCCCAACTCCCTGAAGTCAAAACCACTAGTTTCAGCCTTGTCGCTGCCCGACCTTCCAATTTTTGGCTGGATTGGATCCAGAAAGTTTCCTCCCTATTAAGACTGCAGTTTAGTTTGTGTTTTGTTATGCGATTTATCAAAAATACTCGTAAGCGCCCAGGTGAACAGAGCTTTATTAGTGCGCAGGAATTAGAGGCTTCCCTACAACTTCTCATTAAACACACCCAGTCTGTTTATTTTTCGGAAGACATCATCTTAATTCAAGCTGGCTCTACCTCAAAACGACTGCACAAATTATCACCTTTTATCGACCAAGCGGGTCACGTCAGGGTGGGCGGCCGTCTGCACTTCGCAAACCTGACTTTCGATTCAAAGCACCCCATTTTATTGCCGAAAGATTCCCATTTATCGTATTTAATTGTGAGTCATTATCACATATTATACATGCACGCTGGTATTCGCACCTTGCACGCCGTGCTCGGTAAAAGATTTTGGATTATCTCTTCGCGACAATTAATTCGTCGATGCATCTCCAAATGTTTGGTATGCACCAAACTCCGAGCCTTTTCTCAATGTTGGTATCGACTTTGCCGGTCCCTTTTGGATTAAAGAATCCACTCGAAAGAATGCCAGAACGCATAAGGCATACTTTTGCGTGTTTGTGTGCGTGGCCACGAAGGCAGCACACCTAGAAGCTGTGACTGAATTGTCCACCGAAGCCTTTCTCGCCACGCTAGATCGTTTTGTTGCACGCCGTGGACTGTGTGAGAATATCTACAGTGACTGCGGGACTAATTTCGTTGGCGCTTCTCGCTATTTGGGTGAACTCTACGACTTTTGGCGAGATAAGAACGTGCAGCGGTATGTCGGTGGTAAGCTAGCACAAATGACTATCAAATGGCACTTCAATCCCCCTTCAGCGCCTCACTTTGGAGGTCTGTGGGAGTCGGCCGTCAAGAACGTAAAATTCCATCTCACTCGCGTTCTTGGCGAACGACCATTGACTTACGAAGAATTTGCCACTATTTTGGCCAAGATTGAAGCCATTCTAAATTCTCGGCCCCTTTGCACTCTGTCAACCGATGTTGACGACATTGAGTATCTCACCCCCGGCCATTTTTTAATCGGCGCACCCCTTTTAACTTCTCCAGAACCCGACTATGAAGGCAAGGTCACTCTCACCAAGCGATGGCAGCTCACCAGGCAGATAACGCAACATTTTTGGCGACGATGGTCGTCCGAATATCTGCAGACCCTGCAACAGAAGTCCAAATGGATCTCAACTTCCCAAAACTTGTCCCCGGGCGACATAGTTTTTCTGATTATCCCGAATTCTTCTCTATTAAGTTGGCCTTGTGGCAAAATTACCGCGGTTTACCCCGGCCATGATGGTATTGTCCGCCTAGTGCGAGTCCAGACTAGTACCGGAACTTACAAGCGCCCCGTCGCGAAGCTAGTTGCTTTACCCCCTATGCAGTAAATTTGAAGTTACTCGTGTTTTTTTGTTAATTACTTTTGTTTCGTTATTAATTTTTGTTTTATAAATTTCCGCTAAATTTGGTGGGCGGCTATGTTGCGTCGCAACAATTGATTATTTAATTTTGTATTATAAACCAGAATGTTGGAGCAAATTCCTGTTTCCCCCACCCCAGTCGTCCATCTAGTGTTTAGTCCCATTTTCCCATATGATTCCAATTCCCGACTCACACACCGAGAGACACACAGTACATACGCAGTGTAAATTGTGTAGAATTTCCCTGTGCGAAGTACCCCATTTTCCCAGAAGAAAAGTTCCGCGTGAAACGCGCCCATATACACGTAATTAGTGTTAGTTCGACCAGATCAAGGTCCCCATCTCTCCCCGTTGATTGAACGCGTGAATTGTGAGATACGAGCAAGTATTCGGAGAAACAGCAGCCTGTGGACGCGCCTGGTGAGTTCCTTAACTATCCTTTTGCGCCCAGACTTTTCAGTGATAACATCAGCACTGCCCCAACAGTAGTAGTTGCTCTATCTAACTCTGTTTTAGTAAGTTCACTAATGGTTTTATTTTCCTTGTTCTTGCAATTATAAATAAATCTAAGTATATAAGCAGTTATTCTAAATAATTTGGATAAGCATGAATATCTAGTAAATATATGGTCATTGCTAAGAATGGTAGTTAAAGTAACGGTTTTGGTTTCCCTTAATTCAGTTAAATCTTTTAACTCAAAATTTTCTTTGGATGATAAGTCGTAATTTGAATTTATCAAATCAACAGAGCCCTCCCACCACAAATGAGATTGTATTAACTCATTTGGTGTAACACCTCGAGAAATGAGATCGGCGGGTTGTTTTTTGAATCAACATGATGCCAAGTTCCTTTAGTTAATTCTTGTATTTTTGCGACTTTATTGCCAACAAACGTTTTCAATCTTGAAGGTTCAGTTTGTATCCATGCTAAAACTATTGTTGAATCAGACCAATAATATATTTTGTTTATATTGATATCTAGTGCTGAAATAGTTTGACTCATAAGCTTACATAAAAGTACTGCACTACATAATTCCAAACGAGGTATCGTTACAGTTTTAATTGGAGACACTCGAGATTTTGCACAAATTAAACGTATGACAACATCGCCTTGTTCATTTTTCGATTTTAGGTAAACACATGCTCCGTATGCTACTAATGATGCATCGCTGAAACCGTGTAATTCAATCAATTTAGGTTTAGGTACTAAAATACGTCTATGAATACTTATTTTATTTAAATCGTTTAATTGAGATGCATATTCAATAAATTTATTTTTCAAATCAAAGGGTAATTCTTCGTCCCAATCAAGATTCAATTTCCAAATCTGTTGTAAAATAATTTTTGCCGTTATAATTACTGGACCCACCAATCCTAAAGGGTCATATATCTTAGCGATATTTGATAGAAGTTTTCGTTTTGTTACTTTTGAAAATTCAATCTTAAATGGACAATTATATACAAAAGTATCATGATGTGGATTCCATGTTATGCCTAGGGCGTTGCCTTGTTTTGGATCAGTTATTACGATATGTTCAATCTGGGAATTTTTACTTAAATTACTTAAGAGTTCTGGACAATTCGACATCCATTGCCTGAGTTCGAAACCAGCACTTCCTAAAATGTGTTGTAAGTTTTCTATTAATCTCTGACCACTCTCATAATCAGTTGTTCCTGTTATTAAATTATCTACATAAAAATCTTTAATAATTATTTTACTTTCTAATGAAAATTCTCTTTCACAATCTATTCCCGCTTGCTTTAAACATCGCGTTGATAAAAAACTTGCTGATGCTGTACCATAAGTTACAGTGTTTAACTGAAAATGTTTTAAATTTGAATCTGAGCTTTCGCGCCAAACAATTCGTTGTAAATCACTATGTGATGGGTGAATATTTATTTGACGGTACATTTTTGTAATATCTGCTAACATCATTATATTGTGTTTACGTGCTCGTGTGAGTATTGCAAAAAGACTATCCTGTATATTTGGACCTATTTGTAATATGTCATTTAGTGATAATCCTGACGACGTTTTACACGATGCGTCGAAAACTACTCTGCATTTAGTGGTTAAACTAGTTTCTTTTATTACACTGTGATGTGGTAAATAACATATTAAATCCGTATTTATACTTTTAGAGTTTTTTATTTCGGTCATATGACCAAGACTTTCGTATTCGTTCATAAATTTTTTGTATTGGTCATATAGGGAATTATTTTCCATTAATTTTCGTTCTACAGCAATAAATCTTTTAATTGCAATTATCTCTGAATTACCTAAATCTTTATAATTATCTCTTAATGGTAGTTTAACTATAAATCGACTCTTTCATAATTATTACTAAAATATTTTTCACATTCTAGTTCTTTTTGATAAAATTGGTTGTTCATGACATTCTTCTATAATCCAAAAATTTTCTAAATCATTTTGAATTTCCAATGTAGAAGTGAGACAAGTTGATTGGTTTAAATTAGATTGAATGTTTAAATATCCTGATAAAATCCATCCCAATTTAGTGTTTTGTAGAGTAGGTTGATTCTTTCCCAATTTAATTTGTCCACTCTGCAGTAGGTCAAGAAATATGCCTGCACCTAACAAAACATCAATTGGTCTAGAAATGTTGAATGTTTCATCAGATAATTTAATATTATCAGGAATTTTTAAACTTGATTGACTAAAAGTAATTTGTGGTAAATTATTTGTAATTTTATCAATAATCAAAAATGAAAGATTTACTTCGTAGTTTGTATGTCGTGATTGAATCCTTGTGGATGTCTTACATGAAATATTTGTTACCTTTTCATTGACGCCAGCTACTGGTATATTTATTTTCTGACCATTCAATTTTAATTGATTAAATAATGATTTTGATTGTAGATCAGCGGGTTGTAAAACATGCAATGGGCGGCATAACACATTATTACATTTTAATTTCAAGGATTTGCAAAATGAAGTTCACGCAGAAAGCACACAAAATCAGTTAAATTCAACAGGCATTGCGACTATAAATACAACAGTTGCACATTGTAGCAATTCGTACTCTATTATTATATTATCTACAGCAATTATTAATGTTTTTGATAGAAATGGAAAGGCAATTGAATGTAAGGCTTTAATTGATAGTGGCAGCATGTCAAATGTTATTTTTAAAATGACCGCGTCTAAAACAATTTGTGCATAATTTTAGTTTTTTTTTATTTCTTGCAATCTATTTTTTGCAGATAGCGCTAAAAATTTCGTGCATGAATATATGTTATGTGCTTCACTACAAAATCTGCAAACGCCGACTTGTGTTGTTATATGTGATAATGAACGATTATATGTGCCTGGTTTATTAAATGTATTATAATTATGAGTTTTGTTTGCATAACTGTTGTTGGTATTTTGACTCTTGACATTTGTAGCATGAATAGACTCCAACAACATACATCTATCCCTTAAAAATGTTGTAAATTGTGTTATTGTTGGATCATCATCATTTTTGGATGTGATTTCCCATTCTTTTTTGCTATTGTAATCTAGCTTGTTTATTAATAAATAAATGAGCATATGATCCCATGAATAAACAGGTATACCTGAATTTTTAAGAGCTCTGAAATGTTTCAAAAAGTTGTCTAAAAATATTCTTAAATCGCGATATGATTCTTTATTAATGAATGGTAATTCGAAAATTTGTTTGATATGATTTTGAGTAATGATCTTTTTGTTTTGGTATCTTTCTTTTAAAAGTTGCCATGCAATTTCATAGTTATCATCACAGATTTCAAGTGATTGTATGACACTCTCGGCATCACCTTCCAATGATGAAGATAAATAATGAAATTTTTGCGTGTTAGTTAAAAACTTGTTATTGTGAATTAAAGAGTTAAAAATATCGAAAAAATTTAGGAAATCGCTGTAGTTGCCTGAAAATTTAGGCAAATTAATTTTAGGTAAATTTACGTAGACATTGTGATTTGAACTTGTGGTTGAAGTTATTAAATTTAAGCTTGTATTTGTAGGAACCAACATAGTCGCTCTTGAAATTATATCAAAGTATTTGTTTTCAAACAAGTCACGTTCCTCAATTTGTGCTTCTGAGTCATCTAATATTTCAATGTTGTTTTGTACATCATCAAAGGTTTTAAAAATTATTTTAATTTGATCTAAACGGGCAACCAACTCATTTAATTTGGTTGGGTCGTTTTCTAAATTAGTTATAAAAGTAACGAAATTTGTTAGTTGACGTTTCAAAGTACTACGTCGACTAATAAATGTTTGAATGTCCATGTGTAGTGTAATGTCAAAAAGTCACGAGTGAGAGGTATAGAGTAAAGAATTAGTAATAAATGTAATGTGAAGGTAATGTATATTAGTGTAATATAATGTATGTAATGTCCACAACTTGGAGACTACCTAGTATGGGGCCTTGTTGTGGTTTATGATAACTTGAGCTGTGTCCTGTTCCCGTTCTCAGTGTCCTGGGCTGCCTCGGATTGTTCCACCTGTTCCCGCTCTACGTGTCCTGGGCTGCGTTGGACTGCTTTGGACAATGTGTCCTGCGAAATGTAAACTGCGACCAAAATGCGCTGCTTCCTTATCCGGCTCAACGATTGACCAATATGTTGCGTTAGATCAAGAATTATTCTTCTCGATATAAGTTCGACGGACCATAAATTAGATGCGACCTCTCACCAGTAAATATTTATTATGAATGAAGTTTTTATAAAAATAACATTAGCATGTTTCTATGGTATGAACGGAAAAATGGGAACTTGATATAATATAAAATCTACCTGAAATATTTACATGGAAACACTAAACAAAATCATTAGCCATAGCTCGGTAGCGCAATCCATTCACCATAACAGTTGCACTAGCCTCATTTTCGAAAAAGTAAGGTCCAATCACACCGCCAGCCCAAAAACCGCACCAAACAGTGACACGTTGAGGATGTAGAATAGGCCGTAGAAGAAATGAATAAACTGCTTTTACTGGTCAAATGCCAATCATACTTTATTCTCATATTCAATACGAGGATTTTCCAGTTTAAATTTTGAAAATCCGTTTAGATAAGTTCTTGAACTATGTTAATATCCACGGCACGCGCGATTAAAACAAACGGTCATATACCTAACATATGTCAGCCAAGCGCGTTTATGCATGCGTTACTAAGGGGAGGGGCTTCTTTTGTTTGCTCTGTCTACTGTCTAGGTTACATTATAATCACTAAAGTCAGTCAGTTTTTACGGTTCCAGTCACTTTGAAGCAATACTTCAAGTCGATCAAAATTGTTATCTACTCTGTAATTTACAAACCTAAAATGTCATCTATTCGATCAGTTCGGTCATCGGGTTCATCTACCCTTCATGGATACTACGTATATAAATCATCTAGTCAATTTCCAACCAAAAAACTTCCGTGTAAGTTCGAAATCCTGAATGAATATATCCGATTGACTGATGCCGAAAAAACGTGCACAATAAATGAAGCTTTGCTGGAATTCCTAGGAAATTTGAAATCCATTAGGTCCAAAACATCGATTCCAATTTGTTCAGAGAAGCGGATCAAGTCGGAATTAAAAAAACTGGTTAATGAGTACAAGAAATTGAAAGAAAAAGTCAAGAAGGAATTGAATGTGAGAGAAGAAGAACTTGCATTTCTTAAATCATTAAAGGAAATGTATGACATTTCTCTTCTATTTGATCCGACCCAAGTTCACGATGAAGCCCTTTGCTTTCTCGAGTTACAGCGATCGAACAGACGGACTGGAACGGTTGAAGATGTCGATCACATGTCACTCCAGAAACATCAAGAAGACGACAAACGGATGAGCAAATGGAAACGTCTCCATGAAAACCAATACGCCGAATACGACCCATATATGGAGTACTATACTTGCGATGAAATTGGTGCAAAAACTGTATTTGTTCGGGAGCGTTTTGAATTAAGTGAAATTGAACTGAAGTATATGACACGATTTGCCACTTTTGTTGTGTTCACTTATGTTTACTTTTGGCTCAAAACACCCAAAACGGTTTGCAATTCCTCAAAACTTCTTATCGCTGTAAGCCATTTGATGATTCGTTGGCTGATGTCAATCAACAAAATGCTAAATCATTTTTGGTAGGAATCCATAAATTTTCTTATTAATTCATCTATCATCTCTACATTTTTTGTACTTTTTTGATAAGCATTTGGATGCAACCTTGATTGCGTTGGCTCTGTTTGATCCAAATGCATCCATTGAGGACCGAGAAGAACTTCGATTAGCAATTTTGGACGCAGATGAGCCCAAATATGTAGTGAACCCTTCAAAATTACTATCGAGGCTCTTCTTATACCAAGCTTGGAGCCCTGTGATTATGCATCAAAGAAATCGTTAGATATATTTTCAATTCTTCGAATTGAGACGGAGTTTTTGGATGTTCCGGTCAAATATTGGGTTGGTGGCGATTCGGACCAAACGGAATTTTCAAAAAGTCGGCTTTCATCACCGACCTGCATCAATCACATTGCGCAACGTGCAGTTGCATTAGTGAAATATGAAAAAAATATTCCAAGGGTTCATGACATCCAGACGTTAAGAGGAGCCGCCGTCATTGCAATCGACCGGTTCAGAAACTCTGAAATAATCGAAGAAGAGTTGGCAGAACATATATTTGCAGATGTTCCACAAGAAGATTAATACTTATCTTAATAATTTTACTTCATTTGTTTAGTTCAAACTGATTAAATTACGTTTGTTCTAACTCAATAGTTATTCAATAGTTATTTTCTTTTTATTTGCGTTTTCTACTTGATTATTTTTCAAATATACCTTCAATTAATAGCTTTTATTAGTTTGAATTCATAAATGATGCGTAAAATAATTTAATTTATACGCTAAACTAATTTAAACATCGCGGGTTATCTTTAACACTCATCCGAAACGCGCGCGGTTGACATAGGCTACGCATATTACGAGCGTCCGTTTAGGTCGCGTGCGTCGTATAGATGTTAAAATAGTTCAAGAACGCATTTCTGAACGGATTTTCAAAATTCAAACTGGAAAATGCTCGTATTGAATATGATAATATATTGGCATCGGACCCGTAAACAAACTTTATTCATTTCTTCTACGGCCTAATGGAGAGGCTTTTCAACAATAATTCTTGGATTTTGGAGCCCCAAACGCGACAATTCTGCTTATTAACGTAACCTCCGAGGTGAAAATGGGCCTGGCCTCATCACTGAAGATGACTTTTCGATGAAAATCCGGATCATTTTGATGCATTTGATGGACCTAATCAGCGATGATACGACGTTTATGGTGATCGACCGGCTTGTGGTCTTGTGTTAACTGAACTTTAAAACCCTTAAGACCTAAGTCTTTATGCAAAATACGGTGTAATGTCTAATTCCAAAGATCGACGAGGAATCGACAAATGTGGGTTGTCTTCAACACTACGGGTTACAGCAGCAATATTCCCAGTTGTTCTTAAGCGACGCACACTATTTCGATTCTTCACATCACTAACTTGTCCCAACAGCCTATATTTTCCACCAGTTTCGCTATTGCAGAGCAAGTGCTCCACGACGACCAAAAAGTGCTTTAGTTTTGCGGACTGTGACTGCAAAATTTTCACCATTTTTGGAGTGAATTTTAATAAATTTAATGCGTTGTTGAAGCGTGTGTCGTATCTACCAAGTAATAGCGTAGTATTTACTAGTTAAATGTCAAAAGATGACAGCTTCAAAATTGACAGCTGCCCAAAAAGCAGGCTTTTCAAAATGAAACCTCTTATTGGAAACCCCTATATAATGACCTGTATAATAATTTTGTAGGTTTATAGAGTTGCTCTGCTTTCACGTGAAATGATGCGAAACATGTGTCAACGGCTTGAGCCCAATTTAAGTGTCGCTAGGAGAACGACAAGGATTTCGTCTAACCTTCGGGTATTAACAGCTGTGCTTTTTTGCAACGGGGTCCTACAAGCGTACAATTGGGCAAGGTGTCGTCTCTAACATGAGCCAAATACAAGTGCACCACTATATTGTTGAAGTTAGTGACGCTACAATCTTACCGAGGAGTGGATACGGTTTCCGAGTCCTGACTTCCTGAAGAATAATTGCCGATCAAACAACCGTGTGTAGCATTGTAAGGGCTAAGGTAATCGGTAACAGTTTGTGCAGTGCCAAAAAAGTGTACCAGTGGACTATATGGTTATTGTCTTCGTTTACTGGCGAGTAATGCTACTATGTAGTGACCGACTTTATACGAATCTTTATTGTTTACTGCGCTACTAATTAGATATATAATTTTTTATTCATGGATAAGTTTCATATGCCGGGGGTAATTGGAGTGATAGATGGGATGCACGTTGCGGGAGAAGAAAATGTACATAATAATAATAAAACAATAATAGTCCACCCGGAAGCAAAAAAAAGTCACGTTTGTAAGTCTGAAAGGTAGAGGAAATTCTTATTAGAAGATAATATGCAATAATTTTTATCTCTGTGACCTGAAATATAAAATTTGGGCAATCAATGGCGTATATGCAGGAGCAATCTATACCGCGTTTATTTGGAGAGCTTGAAATGTATGGACAGAACAGATCATGAGGTTTCAGGAAGGCAGTCAGGAAATATTATTTGAAAATAAACATTATTCTTCGTTCTACATGTAAGTTTCACATCAACTTTACAGGTGATTCTAGTTACACTTTCGAGCCATTTTTGATGCACCATACTGAAATCCTCCCGATGGTAGTCTAGATGCTAGGTACAATGAAATCCATTGCAGGAACCGGTGTTGTAAAGCGTTGTATCGGCAACTGGAAATCGAGGAGGTTTCATTGTATCCTGAAAGATAGGTTGCTGAAGTATTCGCCACAAGGAACGGTATAACAACGGCTATGACCTTCGTTTTTTGCAAAATATCTATGTCAGAACACAAAAAAAAGATTTTTAATTGATTCACTATACCCCAATGTTAAAAACAATACTAAGTTTATCTCTCCTTGAACTTCCAAGGTAAAATATCCTTCCAGGTTCAACATCTGCTGTCTCCATATGGTATACATGTCTCTTTCACGAATCACCTCACAATGGGCAACCTCCTACTTAACAATAGAACAAAAACTAGTGTGATGAACAAAAGCGGAATTTATAAAATCACCTGCAATGATTGTTCACGATTTTATATCGGACAGTCTGGACGTAATCTGGGTATACGATTTAAAGAACATCAAAAAAACGGCAACTCTAATGTTTATAAACACCTCCATGATTATGAACGTAAAATTGACGATAATTCTATCGAACTCATTCATCAGGCCACAAAATCTAAGCGCATGCATCTTTTGGAAGAACTAGAGATATTCAGATACCACAATAAAGACCCTGCTACTTAACGAAATCACAGACATACATCTCCATCGACTATTCAAAAAACTTTTTGAATTTCCCGCCACCCGACACGTTATAGAAGATGTTTTTTGTGTTATATGTGGAAATTGTGAATGTCTTTGCTATTGTTACATCGCCCGGTGTATTTACTGTTTGTTTATGTCTAGGTTTACGCCGGCATTTCAACCCGAATGCATACATATTGTTTATCCGTGTTCCATAACCTCAATGTTGACAACACTGTACGCTATTGACGGCAAATTTTATCTCTTTACTACTTATTTTGTGTCATGTTAATTTATTTCGTGTCTCGTTATTCCTTATAATTAATTTTATATATCTTTTAGCTTGGTCTGAAGACGGGCTAACACCCCCGAAACACTGTAACCAAAGAACATTTTTATTAAATAATGGAATCAGACTGCTCGTTCCCTACTACACAAGGAACGGTAGTTGGGGAAAACCGTTGCTTTTGCGGAGCGTTCCAAGCCTTCTCGTTCAGTGAAAAGAACGTTCCAAAATACCGTTACTACGGGACGGGTCAGGTTGGGACCTTCTGGTTTAAATAGCCTCACGTTCGTCTCGTTCGTTTCATTTGTCACGGTTATTTCGTTCGTTCCGTTTGTCCCGTTCTTCTCGTTCGTCTTGTCCGAGTTGATTATTGTTGATTTGATTACTAAAGCTATAGTATAGCCAGGTCATCCAACCCATCCAACCTGCAGACAGTTGCTTGGCCAGAAATGCACACGGCAGGCTTTTCAAATCAGAGGACTTTTTCACGTATTTTTGTATGTAATGTAGAATATATACTTTTTTCTATTCAACATTAAAATATGCTAGGTCAGGTTTCAGTTAATTGTGGCATTTACTTATCTGTCACACTGAAACTAAAAATACCTCTGACAGGGATAATTTACATCAGGAAAACATAGGTGTACTCGATGGTATTGTAACCAACTGTACCAAAATTGCGATATTGGAATCTAATCTATTTTCCCGTGCCTATCTAGGTTCTTATTGCGTCGTCCCGGGATAACAGAAGTTCAAACTTCAAACTACTTTCTCTTTAAATAAAAATAAATCATCATGTCAAACGAGTAATTTCAATAAAAAGAGTGAGTCCTCTATTGTGCAATCACTATCAGTAATCACGGTTAATGTTATCAATCGATAATCATTGGCTAAGAACGAACCGCTTGTGACTTGTAATTGTAATTCTTTGTACCCGGTATTCTTTGTAGCACAATTCAAATTTGTACAAATCTTACCACGGTTTATTTTTATTATGTCCATCGCGGTAAGTAAACCAATGCGGTTAAATAAAGAGGCTATGGCTGCGCGGTCGTTTCAAATACATTATGGTAGCGGGTTTTTGGTGCGGCACTCGCGGTCTTTCTTTAAAGATCGGACGACAACAGCGGTGTGCCAGCAAATACAAAAACGATTGAAAATTGACACCACGTGCATTCTTTTGTGGACATTTAGGATTTCGAAAAAGTACCTCTGAGGATATAAAAGGGCATCAGACTGTTAGGGATTTCATTAGTTATTGTTGAAGTGGCGAAGTGAAAACACAGAGTTCCAGAGAAAAAGCACTACCTTCAGGGTAGTGAGTGGTTGATCATACGAAGAACGAAGGTATTATTCGTATGATCAACCACTCACTACCCTCGACCTACGTATTTGAAATCTATTTAATGTAAGTTATTTTTTTGTTCAATTATTTCATTATAATGACATGACTAGGTGCAAGTAACTTTTCCCAGTGGATATGTAAGTTGATAGGTACCAACAAATAATTTTGAATTTTTGTTTTAGTTGCCAAATTATATGGAACTACACATTTGGGACGCATATATTAACAAGTTTTTTCGATTTTGACAGTGCAATTGATTTAAGATTTACTTACAATTTTACCTGTTGCATTCCTCGTAAAAACTTATTAATGTATGGTTCCAGATATCTAGTTCTATTGGACTTTCTGTAAACTAATTACGACCTTCTATAATACAACTTATACTTATTAACTGCACTCTATCGTTCATACGCGCCTTACCTGAGAAAAATATACAAACATTTATAACATTCATGTATGACTATGTAGTTTAATGTTGTATTTATTTTCAGATAACACGATATAACCATGCCGCACAGACGGAATAGAACGTCTCCCGTGTAGATTGTTTTCAAGGAAAACCCAAATTCCGATGGCTAGCAATTTGCAATATTTGCAACCAGGAGCTTAGTTGTAAGTCGACTTCTGGAAATTTAAAAAGACTCAATTGAGAAAAAGCACCCGCTTATTAAAATAGCTGACGATAGAACATCTTCAAGTAGCCAAGTATTAAATCCTCAACCATCTATATCTACAACAACCAGATCTTCCTCTTCACCATCTACAACATTTCAACCACCTGCGTCTGATAATAAGTAACTATAATGCCACCAAAGCCAACACAAAGTACAGTGACTACATTTTTAACTAAAAAAATAGGAATCGCACAGAAAAAGAACATCGATGAACAATTACTCTTATTGTTTACACATGATTATCAACCTTTCTCTATAGTGGAAGACTACGGCTTCAAGAAACTCATAGCTGCATTGAATTCTTCCTATCAACTACCATCAAGAAAAACTATAACAACAGCTTGTTACCAGCAGTATACGAACAAGTATACATTCATTCGAAGAGTTTATTGAATGACGTGAAATCGGTATCAATAACAACTGATACCTGGACGTCTCCAAGCTGTCAAAGTTATCTTGCGGTCACTGCCCATTTTTTAAATGAAAACTTTGACGTAAAAACTGTATTATTGGAATGTGTATCATTTCCAGAAAGCCATACTAGTGTAAACTTAGCCACTGAACTTACACCGATTTTAAGTGAGTGGAATATAGAAGATAAAGTTCTGCTTGCTATATTAGACAACGCAGCCAATATTAAAAAAGCAATAACTCAGATCATGAAGCTAAAGCATCTTGGATGCTATGCTCAATTTAATTGCGCAGGATGGTTTAAAAATTATAAAAGAAATACTTGATAAAGTTAACAATAATGTAATTTTTTTAAAGAAGTACCACCTGCACAGCTAAATTTAAACAGCAGCAAATACAGATGAATCCATCTACGTGATAGAACGATTTCTCGAGTTAGAAGAGCCAATTCGCATCACCCTAGCAATGATTAATAAGGATCTCTCAATATTATTCTTAGAAGAACGAGAATTTTTAAAAGAAATTACAGACATTTTAAAGCCCTTGGAAAATTTGACATTGATGATAAGTGGTAAGCGTTATATGACTGCCTTCTGCAATTATAATTCTTCTTCTGCAATTCGTTGACCACATTTGGACCCAAGGTTTAAGAATGTAGGTACCAACATGGGGGCTCATGGATCTGACAGTTAAGGCGGAGTTTACCAAAGATGTTCTCTCGGTCAGCAAATGCACAAGAGGACTTTAAATTTTCCGGAGAAACGCCCACTCCCTGGGACTAATACACCGGTCCCATATTGTTTGGTGGGCGATGCAGCGTTCCCACTTCACGAGAATTTATTACACCCTTATAGTGGGAAGTTTTTGCAACAAGACAAGCAAGTTTTTAATTACCGTCTCAGCAGGGCAAGGCGCTGCATCGATAATGCGTTTGGTATATTATGCAGTAGATGGCGCATATTGCACACGATTGCTGCGAAGCCAGAATCGGTTGATAAGATTGTTAGAGCTGCAGTGTGTTTACACAATTTTATAAAAATTCACAACGAATAAAAGAAAATGTACTGCCCCAAAGAATTGACTGACACTGATAAAAATGAACAATTAATTCCTGGTGAATGGCGCAGAATGCTGGAAAGCGATAACCAGAATGATGATGGGTCATTGGTCACCCCTGTCCCCAGTCATAGCAGTGCTAATGCTTTCGCCAGAAGGGACAATATGAAAAATATGTGAATTCTGTTGGAGCAGTACCGTGGCAGTATGGGCATTAAAGCTATATATAGAATTATCAGCCATCTTTGAAAACAGGAAATACTGCAAATAAGAATACAGCAATTAAATTAATAACTATAGGGTTCCCAGACTATGATTAATTTAAATGTGCTATGGATTTAAAATTTGCGAAGTTACTGACAAAATCGTAAAACGATGAAGCAAAGAGCTTTCTTTCTGTATCTTCGGTATTGCAAATTAAAAATCTGTTGTGGCCAGAACATGACTTTATCATACAATGTATAAAATTATTAGTTTAGGTGCATGAGAATATTTGATTGAGATCAGTCGTGGTTGCATTAAAATAAAACTAGTTAGCCAGGATTTGACAGATAGACAAATAATGAAATAAATAAATAATTCATTTATTAACATAAAACAATATTAAATGCAACAAAATAATATTTATATTTAGGGCGGAGATCAGCACACTTGTTACCAGAGTGCCTTGCTCTTCCACTCAACCCCTTACCCAAACTAGAACTAAGACATAATTGTACCAATAATATAACAATAGTTCCGAGAACTTATCAAACCAAAAACAATCAAAAAAATACTCTAGAGAGTCTAATTACACGTAATTGCAGCAAATCCAACTCAAGAAAACATTGTACATGACCATAAAAAATAAAAATTAAAACAGCCTCTGATGTACGCTCAATGCACAGCTAAATTTAAAGAGCAGCAAATACAGATGAATCCAGCTACATGATAGAACGATGTCTCGAGTCAGAAGAGCCAATTCGCATCACCCTAGCAATGATTAATAAGGATCTCCCAATATTATCGTTAGAAGAATGAGAGACATTTTAAAAGAAAATTAGAGACATATTAAAAACCTTGGAAAATTTTACATCGATGATGAGTGGTAAGCGTTATGTGACTGCTTCTGTAATTATAATTCTAACCGATGGACTAATAAGTATTTATAGCAACTTCCAAGCACGAGAAGAATTCCGTCATTTATCTAAATTAGTGGCAAAGGCGATCTTTCTGGGAATTGAATATCGAGTACAAAGCTTGGAAAGTAGCAATTCGTTGACCACAACCACATTTGGAGATTTAAGAATGTAGGTTTTTCTACTCAACTTATCGCGGAAAAAGCGAAACAGAATATTATTTCGCTTGTAACTAGCAGGTTAAAAGAAAAATACATGTCTGCTGATTATCATACTCGTGCTGTTTCAGAATCACAATGACGCTATAATTAACATATAATTATTATTATTATTATTAACATATAATTAACGAGACTTCGACGCATTTTTCTTGGAACTTTTGGATCCAGCATCAGGGTGGATCTTTCCATAGTATCGTTGAACAAATTCCATCGTGTGGCATAAATTCTTTGGGTATTGTAAATTGGCGATAAAGTATACTGCAAATGCCACGCCAAATGCCAATGTATAAGTGTTATATGTGGTATCATTAATTGGTGTTCTCTCAAAAACAACTCTGTAATTGGAGGTATCTAAAAAATCAATAAATAAACATGTCCGTAAATTAAGAGTGCTATTATTATTACCTGATTTGACAACACAGGGAGTTAACGGAAGATTCTGTGTATCTGCTAGTTCTTCATCCTGTAACAAAATCAACATACATGTATAAAAAATATTTAAACATAATATGCTATACTAACATACCTTCGCGGTGAAGATCATCGCACCCATGTCTTCGTTAAAATGGTTCGCTATTATTTCTAAGGATGTGGCCGCAGGGTCTTCAATGTCGTGGTTGTTCGTAAAGCGAACACCACAATGTGAACATGCATAGTACATTTAAAACAAAGAATCTACTTACCTAAATATTATAATACAGCAACCACACCAAACTGCGAAGGGCGATGTAATTAGTAGATATAGAAGCACGACGGCCACGACGGTTGTCGACACAAGACGGGTATCTACCGCTTAGCCGACAGAGATAGTGCTACCTAGACCTACACACTTTATGTAATATAATACATGCAAAATGTATTACATTACACTAAATATTTAATATTTAATATTTTGTGTTTATTAATTCACGTTTTGTGTAATTTTATATCACACTATGTAATCTTTTACACTACAGTTGAGTGTTACACATAAAAAATGTATTAAATATACATTATAAATTTATTATTCCACTTTTTCAGGTTATTAATTCCACATTTTCTGTAATTGATGATCACACTATGGACATTTTACAATAATATTATGTGTTCACACATATTATTATTGAAAACTACTTAACATACAATTAAAATGTAGTTTTACCGGTAATTCATGTATATTTTCCATTTTTGTTCGTGAAAATTTACAAGCAAAATAGAAAATATGTAGTTTTACTAGCGGAGATGCTTTTCTACAAGTTTGTTGTATATTTTTACATAGTTTCATTGACACTTACAGAAAATTTATGAAATATGGACATTTACAGAAATTTCATGTTATTTTAACATTATATATTAGGTAAAATCTATGTAAATCTCCATACGTTTTTAACAGTGTACCTATGCATTATTGAAATGATTGTTTTAGGTAATTGTAGAAATACTAGGTTTTAATTTTTTGTTTCTATCAAAAATCATATACCTATTCGAAGATTACCTACACAGATAGAAAAGATTTCTTGTTTTAAAGAAATGTATTTGTTTGAATTTATTCTTTTGGGTCAAAACATATTTCTTTGACGCCAACAATATTTACTTCATTGAATACCTACTCTAGTTTATTTGCTTGCAGATATTAATTTATTTGAAATATTTATTTAAGTGGAATAAATATATATGGATGCAAACAAAAATTACTTTCCTTTAAAGTAATATTTTTGTTTTGATTAAAAAAACGTTTCTTTACACCAATGAAATATAATTTTGATTCAAACATATAAATTTGTATATAAGGAGAGATTTATTTCGCTTAAAGTAATATTTTGTCTTTGGCTTAAAAATAGGTTTACTTCCGCCAAAGAAATTATATTTTGATTAAAATAAATATATTTGTACACAAGAAGAGATTTATTTCCTTTAAAGTAATATTTTTGTTTTGGCTTTAAAATAGGTTTACTTCCACAAAGAAATCATATTTTGATTCAAATAAATATATTTTTAATGTCATCCAACTGTATTGTTAGATGGCGCTATAAACTCTCTCCTCGCACTTCGTACATATCGAGAGTATAAAGCCGCGTGATCGACAGTACAGAACTTATAGAGTACAGTGCCTGCAGGTTCAAGTTGCGATTCCAAATCAGAGTACACTTTACTAACTTAACCTTGACTATATGTTGGGTTGGGAAGACCAAGCACTGGTCGAGGATGTGCGACATCCCAAAAAGGAGGTGACACATCATGGCGAGTCTTCCGAAAAATTCTTGTCTATTAATATTTGACGCTATAATGGAGGTGCAGCGGTATCTTGATGAACCACCAATACAGAGCAATTAAGATCCCATGAGCTGGTGGAAACATAACAGCTACAATTTTCCGCTGCTCAGCGGATTGGTATTAAAAAAAGTTTATACCCGTTGCAACATCAGTACCATATGAACGGTTATTTTCTAAATCGGACCAAATACTTACGGATCGTCGCTACAGACTACACTCACAAAAAGTGAAAGAATTATTATTTGTACATTATAACAACAGACTCTAAAATGGTCTGATGTAATGTTTATTTGCGTGTTGTGTATATGATATATTTGATTTTTTATGTATTTTTCATTATTGTATTAGAAATTGTTTTGGTTTAAAATGTTTTAGAATGTTGTTTCGTTTGTTTTAATTGATAATAAATTAGTATTATTAACTCTTTTTACTTTATCATACGCAGTATGTAAAGTATTGTAATCGTGCCGAAATTTTTTTTGAGATTTTAGCGGAAATATGTCCTTTTGGGTCCCCTGAACATATTTGACCAAGGTACAAAAAATGTCTGTGTGTGTGTGTGTGTGTGTGTGTGTGTGTGTGTGTGTGTGTGTGTCTGTGTCTGTGTCTGTGTCTGTGTCTGTGTCTGTGTCTTTGTCTTTGTCTGTGTCTGTGTCTGTGTCTGTGTCTGTGTCTGTGTCTGTGTCTGTGTCTGTGTCTGTGTCTGTGTCTCTGTGTGTGTGTGTGTGTGTGTGTGTGTGTGTGTGTGTGTGTGTGTGTGTGTGTGTGTGTGTGTGTGTGTGTGTGTGTGTGTGTGTGTGTGTGTGGTGCGTGCGTGCGTGCGTGCGTGCGTGCGTGCGTGCGTGCGTGCGTGCGTGCGTGCGTGCGTGCGTGCGTGCGTGCGTGCGTGCGTGCGTGCGTACGTGCGTGCGTGCGTGCGTGCGTGCGTGCGTGCGTGCGTGCGTGCGTGCGTGCGTGCGTGCGTGGGTGTGTGTGTGTGTGTGTGTGTGTGTGTGTGTGAGAGTGAGTGAGTGAGTGAGTGAGTGAGTGAGTGAGTGAGTGAGTGAGTGAGTGAGTGAGTGCGTGCGTGCGTGCGTGCGAGCGTGCGTGCGTGCGTGCGTGCGTGCGTGCGTGCGTGCGTGCGTGCGTGCGTGCGTGCGTGCGTGCGTGGGTGCGTGTGTGTGTGTGTGTGTGTGTGTGTGTGTGTGTGTGTGTGTGTGTGTGTGTGTGTGTGTGTGTGTGTGTGTGTGTGTGTGCCCAATTTTTGTTAATTCATTTCCGGAGAAACTACTAAAGGTATCGGCACGGAACTTCATATTTAGAACTTTCATGACCAAACTTAGAGTTGAAAAGTTTTGGTTCAAAAGGGTCCAAAGGAACTGGCTGTTTACTCTAACCCTTTTTCAAGGATTTTAGAAATGAGCCGCCATTTCTGTAATTTCGTTAAATAATAAATTAAAGCAGAGGAAATTTTGAATAATTTATGCTTATGACATTTTTTGGTAAAATTAATAGTTTAGCTGCAAGAGCAAATTCTATTTGATTGAGATCGGTCGCATCTGCATTGATTTAATACTATATAGTGACCCAGGATTTGCAAATTTTTCAGTCTAATGACAGTTCCGGTAGTGTCAAATGCTGACAGTACCGGTAGTGTCAAATGCTGATGTTTTGACATCTCACAATTAATATTAACCGTAGTTAATAGTATCAAAAGATCTCATATTGTGACACCGTGTACAGTCCTTGCCTGATGGCGTCGGATAGGCAGCGTGTTGAGCGTGTCCAAAATGCATGTGTTCTGTTTGTTTTTGGTTTGACGAAGTATGATCATGCATCGAATGGGCTGGGCGACTTGGGGTGGTTGAACATGGATAACACTAGGGTGTTGCATGCAGCAATATTGTATCATAAGGTGCTATCCACTAGGATCCCATAATACCTCATGCGGAAGATATGCTGTAGAACGTCCATAACCTTAATTTAAGATTCGGGGGTTTGTTTGCTCCACCTGCCCATCGCACTGAGCTGTATAAACGGTCATTCTCTTAGCATGTCAGTCACAATGGTCACAAGGAAGATACGAAAAATTTATAGTGAAACAGTTTCGGGGGAAAGGTGAACCGTTGGCTGTTTGCTCAACAGGGGGGACTTTAGGCATCGAGCGCACATTGAAGGCTTTTTAATTTTTATTTTTTATGGGCATGTGCGATGTTTTGTTGCGTTGGATTTGCTGCAATTACGTGTAATTAGACTCTAGATTAATATTGTTTGTTTTTGTTTTGATAAGTGCTCGGAATTATTTTTATATTATTGCTACAATTATGGCTTAGTTCTAGTTTGCGTAAGGGGTTGAGTGGAAGAGTAAGGCAATTTGGAAACAAGTGTGCTGAACTGCGCCCTAAATATAAATAATATTTTGTTGCAATTAATAGTATCTTATTTTAATAAAGGAATTATTTATTTATTTAATTGTTTATTTATCTGTTAGATCCTGGCTAACTAGTTTTATTTTAATGCAGATACGACTGATCTCAATCAAATAGATTCTCATGCAGCTAAACAATTAATTTTATATATTGTATGATAAAGTCATGTGCCTGGCCACATCAGATTTTTATAAATACGATGATGTGTTGAAAAACCGGAAGAGACAAATGAATATTGTCACCAACTTTGACCAATTTCTACTGAGAATTCTATCTACATGGCAAAGAAATGTTTGACCCAATGATGAGATCATAGTAACTTCTTCTGACAAAGGTAACAAAACCGTGATACTTAACCGGGAGGATTACCATAACAAAATGTTAAATATCTTAGGTAACGAACAGACGTACGAAAAAGTTACTACTAACCGCTTAAATAGAGTCACCAAAGAGCACCACAAAATTATTGACACCTTGACGAAAGACAATCAGATTGATACGAATATTGGGAAGAGTTTAAAATGTAGGAATGGAACCGTGGGCAGGATTTACGGTCAGGTAAAACTACACAAGGGGGATAAACCCCTCAGACCAATTATTAGCATAGTTGGTACCACTGCATACAGGACTGCTAAGTTCGTGGCCAGTTTCTGATTAGGTGAAAATTACCGGTAACACCCCATTCTACGTGAAGGATAGTTTCACACTCAGAGATGAACTGAAACGCTTAACTATTGCGCCTGAGCATGTACTTGTCAGTTTTGACATGGTGAATTTATATACAAATATAGCAACAGACTTGGTTCTTCGAATCACTCATGAAAGCTGGACGGAACTAGAGGGGTTCACTACAATCAAAGAGCAAGAATTAATTTCATTAATACAATTTATTTTTGATAATTGCTATTTCACTTTTAACAACCACTGTTACAGACAGAGGGATGAACTCCCTATGGGTTCCTCCATGTCGCCAGTCCTCTCTGCCTTGGTGTAGGACAGGCTCATCGACGGTATAGCTTCCTCGGTATATTCTTCCTCCACGATTTGTTGTTAATATTGCCGGGGAATAACATTGACAGAGTATTAAGTCAGTTCAATCATTTCCACCCCCAGATCCAATTTAGCATGGAAAAGGAAGTTGGTGGGAATATCAATTTTCTTGAGCTGAGCAGTAGTAGGCTCACAGATGGAGGCATTTGCACTGAATGGTATCGGAAGCCTACTGCATCGGTGAGATATTTGAATTTTTACTCCAATCATCCCTACCACCAAAAGACAAACATCGTCAAAATGTTGGCCAAGAGGGTTTTCCATTTTTCACACCCATCCAAGGTACAATCAGAGTTGAGCGGGGTGAGAATTATATTGACCAAAAATAGCTACCCTCGCAGGGTCTTTGATAGATATCTACGATTGACGTTCTGCCGGGTCAGGCTTGACGGGTGGTTTGTTGGATCCAGGTCACAACGAAGCGACTGACCAAGTCAAATATATACGAATGTTAGGGGTTTGTCAGATGTCCTACGGAGGACCCTAAAAACGGAACAGTACGATATAGTGTACTACCAAATCATGGCGACTTCTGCATTATACACCGTCACTAAGGACAGACTGCCGGCATCGTTACAGAGCCAACTGATATATAAGCTTACTTACCCTTGTGGTCATCACAATATTGGGCAAACAAAACAGTACATCGAGGATCGTGTCCAACAGCATCGTGCTTCCGTACGGAGGTTAAAGGAGGGCAAGCTAAAGCCTTGTGAACACACTGGAGTCACTAAGCTTATAGAAGACAACACGGACCATGACATCCAGTATCTTGATGCTAAAATATGGCTAAAATCATAGATAGAGAGCCAAACTATTATAAGCGAATATTTAGAGAGGCTATACATATTTACACAACTACCAACAATAAATTGAAGTCTGATGTCGGGGGCCACCTCGTAATGACCACGTACGCCGATCTAATAACGAGAATCAACCGAACATCGTGAATTTTGAAGTGAACTGTCATATTGAAATTGTTTATTTACCTACTTTCTTTGTGGGTTGTGTCAGTTGTGTGTTTTGTTTGTATTGCGCCTTCTGTGTGACAGATGATATCGTTGCCTTACTTACCGACTGCAAAGTTACTTCGGAATTTTGTCGTTCTATGTGCCGGCGCGCGTAGCGTCGTTCTCGTATGCGTCTCCTTTGCTCCACCATTGCGGTGACTGCACGTTTTTTTAAATTTTGTTAAACAAAATATATCCGTCGCGCTGTAATCTAGATTCGCTTGTTGCATATTGTATGTGTATTATTGACTGGGACGACTCCCCTATTTGCGATGTATGCATATTGTTATCCTATTTGTTGCCGATCTCTTCTTCTCGTATCGTGTAAGTTGCTGAAGCAGCATATCTCTTCTAGTATTTTATTTATTATATGTATAATTCTAGGCCTTGATAAAGCTGGAGACCGACCAGCGAAACGTCGGCATTGTACCAATGTATTAGAGAGAAATATACTCTTACCCTGACTCAACAGCGTTAAGTTTTTATTTAAGCTTCGTTGTTCAATTAGAACTGCTCTTCTTTTAATTCTAAGACGTCTCAGTTTGCTATACTCTATATCCATAGTCTCAAAATGAAACACTCATTGTTTTGACAGTAAAAAAGTGCTCGACCAGTAGACGTGCCTGTTATAGTCGTTTCAATGTATTTAGCGTACTTATCTGATAATCAATACTCTTAAATATTGCGTGAACGTGGCCTGTCAGTCTGTTCAAGACCCCTAGCAAAAAGGATTGACCGCAGCCTGGGCCACTATACCGTATGACTCCGCATCGTATGATTCATACATCGCTCTCCCTCCAAGCCCTTCCTTCACGATTTACTATTCCACTGCGTTAACTAACGTTAACATCGAAATTGAAAATCCGCTAAAATTTGTTAAAATCCGTTGGTGATTTTGGCCAGTGTGTAAACTTGGCCCCAGGGCTTTGTCGTTATGAGTTTTAAATATACTAGAGCGACAGTTCTGGTGTGAGGTAACAAATCCTTAGTCGGCGATTTAAAGCGTGAACTCTGCATTCTCAAGTTTAAGATATCATATTTATTACGATACAGTATTTATGTATTATCTACTCATTTGTATACGACTGGTATGTCTTTCTTTTTCTTATGATATTATACGATATTTTCATAATCGTTCCAATAAAAGGTACTCTTATATATAAGTGTGTAGACGTACTCTTATATAATCCAAATGACCAACTGTTTCAAC
This sequence comes from Melinopterus prodromus, assembly GCA_964023965.1. Taxonomy (NCBI): domain Eukaryota; kingdom Metazoa; phylum Arthropoda; class Insecta; order Coleoptera; family Scarabaeidae; genus Melinopterus; species Melinopterus prodromus. The sequence goes on along the minus strand of OZ030391.1, from coordinate 37,360,744 downwards.
AATGGGAGTTTAAACAAAAAAATTTCTGTTTTTTACTAATTTTCGGTAATCTCTCGCGGTAGTGACTGGGTTGCACAAACGACAGCTTTATTTCCAACAAATTCAACTTACCTTTTCGGCTTTATTCCGGTCTTGTGCACAGTCTGCTCAAGTTCATTCTTTATGGTTCGATACTCTTGATTTTAATAAATAACGTTTTTTACTTGTTTCTTCTTGGACTTGTACAGTTTTGTATAGATTATTATATGCTTTGCGTTTGATTTATTTAGCGATCTAAAAAAAGTTGTTATTTATTCTTCAATTTGTCTACAATTTTGTATCCACCTGGTTTTGTGATCAACATAGGATCAGTTGGAGAGAAACTAAACTTGAGAATTGTTATTTTATTTGACGATAAATATAGACCATAGATGGTGAAGTATTGCCACAATAAAGAATTTACATAGGCTGTCAATGTTACCATACCGAATACATATTCAGTTTTCAAACAAATGATATATTAACCCCATTATTACTGTTTTTTTCTATACTGCTACGTTAGTGGGATTATGTAAGTTCAACAAAAAGTTGTGTTTTGCCGTACGGCAGTTCCTTGATGGCGATCCTTACTAGATATTACACTGATACAGGCCTTGTATAGTATTTGCCGTATAGTATTTGTGGACAAGTGGACAAAACGGTCCAACGCGCATATATGATAGCCTTTGTCCGTTGAAGAAAAAAACGATTTAGCCTTAAGAAAAATATGCCCAGCATCTTCCGAAAAATATTGTTGCCAAGATTGTCCAAAAATTAAATCATAATCCATGTTTGTTTTGCCTCAAATGGTTCAAACCGAAAATTCTTTTTCAGCCAACGTTAGAAAATTCGAAAACATTGCTTCTGCTTGATTGGTGAAGGAATTGCAGATTTAAGTCATGAAGATGTAAAAAGGATCTCCTTCAGGAAGAATGTTTAAAAGGGGAGGAAATTTGGAAAAATATTGGAAATGTTGGAAAAAATTTATGCATCTACTGCAAATGTCTCGGTGGTAGAAACACTAGAAACACGGACAGCGAATCAGTAACAAACTTCATTTTAGATTATGTGAACGACGACTAGATTTGACTAAGGAATTAGAACATTTCACTCAGAATGATCCTTCAAATGTGCGCAGTGATAAATTTAAAGGAGAATTAAAAAACTGCGAGGTTTTGGCAGAATTACAAAATAAAACTACGTTCGAAAAAACAAAATGAAAATGTAGAAAGTTACGAGGATTTTCGGCCTATAAGAAGAAAAAGGGGTACAGGGGTAGTCACAATTACCGGAACACCTAAATAATTCTGCAACACATAAATTTTTGTCTAACAATTAAATCATAATCCATGTTTGCTTTTACTCAAATGGTTCAAACCGAAAATTATATTTCACCCAACGTTAGAAAATTAGAAAACATTGCTTCTGCTTGATTGGTGAAGGAATTGCAGAGTTAAGTCATGAAGATGTAAAAGAACTACTTCAGGAAGAATGTTTAAAAGGGGAGGAAATTTGGAAAAATATTGGAAATGTTGGAAAAAATTGATGCATCTACCGCAAAAGTCTCGGTGGTAGAAACACGGACAACGAATCAGTAACAAACTTCATTTTATGTGAAAAACGACTAGATTTGGCTAAGGAATTAGAACATTTCACTCAGAATGATCCTTCAAATGTGCGCAGTGATAAGTTTAACCGAGAATTAAAAAATTACAAGGTTTTGGCAGAATTACAAAATAAAACTACGTTCGAAAAAACAAAATGAAAATGTAGAAAGTAACGAGGATTTTCGGCTTATAAGAAGAAAAAGGGGTACAGGGATAGTCTCAACTACCGGAACACCTAAATAATTCTCCAACACATAAATTTTTGTCCAAAAATTAAACCATAATCCATGTTTGTTTTGCCTCAAATGGTTGAAACAGAAAATTATACTTCAACCAACGTTAGAAAATTAGAAAAAAATGCTTCTGCTTGATTGGTGAAGGAATTGCAGATTTAAGTCATGAAGATGCAAAAGAACTACTTCAGGAAGATTGTTTAAAAGGGAAGGAAATTTGGAAAAATATTGGAAATGTTGGAAAAAATTGTTGCATCTACCACAAAAGTCTCGGTGGTAGAAACACGGACAGCGAATCAGTAACAAACTTCATTTTAGATTATGTGAAAAACGACTAGATTTGGCTAAGGAATTAGAATATTTCACTCAGAATGATCCTTCAAATGTGCGCAGTGATAAGTTTAAACGAGAATTAAAAAATTGCGAGGTTTTGGCAGAATTACAAAATAAAACTACGTTCGAAAAACAAAATGAAAATGTAGAAAGTTACGAGGATTTTCGGCCTATAAGAAAAAAAAATGGGTACAGGGGTTGTCACAATTACCGGAACACCTAAATAATTGTCCAACCGTATAAAATTTCAACAAATTTTTCAAATAAGAGTTGTTTTGCTTTAAACAAAGCTATCGTTTAAATATATATTTTTTATAAATAGATGTCTAGTTTATTCTGGAAATTTGGTAATCTACCTATTTCCAATTATACCGTGTGCTCATTTCAAACGTATCCACCCTTAATAACTCTTGCGACTATTGCTTTGAGTGGAAACACGTCGATTTAGATATTGAGGGGGAAGTTCAAAAATGGTACCTAGAGAATTTTAAGTTTTATCCCTTCACCCCCCAGACACCCCACTTTGAAATTTCAAATGGCACCCCTTACCTTGTGATATATCATTTGAAAGGGCACAAAATTCTCTACTCAACCATGATATAAAAATGAAATGGATCCATTGGTTCTTAAGATAGACTACACAGAAGATGGAAGGTATGAAATCAATTATTATTAGCGGAACATTGCGGATTGGATACCCTGTTGAATTAAATTACAGTCCTAAGGAATAAAAATTTAAAATTAATAAAATAAGACATAAGAAATTATTTTATGGTTTATGTTCGAAATGGCCACCATTATTTGCTAGACAAAAATACATTCTAACGATCTCCATGGGTTAAAAAGGATAAAAGGATGGGTTAAAAAGGATAAAAGGAAGAATAACAAACTCAATCTCCTACGCAAGAGGAAGAACAAACCGTGCTCCACAGCTTCACATCCAAAGGTGACCCCACTGGGCACGTTGGTAACCCAACGTACCGTACTTGACCAACCAGACTAGTATTTCTTTCTCCGAAGATGAGCTTGCTCTTCTCGCCTGCGGTTACAAGTTTGCCCTATCACCAAAAGTTGATCCACCACTCACTTCGGTGGATATAGACGCCCCTCTCAGCAGGCACCCTCATTGTGACCACATTCAAATTCAAATTCTTTATTAGCCATTAATCATAAACAAATACAAAGAAAATAAAAGCAATGGTATAAGGCACGTCAACAATACAAAATATGAAATTAGAGGAAATGATACATACAGATTAAGCAGTATTTAAATCTAATACAAACTCTTTGATGGAATAGTACGCTTTTGATATTAGAAAAACTTTCAATGTTCGCTTGAACATCACGTAGGACAATTAATAATGCTTTGGAAGTCTATTATACAATCCAGTTGGTGCAATGGCGGGACTATTAGCGAGTACGTCAGTTCTAGCATATGGTAAATAAAGGGCATCACTATTACGGGTGTTATAACTGTGGATACAGGTGTGAGTTTGATATTTCGCTTGATTTTTCTTAATATGCAAACAGGAGACAAAGATGTACACTGCCGGCGCAGTCAGTACGTTCAACTGGAAAATACATGACACTCTCGAACCAACAGAAACCATCTCGCGGATAATGCTTTTTTGAGCAAGTAGGATATTTTCCATGTGAGCAGATGAACCCCAGCAAATAATTCCATACGATATCCATTATAAGTGATATCGTACTTGCATTGTTGTAATGTATGAGAGCGTTTATGTTGAGAAAACCAACGATTTCTTAAGTGACAATAACGATATACAATTGAAGAAAGACCCTTTGAGCTCACTCATTTCTAGAACAAGAAGTGTTATCGCGGATTGTAAATCCACCCTTGGCTCTCTGTCTCCTGGCACCTGGTCCTTTATGCCTATGAACCCTGCCATCCCCACCCTGTATTCTCTGCCAAAGGTACACAAACCTGGCACACCCATACGTCCTATCACTAGCTCGCGAAACTCCCCGACCCAGAAACTGTCAAAAGTAATTTTGAATGTGTTTCGTGAGGTCGCCTTTGCACCCACGTACTCAGTTGTAAACTCATACCACTTTTCAGAGACTATTAAGAATTTGGATCTCACTGGCTGTACCATTGCTTCCTTTGATGTTCAAAACCTCTATACAAATGTACCACTCGACCTCACTTTGGACCTGGCTAGCAGTCTCTTTACAGACCATTTTCAAGACCCCCAGGAAGGTTCAACACCTGAATAGGTTTCTCGGACACGTGGTGAGAGAGAACTTCTGTTCCTTTAATGGTAATTATTACACTGTCAAGGACGGCCTGCCAATGGGTCTTAATATCTCAGGTTTGCTTGCGGAGCTTTTCCTCGATCACATTGAAGGTTCCCATATTATCTCTCCCAAATGCCCTTTCCGTGACAAAATCGTCAAATGGGTGCGGTACGTTGACGATGTCTTTTGTGTTTGGCACGAAGACAATCTTTCTTTGAACCAATTACTCTTATATATTAATGGCATCCACCCAAAACTCCACTCCACTCTCGAAGTAGAAAAGGATGGCAAGGTCCCGTTTCTGGACCTCATGTTGGAAAAAATTGATAACAAATTTAGTTTCGATATCTACCGTAAAGCTACCTCTGTCCCGTCTCTAATCCCCTATGATTCGTACCACCCCTTGCCTCACCGGCCGGCTGCCATAAAGACTTATGTTCATAGATGCTTAAATTTACCATTACATCTTACGTCTAGACTGAATGAGCTAAATTACATACGTGAATTAGCTTCCACACACGGTTTCCCACACAGGCTCACTAACATAATAATTTATAGAGGTCTCCTTAAGATAGACTCACTGTTTTGTCACCTTTCTCCACCGGGTCCTCCACCCATTCGCATGTCCTTCCCATACAATGTTTTATCTCACCAACTTGGTCGCATCCTACCCGTTTTTAAAAGTCGAATGCAAATTTTAAAATTACTTTCCTATTATCGTTACAAAAAACCGACATAGGAGATCAAAACGGCATTTATTTGGTGGAGTGTACGCATTGTGACGCAAAGTATGTGGGACAAACAGGCAGAAGATTATCAACGAGAATGACAGAGCATCGTAGACAACAGACTTCCAACTTATTTAAACACCACTTGGAGACCGGCCATAAATTAGATTACGAAAACGTAAAACTACTGCACAGATGTGATAAAGGCCCAAAAATGGATCTGCTTGAATCTCTTGAAATCACCAGGTACAAAAGAAAAACGGATACAGTTTTGATCAACGACCAACTATGTCTTAATTATAAACCGTTATTTACATTTTTGTGATATCTTAGCCCCTACTAGGTAGACCGCCAGTCTCGCTGTGCTGCCCCGTTGGTTTCGCACTGTGGTGCTGTTCAATTTGGTGTTTTTCACTTTTGTGGTTACATAATACCGCCATTTCAATGTTGTTATGTATAGATGCTGTACGGTATCCGTGTTTTGATGATCGTTTTGTGTGTTCTTCTGATTAATTGGCCGTAATTAACGTTTGTATTTTCATATTGTGATTGTTTCTAATGTTAGCATTTGTAGATTCGGCTGATGATGACCTCTGTGCAGGTCGAAACCGGTACCGAGGAGATTTTGATTAAATATATTGCAGAGTTTCGAAGATTACGAATACAAGTTTTTTACTATCATATTTGTTTTCCCAACAATTTAAATTAGCTAAAATTTCGGGCCACTCTGGGTTACATGTAAAAGTAATAATAAATCAGGGCGTCCATACTTTGCCACTATAGCCATAGCATCTTGAAAATGCTGTTGCATTGCTCTCGGACTGCCGACAAATGATGACGGTAGAATTATTGCACGGCCAACATTTTGACCCTCGCCATCAGCACCTTGTCGAACTCTTTGTAATTAATCCAATAATCCATCATAATCCTGAGCACGTATTTTTTTTAATTTAATCTAAGAAATAACAAACGGTCAAACTGTTGACTAAGTCGTCCGGAACTTATGAGTGGATTAAAACTACTTCGGATAGCTAATAAACGGTAAGTGGTAAATTCTAATCTGCTGACGCGGTTTCTTTTTAATCCGATACACGAAGAAAATTGTATATCAGTTTGCCAACCTAATTCGCCATTTGGAAAAAGCAACGGAAAACGGGTTTGTAATGTTTAATTTTCTAAGAGCAGTCGGATTTTCCCGTGAAAACACCCGGAAATCGTGAAGTGGAGGTAGTTCACCATTAATTCCTCATACACTACTGACACCTCCGCATTTTTATCTGGAATATTATAACGACGTCTGTCTAAATTTTTGTTCGAAAATGGTCAAATATACAGGGTCTCCCACGACGAGCTGCCATTAGAAGTATATGGAGATTGGAGAACCAAATGAAATGACAGATTGAAAATTTGTGGACTTATTCTGTTGGACAGGATCGTCTCAACTAAAATATTTTGGGTTTTCGGTTACTTCCGGTTACACCGGAAATGATCTGAACTTTTATATTTCAAATGGAACACCTGTATTTTATCACATTTTTGAAATCTTAATTAAATTTTCGATTAATTTTATGTTACATTCCCTATACCTAACATGTGTCATTTTTGAGATAGGTATTCATATTTTTGATTAAAAACTGACAGCTGCACGGTTATTTTCAATTACTTATAAATTATCCCCTGTGAACGTTGGAAAAAAGTTGTCCGGCAAAATTGTTGTGAAGGTAACGTATTATCAACAAATCGGTAGAAGTCTTCTAGAAGTTATACAGGCTGTTCAAAGTATAACTTCAAAGTTGAATTCGAGAAAAGTACTAAAAGTCGATTTTTTCAAATGGCAACCCTAACAAATTAATACATTTCTCAATTCTATGGAAAATTTTAGATCAACTTTGTGTACAATGTCCTATACCTAAAATGTACTTGTACCTACTGAAATCGATTTGTAAACATCACAGTAGAAATTGCAAACATTGCCAAATCTAGATTGCTTTTGAAAACAATTGAACAATGTGGAAAAACACAACTTTATTAAACAAGTTTCTCGGTAATTTTTCATTATAATTAATTTAGTAATTATAAAATTATAAGCCTACAATAAAGTACACTATTAAAAATAAAACCAAATTGTAAGGTAATTTTAAAAAAATGCTTAATCAATTTCAGTAACTGTTTAATAACATTGCCGTTTTCCGCTAAACATGCTTTAATTCTTTTTAACGCATTACTGTTGGTGGCGTCCCTGATTGAGGGTTTTCATAAACTACGTCTTTAATAGCTCCCGAAATTAATAAATCCATTGGTGTCAAGTCGGGGGAACGTGGTGGATATTTGTATGGCCCATTAAGCGGATTCCACCAATTGCCGATTATCGCTCGTTAAGCAAGCGTCTTACTGCAACTGTTATCTGCGCTGGAGCACCGTCCATTTGAAACCACCCAATAATGGAGGACCCAATAACTGATAAGGAAAACATGAAAGATAGACTTCCAGCTGCCTTCAATGAGTTATATGCTAACTCTATCAGGGACGCCACCAACAATAATATGATAAAAGGAATAGTAGCATGTTTAGCGAAAAACGGCAACATTTTTGAACAGTTACTGAAATAGAATTAAGCGTTTTTTTACTTTCTTAACCTTTTCTTTTATTTTTAATATTGTGTTTTATTGTAGGCGTATAATTTTATAAATACTAAACCAATCATAATGAAAAATGACCTAAAAAACTTGTTTTATTAAAAAGTTCTGTTTATTCCAACTTGTTCAGTTGTTTTCAACGCAATCTAGATTTGGCAATATGTGCAATTTCCACTGTGATGTTTAAAAATCGATTTAAGTAGGTACATTTACATTTTAGGTATAGGACATTGCATACAAAGTTGATCTAAAATTTTCCATAGAATTCAGAAATGTACTCATATGTTAGGGTTGCCATTTGAAAAGATCGACTTTTAATACTATTCTCGAATTCAACTTTGATCTTATAATTTGAACACCCTGTATAACTTTTAGAAGAGTTCTACCGATGTGTCGATAATACGTTACCTTCACAACAATTTCGCCGGACAACTTTTTTCCAACTGTCAAAGGGGATAGTTTATAAGTAATTGAAAGTAACCGTGCAGCTGTCATTTTTTAATGAAAGCAATTAATATCTCAAAAATGGCACATGTTAGGTATACGGAATGTAACATAAAATTGATCTAAAATTTAATGAAGATTTTAAAATAGCGATAAAATACAGGGTGTTCCATTTGAAATATAAAAGATGACATCATTTCCGGTGTAACCGGAAGTAACCGAAAACTCAAAATATTTTAGTTGAGACAATCGTGTCCAACAATATAAGTCCACAAGTTTTCAATCTGTCATTTCATTTGGTTCTCCATATACTTCTAATGGCAGCTCGTCGTGGGAGACCCTGTATTGTAGGTACGTACTTCACTTTCGTTTCATTTCCCGGAATAACGCGTTCTACTAATTCTTGTCGTTCTAATTCTTCGACTTCTTTTAAATTATATGCATATATGCATACTCTTTAGCGTATGGATTATTTTCTCGCAACAACTTTTCAATTTGGTTAATTAATGTAGCACACCTTCCATTCCGTAATCGCTTCGAACGATGCGAAAAGGACTCGTCGGCTCCTAGAAAATATAACTGTCCATATTTTGGATTATCTAGTGTCGGAATAACATCGCGAACGGCATGATAAAAAAACTCGATAATATAAATACTGGAAGAATTAACGCCTGGTGGCTGATGAACTGTAGCTCCGAAACACGCAAAAGCAAACATGTTATTATATATCATTATATGACGATGAAACCGTTTTGAATATTTTTTTACTTTGAATTCGCCGTCGACACCTGCTATTAGTTCTTTTAGATATGAATTATATTCAAGTTCCGGTAGTTTTATCAAACCTTGTGGACAGCAATGCTTATTTTCGCCATCAAAGAACTGTGCATCGCAATGTTCGCAAATATTAATTAACGGGCCGATATCATGCATCCGAACTGTATTTTTACCTACAGTAGACGCACAGTTTATAGCAATTGGTACCTGTGTCTGTTGTTCAACTATAGAATGTATGTGTTCCTCATCTGTAGAATCTTCATCTGTAGAATCTATGTATGACAGCTCTGATGCATTTATGTCTTCAATTAGCGTTATTCCAGTTAAATTATATTGATTCCCAGTTTTATTACGACACGCTCGTGCAATATATAAATTGTTAATTATTTTTTTATGTAACATTTCAATGTTACAAAAAGTTATAACGCACGCCAATCCGTTGGCGCAAGGAGAACCGCACTCATTGCGGGAATGAGAATCAAAATAAAAATACAAGTTTTTCTTTTTCAATAGTGCTACTGATTGACCATTAGTCGTTAACGCTCCGCAATCATATTCTATAAATAGTCATTCTGATCAACAGGCTAGGAAATGCATTGTTATCGTTATAATGTAAAAAACCATACGCATTTTCATGAACGGAAAATTTTACATACTCATCAAAAATATCAATTTCATTAAATAATTCAATCGCAGCCAAGTGGGCGATATTTTGATTTTGAATGCTTAATCGTGAACGGCGCGCGCACCAGCAAGTAAAATGTTATCTATAGTCGCTGTATTCCAAGTTGTAATATCGCTTAAGAAAAAGGCTACGCATGCCGTCGCAGCATTTGCTGTGCACTGACTACCACGACTTTTTATGCCAAATTTTTTATTAGCTTTATTAAAAGATCCGCGGACTATAATTATTTCCCTGGAGATATGATTGATATTGTCATCGTCGTTGACGGCACGTGATATTTTTGGAATTTTGGCAGGCTTAGGAATCGATTGTGATTCAGTATGTTCAGTCGAAATTCTCTTTTGTTTTTTCGCAATGCGCACATCTTCTATAATTGTATTATTTTTATTTTTAGATTGTCAATAGCAATTTCATCCGTTACCAATACGGCTGTTAAATTATATAAATTTTGATTTTCGTTAGTACTATCTTGAATATCTAAATTGTCAATTAGTTTCTGATGAAATGTTTCTATATTATAGAAAGTAATTACACAAGCCAAGACAACTCGTCAGCACAAGGTGATCCGCACTTATCTTGGGAATGAGAATCCAAATATAAATAAGTATCGTTATTTTTTAAAATTGCTTCAGATTGACCGTTCGTTGTTAGCACTCCGCATGAATATGAAGACAAAAAAACGTGTCAATCCGACCAACAGGCTTGGAAATGCATCGCAGTCGCCATTTCTATCATTAAGCAAATAACCACCAACGTCTTCCTGAATGGTAAATGGGACGTGTTTATCAAATAATGATTTTTTGTATATAATTCAGCCATCGCCAAGTGACAAACATTTTGATTAGGTAAATTTAATGCGGTCCAAGTAAAGTAAAAGTACATCTACTGTCGCTGTATCCTAAGTAGAAATATTACTTTAAAAAGAGGCTACACAAGCAGTCGCAGCATTTGCTGTACATTGATTTTGAGCCCTGAATTGGTCGCTCGCTTGATTAAACGACCTACGAATTATAGAAAATTGTATAGAAATATTGACATCGTCATCATTGACGACAACCGAAGACAGTTTTGATACTTTTGGTTTCGTCCTCTTTCTTCTTGTGAGTTGTGGTGTACTTTTCTTCGGCATTTTGATTTAATAACTAAATATGGAACTACAAAGAATCTGTTAATCAATACCGTGCCTTCAAAGAATTTTTTTGATAAAAGTAAACTGTTATTTCATGATATGATTGCCAAGATGTGATAATAATAATAATAGAAATTTATTTCTAAACTAAATTATTTTACAACCTAGGTTACCGTTTTCTTTTTATTTTTGCGGAACCTTTGAATTTAAAATAAGACGCTGAAAAAAAAACAACAAAGAATATTCTAATCGAAATTCATTTCAATTGTTTTTCACGTTTAGGATGAAATTGTAGTATTTCACTAATAAAATAAAAATAAAATAAGTTCTGTAAATTTTTAAATTACTGCAAAGATACTGTAATTTCCCAGGAATATGTGTGAAATATGTGAATTATGTAAAAAACGGCAATATAGAGTATGAAATAACCACTCATGTTACAATAGAAAAAGGCAAATAGTTTCATTTTTGCTATAGTATTCATTCTTTATTTTTTACAATACCTTAAAAAGTTTTTCAACAGTTTTAAATATTAAAAAAAGGAAAAACACAAACAGTATCCTTTACTTTATTATTATAAAACATAAATAAATTAATTTTAAATTAAGTTTAGCAAATATGAATATTAATAATAAAATAAATGCAAGAATTAAGAAACATTCATTCTGAGTAAACAGTTTCATAGACAAGTATTGATTTTCTTAAGATTTTAAAGCAGTTTAAAATACGATATTGTTAGTATTTCAAGCTACTGTATTTTTTAAGGCATTCATGAATTAAAATCCATATGATACATTTTACGCCGAATGATATCCGAAATGTAACACCAAATTCTAAGTAACAAATACGAAATATATTTTAATTATTTTGCAATGTCAAGCTTTTATAATAATAAGAAAAATAATAAAAATCTTGCTTACATACATAATTTAGCACTAATATAATTCGGTGTAAAAATTAAAAGCAATACCAAATTCCAAAGTAAAATATACGAAATAAATTTTAATTGTTTTGCATTGTCAAGTTTTTATTGGAACTTAGAACTCATCTATTTCATTTAATTATTATTTTTATTATAAAATAATAAAATGCGGTAAAGAAATTTTTAATTTTATTTCAAAGTTTCTAGTCAACTTTTTTATTATAATTTTATTGTGATATTAATTTTCGCCAAGATAATGTTTTTGACGTGATTGCTCTGATTTTTAATTAACAGAAATTTGAAGAAACAACAAACTCAACATGTTTAAGAAGTCGGCCCTTCAAAAACTGATAAAACAAAAGAATGTAATAAATATAGTCAACGTTTCCGTAAAACAAAATCCCTCTTAGTTAAAAACATGTATTTTATTGTTGTTGTTTTTAATAAAACTTTTTTTATTGGTTCGTTGGTTGAGATATTGAATTTAGAAACGTATTTTTAAAACAAGCGAAATTTTTTATAAAAATTGGAAAATCGGAAGGAAAAGGGTTGCCAACACTGCGCACACGAGTGTCGATCAGGGGCAGGGGGCTGGGGAAACCTACCCGCTTAGACTTATAAAATAAAGGGAAAGATGTAATATATAGAAATTGGAAATGTATTAACTTTCTTAACTTACGGACATACCTGTACATTAGTTGTAGTATGTATATAGTTTGCTATACGTAGAATTAGCCAGTAACGTGACAGTAATGATCAATACAGCCTGTAATGTACAGCCGTGGAAAATTCTATGGTAACAGTCCCGCCGCTAGTGTACACCAAACGTAGGTCAGAGATTGTTGGTCGTCGGATACCTACCTGCTAACGTCATAAAACCAAAGGGTCACTTTTGTTTCGTTTCGTTTTATTTTTCTGTATCTATGGAATGAAATCGAATTTCGTCTATTTATATGTTTCCGATATCCGAAACTGACAAAAGTGCACTGTAATATTTAATGTATTTTTGCATGTAGTCGTAAATCGTATTTGCCCCTGTTTCTACTTTGCTGCACATATGCCCTTTAGCACTGATACTACAGTGTTGTTCAGCATTTTAGCTTAATTATAAAAATGTTGTTATTTTTATGTTTATTAAAATTATATCTTTACGTTCTATAATAACATACACACACAATTGTCTTTTATGTGTGCCATGTAAGGGCAGGATTTACAATCCAATATGAATGATATCACATCAGAACGATATGCGATAACTTTGAAAAAATTATATAATAAAATCATTGAAATTTCAATCTATATTTAGGTTACTCAATTGTTTTCGCCGTATTGCAAAAGTTTCAAGTCCACTAGTTCCTTGTATAATATTTTGTATTGCGGCCGACCTACCGGACTATCAAGCACAAAGGTAGGTATGTTTATTACACTATGGGTCGCGTTCTGTTCCTTAATTTACTACTGAATACAAAAACATATCGTGTATAACACCTAGGATACAAACAAAAAACACTTCAATTATTAATCTAGGCAGCTATTTGATTAAAAATCGTAAATTTGAGACAACCACAATTAAATCGATTTTGGCTGATACAACAACAAATGATTTTGCTTGTTTTCTTAGTGCAACAAATTGACGATACATATGTTCCGTTTATATTGTCATAAATGTATCATTTCCTAAAACATCAGGTCATACCAACCTCAACAAGATATGAAATAAAGCCACTCCTCCAAATTTATATCAACCTCCAACCTAACAGAACACTTCTCTTATTTAATACATGCTTATGTTATTCCTATATTATTAAATGTTTGTTTTTATATTATTACATATATTTATGTTATGTTATTACAAATATCATTTTTTTACTGTTATACATCTATCTATTATTTTTATCTATACTATACTCATGTTATATTATATTATTTTTGATGAATACATAAATATATGCAATTTTCATTACTTACCATAACGTAAATTAAATAAATATAAAACATTTTGAGATAAAAGTATATTATTTCGGTCTGCGACAAAGTAGAAACCGAGAAAAATGAGTTTTTTCACTTACAGGAACTTCCTATCTGGAATTACCTCCTTCAAAAATTATTGACAGCGGATATCGGATGCAGTAATCGGTTTGCCTTGATGAATACACCGACGTAGCCATGATGATGAAGTATTTTAATATGTGCGTAATTAAAACTTTTACAGATAACTAACGTTACTATGTATTTTAGTATAAATGAAATAATACTGCAATTGCATATCGAAACAAAAATATTATCGAATAACAATCTTTAGCTACGAGCGGCAGTTTCACTCCGAATATCGAAAATATATTATATAAATACGAAACTCATATTCATACCATCTATATAAAGAATACTTACAATGAAATGAAACAGAAGTGACCCTTCGTTTTTATGACTACCAGGTAGGTATACGACGACCGACAATCTCCGACCTATGTTTGGTGTACACTAGCGGCGGGCATGTTACCATAGAATTTTCCACGGCTGTACAATGTACTTATGTGAGTAGTGTTTGTGCTTGTTAATAAACGTATTCAATAACAAAGCATTCTTATTCTTAATACAACAGGTACTGACCATGCCAGGCTGGTGGAAGGTGTTTTTCAAACTGCGGATAGCATATCAAAATGTAATTAGAAGAATTAGACATACAAACAATCTCAAAAACCTTCGTACACTATGCGGAAATACGAAATTCAAGAAATTTTGAAATAGAAATAATGTTAAATATTTTTATTCTATCCATCCGTTTACAAATGATATATACTTATGAACGAAATACGTTTTTTAAGAATCTTTTAATCGATATTTTACTTACTTCCCAGTGTTCCAATAGAGTTGAAATCTGCAAAAGCTGTTGACAGATTTTAGGTGACAAAACATGAAAAATGCAGGAAAAAAAATTAAAAAATTTTGAAAATGTTTTTTGTGCGTTTTTTATAAGGCGGTGTTTTTAACTTATTATTTGCTGTTTATTATTTAAGATGATTCGCTGTGTATTATGTACCAATCATGTAATCGATATTTTACTTACTTCCCATGGCTAATCGAGTTGAAATTTTGCATGTGGACAAATTTGACAAATTTCTGACGACAACGCATGAAACAATAAAAAAAATATTTTTACTTAAATAAATTTATTACACGAATAAATCAAGCTTATAACTAATAATTTAGGTTAAAGTAAAAAAGAAATCCGATTTCCTTTCTTTTTTTTCTGAAGTTATTTTACTATTTTATAATTTTTTTTTCTTGTTATGCATGTTTTTGTCCTTTTCCACAATATTTTTTAAATGAAAAGCTATATAGTTTCTGAACCAGCACCCCCACTAACCTTAGTTACGAGCCGCCACTGATTAATTGTTTACCAATAATTCTGACAGGCACTTATTGTTTTCTAAAAATTAATTTTTTTTAAGTTACAGTAAATTTTAAGTATTCTTGTTATTTAAAGTCAATAAATAACGTGAACCGGCATTGGAAATATTGAAAACAAATAATTTTGATTTTTATCATTACATCTGACAGGTATTTTTGTTTTCTTAACATTAAATCCTTTTAAATAGCAGATAATTTTAAGTAATCTTGTCACTTGCGGTACGTTCAAATTCAACCCATGGCTACGTCGAGCATTTGAAATTCATTGAAAAACCCCATTATCTGAATGAATTTCAAATGCCCGATGTCGGACACCGTTGAATCTGAATGCACTCTTCAAGTCAATAAATAATGTGCGTACGAATCTGTAACAATCATTGCAATTTATTACTATTTTCACGACACTATTCATAATATCAGGGTTCCGCAAAAACTCGGTTGAATAACGCTGATCTACATTATCGAACTATTAGGCCAAAAGCTGGTAAACATTCGTTTTTATACAACTTAAAATTTTTCATAAATACACCTTGTATTAAGCAAGGTTACTCCGGTCAAAATCCTTCTGAAAAGCACCTCTAGCGTGCACGTTTGCGATTTTTTCCTTTTACCGTAAAATGGTCATGATATACTGTATTTGAGAAAAAACGGAATATACAGCGTGTCCAGGAAGGTCCGCTATATATAAAAAAAAAATGATTATCCATTTCTCAGAAAATTTTATTGTTTATTAAAATTGGCGGCGTGTATGACACCAAAACGGCAACCGTCAAATATGCAAATTTCGGTGCCATATACCTAGCGATTCAGAATATATGAATATGTGATAAGAGTAAAGTACATTTATTAAACTTTAAACTTAATTACACTAAACTATATTTCGAAATGTTGTTTAGAAGTAAAAATTATATTTAAATATAAAGTCACAACCACATATCTTTGTTTTTTTTATTTTTTTTTGTTTTATGACAGATATTAGTAAATGCAAGTCGTTTATTTTACTCGCCCAGATCTTGTCTGTAGTAAGTTGTTCGTTCAATGTTTGTCATTTTGTCTCTGTTATGATATTTATTTTATTTTAGATTATTGTACACTCGACTCGATAAGTTAACCTCACTTTTGAGATTAAATTTTGCATTGGAGCATAGTTCCCCTTGCAATTCAGTATTGTTTAATGTTGGAATACTGGAGATAGATTGTTGAAGATCTCATTGTGGTACTAACACTCTATCGCTGATTATTGTTCGCCATAGACTTAACCTCGACACGAGATAGCTGACTACACCGATAACTGTCACCGCCCCAGTTATGATATACCTTACGTTTGCACTGTAGTTTTCTTGACAGTGAGTATCTCTGTCGCGATAAGCTATGAGATTTTATTGTGTCTGTTTAATCCTTTTAGTGTTGATTTGATGATGATGCCCGGAGCATCGAAATCGATTGTCACACGACTATTCGAATGAATAAATAACCTCCATATGAACTTCAAGAGTTGTTTTATTTATATATCAGACAATAGTCAAAGCTAGTAGATAGATGACAGTATCCAAAGGTATTAGATTCACTATACAGGATGTTCATAATACTTAGTAAATTTTGATGTTTTTCAAAACGCTTTTCCTTAAGTTTTTTAAATGGAACATCCTGTGCTAGTTGAATTGCTCATCAGGTTCCCTTTAATTTATGTCAAATATGTCATATGTCCAATTTTAGTAGTTTTCGTGATATTTACAATTTAAAGAAAAATGTGAAATGTTATCTAAATATACTATTATTTTCATGTACTTTCTTTTTTTTGTCTCTTAGTTGTAAAAAAACAGTAATAGTATGTTCACATATAATTTAAGAAGAAAAAAGACTTTAATACTATTAGCGTTTATTAAAAATACCTTTTTGCTTAGTAAAGTATTTGAAGCAAATTCAGAGACAAACTATAAACACTTAATAAACATTGCAGAACAAGTAACTATTATTTTAATTAATATTTGGAAGTTGTTAATAATGACGCTCCTTTTTTCTTCTGCAAGCATTAACGCGCTATAAAAAAGATCTTGAGATATTTCTTAACATGTACCTGTTATTTACTCTAAGGTTGTCAAAAACATTGGTTACTTATACGTCTTCTGGTGTAGTAGGTGCTGATTGGTATACCAGCTCCTTCACATATCCCTATAAAAAGAAATCGAGACCACAAGGAGACTTTGGTGGCCAAATGTAGGACCCCCTCTGGTTCTTATTTTGTGCTGGTAATTAATATAACCTGTTCCTTCAAATTGCAACCGAACCCTGTCTATAACATTTGGTTGGGGATGCAGTCTATCAGGATATCACTGTTCATACAATCTAGATTCTAGATGATACTAATTTCTGTCGGCTTCGCCGTCATGTTAATTAATTCTTCTTTGCTACAGTTATAACTCATCGTTCAGGGAAAATACAAATATTGTTACTAATTTTGACAGCAATAACTTATTGAGTGTCGTTAGATCTCAATTGTTTGTTTCTATGATTAATTAATGCTATTAGTATTAATTACCGTATTTTTAAGTTGTATTTTACAGTATTACTGATTTACAAATAAGATAAAACAAAAAATAACAAAAAAAGAATGGCATTATTAGATAATATTACACATTTTTCTTTAAATTGTAAATATCACGAAAACTACTACAATTGGACATATGGCATACTTAACATAAATTAAAGGCAACTGGGGGGGCAATTGAACTAGCACATAATATACTCAAGGAAAAGCCATTTGAAAAACATCAAAATTTACTAAGTTTTATGAACAACCTGTATAGTGAATCTAATATCTTTTGATACTATCACCTATCTACTGGCTTTGACTATTGTCTTACATAGTTTAACGGCAAAATCTGCAACAATGTCCTTTTTACATAGTTTTAAAGAAGATCTTGCAATGGGCATATTTTGGGGAAATAATTGAATATCTCAAGAACTATTAACGCTGACAGCAACCTATACGGTTGGATAAACAAATTTATTAGTATTGATATAATAATAAAATATACAGGGCGTTCCATTTTAAAAAATGTACATATTTTCCGTCACGCCTAAATGCAACACCCTGTATAAATGAAAATATTTTTACGTTATAGAAACTAGTGAGTCAAACAAGTTTTCTGTAAAACATTTTTTTCTTTCTCTAACGATTTAGTAGCTATCGACCGCCGGGATACTAATAACTCACCCTGTATATTATGTAAATTCTGGTCTGATTAAAAATAACGAAACAAAACCGTTGCTCACTCTTAGGTTAAGAATAACTACATCCTATATAGGTACTCCTAAATAAGTTCAGATACAAACTAAAAACTCACCAATTCGGAGCGATGATACGTCCTTTTCACGTTTTGTAACAAACGGTTATTATATAAATACACTTTGAAATTAATGTAGATCCGTAAAATAGTCACTACAGATCGCCAGTAAACGGCCAGTAACATGTATTGTGTAATATGAGAAAAACAATTGAATACAGCTGCCGGTACAACAAGATCAAATCAGCAACTACCTATAGCAAAATTATAGTAAAATTAATCAGCAACTACCTACAGTAAATTATTGCTATATATTTAATTAATATATAATGCAATATGATTATTTAAATCATATTGCAATGTTTATTTTATTATCACAAAATAAATTTATCAAATTAGTTCTTTATGGGTATGTTAATTGTTGAAGTCAGCGCTGGGCAATCGATGGGTCGCAACCTCAAAGAACGGAGCGAAAGTACATGGAACTGCCGTGAGTGAGAAAAAGATAGCGAGATTAGATTGCGCACCTCTCATTTAAGTGACTTTTTAAGTGTTGGTAGCATTGTTACACCGCCGTAAAAATCAGTTAAAATTTAAATATAACTTCATAATTGTAACCGCCAACCGCCTAAGCCTGACTGAAGAACACGGACATGGAAAATTTATACAATAACTCAGTTTTTACAGGCAGCAGCATTTTTCGCAGAATGCTTGGCGCATTTGGTAAAAAGCGTTATGGACCATCGCAGAATAATAATATTTTAAATATATAATAATTTTTAGATAAACCGTGGTTCTATAGTGGAAACAGAAAAAGGAGCCAACCGCCTAAGCCTGACTTAAGAACATGGACATGGAAAATTTATACAATAACTCAGTTGTTATAGGAGGCAGTAGCAATTTTCGCAGAATGCTTGGCGCATTTGGTAAAAAGCGATATGGACAATCGCAGAATAATAATATTTTAAATATATAATAATTTTTAGATAAACCGTGGTTCTATAGTGGAAACAGAAAAAGGAGCCAACCGCCTAAGCCTGACTGAAGAACATGGACATGGAAAATGTATACAATAACTCAGTTTTTATAGGCAGTAGCAATTTTCGCAGAATGCTTGGCGCATTTGGTAAAAAGCGATATGGACAGTCGTAGAATAATAATATTTTAAGTATATAATAATTTTTAGAAAAACCGTGGTTCTATAGTGGAAACAGAAAAAGGAGCCAACCGCCTAAGCATGACTGAAGAACATGGATATGGAAAATGTATACAATAACTCAGTTTTTAGAGGCAGTAGCAATTTTCGCAGAATGCTTGGCGCATTTGGTAAAAAGCGATATGGACAATCGCAGAATAATAATATTTTAAATATATAATAATTTTTAGATAAACCGTGGTTCTATAGTGGAAACAAAAAGGAGTCAACCGCCTAAGCCTGACTGAAGAACATGGACATGGAAAATTTATACAATAACTCAGTTTTTACAGGCAGCAGCAATTTTCGCAGAATGCTTAGCGCATTTGGTAAAAAGCGTTATGGACCATCGCAGAATAATAATATTTTAAATATATAATAATTTTTAGATAAACCGTGGTTCTATAGTGGAAACAGAAAAAGGAGCCAACCGCCTAAGCCTGACTTAAGAACATGGACATGGAAAATTTATACAATAACTCAGTTGTTATAGGCAGTAGCAATTTTCGCAGAATGCTTGGCGCATTTGGTAAAAAGCGATATGGACAATCGCAGAATAATAATATTTTAAATATATAATAATTTTTAGATAAACCGTGGTTCTATAGTGGAAACAGAAAAAGGAGCCAACCGCCTAAGCCTGACTGAAGAACATGGACATGGAAAATGTATACAATAACTCAGTTTTTATAGGCAGTAGCAATTTTCGCAGAATGCTTGGCGCATTTGGTAAAAAGCGATATGGACAGTCGCAGAATAATAATATTTTAAGTATATAATAATTTTTAGAAAAACCGTGGTTCTATAGTGGAAACAGAAAAAGGAGCCAACCGCCTAAGCCTGACTGAAGAACATGGACATGGAAAATGTATACAATAACTCAGTTTTTATAGGCAGTAGCAATTTTCGCAGAATGCTTGGCGCATTTCGTAAAAATCGATATGGACAATCGCAGAATAATAATATTTTAAATATATAATAATTTTTAGATAAACCGTGGTTCTATAGTGAAAACAGAAAAAGGAGCCAACCGCCTAAGCCTGGCTGAAGCTAAGCCTGGCTGAAGAACATGGTCATGGAAAATGTATACAATAACTCAGTTTTTATAGACAGTAGGAATTTTCGCAGAATGCTTGGCGCATTTGGTAAAAATCGATATGGACAATCGCAGAATAATAATATTTTAAATATATAATAATTTTTAGATAAACCGTGGTTCTATAGTGGAAACAGAAAAAGGAGCCAACCGCCTAAGCCTGACTGAAGAACATGGACATGGAAAATGTATACAATAACTCAGTTTTTATAGGCAGTAGCAATTTTCGCAGAATGCTTGGCGCATTTGGTAAAAAGCGATATGGACAATCGCAGAATCATAATATTTTAAATATATAATAATTTTTAGATAAACCGTAGTTCTATAGTGGAAACAAAAAGGAGTCAACCGCCTAAGCCTGACTGAAGAACATGGACATGGAAAATGTATACAATAACTCAGTTTTTATAGGCAGTAGCAATTTTCGCAGAATGCTTGGCGCATTTCGTAAAAATCGATATGGACAATCGCAGAATAATAATATTTTAAATATATAATAATTTTTAGATAAGCCGTGGTTCTATAGTGGAAACAGAAAAAGAGCCAACCGCCTAAGCCTGACTGAAGAACATGGACATGGAAAATTTATACAATAACTCAGTTTTTAGAGGCAGCAGCAATTTTCGCAGAATGCTTGGCGCATTTGGTAAAAAGCGATATGGACAATCGCAGAATAATAATATTTTAAATATGTAATAATTTTTAGATAAACCGTGGTTCTATAGTGGAAACAAAAAGGAGTCAACCGCCTTAGCCTGACTGAAGAACATGGACATGGAAAATTTATACAATAGCTCAGTTTTTATAGGCAGTCGCAATTTTCGCAGAAAGGTTGGCGCATTTGGTAAAAAGCGATATTGACAGTCGCAGAATAATAATATTTTAAGTATATAATAATTTTTAGATAAACCGTGGTTCTATAGTGGTAACAGAATAAGGAGCCAACCGCCTAAGCCTGACTGAAGA
The DNA here is from genome assembly GCA_964023965.1 of Melinopterus prodromus. NCBI lineage: Eukaryota > Metazoa > Arthropoda > Insecta > Coleoptera > Scarabaeidae > Melinopterus > Melinopterus prodromus. The sequence goes on along the minus strand of OZ030391.1, from coordinate 37,339,018 downwards.
ACATGGACATGGAAAATGTATACAATAACTCAGTTTTTATAAGCAGTAGCAATTTTCGCAGAATGCTTGGCGCATTTCGTAAAAATCGATATGGACAATCGCAGAATAATAATATTTTAAGTATATAATAATTTTTAGATAAACCGTGGTTCTATAGTGGTAACAGAAAAAGGAGCCAACCGCCTAAGCCTGACTGAAGAACATGGACCTGGAAAATGTATACAATAACTCAGTTTTATAGGCACGCAGAATGCTTGGCGCATTTGGTAAAAAGCGATATGGACAATCGCAGAATAATAACATTTTAAATATATAATAATTTTTAGATAAACCGTGGTTCTATAGTGGAAACAGAAAAAGGACCCAACCGCCTAAGCCTGACTGAAGAACATGGACATGGAAAATTTATACAATAACTCAGTTTTTAGAGGCAACAGCAATTTTCGCAGAATGCTTGGCGCATTTGGTAGAAAGCGATGTGGAAAATCGCAGAATAATAATGTTTTAAATATATAATAATTTTTAGAAAAACCGTGGTTCTATAGTGGAAACAAAAAGGAGTCAACCGCCTAAGCCTGACTGAAGAACATGGACATGGAAAATTTATACACTAACTCAGTTTTTATAGGCAGTAGCAATTTTCGCAGAATGCTTGGCGCATTTGGTAAAAAGCGATATGGACAATCGCAGAATAATAATATTTTAAGTATATAATAATTTTTAGATAAACCGTGGTTCTCCAGTGGAAACAGAAAAAGGTGCCAACCGCCTAAGCCTGACTGAAGAACATGGACATGGAAAATTTATACAATAACTCAGTTTTTATTGGCAGTAGCAATTTTCGCAGAATGCTTGAAGCATTTGGTAAAAATCGATATGGACAATCTCAGAATAATAATATTTTAAATATATAATAATTTTTAAATAAACCGTGGTTCTATAGTGGAAATAGAAAAAGGAGCCAACCGCCTAAGCCTGACTGAAGAACATGGACATGGAAAATTTATACAATAACTCAGTTTTTAGAGGCAGCAGCAATTTTCTCAGAACGCTTGGTGCATTTGGTAAAAAGCGATATGGACAATCGCAGAATAATAATATTTTAAATATATAATAATTTGTAGATAAACCGTGGTTCTATAGTGGAAAAAAAAGGAGTCAATCGCGTAAGCCTGACTGAAGAACATGGACATGGAAAATTTATACAATAACTCAGTTTTTATAGGCAGTAGCAATTTTCGCAGAATGCTTGGCGCATTTTGTAAAAAGCGATATGGACAATCGCAGAATAATAATATTTTAAATATATAATTTTTAGATGAACCGTGGTTCTATAGTGGAAACAGAAAAAGGAGCCAACCGCCTAAGCCTGACTGAAGAACATGGACATGGAAAATGTATACAATAACTCAGTTTTTATAGGCAGTAGCAATTTTCGCAGAATGCTTGGCGCATTTGGTAAAAATCGATATGGACAATCGCAGAATTATAATATTTTAAATATATAATAATTTTTAGATAAACCGTGGTTCGATAGTGGAAACACAAAAAGGAGCCAACCGACTTAGCCTGACGAAAGAACATGGACATGGAAAATTTATACAATAACTCAGTTTTTAGAGGCAGCAGCAATTTTCGCAGAATGCTTGGCGCATTTGGTAAAAAGCGATATGGACAATCGCAGAATAATAATATTTTAAGTATATAATTTTTAGATAAACCGTGGTTCTATAGTGGAAACAAAAAGGAGTCAACCGCCTAAGCCTGACTGAAGAACATGGACATGGAAAATGTATACAATAACTCAGATTTTATAGGCAGTAGCAAGTTTCGCAGAATGCTTGGCGCATTTGGTAAAAAGCGATATGGACAATCGCAGAATAATAACATTTTAAATATATAATAATTTTTAGATAAACCGTGGTTCTATAGTGGAAACAGAAAAAGGACCCAACCGCCTAAGCCTGACTGAAGAACATGGACATGGAAAATTTATACAATAACTCAGTTTTTAGAGGCAACAGCAATTTTCGCAGAATGCTTGGCGCATTTGGTAAAAAGCGATGTGGAAAATCGCAGAATAATAATGTTTTAAATATATAATAATTTTTAGATAAACCGTGGTTCTATAGTGGAAACAAAAAGGAGTCAACCGCCTAAGCCTGACTGAAGAACATGGACATGGAAAATTTATACACTAACTCAGTTTTTATAGGCAGTAGCAATTTTCGCAGAATGCTTGGCGCATTTGGTAAAAATCGATATGGACAATCGCAGAATAGTAATATTTTAAATATATAAGAATTTTTAGATAAACCGTGGTTCTATAGTTGAAACAGAAAAAGGAGCCAACCGCCTAAGCCTGACTGAAGAACATGGACATGGAAAATGTATACAATAACTCTGTTTTTATTGGCAGTAGCAATTTTCGCAGAATGCTTGGCGCATTTGGTAAAAATCGATATGGACAATCGCAGAATAATAATATTTTAAATATATAATAATTTTTAGATAAACCGTGGTTCTATAGTGGAAATAGAAAAAGGAGCCAACCGCCTAAGCCTGACTGAAGAACATGGACATGGAAAATTTATACAATAACTCAGTTTTTAGAGGCAGCAGCAATTTTCTCAGAACGCTTGGCGCATTTGGTAAAAAGCGATATGGACAATCGCAGAATAATAATATTTTAAATATATAATAATTTTTAGATAAACCGTGGTTCTATAGTGGAAACAAAAAGGAGTCAATCGCCTAAGCCTGACTGAAGAACATGGACATGGAAAATTTATACAATAAATTAGTTTTTATAGGCAGTAGCAATTTTCGCAGAATGCTTGGCGCATTTGGTAAAAAGCGATATGGACAATCGCAGAATAATAATATTTTAAATATATAATTTTTAGATAAACCGTGGTTCTATAGTGGAAACAGAAAAAGGAGCCAACCGCCTAAGCCTGACTGAAGAACATGGACATGGAAAATGTATACAATAACTCAGTTTTTATAGGCAGTAGCAATTTTCGAAGAATGCTTGGCGCATTTGGTAAAAATCGATATGGACAATCGCAGAATTATAATATTTTAAATATATAATAATTTTTAGATAAACCGTGGTTCGATAGTGGAAACAGAAAAAGGAGCCAACCGACTAAGCCTGACTGATGAACATGGACATGGAAAATTTATACAATAACTCAGTTTTTAGAGGCAGCAGCAATTTTCGCAGAATGCTTGGCGCATTTGGTAAAAAGCGATATGGACAATCGCAGAATAATAATATTTTAGGTATATAATTTTTAGATAAACCGTGGTTCTATAGTGGAAACAAAAAGGAGTCAACCGCCTAAGCCTGACTGAAGAACATGGACATGGAAAATGTATAGAATAACTCAGTTTTTATAGGCAGTAGCAATTTTCGCAGAATGCTTGGCGCATTTGGTAAAAAGCGATATGGACAATCGCAAAATATTAATATTTTAAATATATAATAATTTTTAGATAAGCCGTGGTTCTATAGTGGAAACAGAAAAAGAGCCAACCGCCTAAGCCTGACTGAAGAACATGGACATGGAAAATGTATACAATAACTCAGTTTTTATAGGCAGTAGCAATTTTCGCAGAATGCTTGGCGCATTTCGTAAACATCGATATGGACAATCGCAGAATAATAATATTTTAAATATATAATAATTTTTAGATAAGCCGTGGTTCTATAGTGGAAATAGAAAAAGGAGCCAACCGCCTAAGCCTGACTGAAGAACATGGACATGGAAAATTTATACAATAACTCAGTTTTTAGAGGCAGCAGCAATTTTCTCAGAACGCTTGGCGCATTTGGTAAAAAGCGATATGGACAATCGCAGAATAATAATATTTTAAATATATAATAATTTTTAGATAAACCGTGGTTCTGTAGTGGAAACAAAAAGGAGTCAATCGCCTAAGCCTGACTGAAGAACATGGACATGGAAAATTTATACAATAACTCAGTTTTTATAGGCAGTAGCAATTTTCGCAGAATGCTTGGCGCATTTGGTAAAAAGCGATATGGACAATCGCAGAATAATAATATTTTAAATATATAATTTTTAGATAAACCGTGGTTCTATAGTGGAAACAGAAAAAGGAGCCAACCGCCTAAGCCTGACTGAAGAACATGGACATGGAAAATGTATACAATAACTCAGTTTTTATAGGCAGTAGCAATTTTCGCAGAATGCTTGGCGCATTTGGTAAAAATCGATATGGACAATCGCAGAATAATAATATTTTAAATATATAATAATTTTTAGATAAACCGTGGTTCTATAGTGGAAATAGAAAAAGGAGCCAACCGCCTAAGCCTGACTGAAGAACATGGACATGGAAAATTTATACAATAACTCAGTTTTTAGAGGCAGCAGCAATTTTCTCAGAACGCTTGGTGCATTTGGTAAAAAGCGATATGGACAATCGCAGAATAATAATATTTTAAATATATTGTAGCGTTTTTCGTTCGTTAAGGTGTGAATTAAAACACTCGGTATATTAAAATAGTCAACTAATTTATTTAACACTATTACATTCTTATTACCTAATTATTAAACACGAACACTAAAAACTAACTGTCACTTAAGGCTACTACAAAATTTATCTTCACAGTATTTATTTCGAACTATTTATGTCGATCAATAATCGCGCCAAATGCTCCGACTGCACTCTGAATAATACTGCCCGGTAGCGAGCGACGGCTCGCTTATATACCCGTATCGATCCGTGCGAGACCCTTCGCGAATCTTCCACGCTGGCACCGAACAGTCGTTACTCGCGCTCGCCGTCCGGATAGATCTCTCTGGAATGGGCCGCCTCGAGAATAACCTCGAACTTCTGGCGCCTTCGCGGCTGTTAAGATCGTTACACTGCCCCCCTCCTAAGCTCGTTTCGTCCCGAAATGATTCCAAAGATGGTGGATGTCAATATCGGCAAAAAGCTCCCTTCTTGCAACAGGACCTCTTGTGGAAGTAACAATCCACGGTTCTCTCCAGGGAACGACGTTGAGGGCTATAACAGCACACCAGAATTTGTACGCCCGTCAACCTGAAGACTGCTTCCAACATGCTGCGAATCATCCTCCAGTCCAAGCCATCGAGTCCGCATGCCAGCTTGGGAATCGCCAGGCTTCTCAGGTCCTCGGCTAGCAATTCTTCCTTTAGAGAACACAAAGTGTCCCAAACATCTCTATAGGTTGGCTTCTGATCGGACGTCTCTTTGGTAACCAAGTGGAAGATCTTTCTGCCGGTCTTTTCGTCGGTTGCCTTGAGTGCTTGTCCGACTCTGGGATTAGACCGACGCAGCTCTGGAATATTTCAAAACTTCCCGCGGAAAACCTTGGCTATCCCTCTAGACATTTGCAAGTCCTTAGCCACACAATGTGCCAGTGCGTAGCCAGCTGGAGCAGTAAACAGGTCTCGCTGCACTTCACAGGTCACACCGAACCGACTCTTTTGACCATTAGTATGACGGGCCATGAATTCGTCGAATGTCAAATCCGGCTCTGGTTGGATTCGCCGCAGCTCCGCGTCTTCGTGGTCTCCGTAGTAAGGAGCCAGTCGGTTGAAGTGAATGACTCGAGCTTTACCCCGCGGTGGCTTTTGTATCCGGTAAAGGACGTCGTTGATAGCTTCCAGAACTTTGTATGGTCCATCCCAGGATGTTTGAAGTTTTGGTGACAGTCCCTTTCGTCTCTTAGGGTCGTAAAGCCAAACCATATCACCGGCATTGTACCTGTGGTCCTTGGCATTCACATCGTATGCGTCCTTCATCCGATTACTGGCATCTTGAATGGAAATGCGAACTTGGCTATGAATGGCATCCATTCTTCTTCGCAGTTCACTGACGTAGTCCTCCCCGGCGACATCAGTTCCTGGCGGGCAACCAAACTTCAGATCGCATGGGAGACGGAGTTCTCTTCCCATAATTATCCGAGCCGGAGACTCTCCCGTGCTTTCGTGGACGGCCGATCGATAAGCCAGGAGGAACAAATGAAGAAAGCCATCCCAGTCTCTTTGATGGTCGGAGACCACTTTGGCCAAATACCGATTAATGGTTCTATTCATGCGCTCCACCATTCCATCTGACTGCGGGTGTAACGCAGTAGTTCTTGTTTTCTTGATTCCGAGCGTCTTACAGATGTTCTGGAACAGACTGGATTCAAAATTTCGCCCTTGGTCCGAATGTAGCTCCAAAGGTACGCCAAATCGGCAAATCAATTCTTTCACCAAGGCGTCCGCAATTGTTGAGGCTTCCTGGTTTGGTAGAGCGTATGCCTCAACCCATTTGCTAAAGTAGTCCATCACGACCACGATGTACTTATTTCCTGCTTCGGATTCGGGAAACGGGCCGGCTACGTCAATAGCTACGTCCTTTCAAAGGGACTTCCCACGTTGAACTGGCGCATCAAAGCCTTCTGCTTTTTCTGCGGCCCATTACTTGCCGCACATACAAGGCATTTTCTGCACCAGTCCCTTACGTCTTCCTTGCTATTGACCCAGTAAAATCTTTCCCTCACCCTTCCCAGCGTCTTTGTCACTCCGAGATGTCCTCCTGACACACCAGCATGGAGTTCCTCTAGCAATTCCGCAATCCGACATTTGGGCACAACAATTTGCCTTCTTTCCTCTTTGCCGTCGTGGTCAATTATTTTCCGCCGCAGGAGTCCATCTTCCAGAATTAGGGAGTCCCATTGTGCCCAATACGACTTGATGTTAGGAGCATACTTGGCAACTTCTCCCCAGGTTGGCTTCTTCTCTTCTTTCATCCAGTTTAGGACTATCTGGATATCGGGATCTTCCTCTTGGTCTTTTATAAGATCTCTATTTTGCCAAGTATCGTCGACTATGGTAGTTCGTAACAAATCAGCATCTGTTTTCTCTGCCCGCTGGCAATGCTTGCAGTCCTGTGGACAGGGTCTTCTTGATAGGGCATCTGCATTTCCATGGATTCTCCCTGCTCGGTGCTCGGTGTCGAAGTCAAACTCCTGTAGCCTCTCTATCCATCTTGCCACTTGTCCCTCTGGATTTTTAAACTGAAGGAGCCATTTTAAAGCTGCATGGTCTGTTCGTAGCAGGAACTTCCTTCCGTAGAGGTACTTGTAAAAGTGCTCCATCGCTTTCACAACAGCTAGCAACTCTCGGCGGGTGACGCAGTAGTTACGCTCTGGCTTGGACAACGTTTTACTAAAATAGCCTATGACTTTTTCTTCTTGCCCATCCTGAATTTGGGACAGCACGGCTCCTATGCCCACATTGCTAGCGTCGGTGTCCAGTACAAATTTTCCTTCAGGTAGGGGATAGCTCAAGATAGGTGCGCTTATCAGAGCCCCTTTTAGGTGATCGAAAGCTTCTTGACATTCCTGGGACCACTGGAATTTTCGTTCTCCTTCGGTGAGCCTGGTTAATGGTTTTGCGATGTTGGCAAATCCATTCACATAGCGTCGGTAGTATGTGCATAATCCCAAGAAGCTGCGCAGCTCATGTTTGTCATTGGGAACTGGCCAATCTTTGACAGTCTGCATCTTTGCCGTGTCAACCGCCACTCCTTGACTGGAAACAACGTGACCCAGGTACTGCACAGCTCTTTGAAATAGGTGACATTTCTTTGGGCTCAATTTCAGTGCTGAACCTCGTAGCCTCAGGAACACTTCTTCTAGGTTTCGCATGTGGTCTTCAAACGATTTTCCTACTACAATAATGTCGTCAAGATAGACCAGACATGTCTTCCAGGACAGTCCTCTTAAAATCGTTTCCATCAGTCGTTCGAAAGTAGCAGGAGCATTGCACAGTCCAAATGGCATCACGTTAAATTGCCATAATCCAGCACCCACCGTGAAAGCTGTCTTTTCCCGATCTTCGGGGGCCAATTCAACTTGCCAGTACCCGCTCTTCAAATCCAGCGTGGAAAAGATCTTCGATCCGGCCAGGGTGTCCAAAGTGTCATCGATGCGAGGAAGAGGATAGCTGTCCTTTTTGGTCACATTATTAAGCAGCCGGTAGTCAACGCAAAATCTGGTCGAGCCGTCTTTCTTCTTTACCAGTACTACCGGTGAAGACCATGGACTGCTGGATGGTTCTATGATTCCTTCCTCGACCATACTCTCAATAATCTTGTCAGCCTCCTCTCTCTTAGCCAGCGGTAGCCTTCTAGCTGTCTGCCGAATGGGACGAGCATTTTCCGTATTGATTTTATGCTGGATTATATTTGTCCTCCCTTTCTTCCCAGTATCAAAAATATCTCGATACTTATGGACCAAATGTCTCAGCCTCTTTCTTTGGTCTGGCCTTAGACCGGTGCCTGACGACGATACCAGCACTTCCAACTCCTTTGGAATGGCTTCCCGGCTGGATTCCACGGCCGTAACCTGTCGCAGTATCGCTGAAACTCCAGAGCAGTGTCCTAACTCCGTGCCCTGCTTTAATAGCACAGGATAATGATTGACGTTCATTATCCTCACAGGAATACTCCTGCCAGCCCGCACAAGGGCCTTTCCGACCGCTATTCCTCGACCAACAGCCTCGTCATGCATTACTGGTTCGAACATGACTATCTCACCATCTGTGGTCTTGCCATCAATGCAGCCGTCCAAAACAATCTCGCTCCGTTCTGGTATCAGTGTCTCCTCCGGGAGTAGGACCCGAACACTTAAATTCTTTTCTCGATGTAAAACAACTTCCTCGTCATCTACCCGCAGAACTCCCCGCCTAAACCTTAACTCGAAGCCCTTGGTGTCCATTATGTCCGTACCGATGATCACCTCATCCTCAATCTCAGCCACTATCACAGGATGGTCAAACGTGGCTTTCCCGATGGTGAACATGACGTTTGTTTCACCATGCACTTTTGCTTGATCTCCCGTTGCTGTTCGTAGACGCCATTTTGATTGCCGAACCTTAGCTGCAGGTTTTATTATGTCGGGCCTTATGATTGTCTTCGTTGCACCTGTATCCAACAGCACAGTGCGGAGGGTTCCATCCACACACGCGTCGACGAAAACACTGTTGGCATGGTGTTGCAGTGACGAGACCTGGGCGGTATTTGCTGGGGCTTGCTGAATACAGGTCGACGTTTGCCCCCTCGCATCGACCTTTTTTAGTTTTCCGGATTGGCGGAAGTGGGACTGACGCCTTCTGGACAGCGTCTTCTTATGTGGCCTGCCTTGCCACATTTCCAGCACTCCAACTTCCGGTCCTGGCGGCTACGTTCTCTATTGATCTCCCTGACGATCCGTTTGACTGACTCTTCGAAGTCGTCCTCTCCTGGAATCACTTGTCGGACACGAGCTTGACCTTTGTTCGTGTTCTTGGCAGCTTCGAATTCAAGGGCCCGTGTTAGTGGATCAACTAGCTTAGGTGGATGTGCTAGTAGTAAGGCTTGCTTCATTTCACCATCACGGAGTCCGTCCAGGAATGCTTGAACCGCCAAACGTTCCATGATCTTTTCCTGGGCATCTGGATATGCCAGTCGAACCAGACGTGCAATATCTGCCTCAAATTCCTGTAAGGGCTCCCCTGACACCGATTTCTTAGCTGAGTGTGGTAGACATGTTCCAGGTGTGACTGGCCATAACGCGTCTCCAGGTGTCTCACCAGGTGGTCGTAGACTTCTTGCTCTTCCGGGGACATTCTTTGCAAGATAGCAGCAGCATCTCCTCTCAAAGCCAACGTAAGGGCGGTCGCCTTCTCCCTGGATGACCAACCGTTCGCTTTTGCAGCCGGTTCAAACTGACGCTGATAAACATTCCACGACGTTGAACCATCAAATTGCGGAGGTTTGAGGCGCATCAGCCCAACGGATTCCGGATTGGCACTAACTTTGCTCTTGTTGTCCATTGCTGAAGGTTGATAGGACAAATCCTCGAAGGTGTTGACGTCCAACGTTGTGATTTTGTTCGGAACTCCCTGGATCCTGCCTTCCATCAAAAGAATTCGCTCTTCCAGTGTAGAAGATTTTTTTAAAATTTCTTCGTGTAATTCCCTTTTTAGGTTGGCATTGTTTTCTAACATCTCTTTTTTCAACTTGGCAGAATTCTCTTCTAGCTTTTCCCTAAGCTCGCTTTTTAGACTGGTAATAAGTTCGGCGGAATTTTCTAGCAATTTAGCCTCCAGGTCGGCGGAATTTTCTAGCAATTTAGCCTCCAGGTCGGCGGAATTTTCTAGCAATTTAGCCTCCAGGTCGGCGGAATTTTCTAACACTTTAGCCAGGTCGGTGGAATTTTCTAGCAACTTAGCCTCCAGGTCGGCGGAATTTTCTAGCACTTTAGCCAGGTCGGTGGAATTTTCTAGCAACTTAGACTCCAAACATTGCAGCATTTGGCCGATATCACTTGCACTAGCAAAAACAAAGTTGTCCGGGTCATTGCCTTCTTCAATTAATGCTTTACGAAGCCGCTCCTGCAAGTCCGCTTTCTTCCCCGTCGTATCGCAGTCCCTTTCCTCCAGCTCCTTTTTCAGCTCACTAACTTTTAAGTCCGCTAGTTTCGCCATTTTCACGCACACTAATTAGTCCGATTTATTTCACTTCAATTTTATTTTCACTTATGTCCAATTCACACCCGACACCTGACACCAATGTAGCGTTTTTCGTTCGTTAAGGTGTGAATTAAAACACTCGATATATTAAAATAGTCAACTAATTTATTTAACACTATTACAGTCTTATTACCTAATTATTAAACACGAACACTAAACACGAACACTAAAAACTAACTGTCACTTAAGGCTACTACAAAATTTATCTTCACAGTATTTATTTCGAACTATTTATGTCGATCAATAATCGCGCCAAATGCTCCGACTGCACTCTGAATAATACTGCCCGGTAGCGAGCGACGGCTCGCTTATATACCCGTATCGATCCGTGCGAGACCCTTCGCGAATCTTCCACGCTGGCACCGTTACTCAGTCGTTACTCGCGCTCGCCGTCCGGATAGATCTCTCTGGAATGGGCCGCCTCGAGAATAACCTCGAACTTCTGGCGCCTTCGCGGCTGTTAAGATCGTCACAATATAATAATTTTTAGATAAACCGTGGTTCTATAGTGGAAACAAAAAGGAGTCAATCGCCTAAGCCTGACTGAAGAACATGGACATGGAAAATTTATACAATAAATTAGTTTTTATAGGCAGTAGCAATTTTCGCAGAATGCTTGGCGCATTTGGTAAAAAGCGATATGGACAATCGCAGAATAATAATATTTTAAATATATAATTTTTAGATAAACCGTGGTTCTATAGTGGAAACAGAAAAAGGAGCCAACCGCCTAAGCCTGACTGAAGAACATGGACATGGAAAATGTATACAATAACTCAGTTTTTATAGGCAGTAGCAATTTTCGAAGAATGCTTGGCGCATTTGGTAAAAATCGATATGGACAATCGCAGAATTATAATATTTTAAATATATAATAATTTTTAGATAAACCGTGGTTCGATAGTGGAAACAGAAAAAGGAGCCAACCGACTAAGCCTGACTGATGAACATGGACATGGAAAATTTATACAATAACTCAGTTTTTAGAGGCAGCAGCAATTTTCGCAGAATGCTTGGCGCATTTGGTAAAAAGCGATATGGGCAATCGCAGAATAATAATATTTTAAGTATATAATTTTTAGATAAACCGTGGTTCTATAGTGGAAACAAAAAGGAGTCAACCGCCTAAGCCTGACTGAAGAACATGGACATGGAAAATGTATACAATAACTCAGTTTTTATAGGCAGTAGCAATTTTCGCAGAATGCTTGGCGCATTTGGTAAAAAGCGATATGGACAATCGCAAAATATTAATATTTTAAATATATAATAATTTTTAGATAAGCCGTGGTTCTATAGTGGAAACAGAAAAAGAGCCAACCGCCTAAGCCTGACTGAAGAACATGGACATGGAAAATGTATACAATAACTCAGTTTTTATAGGCAGTAGCAATTTTCGCAGAATGCTTGGCGCATTTGGTAAAAAGCGATATGGACAATCGCAAAATATTAATATTTTAAATATATAATAATTTTTAGATAAGCCGTGGTTCTATAGTGGAAACAGAAAAAGAGCCAACCGCCTAAGCCTGACTGAAGAACATGGACATGGAAAATTTATACAATAACTCAGTTTTTAGAGGCAGCAGCAATATTCGCAGAATGCTTGGCGCATTTGGTAAAAAGCGATATGGACAATCGCAGAATAATAATATTTTAAATATATAATAATTTTTAGATAAACCGTGGTTCTATAGTGGAAACAAAAAGGAGTCAACCGCCTTAGCCTGACTGGAGAACATGGACATGGAAAATTTATACAATAACTCAGTTTTTATAGGCAGTCGCAATTTTCGCAGAAAGGTTGGCGCATTTGGTAAAAAGCGATATGGACAGTCGCAGAATAATAATATTTTAAGTATATAATAATTTTTAGATAAACCGTGGTTCTATAGTGGTAGCAGAATAAGGAGCCAACCGCCTAAGCCTGACTGAAGAACATGGACATGGAAAATGTATACAATAACTCAGTTTTTATAGGCAGTAGCAATTTTCGCAGAATGCTTGGGGCATTTCGTAAAAATCGATATGGACAATCGCAGAATAATAATATTTTAAATATATAATAATTTTTAGATAAACCGTGGTTCTATAGTGGAAGCAGAAAAAGGAGCCAACCGCCTAAGCCTGACTGAAGAACATGGACATGGAAAATGTATACAATAACTCAGTTTTTATAGGCAGTAGAAATTTTCGCAGAATGCTTGGCGCATTTGGTAAAAAGCGATATGGACAATCGCAGAATAATAATATTTTAAATATATAATAATTTTTAGATAAACCGTGGTTCTGTAGTGGAAACAAAAAGGAGTCAACCGCCTAAGGCTGACTGAAGAACATGGACATGGAAAATTTATATAATAACTCAGTTTTTATAGGCAGTAGCAATTTTCGCAGAATGCTTGGCGCATTTGGTAAAAAGCGATATGGACAATCGCAGAATAATAATATTTTAAATATATAATAATTTTTAGATAAACCGTGGTTGTATAGTGGAAACAGAAAAAGGAGCCAACCGCCTAAGCTTGACTGACGAACATGGACATGGAAAATGTATACAATAACTCAGTTTTTATAGGCAGTAGCAATTTTCGCAGAATGCTTGGCGCATTTGCTAAAAACCGATATGGACAATCGCAGAATAATAATATTTTAAATATATAATAATTTTTAGATAAACCGTGGTTCTATAGTGGGAGCAGAAAAAGGAGCCAACCGCTTAAGCCTGACTGAAGAACATGGACATGGAAAATTTATACAATAACTCAGTTTTTAGAGGCAGCAGAAATTTTCGCAGAATGGTTGGCGCATTTAGCAAAAAGCGATATGGACAATTGCAGAATAATAATATTTTAAATATATAATAATTTTTAGATAAACCGTGGTTCTATAGTGGAAACAAAAAGGAGTCAACCGCCTAAGGCTGACTGAAGAACATGGACATGGAAAATTTATATAATAACTCAGTTTTTATAGGCAGTAGCAATTTTCGCAGAATGCTTGGCGCATTTGGTAAAAAGCGATATGGACAATCGCAGAATAATAATATTTTAAATATATAATAATTTTTAGATAAACCGTGGTTCTATAGTGGAAACAGAAAAAGGAGCCAACCGCCTAAGCCTGACTGAAGAACATGGAAATGGAAAATGTATACAATAACTCAGTTTTTGTAGGTAGTAGCAATTTTCGCAGAATGCTTGGGGCATTTCGTAAAAATCGATATGGACAATCGCAGAATAATAATATTTTAAATATATAATAATTTTTAGATAAACCGTGGTTCTATAGTGGAAGCAGAAAAAGGAGCCAACCGCCTAAGCCTGACTGAAGAACATGGACATGGAAAATGTATACAATAACTCAGTTTTTATAGGCAGTAGAAATTTTCGCAGAATGCTTGGCGCATTTGGTAAAAAGCGATATGGACAATCGCAGAATAATAATATTTTAAATATATAATAATTTTTAGATAAACCGTGGTTCTGTAGTGGAAACAAAAAGGAGTCAACCGCCTAAGGCTGACTGAAGAACATGGACATGGAAAATTTATATAATAACTCAGTTTTTATAGGCAGTAGCAATTTTCGCAGAATGCTTGGCGCATTTGGTAAAAAGCGATATGGACAATCGCAGAATAATAATATTTTAAATATATAATAATTTTTAGATAAACCGTGGTTGTATAGTGGAAACAGAAAAAGGAACCAACCGCCTAAGCCTGACTGAAGAACATGGACATGGAAAATGTATACAATAACTCAGTTTTTATAGGCAGTAGCAATTTTCGCAGAATGCTTGGCGCATTTGCTAAAAACCGATATGGAAAATCGCAGAATAATAATATTTTAAATATATAATAATTTTTAGATAAACCGTGGTTCTATAGTGGGCGCAGAAAAAGGAGCCAACCGCTTAAGCCTGACTGAAGAACATGGACATGGAAAATTTATACAATAACTCAGTTTTTAGAGGCAGCAGAAATTTTCGCAGAATGGTTGACGCATTTGGCAAAAAGCGATATGGACAATTGCAGAATAATAATATTTTAAATATATAATAATTTTTAGATAAACCGTGGTTCTATAGTGGAAACAAAAAGGAGTCAACCGCCTAAGGCTGACTGAAGAACATGGACATGGAAAATTTATATAATAACTCAGTTTTTATAGGCAGTAGCAATTTTCGCAGAATGCTTGGCGCATTTGGTAAAAAGCGATATGGACAATCGCAGAATAATAATATTTTAAATATATAATAATTTTTAGATAAACCGTGGTTCTATAGTGGAAACAGAAAAAGGAGCCAACCGCCTAAGCCTGACTGAAGAACATGGAAATGGAAAATGTATACAATAACTCAGTTTTTATAAGCAGTAGCAATCTTCGCAGAATGCTTGGCGCATTTCGTAAAAATCGATATGGACAATCGCAGAATAATAATATTTTAAATATATAATAATTTTTAGATAAACCGTGGTTCTATAGTGGAAACAGAAAAAGGAGCCAACCGCCTAAGCCTGACTGGAGAACATGGACATGGAAAATGTATACAATAACTCAGTTTTTATAGGCAGTAGCAATTTTCGCAGAATGCTTGACGCATTTGGTAAAAACCGATATGGACAATCGCAGAATAATAATATTTTAAATATATAATATTTTTTAGATAAACCGTGGTTCTATAGTGGAAGCAGAAAAATGAGCCAACCGCTTAAGCCTGACTGAAGAACATGGACATGGAAAATTTATACAATAACTCAGTTTTTAGAGGCAGCAGAAATTTTCGCAGAATGCTTGGCGCATTTGGTAAGAAGCGATATGGACAATCGCAGAATAATAATATTTTCAATATATAATATTTTTTAGATAAACCGTGGTTCTATAGTGGAAACAGAAAAAGGAGCCAACCGCCTAAGCCTGACTGAAGAACATGGACATGGAAAATGTATAGAATAACTCAGTTTTTATAGGCAGTAGCAATTTTCGCAGAATGCTTGGCGCATTTGGTAAAAAGCGATATGGACAATCGCAGAATAATAATATTTTAAATATATAATAATTTTTAGATAAACCGTGGTTCTATAGTGGAAACAAAAAGGAGTCAACCGCCTTAGCCTGACTGAAGAACATGGACATGGAAAATTTATACAATAACTCAGTTTTTATAGGCAGTCGCAATTTTCGCAGAAAGGTTGGCGCATTTGGTAAAAAGCGATATGGACAATCGCAGAATAATAATATTTTAAGTATATAATAATTTTTAGATAAACCGTGGTTCTCCAGTGGAAACAGAAAAAGGTGCCAACCGCCTAAGCCTGACTGAAGAACATGGACATGGAAAATTTATACAATAACTCAGTTTTTAGAGGCAGCAGAAATTTTCGCAGAAGTGTTGGCGCATTTGGTAAAAAGCGATATGGACAATTGCAGAATAATAATATTTTAAATATATAATAATTTTTAGATAAACCGTGGTTCTATAGTGGAAACAAAAAGGAGTCAACCGCCTAAGGCTGACTGAAGAACATGGACATGGAAAATTTATATAATAACTCAGTTTTTATAGGCAGTAGCAATTTTCGCAGAATGCTTGGCGCATTTGGTAAAAAGCGATATGGACAATCGCAGAATAATAATATTTTAAATATATAATAATTTTTAGATAAACCGTGGTTCTATAGTGGAAACAGAAAAAGGAGCCAACCGCCTAAGCCTGACTGAAGAACATGGAAATGGAAAATGTATACAATAACTCAGTTTTTATAGGCAGTAGCAATTTTCGCAGAATGCTTGGGGCATTTCGTAAAAATCGATATGGACAATCGCAGAATAATAATATTTTAAATATATAATAATTTTTAGATAAACCGTGGTTCTATAGTGGAAGCAGAAAAAGGAGCCAACCGCCTAAGCCTGACTGAAGAACATGGACATGGAAAATGTATACAATAACTCAGTTTTTATAGGCAGTAGAAATTTTCGCAGAATGCTTGGCGCATTTGGTAAAAAGCGATATGGACAATCGCAGAATAATAATATTTTAAATATATAATAATTTTTAGATAAACCGTGGTTCTGTAGTGGAAACAAAAAGGAGTCAACCGCCTAAGGCTGACTGAAGAACATGGACATGGAAAATTTATATAATAACTCAGTTTTTATAGGCAGTAGCAATTTTCGCAGAATGCTTGGCGCATTTGGTAAAAAGCGATATGGACAATCGCAGAATAATAATATTTTAAATATATAATAATTTTTAGATAAACCGTGGTTCTATAGTGGGAGCAGAAAAAGGAGCCAACCGCTTAAGCCTGACTGAAGAACATGGACATGGAAAATTTATACAATAACTCAGTTTTTAGAGGCAGCAGAAATTTTCGCAGAATGGTTGACGCATTTGGCAAAAAGCGATATGGACAATTGCAGAATAATAATATTTTAAATATATAATAATTTTTAGATAAACCGTGGTTCTATAGTGGAAACAAAAAGGAGTCAACCGCCTAAGGCTGACTGAAGAACATGGACATGGAAAATTTATATAATAACTCAGTTTTTATAGGCAGTAGCAATTTTCGCAGAATGCTTGGCGCATTTGGTAAAAAGCGATATGGACAATCGCAGAATAATAATATTTTAAATATATAATAATTTTTAGATAAACCGTGGTTCTATAGTGGAAACAGAAAAAGGAGCCAACCGCCTAAGCCTGACTGAAGAACATGGAAATGGAAAATGTATACAATAACTCAGTTTTTATAAGCAGTAGCAATCTTCGCAGAATGCTTGGCGCATTTCGTAAAAATCGATATGGACAATCGCAGAATAATAATATTTTAAATATATAATAATTTTTAGATAAACCGTGGTTCTATAGTGGAAACAGAAAAAGGAGCCAACCGCCTAAGTCTGACTGAAGAACATGGACATGGAAAATGTATACAATAACTCAGTTTTTATAGGCAGTAGCAATTTTCGCAGAATGCTTGACGCATTTGGTAAAAACCGATATGGACAATCGCAGAATAATAATATTTTAAATATATAATATTTTTTAGATAAACCGTGGTTCTATAGTGGAAGCAGAAAAAGGAGCCAACTGCTTAAGCCTGACTGAAGAACATGGACATGGAAAATTTATACAATAACTCAGTTTTTAGAGGCAGCAGAAATTTTCGCAGAATGCTTGGCGCATTTGGTAAGAAGCGATATGGACAATCGCAGAATAATAATATTTTCAATATATAATATTTTTTAGATAACCCGTGGTTCTATAGTGGAAACAGAAAAAGGAGCCAACCGCCTAAGCCTGACTGAAGAACATGGACATGGAAAATGTATAGAATAACTCAGTTTTTATAGGCAGTAGCAATTTTCGCAGAATGCTTGGCGCATTTGGTAAAAAGCGATATGGACAATCGCAGAATAATAATATTTTAAATATATAATAATTTTTAGATAAACCGTGGTTCTATAGTGGAAACAAAAAGGAGTCAACCGCCTTAGCCTGACTGAAGAACATGGACATGGAAAATTTATACAATAACTCAGTTTTTATAGGCAGTCGCAATTTTCGCAGAAAGGTTGGCGCATTTGGTAAAAAGCGATATGGACAATCGCAGAATAATAATATTTTAAGTATATAATAATTTTTAGATAAACCGTGGTTCTCCAGTGGAAACAGAAAAAGGTGCCAACCGCCTAAGCCTGACTGAAGAACATGGACATGGAAAATTTATACAATAACTCAGTTTTTATTGGCAGTAGCAATTTTCGCAGAATGCTTGAAGCATTTGGTAAAAATCGATATGGACAATCTCAGAATAATAATATTTTAAATATATAATAATTTTTAAATAAACCGTGGTTCTATAGTGGAAATAGAAAAAGGAGCCAACCGCCTAAGCCTGACTGAAGAACATGGACATGGAAAATTTATACAATAACTCAGTTTTTAGAGGCAGCAGCAATTTTCTCAGAACGCTTGGTGCATTTGGTAAAAAGCGATATGGACAATCGCAGAATAATAATATTTTAAATATATAATAATTTTTAGATAAACCGTGGTTCTATAGTGGAAAAAAAGGAGTCAATCGCGTAAGCCTGACTGAAGAACATGGACATGGAAAATTTATACAATAACTCAGTTTTTATAGGCAGTAGCAATCTTCGCAGAATGCTTGGCGCATTTTGTAAAAAGCGATATGGACAATCGTAGAATAATAATATTTTAAATATATAATTTTTAGATAAACCGTGGTTCTATAGTGGAAACAGAAAAAGGAGCCAACCGCCTAAGCCTGACTGAAGAATATGGACATGGAAAATGTATACAATAACTCAGTTTTTATAGGCAGTAGCAATTTTCGCAGAATGCTTGGCGCATTTGGTAAAAATCGATATGGACAATCGCAGAATTATAATATTTTAAATATATAATAATTTTTAGATAAACCGTGGTTCGATAGTGGAAACACAAAAAGGAGCCAACCGACTAAGCCTGACGAAAGAACATGGACATGGAAAATTTATACAATAACTCAGTTTTTAGAGGCAGCAGCAATTTTCGCAGAATGCTTGGCGCATTTGGTAAAAAGCGATATGGACAATCGCAGAATAATAATATTTTAAGTATATAATTTTTAGATAAACCGTGGTTCTATAGTGGAAACAAAAAGGAGTCAACCGCCTAAGCCTGACTGAAGAACATGGACATGGAAAATGTATACAATAACTCAGATTTTATAGGCAGTAGCAAGTTTCGCAGAATGTTTGGCGCATTTGGTAAAAAGCGATATGGACAATCGCAGAATAATAATATTTTAAATATATAATAATTTTTAGATAAACCGTGGTTCTATAGTGGAAACAGAAAAACGACCCAACCGCCTAAGCCTGACTGAAGAACATGGACATGGAAAATTTATACCATAACTCAGTTTTTAGAGGCAACAGCAATTTTCGCAGAATGCTTGGCGCATTTGGTAAAAAGCGATATGGACAATCGCAGAATAATAATATTTTAAATATATAATAATTTTTAGATAAATCGTGGTTCTATAGTGGAAACAAAAAGGAGTCAACCGCCTAAGCCTGACTGAAGAACATGGACATGGAAAATGTATACAATAACTCAGTTTTTATAGGCAGTAGCAATTTTCGCAGAATGCTTGGCGGGCGCATTTGGTAAAAATCGATATGGACAATCGCAGAATAATAATATTTTAAATATATAAGAATTTTTAGATAAACCGTGGTTCTATAGTTGAAACAGAAAAAGGAGCCAACCGCCTAAGCCTGACTGAAGAACATGGACATGGAAAATGTATACAATAACTCTGTTTTTATTGGCAGTAGCAATTTTCGCAGAATGCTTGGCGCATTTGGTAAAAATCGATATGGACAATCGCAGAATAATAATATTTTAAATATATAATAATTTTTAGATAAACCGTGGGTCTATAGTGGAAATAGAAAAAGGAGCCAACCGCCTAAGCCTGACTGAAGAACATGGACATGGGAAATTTATACAATAACTCAGTTTTTAGAGGCAGCAGCAATTTTCTCAGAACGCTTGGCGCATTTGGTAAAAAGCGATATGGACAATCGCAGAATAATAATATTTTAAATATATAATAATTTTTAGATAAACCGTGGTTCTATAGTGGAAACAAAAAGGAGTCAATCGCCTAAGCCTGACTGAAGAACATGGACATGGAAAATTTATACAATAACTCAGTTTTTATAGGCAGTAGCAATTTTCGCAGAATGCTTGGCGCATTTGGTAAAAAGCGATATGGACAATCGCAGAATAATAATATTTTAAATATATAATTTTTAGATAAACCGTGGTTCTATAGTGGAAACAGAAAAAGGAGCCAACCGCCTAAGCCTGACTGAAGAACATGGACATGGAAAATGTATACAATAACTCAGTTTTTATAGGCAGTAGCAATTTTCGCAGAATGCTTGGCGCATTTGGTAAAAATCGATATGGACAATCGCAGAATTATAATATTTTAAATATATAATAATGTTTAGATAAACCGTGGTTCGATAGTGGAAACAGAAAAAGGAGCCAACCGACTAAGCCTGACTGAAGAACATGGACATGGAAAATTTATACAATAACTCAGTTTTTAGACGCAGCAGCAATTTAAGCAGAATGCTTGGCGCATTTGGTAAAAAGCGATATGGACAATCGCAGAATAATAATATTTTAAGTATATAATTTTTAGATAAACCGTGGTTCTATAGTGGAAACAAAAAGGAGACAACCGCCTAAGCCTGACTGAAGAACATGGACATGGAAATGTATACAATAACTCAGTTTTTATAGGCAGTAGCAATTTTCGCAGAATGCTTGGCGCATTTGGTAAAAAGCGATATGGACAATCGCAAAATAATAATATTTTAAATATATAATAATTTTTAGATAAGCCGTGGTTCTATAGTGGAAACAGAAAAAGAGCCAACCGCCTAAGCCTGACTGAAGAACATGGACATGGAAAATGTATACAATAACTCAGTTTTTATAGGCAGTAGCAATTTTCGCAGAATGCTTGGCGCATTTCGTAAAAATCGATATGGACAATCGCAGGATAATAATATTTTAAATATATAATAATTTTTAGATAAACCGTGGTTCTATAGTGGAAACAGAAAAAGGAGCCAACCGCCTAAGCCTGACTGAAGAACATGGACATGGAAAATTTATACAATAACTCAGCTTTTAGAGGCAGCAGCAATTTTCGCAGAATGCTTGGCGCATTTGGTAAAAAGCGATATGGACAATCGCAGAATAATAATATTTTAAATATATAATAATTTTTAGATATACCGTGGTTCTATAGTGGAAACAAAAAGGAGTCAACCGCTTTAGCCTAACTGAAGAACATGGACATGGAAAATTTATACACTAACTCAGTTTTTATAGGCAGTAGCAATTTTCGCAGAATGCTTGGCGCATTTGGTAAAAAGTGATATGGACAATCGCAGAATAATAATATTTTAAGTATATAATAATTTTTAGATAAACCGTGGTTCTATAGTGGAAACAGAAAAAGGACCCAACCGCCTAAGCCTGACTGAAGAACATGGACATGGAAAATTTATAGAATAACTCAGTTTTTAGAGGCAACAGCAATTTTCGCAGAATGCCTGGCGCATTTGGTAAAAAGCGATATGGACAATCGCAGAATAATAATGTTTTAAATATATAATAATTTTTAGATAAACCGTGGTTCTATAGTGGAAACAAAAAGGAGTCAACCGCCTAAGCCTGACTGAAGAACATGGACATGGAAAATTTATACACTAACTCAGTTTTTATAGGCAGTAGCAATTTTCGCAGAATGCTTGGCGCATTTGGTAAAAAGCGATATGGACAATCGCAGAATAATAATATTTTAAGTATATAATAATTTTTAGATAAACCGTGGTTCTCCAGTGGAAACAGAAAAAGGTGCCAACCGCCTAAGCCTGACTGAAGAACATGGACATGGAAAATGTATACAATAACTCAGTTTTTATAGGCAGTAGCAATTTTCGCAGAATGCTTGGCGCATTTGGTAAAAATCGATATGGACAATCGCAGAATAATAATATTTTAAATATATAAGAATTTTTAGATAAACCGTGGTTCTATAGTTGAAACAGAAAAAGGAGCCAACCGCCTAAGCCTGACTGAAGAACATGGACATGGAAAATGTATACAATAACTCAGTTTTTATTGGCAGTAGCAATTTTCGCAGAATGCTTGGCGCATTTGGTAAAAATCGATATGGACAATCGCAGAATAATAATATTTTAAATATATAATAATTTTTAGATAAACTGTGGTTCTATAGTGGAAATAGAAAAAGGAGCCAACCGCCTAAGCCTGACTGAAGAACATGGACATGGAAAATTTATACAATAACTCAGTTTTTAGAGGCAGCAGCAATTTTCTCAGAACGCTTGGTGCATTTGGTAAAAAGCGATATGGACAATCGCAGAATAATAATATTTTAAATATATAATAATTTTTAGATAAACCGTGGTTCTATAGTGGAAACAAAAAGGAGTCAATCGCCTAAGCCTGACTGAAGAACATGGACATGGAAAATTTACACAATAAATTAGTTTTTATAGGCAGTAGCAATTTTCGCAGAATGCTTGGCGCATTTGGTAAAAAGCGATATGGACAATCGCAGAATAATAATATTTTAAATATATAATTTTTAGATAAACCGTTGTTCTATAGTGGAAACAGGAAAAGGAGCCAACCGCCTAAGCCTGACTGAAGAACATGGACATGGAAAATGTATACAATAACTCAGTTTTTATAGGCAGTAGCAATTTTTGAAGAATGCTTGGCGCATTTGGTAAAAATCGATATGGACAATCGCAGAATTATAATATTTTAAATATATAATAATTTTTAGATAAACCGTGGTTCGATAGTGGAAACAGAAAAAGGAGCCAACCGACTAAGCCTGACTGATGAACATGGACATGGAAAATTTATACAATAACTCAGTTTTTAGAGGCAGCAGCAATTTTCGCAGAATGCTTGGCGCATTTGGTAAAAAGCGATATGAACAATCGCAGAATAATAATATTTTAGGTATATAATTTTTAGATAAACCGTGGTTCTATAGTGGAAACAAAAAGGAGTCAACCGCCTAAGCCTGACTGAAGAACATGGACATGGAAAATGTATACAATAACTCAGTTTTTATAGGCAGTAGAAATTTTCGCAGAATGCTTGGCGCATTTGGTAAAAAGCGATATGGACAATCGCAGAATAATAATATTTTAAATATATAATAATTTTTAGATAAACCGTGGTTCTGTAGTGGAAACAAAAAGGAGTCAACCGCCTAAGGCTGACTGAAGAACATGGACATGGAAAATTTATATAATAACTCAGTTTTTATAGGCAGTAGCAATTTTCGCAGAATGCTTGGCGCATTTGGTAAAAAGCGATATGGACAATCGCAGAATAATAATATTTTAAATATATAATAATTTTTAGATAAACCGTGGTTGTATAGTGGAAACAGAAAAAGGAGCCAACCGCCTAAGCCTGACTGAAGAACATGGACATGGAAAATGTATAGAATAACTCAGTTTTTACAGGCAGTAGCAATTTTCGCAGAATGCTTGGCGCATTTGCTAAAAACCGATATGGACAATCGCAGAATAGAAATATTTTAAATATATAATAATTTTTAGATAAACCGTGGTTCTATAGTGGAAACAGAAAAAGGAGCCAACCGCCAAGCCTGACTGAAGAACATGGACATGGAAAATTTATACAATAATTTAGTTTTTAGGGGCAGCAGCAATTTTCGCAGAATGCTCGGCGCATTTGGTAAAAATCGATATGGACAATCGCAGAATAATAATATTTTAAATATATAATAATTTTTAGATAAACCGTGGTTCTATAGTGGAAACAGAAAAAGGAGCCAACCGCCTAAGCCTGACTGAAGAACATGGACATGGAAAATGTATAGAATAAGTCAGTTTTTATAGGCAGTAGCAATTTTCGCAGAATGCTTGGCGCATTTCGTAAAAATCGATATGGACAATCGCAGAATAATAATATTTTAAATATATAATAATTTTTGAATAAACCGTGGTTCTATAGTGGAAACAGAAAAAGAGCCAACCGCCTAACCCTGACTGAAGAACATGGACATGGAAAATGTATACAATTACTCAGTTTTTATAGGCAGTAGCAATTTTCGCAGAATGCTTGGCGCATTTCGTAAAAATCGATATGGACAATCGCAGAATAATATTTTAAATATATAATAATTTTTAGATAAACCGTGGTTCTATAGTGGAAGCAGAAAAAGGAGCCAACCGCTTAAGCCTGACTGAAGAACATGGACATGGAAAATTTATACAATAACTCAGTTTTTAGAGGCAGCAGCAATTTTCGCAGAATGCTTGGCGCATTTGGTAAAAAGCGATATGGACAATCGCAGAATAATATTTTAAATATATAATAATTTTTAGATAAACCGTGGTTCTATAGTGGAAACAGAAAAAGGAGCCAACCGCCTAACCTGACTGAAGAACATGGACATGGAAAATGTATACAATTACTCAGTTTTTATAGGCAGTAGCAATTTTCGCAGAATGCTTGGCGCATTTCGTAAAAATCGATATGGACAATCGCAGAATAATATTTTAAATATATAATAATTTTTAGATAAACCGTGGTTCTATAGTGGAAGCAGAAAAAGGAGCCAACCGCTTAAGCCTGACTGAAGAACATGGACATGGAAAATGTATAGAATAACTCAGTTTTTATAGGCAGTAGCAATTTTCGCAGAATGCTTGGCGCATTTCGTAAAAATCGATATGGACAATCGCAGAATAGAAATATTTTAAATATGTAATAATTTTTAGATAAACCGTGGTTCTATAGTGGAAACAGAAAAAGGAGCCAACCGCCAAGCCTGACTGAAGAACATGGACATGGAAAATTTATACAATAACTCAGTTTTTAGAGGCAGCAGCAATTTTCGCAGAATGCTTGGCGCATTTGGTAAAAAGCGATATGGACAATCGCAGAATAATATTTTAAATATATAATAATTTTTAGATAAACCGTGGTTCTATAGTGGAAACAGAAAAAGGAGCCAACCGCCTAAGCCTGACTGAAGAACATGGACATGGAAAATGTATAGAATAACTCAGTTTTTATAGGCAGTAGCAATTTTCGCAGAATGCTTGGCGCATTTCGTAAAAATCGATATGGACAATCGCAGAATAGAAATATTTTAAATATGTAATAATTTTTAGATAAACCGTGGTTCTATAGTGGAAACAGAAAAAGGAGCCAACCGCCAAGCCTGACTGAAGAACATGGACATGGAAAATTTATACAATAATTTAGTTTTTAGAGGCAGCAGCAATTTTCGCAGAATGCTTGGCGCATTTGGTAAAAATCGATATGGACAATCGCAGAATAATAATATTTTAAATATATAATAATTTTTAGATAAACCGTGGCTCTATAGTGGAAACAGAAAAAGGAGCCAACCGCCTAAGCCTGACTGAAGAACATGGACATGGAAAATGTATACAATAACTCAGTTTCTATAGGCAGTAGCAATTTTCGCAGAATGCTTGGCGAATTTGGTAAAAAGCGATATGGACAATCGCAGAATAATAATATTTTAAATATATAATAATTTTTAGATAAACCGTGGTTCTCTAGTGGAAACAGAAGAAGGTGCCAACCGCCTAAGCCTGACTGAAGAACATGAACATGGAAAATGTATACAATAACTCAGTTTTTATAGGCAGTAGCAATTTTCGCAGAATGCTTGGCGCATTTGGTAAAAATCGATATGGACAATCGCACAATAATAATATTTTAAATATATACCGTCAAATGGGGCTACTTGGACACTGCGGGGCTATTTGGTCACGTTGCGCAAGATGTTTATTATTGCTAAATTATTAACTTTTTTGTTTTAGTTTAAAAAAGTTAGGTTAGGGTGTCTTTTGTTACAGGTTTGCAGTAACTAAAAATGGTAAGGACGTATAAAAGAACCCCTAGGGCCAAAGCTTATCGGGACTACAACGAAGGACAAATGCTAAAAGCGCTGGAGGCTGTTAAATCTGGAATGTCAAAAAAACGAGCAGCCAGTGTCTACCAAATACCTCGCAGTTCTCTTGTAAGAAGAGCCCTCGGAAAGCATATGAGGCCAGTTGGCCACCCCACCGTCCTCAGTTTGGAGGAGGAGGCCGTAATTGCGAAGACACTGGGAATAGTGTCAGATTGGGGATTTCCACTTACAAAGACTGACATCCGAGATGTGGTAAAAAAATACCTTGATAAACAGGGAAAGCAGGTGCGCGTATTTAAGGACAATTACGCTGGTCCTGACTTTATCGAAAAATTTGCCAAGAGGAATAACCTGAGCTCCAGAATGGCATCAAATATAAAGCGCTCCAGGGCATCTGTCGGTCGTGAAGATATTTTGACTTTTTTTAATAACATAAACATTGCTCTTCAAGATGTTAAAATTACAAATTTATATAATAATGATGAAAGCAATATTACGGACGATCCTGGAGCTAAAAAGGTCCTGGTGCCCAGAAACATGAGGCGCGTTGAAAGGGTTCAGGAACATTCACGTGTGTCGGTTAGCATTATGACTTGTGGCAACGCGAATGGCGATTTGCTCCCACCAATGATCGTGTATAAGGCTATAAATTTATACGATAACTGGGCACAGGGTGGTCCGCTTGGTACAATATACGCCAACAGTGTCAGTGGATGGTTCGACATGCATTTATTTGAAATGTGGTTCTTCAAATCTTTATTGCCGCACATTCAATCCAGTCGGACTGGCGATGAAAAAGTGGTGGTGGTAGGAGACAATCTTGCTAGCCACTTTTCTCCAAAAGTCATCCAAGCGTGCAAACAGAACAATATCTACATGTCTCCATTTCCACCAAATGCAACTCACCTCATGCAACCACTGGACGTAGCCGTGTTTGCCCCAATGAAAAAAAAATGGAGAGAGATTTTGGACAAATGGAGAAGGGAAAGCCGGTATCCAGGATGCATCCCAAAGGAACAGTTTCCGCAGTTGCTAAAAAAACTGTGGGATGGGATCAGTGGAACTGTGAGCCAAAATTTAAAGTCCGGCTTTAGGGCTACCGGATTGCACCCACTGAACCCAGATGAAGTTCTAAAGCGCATTCCTGGTGGACTTGAGGTGGACGTTGGGGCAGCCGAAAGGGTTCTAGATCAAAGTTTGTTTGAACTCCTCCGAGAGCATCGCGGAACAGGCGAAAAGAAAAAACAAAAACGAGGTAAAAAGATTGAACCTGGGACTGATGCCTCCAGTACAGTAGAACTGGAACAAACCGATGTTGCAAATCAAGACATTTTTGACCTAGACGAACCATCAAGATCGGTAGACCAAGTCCCTTCTACATCCTCTGCGTGTTCTTCAGGTAAGCAGCTTCCGCAACGGAAAAGCAAAAGATCTACGAAACAGAAAAACTCTACCTGTGGAATTTGTTGCATAAACTGGAAGCAATATAAAGGCAAAATAGATTGGATTCAGTGCGTCAAATGTCAACGATGGATTTGTGGCCCATGCAATAAAAACAGCAGTGATCCATACTTTAAGTGCGAGCATTGCGAAGATTCGGAAAATGATGACTTTGAATTTGATGACAGTGACAAAGACACAAATTTTGTACCCAAATAAATTGCGTTTCTTTGTGTATGTAGTGTGTTTAGTGTCCAAAGAATTTGATTTTTGTTAATTAGTATTTACATTTATTTTATTATTATTATTAATAAACGTTAAAATATGCTTAAAAAATCGTGTTATTTTTATTTATATTATTTTTTTTCGCGGAGTTTGGGTTCGATGACATTTCTATGGGGTAACATGGCCACTCTAGTAATTTATATGTATTTTGTAAGCGTTTTCAATAAAGTGACCAAATAGCCCCAAACAGGGGGCTATTTGGTCACCCCAAATATATTTTTTTTATTCGCCAATGGCTGTATATACTTGAATTTCAAAATCAGCTAAGAATAGCGTTTACCTAGGTCGGTACAATGCATATTTTTTCATCTCAGTGTGAGTTAAACTGATCGAGATATGTTCAAAAATGTCCAAAAAAGGTGTCCAAGTAGCCCCGGTTGACGGTAATAATTTTTAGATAAACCGTAGTTCTATAATGGAAACAGAAAAAGGATCCAACCGCCTAAGCCTGACTGAAGAACATGGACATGGAAAATGTATACAATAACTCAATTTTTATAGGCAGTAGCAATTTTCGCAGAATGCTTGGTGCATTTGGTAAAAATCGATATGGACAATCGCAGAATAATAATATTTTAAATATATAATAATGTTTAGATAAACCGTGGTTCAATAGTGGAAGCAGAAGAAGGAGCCAGCCGCCTAAGCCTGACTGAAGAACCTGTACATGGAAAATTTATACAATAACTCACTCAGTTTTTATAGGCAGCAGCAATTTTCGCAGAATGCTTGGCGCATTTGGTAAAAAGCGATATGGACAATCGCAGAATAATAGTATTTTAAATATATAATAATTTTTAGATAAACCGTGGTTCTATAGTGGAAACAGAAAAAGGAGCCAACCGCCTAAGCATGACTGAAGAACATGGACATGGAAAATTTATACAATAATTTAGTTTTTAGAGGCAGCAGCAATTTTTGCAGAATGCTTGGCGCATTTGGTAAAAATCGATATGGACAATCGCAGAATAATAATATTTTAAATATATAATAATTTTTAGATAAACCGTGGTTCTATAGTGGAAACAGAAAAAGGAGCCAACCGCCTAAGCCTGACTGAAGAACATGGACATGGAAAATGTATACAATAACTCAGTTTTTATAGGCAGCAGCAATTTTCGCAGAATGCTTGGCGCATTTGGTAAAAAGCGATATGGACAATCGCAGAATAATATTTTAAATATATAATAATTTTTAGATAAACCGTGGTTCTATAGGTACTGGAAACAGAAAAAGGAGCCAACCGCCTAAGCCTGACTGAAGTACATGGACATGGAAAATGTATACAATAACTCAGTTTTTATAGGCAGTAGCAATTTTCGCAGAATGCTTGGCGCATTTGGTAAAAATCGATATGGACAATCGCAGATTATTTATGAAACAGTTTCATTACGGTAAATGTCTCTTGTTATATTAATATTTGATTACGTGTGACTAAAATATGTTTAGCCATCCCGATGCAGTTCAACACTTCCCGTATGAATCGGTGAGGTCACAGATGTATCGGTGGAGAGCTGCAACCCGCCCACATTTGCCCAATACGGTGCAGGAGTTATTTAACATCTTAGAAACGGGTGACTATCCTTGATATTCCACGTGTACCAATGGAGGATTTGTGTTGGGCACAGTGCAACACCGGGACCACTCAGCACTAATTTTTGGATGCGCATCATTTATTCAACAATTTCAAAATGTTGACACGATGTTTGTTGATGCAACATTCAAAGTGGTGCCAAGGCGTCCAATGTTTTCTCAGCTCCTCGCAATATTTGCTACGTCAAATGGTCACGTAAGTTTGATCAAAAATTAAATTTAAGCTATGAAATTCTAACATACAGTATATACTAAAAGATATTGCAAATTATTGTATCCGATACCAATAGGGCTGCGTTACAGCACAGCTGTGAATAAATGTAGACTAATATTCAGTCACTTGATATATGATATGGGTTCATGGCTCATTGGTAAACGATATTATACATAATTACCTGTTAAAAATAATATAAACTGAGAATGTGACTATCGTCTGCTCACACGTTTAATCTAAATATGCCGGTAGGTACAGGAAATAAAAAAGTGCAATTGTTTACCGTAACAATTTGCAATTTTTTACAATGTGGAATATCTCTAAAATAGAGATTATTTTATGGAGGTACATGTAATTTGCAATATTTTTACAAAATTGAATTTCATTTACTTAAATATGTAGTTTATTAATTGTATAAGTGTGTTTTAGTGTGTACCTGATCTTATTAGCAATACTGACGGCCTTTATGTAAAGGTTATTAAAATTATGTTATTAGGCCTTTCCCGTTTTTCACACTTTTATGGAGAGTTAGAACTCTGCCCTATACTCAGCAATATTTGGATGGATGGCACAACGTTTCCCTGAATTTAACCCCAACAATATTGTGTCGGACTACGAACAGGGGTTAACTGTAGCTCTAGAGGAATGCTTCCCTAATGCAGTGTTCCATGGATGTTTTTTTCATTTTTGTCAGTTATAAGTTATATATGTTGTCAGGTGTACAATGTACATATATTTAAAATTGGCCTATAATTATTTACATATTTTTATTATATCATAGGCCGTATTCAGAAAAGCCTACGCTTCGTCCGAGCCTTGGTAGGTAACCAACAAGGTCGGCTTGTTTTAAAAATTATGACGCTTTATTACTACTACCTGCAGATAATATGAATGAGGCGATGAATATCTTGCAAGTAAATATTTGAATTAAAATAAGCCTACTTCATTTGATTAATCTTTTTTTGCTATACTCTAGCAACAACATAACCATCCACTATTTAGAGAACTTCATGAGTACATGGCCAGGCAGTGATTGATCGGGTTACCCTTGCCAGATTTTCTGTGTACAACCAAGTCCACCGAACTAATAACGTTATGGAGTCATACCATAGAAGACTGAATAGCCGTGTAGTGGTGAACCCGAGTGTTTGGGATTTAATTAGTTAGTGTTATAATGCTCAAATCTATCATAACAAATTAGTGCAACTTATTTTTATTAATAAAAAAAAGGATAATTTGTTTCAACTAATTTAAATTATAAATAATTCAATTCAATTTTCAGGGCATACTTTCCTTACGGTCTTTGAAGTCAGCATTAATTGCACATTAAGATTGCATTTAATACTATAATGTTCAGATAAAATTTCATATCGTTGATACAAAATGACACTAGCTAAGTAATATTTATATAAGAATTGATATGCAATGCTCATGATTTATATTATATCATGGTTTACATTTTGCATATGGCATACCAGCTAGAGTAATAAAACATATTGCAGAAATCTGTTGCGATGGATTTGAGCCAGTTTGGTATTTCAACTATAATTGTAAATTGTAAATTCTCTTCAAGAATTTGGATTAATTATTGTAAACTGTATCCTTGGGCAAACGTATGATACCGGTATGAACATACTTTTTATTTTTAAATTTTTAAATTCATATTCAGAAAACGGCTGTGATTGAACATGGACAGCTAGAAAGGGGACATCGAGAGTTTAGGCACGTAAAGCGCAAGCAGAGGCTGTTCAATCAGCGTTTGACAGATGCGTGGGAGGGTTTAAATAATGGGTTACTTACAACCCAAAGGTTTTTAAATGAGGCCATCCGATTTGTTGCGGGTGTGGATACACATTTAAATAATTGGGACAGAAATGAGGATTTGGGAGCATATCAGGATTTACCAGTAGCTGCCCACCCCTCCCAGTAGAAATACCACGCCCAGTTCCACCCATAGAGGAGCTGTTGCTACCACCTCTACTTCCACTGGCAGAACCTGATCCGGTACCAGAAATATTGCCGCCACCTCTTATCCCAGTTGAACCTGAACCGCCACCTCTTGTCCCAGTTGAACCTGAACCACCACCTGTAGCACCTGGACATGAAATTGAGCCACCACCATTAGCTCCTCTCACACAGCATCCTTATCTACCAGTTCATAGACATCCAGAACATTTGCTACCTATTCCACCGTTAGCTCCACTTTCCCGTCATCTATAAGTGAGTATTTGCTAAGTGATATATTACTGCTTTAATACAAAACTGATTCAAATACATACATTTTTGTGAAGCCAACCAAATATTATCTGCAGATTAAATTACTTTGCTGTTGCTGAGTTGTGTTGCTTTTCTGCCAACAGTGGGGGTTTATGTAATAACTAATAAATAAATAATAATTGAGAGTACGTCCAAATAGCAACTCCAAATCACTAAAATTCCATACCCAAATGTAATAGGTTTGTTCGAGCAGTCGCCGAAACCAGTTAAAACAATTGGGGATTCTTGTACGCATACGCAATGCAGGCTTTTGCAGGGCAAAACCGCCATTTGGCATGCGCAGGAGAAAGAATAAGTGCTTTATGCACTTATTTTGGGGCTGCTCGAACAAACCTAATATCTTTTAATCTTATTAAATTCTTTTTAGGCATGGTGATTTATTGTTCTGCTTAGTATGATGTAACTGATATAAATATTTTTCAGACCACTGTTGCATCCAGTTTAGTCACAGCAGACAAGGACAGCAAGATAGCATGCTTATTCTTGCAGGTGATGGAACTGTCCGGCACACCAGTTTTGAGCATACAATCCGTACACCTCATGAAGAAATGATCCTACAAACTATAAACCCCGTTCAAGTATTATTATTGAGTTATTTTCTGTGGCTGTTATATGTCCATATTATTCGGGTTGCGGAAAATATGTTACTATTGTTGGTTAAGAGATAATTTCCAGAAAAGCATTGTATGCTGCATGGTGTTAAGTTTTATTGACTATTTTTTTTATTTCCTCTGAAAGTTGGTGTTTGATGACCCACTGTGGTCAACGTCCTAGATTGTAACATGTATACCTTTACATTTTCATCCTGTATATTTTGCATGTTACTTATCTTAGTCTTTGCTGTGATTAGTAGTTGAAAAGATAGAAAGAGAACTCTCAATATTGCATTAGTGGTATTAAATAGGACTACCGACTGTAAATACCATATCTATGCCTAAATTCACCAACAAGAGATAAATATTGATGGCATAACCCACATCTTCTAGATATAATTAGTGGAAATATTCCACTAACCAGAAGATAGTTATCCAACGGAACTGTTGTTGAATGATCTTTTTTACACTCAATCAGACTGATTCTATAAAAAACGTTACTAACTAACCACTTGAAAACGTCTTTAAAAATCTTAGCACCAAAGTGATTAGTTAGCAACTTAAGTATTGTAATCTTGTCGAAAAAATGAAATTTTAGCGGAAATGGGCCTTTTTGGGTCCTCTGGATATTTTTGACCAAGGTACAAAAAAGGAGAAAGGTAAACCTGTTTTCCATCTATATATATATATATATATATATATATATATATATATAGGAAACTGGTTTAATCGGTTTAAATATACTATATATGTGACCCGCTCCGACGAAAGGGACCTTATGACGAAATTGTATGTTTTGCGCAAAACGCGCTCGAAGCTAGGCAGTAACAAAATGCGATTTTTAACAAGATTTAATGCGGTATTTTTTTCTCACGACGTAGGGTGAGGTATAGCTGAACCGTACAAGGTTCAGGTTAGCAAAAAACAATTTAGAGACGGAAATAACGTGATTTTGTTTTCAAAACGCGTAGATGTTCATGCGTATGCACTGCATTCGCATTGAAGATTTTGTGTTTAGTGATATTCCTCGACTGCAAGGTAATTATGAAGATAAAGAAATATCATTCACTTTCTAAATTACTTCCTTTTACTCATAATTTTTGTTTATTTCCGAATGTTATCGCGTTTAGATATTATGGAAGAAGAACTAATTTCTGTCGATCGTATGTTGTATGTTCATGATGAAGACGAAGAGGATATTTCGGAATATGAATATTCGGGAACGGATGATGAAGAAAATTCCATTTGTCAACCTACTGCTGGGCCGAGTGAACCTTCAGTAGTGCATCAGTCATTTACGTTTTACAGCCACAGCAACATCGTAAAATCTAATGAGGATATGAATGAAGAAAGTATTATAACTTTCATGTATAGTGCGTCATGTTGCTCCGAGATATGCATTAAAAAATACCTCAAAATGATGCTGTTTTAACACGCCAATCTTTTCTTGAATTGACAAAAAACGAACAAGAACTGATTATTAAAGGGCATTTAGAATTGACAATGCAAGATTCGCGACTTTCTGATACGAATCAGTCCAAAGTAATTAAGGTAACAAGGTGTGAAAAGGGCAGCAAACCGAGCCGCAACTCCTAGTCATCGTAACGTTATTAAATATTATTTCCGACAAATTCCAATTTGCCGCAAATGTACTTTTTTTACACGATCTTCACGAGAAACGTTACAAAAACATAATTCGGCGTTTTAGTGCCTCTGGATTAGCACAGCCTGTCCATGGTTTAACGGGAAAAACACCAAGCCGAAAAAGCCATGTATACTCTGCGGAGGACATAGAACTGGTAAAGACTTTTACTCATAACTATGCTGAAAGAGTAGCTATCCCATTACCTGGAAGACTACCACAATTTAAATATTATCGCGTAATGAAGTTACCATCTTCAGATACAAAAATAAGAGTCCACCAACACTAATAAAATCGAAATATGCCTATAGCACCATCGACACCTTTAATGACTTCGTACAATGTGTCGCTAATACATCCACAAAGGGACATTCAGTTGCAGTACCAACGTACGACGAAAAAACTCATCAAAATAACGTTACATGGTATAAATGGGATGAGTACTTGAAACAGTATTATAAAAGATTACCAGGCCTTACAAAATTCCATCATTTCATCGTAACAGATGCTGGAGTAGAGTGCAAAGAATTTGCAAATTCGACGTCACAGTCTTGCAATTTGTATTCTCAACAGCCGCAAGGAATGCCAGATGTAATAGAACCGACCGGCCTTAGTCTTCAGCGAAAATGGTACCTGTATAATGAACTTCGTCCTCTTTGCATTGATCCCAACAAATGGACACATTTATAGAAAAACCACAACAACAAAATATATTATCTTAATGAAAGAAGCATCTAAAAGAAAGAATTTTTTTAATTGTATTATTTTTTTATTAATTTGTTTTTACAAGAACCAGAAAAGTAATAAAATAGTGACATAAAATCCTGCATTATTATTACTGGAAATAAATGATGTGCTCCCGTATTTTATTTTTTTTAATTGATTTTTTCGAATACAGACTTCAGACCGCATTTTCTGATAAGAGGAAGGTTTGGAGGACCCAAAACAGTCAAAATCACAAAATCGACAATTTTCGTCATAAGGTCCCTTTCTTCGGAGCGGGTCACATATGGAATATGACGTAAATAGAATCCAAGTGAGAAGTAATTTTTAAAATTAATTAAAAGGATACGAATTAAATCTATATCCTCCGACCGGGCTCAGTAGTTCAGCGGTAGAGCAATTCCCCGGCAAGGAAGAAGGCCCCGGTTCGAATCCGGGCTGAGACCGTATCCTTTTAATTAATTTTAAAAATTACTTCTCACTTGGATTCTATTTACGTCATATTCCATATATAGTATATATATATATATATATATATATATATATATATATATATATATATATATATATATATATATATATATATATATATAGCTTTTGCTGAGTGAAGTTTCTGTTTTCTTAACTGTTGATTGTTTCTTTGTAGATGTGAAATGGCCTGATGAAGGACCCAATATATGGTCCGAAATATAGCTTATATACACAAATGTGAGTTTCTTCTCCTAAATCGATCGAAAACCTGAAGAATTTTGCCAATTTTCATTCATCTACGATCAAATAAGATTTAATTCCTATATATATATATATATATATATATATATAGAGGAAGCATCCAGTATGTTGTTGCGTGATTTTCACCTGTAAAATTACAAACTTGAGGCTAATTTTGCATTATTCTACAAACTTTATACTATGTTACTCCATAAATTACTTGAAACTTATTTTTGATCCACTGAAAAGGCCCTTTGAACCAATAAATATACTATAACATGTATGTTTTCTTCTTTTTTAGCTTCATGTATATGTATCATGTATTCATGTATCATATGTATTATAGGTATCATATGTATCACATGTATTCATGTATCATATCATGTGTTCATGATATGTTCCCACTAATTATTTATAGTCGGTGGCGTTAGTGTAAAAATATTTCAGTGCCGAATACCAGCACCAAATTTTGCACACATCTTGTACACATATTAAGGTTTAAAAAACCACCAAAAACACTCTCCTGGTAGTCAAGATCACCCATAGATGACGTCATCAAAATAGCGGATTTACGTATAATGTTAACGCACGTATCTTCGTACATTATTAACCAATTTGGAAGTTTAATATATCATTTTAAGGCTCAAGTAACGCTCTTTAAAAAGAGTTTTATTGAATTTTTGTGCATGAAGGGTGGTTTTCGCACAACCCTCTAAATTTCGTTATATACAAAATTACTGCTATTCTAAGGAACTGAGGTAAAAAAATATTTCCGTATGGAAATATTTTTTACATTGGTTGCCTAGTATGGCAGTAATTAAAACAAACAATATTCATTTGTTTTCAGGCTATTTTAAAAACATTTCTACTTTCATTTTTGGTCACGAGAAAACTGTACTTTTCTGGTAACCAAAAATATTTTGTTTGGATTTTTGGTAAAAAACTTTAAAAAAGATGGGTCTGCTTATTGGAAAGCAAATAGTTTGCGTGTATGCGAGAACCATGTGGTTGGGTCCAATAACAAGGAAGTCTACGACCATATATCTCCAATTTTTCATGAAGAAGCAGATGCCCGACTATTGCTTCACGTGTGGTATCCCAGCACTTTCGAAGTACATTGTAGTGGAACATTACCAATTATAAGAATTGCTTACGTTAAGAATATGTGTTTTAGTTCATAGTATATATTGCAACATATAGGTAACAACAGGCGATGTATGAGTTTGCTGCGTCAACTTATATCGACTGTTGAACCCAAGACGACCTACCTGTAAGCCAGGTGCGTGGCATGGTCCGTCTAGTAAAGCACAACGTATCATTATTGTAATAGATGTATTAGTAACATGTTGACTTTCAATCCATCGATCCTCCCCTAGCACATGGCGATCCTGCCAGTCGTGGCATAGTATTAGAAGAAAAAAAAGTGAAGAAGTTACAAGTTACAAACATATATATACATATATATATATATATTAAAAGTGAATAAAAGTACATCAAAATGGGCAACAGTTATACCAAAGACGAAGAAGTTATAATTACCCAAGCGGGAATCAGTGGAGGAGTTACAAATGGAAGAAAATTTGATACAGGAGAAGTTGTCCTGATCATTGTCGCAGCGTTCTTCATTGTGGGTGTTTTGTGGTTCTGTTGCGTGCAGACATCCGTAGAGAAATCGACAATAGCATCGGCAAGAGCATCGACGATTTGCGACAAAGTGAATCGCGTGTCTAAAGGGCAAAGTGAAAAGTGACGTGTGACGACCTAGAACAGCTAAGCGAAGAGGTATCTAATTTTAAGAATAACTTAGGCAAAGACAATCAAAGTAGGAGATTTAATTTAGAATTGGTAAATAAAAAACATAGAGAGTTAGATCGCTTAGAAGAATGTTTTTATGAATTAGAAAATAAGGAAAATAAAAATATAGACATTGACAATAGTCAGCGAATAAAACTAAACATAGAAAACTGTAGATCAGTATTGCTAGAAAGACAAAATATTTTAATAGGTAAAATGGCAACTGAAAAATTTGAATTGAAAACAGCAGGTTCATTACTACCAGTTATGAATGATTCTGAAGTTGTAACGTTGGTGGACTCTATTGAACTGTACTCTAGTATGTTAGACGAGACAAACAAAAATAAATTAATTCAGTACGTAAAAACACGTCTCTCTCAGAGTGCAAAGTTGAGGTTAAATTTGGAATACACTACCGTAGAAGCTTTGGTGAAGGATATGCGTTTACATATTTTTTCGAAGAAATCAGCTTCTGCTCTTTCAAGGGAGTTGCATAGCTCAAAACAGAATACCAGGTCAATAGAAGAATATGGTAGGACCATTGAAGAACTTTTAGTAGGTTTAACAATTGCACAATCTAACGGTGATGCCAATACTGCTAATGTATTGCGTATTGCTAACGAAACAACGGCAATTGCTACATTTGCCAACGGGCTAAGACATTCCGAACTCAGAACAATCGTGAAAGCGCGAAATTATACTTCCCTTAAGGACGCGATAGCGGGTGCGAAAGATGAGGATAGGTCGACAAATTCGGAATCTCACAACGTGTTTCATTATAGGCAAAATTGGAATCCCCGTCAGCGTAATCCACATAGAAATAATTATCCAAATCGAGGTTTTAGGAATAATTTTCAAACAAGAGGTACACCTCAAGGTTTTAATTATAATCAAAAACGTGGTCAGCGGTATTTGAACCTAATGTAACAATTAAATTAGACAATAAGTTTGTAATAGTGCATAAGAATAGAATTAAGGATTATAATTAATAAAAAGAAGCAAAATAAAATATAAAAGTTTGTAGAATTTTTTATTTTTTAAATTACCGTAGGAGGTGTAGTGGAATATTACCAATTATAAGAATTGCCACCTGTAAGCCAGGTGCGTGGCATGGTCCGTCTAGTAAAGCACAACGTATCATTATTGTAATAGATGTATTAGTAACAAGTTGACTTTCAATCCATCGATCCTCCCCTAGCACAACATACTAAAATTACCATTAAAACAGTGGACAGCGATGTAGTTGTCATTGCGATGTACGCATGTTCTAAGTTAGATAAAGTAGAGGAATTATGGATTGAATATGGAACAGGAAAACATCTGCAAATCTTCCAGTTAACCAAATGCAGAGAAAACTTTCACCTGGGGTATCAAACCTGATTCCTTTCTTTCATGCTTTTACTGTGGCAGACACTGTTTCAAGTTTAGGAGGTATCGGCAAAACCACTGCATAGAAAACCTGGATGGCATTTAGAAAAATTGACAAAGTTTTGGCGAATTTTGAAATATGCGTCACACGCAGTCTCTATCACAAAACGAGCATGCTTTCATGCTTCTTCAAAACGTTTCATGCTGCTTATGTATCATTCATCAAGCTCAGCTGAAACCGTAAACGAATCAAGGCGAATCTAACTTTGTCAATTTAATAGGTCCATTAAAAACATTCCACCTATGTGTGAGGTTTCATTAAATCGTTATTAAAACGTCTTAAAAGTATAATACTTCAACGTGATGCAGAACAGACAGATCCAAACGATTGGGGATGGAAGAAAATTGGCGATAATTCAGAATTCTTAGTACAATATTTATATTATTACTTTTCGCCTTAAAGCTTATATCCAACACTGTCAAATAATACACACATCATAGTATCATAGTGAAATACCTCATTTTATGAAAACTTGGGTTAGTTTGGATTATTTTGTGAACAGCTTGGCCGGCGTTTCATGAAATGACTATGCTTTCACTAGTGGCGTATTTCATGACATCTACATTAGTTGTATGTTTATAGAGGTTAGCAGAAGTTTGTAGGGGTTTAGTGGGGGCTAAAAAAATATTAACATTTAAACATGTCTGGATACATTAATACCAAATTGTCGTACTCAGATATTTTTTACATAAATTTAACTGCTTATAGCAATACTGAATTGCTTATCCAACAATTTACTGAAATTTAGAGAGGTACGCACAAACTACCTTTCGTACACAAAAATTAAATAACACATTTTTAAAGAACGCTACCTGAGCTTTAAAATGGCGTAGTAAAACTCAAAATTGGTTAAAAATTAACAATAATACATGCGATAACATAATTCGCTACTCTGACTTAAATGCGCCATTTTGATGACGTTATAAAGGGATGATCTTGACCCCCAGGAGAGTGTCTCGAGGCGGTTTTTTAAACCTTAATATATGTACATGCTGTGTGCAAAATTTGGTGCTGGTATCCAGCACTGAAATATTTTGGTGCCTAATGTTGCTAACGCCACCGACTATTAAGTATAATGCCATTTATAAATTTATATCGTGTTTTGTAGCCTCCCAACTTTGAGAACGTTATACGTGGCGATGAGGTTGTGTTTACGAAAAATCCTAACATGATCCTAACCTACGAAATAAACAGTGATCTAGTAAGTAACCAGATATACGCAAAACGCATCCCTTTACTACGCTCCTCCTGTCAACAGAATTATGAATGACATTACCGACCTTACGAAGCCTTCCGAATCTGCGCGAGTAGGACGCGTGAGACGGTCCCGGATATTATCTTTCGTTCACAATGCAGTCCAAGTTGTCCGATAGCTGAGAGTGGAACGTAGATTTTTGGGGAGATTGACAGCGAGAATACAGCGTGGCCCATTTTCGTGCCAGAGTAGTACTCTGGCCGGCAGGAGCCGGCCGTTCTTATCTCATAGCCACAATAGAAATTGTGAAATAATTACTATGGAAATATGTCTTTAGACTAAACGCATCCAGATCCTATTATGCCTCTGCTGTTAGGGGCAGCAGGATTGCACTTATTGCAAGCAAAAACCAAAGCGTAGGTGGTGGGTACGTCCCATAAACCAGCGGAGATATTCGCAATGTGCCTACAACTGCTTGGTGAATGAAATGAGGATCCAGGACACCGAGATATTTCTTAATTACACTCGGATGACAGTAGAGTAGTATGACATGTTGTTAGCGTGTATTGGTCCATCCTTAAAACATACTTCCATCCGACCTTCCATTTGTGCAAGATGCCGTTTCGCAATAACATTAAAGTATATTTTACTTTGTTTTTATTAAAAATTGTATTTGCATTTTTAAAATGCAAAGACATTGCTATTTTTCAATATCTTCGTTTCCTGTATAATTCACTAAATTGTTAAAACTGTAGATATATGGCGACTGGGGAGTCAATAGCTTCTATTGCACTGGCATTTAGATGTGGAAAATCGATGGTGTGCGAAATGTATCGTGAGACCACACAGGTTATTTGGGATGTCTTGAGGGACGAAGTGATGCCGGCTCCAGCAACCCAAAAGTGGAAGGAGGTGGCATTTGGCTTTGTAAAAGCATGGCAATTGCCTAACGGCTGCGGGGCAATTGATGGAAAGCACGTAGCTATAACGTGCCCACCTAATTCTGGGTCATGCTATTTTAATTATAAAAAGTTTTACAGCATTATTTTAATGGCTATTTGCGATGGAAACTACAATTTTATTTATATGAATTCTGGCGCACATGGCTCTGAAAGTGATGGTGGAGTGTACCAAAGATCATCGCTTGGTCAGCGTATCCAGAGCAAAACATTGAACGTGCCGAAAAGTGCCTCACTTCCGGGAACCAATGTACGCTTCCCCTATTTCTTTGTAGGATATGAAGCGTTTCCAGTGCATAAAAAATTATTAAGGCCTTATGGTGGAAAGTTTTTACCAATTGAAAAACAAATTTATAACTACCGCCTCAGCAGAGGGAGGAGATTTATTGAAAATACTTTTGGAATATTGTCCAGTAGGTGGCGAATACTAAGGACCACCAATGCTGGACATCCAGAGTCACATGATGGTATAGTTAAGGCCACCGTGTACTTGCACAATTATATAAAGGCGCACAATGCAGAAATGTACTGCCCGCTAACTTTGGTGGACAGTGAAGAAAATGGGACCTTGATCCCAGGACAGTAGCGTACCACGTTAGATGATGTTGGGGATGAGCAACCGTTAATTACGAATGATGAACAAACTATGGCCAATGAAAATGCTCGCATTTCAAAGAGACACAATAAAACAGTACTTCAACGGAACGGATGCGGTGCAAAGGCAGGATGATAGATAATTTTAAAAAACTACTGAAAAACTTATAATTGCAACAAAATTGATGATGTGAGTACTGGCACTCGAAGCACCGCACTGTCTGTTATTATTACCTTAGTAACAAGTTATATTGAATGTAATGTCAATCATGTATTACGTTGTTTTGTAATGTTATGATATACAATAAAATAGAATTCGTTTATTCGACTCCACGTAGAATTTCCCTCACAAAGTGGTAGCAAAGCGTGGTTACTCACAAAAAATAAAAAACATGGCATCTACGAGTCATCGCAACATAGAGCCGTTGACCAAGTCAAACTATGACACTTGGTGCCTGCAAGCACAAGCAGTCCTAATTAAAAGCGATTATTGGGACATAGTAAGTGGCGAGAAAACGTTACCGTCAGATGCGGATGCGGCGGCAAAGTCGGCGTTCAACAAAGAGGATTTGAAGGCAAGAGCTGAGATCCTACTTTTATTGTCACCTTCCGAGTTAAAACAAATTAAAGTCTGCGCAACATCTAAATCTGTATGGGACAAGTTAAAAGCTACTTATCAAAGCACTGGGCCTGCAAGAAAAGCAACCTTATTAAAACAGCTAGTTCTAAAGCGAATGACCACAGAGGAGGATGTTCGTGACCATATAAATAACTTTATGGATATTGTGGATAAGCTCGCAGATATGGATATTAAAATTCCACTGGAATTACTCAGTATAATGCTCCTCTACAGCTTACCAACAACATTCGAAAATTTTAGAATAGCCATCGAGTCTCGAGATCACTTCCTGATCCCGAAGATCTGAAAGTAAAGATTCTGGAGGAATATGAGGCCAGGAGTAGTAACGATAAGCCTGAAAGCTTGGAAGCATATCATGTTAAGAAAAACAAACGAAGATTGTACTGCAAGAACTGCAAAAAGAAAAGTCACACTACCGAGTCGTGTTGGTCTAAAAAGAAAAATGCAAATGAGAAAGACAACGGAAACAAGTACAAAAACTACAACGTTTGTCTGAGTACTGCAGATTCAGATGCCAATGAAGATATCTGGTGTCTAGATAGCGGCTGCTCATCTCATATCTGCGGCAACGAATCGATGTTTTCTACCATGATTCCTGAAAACAGTAACCTAAAACTGGCATCAAACAAATACACTAGTAAAATTCAAGGTAAAGGAAAAGTTACAGTCAGTAGAAAGAAACAAACTTATAATTTTAACGACACCCTGTATGTTCCGGATGTGTCAGTCAACCTGTTGTCTGTAGCCAAAATTACAGACAGAGGACATAAGGTTGTTTTCGAAGAAAATAAAGCCTACGTCATAGAAAAGAACGGCGAGGTGACACTGACAGCACAAAGACAAGATGGGCTCTACTATCTTGAATTTCAAACAAAGGAGACTGCAAACTACACACCTAAAACGGAGAGTGACATCATGGAATGGCATCGCAAGCTTGGCCACATAAATGAAAAGTATCTAAAGAAAATGGCTAGAAACGACCTTATGTACGGTTTAAACCTGACTGATGAAAAGTTAGTAACATGTGAGACCTGCATTAAAGGCAAGCTATCAAGATTACATTTCACAACACATGATAACCTCTACACAACGGACAAGCTGGAAATAATTCATAGTGACGTTTGTGGACCTTTTGAATGTGAAACACTAGCGGGCTCAAGATATTACGTAACATTCATAGATGATTACACTCGATACTGTTACGTCTACTTTATCAAGAGAAAAAGTGACGTATTCAGCATTTTCAAAGAATATAAAAAAGAAGTCGAGACGTTCCACAACAAAAAGATAAAATACCTACAGTCAGACAATGGTACAGAATACCGTAACAAGGATTTTGATAATTTCCTCAAATCGCATGGCATCCAAAGAAGGCTGACCACGGTTTATACCCCACAACAAAATGGTATTAGCGAAAGGAAAAACAGGTCCTTATTAGAAAAAGCCAGGTGTCTGATGATCGAAGCAAATGTACCTAAGAAGCTGTGGGCAGAAGCTGTA
Organism: Melinopterus prodromus; assembly: GCA_964023965.1. NCBI lineage: Eukaryota > Metazoa > Arthropoda > Insecta > Coleoptera > Scarabaeidae > Melinopterus > Melinopterus prodromus. Next base: position 37,295,287 of record OZ030391.1, on the reverse strand, counting down.
GCGACGGCAAACTACCTTATAAATCGTAGCCCTACAAAAGCACTGAATGGCGATATACCTTTCAAGAAATGGGTGGGCCGAACACCAAGTGGTAATCATCTTCACGTTTATGGCAGGAAAACTTTTGTTTTAAAAAAGAACAAACGAGGAAAGCTGACCCAGATTACCAAAGAAGGTATTTTCATGGGGTACTCGTTGACATCAAAGGCTTACAGAGTATATATACCTGAAGATGATGATGTAGTGACGAGCAGGGACATAAAGGTCATAGAAAAAATGTACTTCGAAGAAGAAGTTCAGAACTATGAATACCTTGTAGACAAAAAGGAACAAAACTCGCAAAATCCTGAAAAAGAAAACAAAATAAAACAAAACAAGAAAGTTAGAGAGGTACAAGAAATAGAAGTTGAAATAACAGAGAATAATTATAACAGTCAAGATGACGTTCCTTCAGCAGAGGAAATAGAGTCTTACGAGAATGCATCAGAGATTGTAGAAGAATCCGAAAATGAGAGGCCACAAAGAGAAAGGCACCCGCCAGCCTGGACCAGGGATTTTGTATTGTACGAGACTGAAGAAAGTCACTTATTCTCAGAAATATCTCACCTGGCCGATGAAAATGAAGACGATGAATACTGGCATGATGCGATTAAATCTGAAATAAGAGCACATATAAAGAATGGAACCTGGAAAATAGGAAAGAAAATGAAAGAAATGAAAGAAGTTGACTACAAACTGGTTCTAAGAAACAAAGTAGGACCAAACAACAGCATAATAAGGAAAGCCAGACTTGTAGCACGGAGTTTTACGCAGCGACCAGGCGTCGACTACAATGAAACATACGCCCCTGTTGCTAAACTAAGTTCGATCAGATCTGTTGTTGCAATAGCTATGGAAAAAGGGTTAAAACTGAACCAGATGGACGTGACAACAGCGTACCTAAATGGTGAACTCGAAGAAAATATAGTAATGAAATACCCTGACTATTTAGAACATTATCTGACAGAAATTATGGTCGAAGAAAGTAAAGAAGAAGATCTGACTTTGTACAATAAAACAGTGAATATGCTAAAAGACATAAAAAAGAATCCCAAAGACAAAGTATGTCATCTTATAAAAGCTATATATGGACTCAAACAGGCAGGCAGGCAGTGGTACAAAAAGCTCGACAATGAATTAAATCACATAGGTTTTAAAGCATCAGAAGCTGATCCATGTGTATACTTACTGGAGAAAAGAGGAGTTAAAATCATAATCGTGATATATGTCGATGATTTATTGATTGCCTATTCGTGTCCAAGAAAGCTCCAAGAAGTAAAAGACCTGCTAAATACAAAGTTTGAATTGAAAGATTTAGGGACACCCAAACGGCTAATTGGAATAGACGTTGCCTATAAAATGGGTGAAGTCAAGCTAAACCAAGAAAAGTTCATAGAGGCCACACTTAAAAAGTTCAAGATGGAAGACTGCAAACCTGCATCTACAGCCATAGAGCTAGGTCTTATATTAGAAAAAGGTAGAAGAGATGAAAGGAATGATCTTCCCTACAAAAACTTAATTGGTACGCTCATGTATCTGGCAGTAGCAACCCGTCCTGACATAATGTTTGCTATAAGCTATCTCTCACAATTCAATGGGAGCGTTCAGCGAACGCAACAGTTGACTAGTCAGCGCAAACACGTTGAGGGTTGCTTAGTGTCAAACAGTTGCAATCGTCTAGTCAGCGGAACCGTTCAGCGAACTGCTGCGGCCAACTGTCGCAACGGTTGCGTTCGCTGAACGCGCCCAATGATTGTTATGGAGAAGAGCATTTTAAGTGCGCCAAAAGAGTACTTCGTTACCTAAAAGGAACGAAGAGCATCGGTCTTATTTTCAAAAAGACTGGTCAAGAATTATATGGCATGGCTGACGCAGACTGGGGAGCATGTAAACTCGATCGAAAGTCTTTTTCAGGCTATTAGCTGGATGTCGAAAAAGCAGAGAAGCGTCGCCTTATCGACAGCCGAAGCGGAGTACGTTGCTCTGTCCGAAGCTGCAAAGGAAGCCATCCATCTTAAAAATCTCTATAAAGACTTAGGGGCCAGCTACGACCACATTGTCATATTAAATGATAATCAAGCTACCCTAAGATTAAGTAAAAATGAAATGGTGACTTCAAAGTCAAAACATATTGACCTAAAAATGCATTTTATAAGAAATTGTATACGAGAAAGAACAATAGATGTCAAGTATCTGCGAACTGAAGACATGGAAGCAGATCTACTGACAAAAGCTTTAGCTGGTCCGCGACTGCTAAAATTGAGGAGTGGCTTAGGACTCTCCTGATGACCACGACATTGCCGTGAAGAGGAGTGTGAGTACTGGCACTCGAAGCACCGCACTGTCTGTTATTATTACCTTAGTAACAAGTTATATTGAATGTAATGTCAATCATGTATTACGTTGTTTTGTAATGTTGTGATATACAATAAAATAGAATTCGTTTATTCGACTCCACGTAGAATTTCCCTCACATATGCAACCACATGTAAAAATACACTAGAAAGATTTTTATAAAAATGACGGAATTACATTCATTGCCGTCATCTAACAACCGTCAAAAACGACAATTCCTACTGTCCGAATAATACTTCTCACTACATTAAACAGCCAATTTTGCAACAGAAACGAAAATTTTTACAGTGAAAACATGTGATAAACAATAACTTGCATCTGAAAAAAAAAAACTTCTGAAAAAGTAGTTCACTATAGTCTATAACTATACTAAAGAGAAACAACCCAGTTCTGGACTATAATCGTAGAACTTCACATGGAGCGTGAAAATTTTTATTTCTCGTGAAAAACTCATGTCCTAGAAACGTCAGAGCCATAGACAGAAAATTGATTTAACATAATACAGATGCAGTTTTCTATCAAACTTTGTTCAATCCATTTTAATAAGCGATATATTAGTGGAAAGTTCACAACGTTCACTATTTCGAAAAAAAATATAAGGCAATGTTGATTAAACAATAGTCCGTCTTTACGTTTTGTACTATGTATCCTCACTGATTTCGCGGTTTATTATCTACCATTTCATCGATTAGAACAATTTGAATTATCTGTGTTTTAAAAATATTTTATCTCTATATTATTATATATGTTACTGTAACAGCCCGAAATGCGGTCAAACCTAGGATTAACCGGTTAATCCAAGGTTTGACCAGTTTTAATTGGTAAATGCCCGAAAAATGGTATTTATCAATATAATTTCGGGCGTTTACCAAGACATAGCGGTCAATCCTAGAATTGATCAATACATAATGGTATAACCTAGGATTTACTGGTTCGTGTTGGACTGGTTGGTAAATCTCAGTTGTATTTATTTTCGCAGACACGTGCAACAGATAGCGACAGCAACACGCAACAACATTGAATCAGATATATTGCTGTTGTTGACATCTCAAATAAAAATATCATGGGCCAGATAAGGTCCATTACAAAATATAATATGTCGCACGCTATATGTTGCCCACTGTACCCCAGGAGTAAACGGGACTTTAGAAACGCTAAATGGGACTTTAGAAATGCTATCAACAGCTGATTCAAGAGTTTAAGGGCCGGTATTTTCACCTACCTGCAAGTCACGAATGGTTATGTGACAGATCTGTCAGATTTAGTGCGTCAATTCACCGCCGCCGGTTCTGTACGCAGAAATAGTTTGTTACCAGTTTGTGTACTACATTACTTTGCCAGTGTGAAGAAACTACGAGAATTATACCATATATCTTTATGTTCTCAATCTATTTCCTAAATGTTTAGAAAATAACATTATGGTCAAAGCAGAAAACACAGAGCGGCTAAAACATTTGTACATTTATTTTATAAGATACTACAAAACAAACACTTTAATTCTAAAAATAAAAATAATGACAGTAACATAAACAAAACATCACTCTCCATTTACCATAGTATATCAAACTAGGAAACTGACTAAAATATAAGAATTTTTATTTAACTAGAAACTAACAAATGAAATGCTTATATAAATAAATAACAAATACGTATTGGGCAAAGGAAACTATGTCCTTATTTTACTTTACAGGTTCCTTTTTATTTATTAGTACACGATAAACTGCTATGACATTTCGAATTACACAGTTTACCAGATGACCTACATAAGCATGTATTGGTGGAACATTTACGTACACAGTTGCAACGTTGAAAGCCCTGTCCGCCTGATAAAGGTATTTGTCGCACAGCTCCTCTTACGCTGATTTCATTAGGAGGAACATCGTAGAAGGAAATAAAATTCTCTATACAAATAGTAAATTGATTTCTACTCACAGCTGTGCAAGTTTTCCTGCCTTCGTCTTTGATATCCATCATCACCGACAGTAGAGTCCTTGGATGAGTTTTAGAACGATCCACGTTTGGAATCTTGATTTTAACCGTTTGTCCTAGTGTTGCAGGACGAAATATCTTGTTGGATGTAACTTTCATCTTTTTTGCCTGTTACTCCAATGTCTGGTGAGCTTGCTGACGGTGTCGTTTAATATTTGATGCATTGATATCATTTTCATTAATGTCTTCTTCTCATATTCTAAAATATGATTACAAATTGGATGGAAACAAACGGCAGTAGGCATTGGTCAGAATCATTAAGATCTGTTCAACCTATGAAAAACAACGCCTATCATGAAGGTATTCAGCGATCTCCTTATGAGGCTATGTTCGGCTGTCCAATGAGGATGGATCTTTCTGATGCCAACATCCCAGCAACAGTATTGCCAAACTAGAAGATTTTAAAAAGGTGATAAATGTTGCTAACAATCTGAAACAATATGACATTGTAAATAAAGCGACCAGTACGTCAACCTTGTTGGCGAACGAAAATGAAGTTTGGCATGCGATGTGGAAAATGTACCAAACAATGATGTTGCACCTAAATGCTTAGAAAGTTGTTATTTATTTATATAAACATTTCATTTGTTAGTTGTTAGTTAAATAAAAATTCTTTTTATTTTAGTCAGTTTTCTAGTTTGATATAGTATGGTAAATGGAGAGTTATATTTTGTTTATGTTACTCAGTCTTTATTTTTATTTTTAGAATTAAAGTTTTTGTTTTGTAGTATCTTATAAAATAAATGTACAAATGTTTTAGCCGCTCTGTGTTTTCTGCTTTGGCCATAATATTATTTAATAGATATAATAGATTGATCGACCACAAAGCCAAAACCAATGAAATTAATTACATTTTCCAACTTGCTAACAAACACAAATTCCCCAACAAATTAATTCACAAAGTCCTACATAAAACTTCCCTTAAATTAGATCCCCTTTACTTAAATCACAATAATAATAATAATAATATTCAGACAATATATAAACCCATCAACCAAAAACTTCAAAAATTACTTTCCCCTTACAACATCATCCCTGCTTATAAAACTAATAACAAATTAATTACCCTGCTCTCTACCCATCGTCAAACACCCCAATCCACCCTAGACAGATGCGGTGGCTACTCCGTCAAATGCTGCAATTGTAATGCTGTTTATATTGGTCAAACAGGCCGAAAACTGTCTAAGAGAATCGCTGAACATAAAAATAAAAGCAATTCTAACCTTTTCCAACATAGAACTGAAACCCAACACTAAACTTATTCATAGTTGTCAAAAGGGCCTCAAGTTGGATTTTCTGGAATTGCTTGAAATTGAAAAAAACAAGAACGAACCTGGCATTCATTTAATTAATGATCAGGTCAACTCCTTTACAAAACCTTTGTTCACTTACGCTATTTAATTTCTTTTTTGAATTTATTTTGTTGTCTGGGTCACTAAACATTAAACCCCTCTCTTTTATTGTCTAATATATGTTATTTATATATTTAATTTATAGTTTTGTGATAAAATTTTGAATTTTTCCATATTTTTTTGCCATTTCGTTTTAAATGTTTCATGCATTTTTTCCGTACGCTATAATTTGTTTTGTTTTGTTTGTATCCTTTGGTTATTGTCAGCTTAGTTGTAATTCATATTTTAATATAGATTGTAACTCAACCATTTTTATGAACATGTTGCTTACATCAACTTTGCGTGACTTCTAGTGTTTTTCGTTTTGTCATGTTCCCGATGAACATGACATTGTAAGTCCCGTTATTTGCTTTTGTTTATTTGTTAATTGTTTATGAGCTTCCTTAACCCCGACTGTCTACGATCATCGTCTGCTTGCTGTTTCATTTGACCGATTTCATGTTATAACAATTGCCAACCTAATTCCCACCCTGTAGTTCGACATGCTCCTTACTTCCCGCTTCTTTACATCCGTCAAAAATCATATAAATATAACCCCATTTTCACCCACTCTTCCTGTTTCTCCTGTGATGTGCCTACAGCCTTTGCTGCTCTCCTGACGCCCGAATTTTTTACATACCTCATGGAAATATGTTAGACGTGATTGATTAATTAATTTGACTGTAAGTAGTGCTTTAATTTTCATGTTTGATGTTGTTTCTAATTATATGTTCGTTGCGCTAGATTTGACTGGCTGATGAAGGAACGGAGTACCGAAACTAGTACCGACTAAGTATATTAAATAAACTTATGCAAAATCCAAGAGGCTTTATTTTCTTCGACTCTAATTTAAATTTGCATAATGGATTTTCACTCTATTCTTGATGTGACTGTCTTCAGACCATTCAAAGCTCGGTATAAAGCTAGCATGAATGACTGGATGACTTCAAACTGCGGAAAAACTGTAACGATTTACAATGTGGGTCAATTTGCAAAAGATGCTTTCTATGCTGCTTTCAGTATAAACTATGTGACGTCTGGTTTCAAGAACACCGGCATATGACCTATTAGTAAAAATATTTTCACAGGTAAAGACTTTTTACCGTCTTTCGTCACAGACCGACCGCAGTCGCCTGAAAAGGTCACTGTTCCTGCAAAAGTTTCTAATGAAGTAAGTACAGATAATATGGATCTCATGGATAATGTTAGTCAAGATGAATCTACTACAAACGGGTCCGCAGCTCAGAATTTCAAATACTATCGAGCTCCAGCCTGAAAATGTTTCAGCCAATCAATGTATCCTTTCCAGAGCTGGCTGTGACTTAACACATTAATTCAGATCACAGCTACCTGTATGATATTTGTCAGTTAGTTGCTACAGGAGTTTATGAAGAAGGCTAGCTAAAAAAAAAATGGTACATTTCCGGTGGCTGACCACAGCAAATCGAATTTTGCGATTATATGTTACAACAGAAAATCAGACGGAGAATCTTCAGATTCTGGCAGAATTTGTGATGCGAGTCTATGCTCCAAGTTGGTTTGAAATAAAAGGCCAACCATCTTGTGTTTATGGTGCTCTGGATTTATTTAATATTATAAAAATCTCGAAATATTTGCGACCAAAAAGAACAAGTATTATAGACCCGGTTATACGAAAAAATGGTTATTTAGTAAATCTGCTTCTTGGAATGTTAGCTAACAGAAGAATAATTTGGGAAGTAGCTTTCAAACGAATTATGAAGGTTTGCAAAGACAAATCGCCTTCAACTCCTAGCACATTCACCGCTCCTTGAATTAAATTTCAAAGCACCGGAATATTTTGATCTCTTAGGAAGTTGGGAGAAATGTTCTATTATCGAACCACCCCTTTTGAGAGATATTGAGGAACAACTAAAAGAAATTGTTGACAGTCCGTTAGACTCTGCAGTTTCACGGAAATTATGAAGTTCCCATGTCACGCTCAGGCGGCGGAAAGGCAGTGAAACTACTGCCCTTGCATGCTTGACTGAATCTTCAAAAATTGTCACTGATGGAGAAAAGCGTGATGGTACTGATGGTGTTATAAGAAACACGATTCATTCAAAAATATCAATGCCTAAATTTAACACAAAAAAAGATTATTATGCCAAATTGATCTCTAAAGCTAAAGTTTTAAAGGCCGAGAGATTTTTATTGTCCATAATATTTGTTGAATTAATAAAAATTAAGCAGCATTTTGCACAATATTAGTTGCATAAGTGTCAAATTTTTGCAAAATAAATTAAATAATAAAGTTGGAAATTCTTTGCATATATCGTAAGATAGGGGTAGTTGCGGAGATGGAAAAGACATTTTAAAAATCAAAAAAATAAGCGTTCTCTAGTAGCAAAATCCCAAGTTTTGCGCGGTAATGCAATTTAAATTTGCAATTTTTTTATGACACTGCACCCTACTAGACGTACAGGTTGGAGGGAAATACTCTCGAGAGCAACTACGATACAGTCAAGGTACATTAAATGAAATTAAATTAATATAGAATAATGTGGAAGGGTTAGCCGAATTTTCAAAGCAAACTCCGCAAGCTATGACAAATCTAGCGATGATTCAGACACAAGTTGGTGGCGGAGCCCCAATATTAAAACCAAAAAAGGATGTACCAACACGATGAAACTCTACATACGACATGTTGCAGCGCTTTATATTAATTATTAAGTAATTAACGGCAATGATTGTGGTAGGTACACTATTCACAAATAGAGACAATCTTAAACATTTTTAAAGATGCTACAGAAGAAATGAGCAGCGAAACCGACGTTACTGTGACACATATTATAATTAACAAGATGTCTTAAAAATTAATGTATTGATGTTTTGGAAAACCTAAATAATTCATCTCCGAAAGCAATGGGTTGTATGCTCGCGCAACTTTCTTACATCCTAGATTGAAAGGATTTGGATTTCAAGATGAAAATGCTTAACACGTCCAACAAAGTAACGATGTGATCGATGAGCTGCTGCTCTAGACTTTAGATTCTGTAACTTTCGTTGCTCCCTCGTGTCGGAATCCCAAATGCTTTTCCATTGTTTTACCGTTATGCCCTGGAATAAATCAAAATTGATGATTGCCTTCTTTCAGTCCCGATACATATAACTATAAAAGACACAGCTTGTTAGGAAACATATCAGAATGATAAAGCCGTCTGATTCAGGTGGTTCTATAAATTACAGTTATAAACATTTCTTTTCTATTATTTTACTGGCAGTGTGTGACGCAAATTACAAATTCGACAATTTTTCAAATTGATAAATGATTTATTATTATTATTATTATTTTATTATAAGCCTTTGCCGTATGTTTTGGTAGGGGATCAGCCATTTTGCCTGTCTGATCACTCACATCATGCGTCCCCATATAGTGGTAGAAGCCCAATTGTTCGAAAATTAATATTTAATTTTACAAACTATCTAGGGCCAGACAATTTCTTTAGCGCACATTTGGTATACTGGCAAACAAAATGCGTATTTTTCATCGAGCCCTAAATGTGAAAAGAAGTTTGGGTATAGCTTTCATCCAAGCATATTGTGTTCTTCACAAGTATGTGCGTGAAAGGGGTGGCTACAGATTTGAGAACACATTGCAGGCTCCAGTGAAGATCCGTAACCCACAGAAAGTATTGGGCAATGCTGTCGATTTCACTAAATTATCGAGGTATACTAGCCGAATATTTCGAAAATGAAGTAAAAGTTACGTGGCAGAATAATTGCATTTACATGAAGTTGTTAACTAGTGTTACTTTTATAGTGATGGTGTTATATTATTATGGATATTTGGTAGTTAATAAAATTAAATATCCAAAAGAACAATATCTACTGGGTGAACCAGGCCATAGGTAACGCAATACAAAATAATTAACATTAAAAATTTTTTCATTTATGGTGAGAATAGTCACGTAACTTACATTAGTGTATTTTAAAAAATAAGTAATTGAAGATATATTGTTACAAAGGAGTTATTATTAAAGTTATTATTGTGTAAAATTGCATACAAATATAAAGTTAGATACCAAACGCCGAGTTTGCACAAAAGGCAAGTGAACAACCTCGACGTTTGATAACCTAATTAACGGTAATGACGTATTTCGACAATTGATATAAATACAGTAAAGCGGCGTACCAAGAAGAATTGTTATTAGTCTAAATTTACGAGCGAGCGGAAAGTTTTGTTCCGAAAACTTACACTTTGCGATTAAGACGGGGTGCTATTCCAACCATACTCCCTCTTCGACCGTCACAGGAGAGTTCTTGCCAAACAAAAGTTCATAGATCAGAACCTGAAGCTTTTCAGCAGCAACTGAATATAAATCCACCGATGGAGTTGCCCAGTTCTGTCTTGCCTAAAAAAATACGAATGGATAGTTAAGAAGTAGGCAGTCTTGCTACCAGCCCTTGAAAAAAAAATATTGCGTAAAACTTTGTCGCGCGAGATTGGTCACCTGAGAAAGTTGCAAAGGAAGAACAAAATAAGGGGAAAGACAATTGCTGAGTTGCTGAAGAATGGTGAATATGTTCAGATATTGAAGAGTATGATGAAAAACCTTTCACCAACAAGTTTAATTTTTATACGAGGTCAATTTCGTTGCGAAAAAAAATACCTCATGGCAGAAGGTGGACGGACGACGAATAAATTTTAGCTCTTGCGTTGTACAAGCGAAGTCCTAAGTGCTACTCCTTACTTCAACGGATGACAACATTGCAATCAAAATATACGTTGGTTAGATTACTGAAAAGAATTCCATTTGAAGTAGGTATCAACCAGCATATATTTCAACATTTGGGAGAATGTGTTAAATGTTTTGAAGAGAAGGAGCGATATTGCACGCTTGTTTTTGATGAAGTGGCTATACGACAGCACATTCAATACAAGAAGGCCAAAGATTGTATGGAAGGGGTGGAAGATCTAGGAAATGGACAAAGATCTCAGCAATTAGCAAAATATGCGTTGGTGTTCATGGTACAAGGAGTCACAAGATCTTGGAAGCAGTCAGTAGCTTATTATTTGACACGCAACGGCATTTCTGCAGAACTGCTGGGCAGAGTCTTGCGCGCAATCATAAGAACTGTGGGTAGTTATGAAATTCCGGTAATAGCAACAGTCTGTGCCATGAGAAGAACAAATGTTAAAGCTATGGAAATCATGGGATCCACCTGTTTAGATCCTTATATTATGGTTGGCGATGTTCCCCACTTATTGAAGTGCACTAGAAATTTGTTTCGCAGTCATAACATTTTGTTACCCACTGTGACCGTACGCGATTCAAGGAAATGTTAGAGGCAAGATGGTCAGACATTGTCAAGGCGTATGGGAAAGATAAAAATAATCGGTTTATTTTTAAAAGTTCAAAATTAAAGATAATTTTCTTGCGGCTTTGCGACAAACAAGCATGAAGGTAACTGTGGCTGCAAAAATTATGAGTAGAGCAATAGCAGTTTACCTCTTCAATTTAGTGGAACAATGTAATACGATGTCGCTGCTACAACATTTCGTAATTCTAATGAGTCTTCTTTTCAAGGTTTTCTACCCATGAGAGCATTAGCTACCGGCGATTTAGCCAGGTGAAATTAGCAGATTTGAATGATCAACTAAATTTGTCATTTCTTTCCTGTACCCCTAATTACATTAAAAACTGTTTAATAGACAGTACTTGCAAAATAGGAATTCCATGGTATTGTACGCGCCAGGTTAGGGATTTAAAAATAAAAAATCATTAAGAGTATTTGTCTGATTTCTAGACGACTTTTATTTCGTCTTGTCGCTCGCGTAAGTTCGCTCGCCAGCGTGCCCGTACCCTTATTTTGTATTTTATTTTTTTATGCTAAAGTTATAGGTGCAGTGTTATTTTTTAAACATTTTTGGGATTAACTCCGCATTACTGTTTACAATGTTTTCCCCGGTGAACACTATAAATATCACATGGCAAAATGTTGTTAATGTATTAAAATAAACGTGTTTTTATTTTGTGTACTTATAATTAATATTATTATTATTACGGTTCCTGATATGTTTCCTAATAATCTTGATAACATATGCGTGACAGTGTTATAATTATTTTGTAATATTATAAACATTATATATTATGTAGTAACCAAGTATCATTTATTGATGTTTGTCTACACTATAATATTAATATTAATATTAATTATTAATATTAGTATAATATTGTAAAATCAATGATAATTCTTCCAACCGCATCTTACAACAGCTTTAGTAAACTGAACTAATTCGAAATCGATAATTTGAATTTGGCGCGCAAATGCTACCGGCGCGCCACCTACGTTGGTTTATGACAGACCGCTTGTTTTTTTTTGGTACACAAAGTAACCTTGACTGCACTGTCTATAGTAGTCTGTAAGACACTATATGTTTGTCTATTGTACATTTGTCAGGGAGAACTAGTAGAACCTAGATAAAACCACAAAAACGAATATACAGAAACGTAGTAGTGGTGTCCGAAGAAGGAACTGAAACTAGTGTTTGAAAATTCAGTTATATTGATGATTGGTCAAGACCTACATACACACGAAATTAGAACCTTTCTGGGCATCTGTACATATTACAGACGGTTCGTAGAACGTTTCTCCGACATCGCTGCGCCACACATAAACTTACGACTCAAAAGTCTTTATTCATATGGTCACCTCAGTCAGACATCATTTAGAAAATTTAGAGGTGATTGAAGTGATTGTGTGACGGCGGCCTGATCTACCGTAGATATGTGAGTCACGGACAGCGGCCGGCCTCAACAACGGGAAGGACCTGAATCATTACCTAAAGAGTTGTAATACGATACAGTTGTGTATCATAATAACGTTACATCAGTTGCATCAAGATCAAAGTTCACTTTTCTAACTGACAATTTTATAATTTTTATTTTGGTTGTTAAGCAATATTTATTGATAGAAATAACTACAGATAGATTTATTTTGCGAATTAAAAGAGCACGTGCTTGTTTTCTTCAATAACATTCATAATTCCATCCACCAAGCACAAAAAGAACATTGCAATTGGTAAGCTTCAAATTTGTATAGCCATCTATTAACAAAGACTGCGCGAATGGACAAAATGTTGTTTAATTTGCCAGAAGAGCAAAGTTACTCGGCACAACAAGACCGAGGTCCATCCTTTTCCATTACCAAAAGCCAAAATTCAGAATCTATACATAGATTTGGTTAGCGACAGCTGAAAATGAAAAGTACATTTTAACTATGATCGACCGATTTAACAAATGATGCTGTAACAATTTCAAAAATAGCTAAGAAAATATATGAAAATTGGATTGCAAGATTTGGTGTACCTGAAGTGATCATCACAGACTAAGGGGGACAATTTGAAAGTACATTATTTCGGGAAATTGAGAAACTTTTAGGATTTAAACATAATAGAACTACACCTTATCATCCGCAATGTAATGGTATTATTGAAAGCGCCCATCGCACCGTTAAAACCGCTCTCACTACTTTCGGAAGGCAACTCTTGGGTAAATTCTGTTCCAACAGTTCTTCTGTGTTCGCGTACTACTATTTGTGAAGAAGCTGGTATTACTCTAAGCGAAATGATGTATAGTGAAAATATACGCATTCCAGGTCAATTCTGTTTTATCAACTTTTTCTCCTTTGACAGAATGTGAATTTGTAGATCTACAAAAACAAATGCAAAAATTAAAACCTGCACATTCGTTATATCAAAGAGTTTTTCTAGAAAGAGCACTGGAAAATTCTAAGTATGGTTTTGTACGAGTGGATGCAGTACGACCATCTTTATCTTCACCTTACAAGGGACCGTATGAATTTATACAGAAAGACACCAAAGACCATGATACTACTGATAAATGGTTCATCAATAAGGATTTCAGTTGATCGTTGTAAGGCAGGGAATTTTGTAAATGATAACCTTCAATTTTTTTCGATGGGGAGAGTACTGTTGTGTGAAGATCAAAGTCGACCTTTTCTAACTGACAGTTTCATAATTTGTAACATGGTTGTTAATCAATATTTATTGATAGAAATAAAACGAAAGAAACATAGATTTATTTTGACAATTAAAAGAGCACGTGTTTATTTTCTTCGTTAAGATCTTCTTACTATCTTCTTGCTAGAAGTTGCAAATAGTTGGTATAACCAACACATCTGTGGGGACCACATCATGGTTGCCATGAATAATGGAGAAGGATAAAAAGGAAAGACAATCACGAATGCCAGAATATACATCGACAGTGACTCACGTCTACAGTCCCCACAGTTTTATATTTTGTAATAGTTAGAGCTAAATAAAACCTTTTTCTTAACTATATTGGTGATCCCGGCATGGAATAAGGGGCAACAAGCCAAGATTATGGTTTGCTCAGCTAGAGGCGCAGTTCGAACTCGCAAAAATTACATTGGATAAGACCAAGTTTGCGTACGTTATTGCAAACTTAGAACAGCGCTACGCTGTCGAGGTAGATAATTTAATTTCAAATCCTCCGGCAATTGACCCATACACCATCATCAAACGCGAACTAATTCTTCGATTGTCAACATCCGAGGAAAAGCGTGTGCGGCAACTGATTTTAGAGGAAGAATTAGGCGAAAGTACTCCATCGCAGTTTTTTCGGCGATTAAAATCATTGGCCGGAACATCAGTTCAGGACAGCCTCCTTAAAACAGTTTGGCTCCAGCGTCTTCCAGCTCACTCGCAAGCTATTCTCCAGACGCAGTCAGATCTTGCCATCGAGACAATTTTAGCAACCGCAGACAAAATAGCGGAGATCCACATGACTCCGTCAACGTCATCGTCATCGTTTGTGCGATTTCGAAAAGTCAATCTGACTTAGAATGTAAAATTAATGAATTGGCAATTAAATTGGCGACAATTTAAAAAACACTTCACCGCGGAAGAGATCGGTCCATTTCAAGATCCCGAAGTTCATCACGTCAGATCCGCCCAGGTTGATGCTGGTACAATTACAGATTTAGTACCAACGCAAAGAAGAGAATGAAACCATGTCATTTTTCGGTGTCGGAAAACATCAGCACCAATTCGTAGTGGCGGCGCCCAATTGTGTGTCCAGTAGCCGCCTATTTGTTACTGACGCAAATAGCAAATTATCCTTTTTTGTTGACACTGGTTCTGATATTTGCTGTTTTCCGAAAACGGAGTGCTGGAAAGCTATTCCTACGAGCTATAAAGTTCAAGCCGCAAACAATAGCTTCATCAACACATACGGCACAGTATGTTAACGCTAAATCTTAATCTACGCAGAAGTTTTGCATGGAACTTCGTTGTTGCTGACACAGCAGTACCTATTATTGGTTCCGACTTTTTAGCTCACTTGGGATTATTGCCGGACTACAAAAAACGACGATTCATTGACCAGATCACCGGATTGTCAGCAACCTGTCATCGATGAAGCCATGAACAAGACAGCGTTCGTGCAGTTACATCCGATATGCCGATTGTGTGTGAATTTCCAGCACTCACTCGTCCTTCCGGCGCTCCAAAATATGTTCGTCATAAGACAATGCACTTCATCAAGACGCTTCCAGGTCCGCCTCTTTCTTGTCGCCCACGTCGTCTTGCTCCAGATCGCTTACAACTTGCGAAGAAGGAATTCGACGTCATGTTGAAGGAAGGGACTACGCGACGTTCGGACAGCCCTTGGGCATCTCCTCTGCATATGGTGCCAAAGAAGACGGAAGGCTGGCGACTGTGTGGTGATTATCGTTTACTTAACACTAGAACTATCCCCGACAGCTATCATGTTCGCCATATCCACGATTTCGCTCATCTTATAAGAGGCAGCACTGTATTTTTGACGATCGATTTCATAAAGGCCTACAATCCCCAAAACTGCCATCACTACACCATTTGGTCTTTTTGCGTTCCCGTACATGTCGTTTGGCCCCAGAAATGCTGGTCAGACTTTCCAATGATTTATCGATGAAGTCCTTTCTGGCTGGATTTTTTGTTGCGCCTACATCGTCGACATTCTTTGTATTTTCGGCGAACCAAGAACAGCATAACAATTATCTTCGCATAGTCTTCAGCAAACTCGTGGACTACGGCATCATCATCAACACAAAAAAGAGTAGGTTTTGTCAGTCATATGTTACCTTTCTTGGTTACAATGTCTCTACGAGCGGTACCAAAGCTTTTCCAGAGAGGATTTCGGCGCTTCAGTTTCCCCCGAGCAACAACTGCGAAGGAACTTCGTAGATTTTTGGGAATGATAAACTTATATCGTCGTTTCCTTCCTGGCGCTGCAAAATTTCAAGGTCCTTTGCACTCAGCACTCATTGGTTTAAAGGGTAGTTAATCAGTCATCTGGTCAGAAGAGTGTGAAACAGCTTTTACTGCCTGTAAAGAAAATCTTGCAGCTGCAACACAGATCCTTCGCTTGAGCTTGGACTTTTCACCGATGCTTCTAATTTTGCAGTTGGCGCAAGTTTGCAGCAACGAGAGGACTGTGACTGGAACCCTCTTGCGTTCTTCTCGAAGAAATTAACTTCTAGGCAGATCGATTGGCCTGCGTACTATCGAGAATTATTTGCGGTATATACAGCAGTTCAACATTATCGTCATATCCTCGAAGCGCAACACTGTACAGTCTTCACCGACCATAAGCCTCTTACCTATGCATTCCAGCAACGACGTGAGAAACTTCCTCCGGCGCAGAATAACCAGCTGACATTCATAGCTCACTTCACCACCGATCTCCAGCGTGTCAGTGGAGCAGCTAACATTGTCGCCGACGTTTTTGTCCCGCATCAATTCTATTGAAGCCCCATGCGTCGACTATAACGTTCTTGCAGAAGAACAAGGATTAGACGAAGAACTCAAGGAGCTGCTAGAAGGTAATTCCTCACTCAACTTGCAACCTACTAGTGTGGCCGGTTCTACTTTGAAGATCTACTGCGATTCGTTGTTTTCACAACCACGCCCTTACGTTCCTGCAAACGGAAGAAAACCCTTCACCGGTTTAGCCACCCCGGTGTTAAAGCAACAAAAAAACTCGTTACCAATCGGTTCGTCTGGCCCAACATCCGAAGAGATTGCCACATCTGGACCAGAAGCTGTAATTCCTGTCAGCGAGCCAAAGTTCATCGCCATGTCAAAACTCCAGTAGGCATCTTCCGTCAAGTTTCTAGGAGGTTGCAACATACCCACGTGGATATTATTGGACCTCTCCCTCCTGTCGATTCGTACAAGTACTGCCTCACTATCATCGATCGTTTCTCTCGATGACCTGAAGTGTTACCACTATATGGAATCAGCGCTGAAGAAGTTGCGGATGGATTAATTCGCTGTTGGATTTCTCGTTTTGGTGCCCCAATTACCATTACGACCGATCAGGGTCGTCAGTTCGAAAGTAGTTTATTCCAAACTTTGAATAAAACCTTTGGAATGAAGCGCACACGAACAACTAGTTACCACCCGCAATGTAATGGAATGGTAGAACGGTTTCACCGTCAATTAAAAGTGGCCCTCATGTGCCATACCAAAAGCACTTGGTTCCATGCTCTTCCTCTGGTAATACTTGGAATTAGATCAGCAGTTAAAGAACATCTAAATGCTTCCCCTGCAGAGTTGGTCTATGGTGAACGATTACGACAGCAGCGGAATTCTTCTCCGAAACTTCGTTAGATCCAATGCAAGACCCGTCAAATTATGTTTTAAATTTACGGAAGCTCATGAACGATCTCCGCCCAGTTTCCAGCTCAAACCACTCCTCTTCTAAGTGTTTTATGTATCAAGACTTGTGTAGTTGCAAACAGGTATATCTTCAAGATGATTCAGTCAGAAGACCGCTTCAACCACCTTACTCAGGTCCGTTCCCAGTTGTTAGCAGAAACCAGAAGACGATAACAATCCTTGTCAATGGAAAGAGCGCGTTAGCCTTGAACGGGTCAAAGCCGCTTATTTTTTCCAAGACCAAGATTGTCACACGTTCACACGTCCTGCATCTCCAACACGTTCTCAACGCCGCGCTTTTTCAGTTTCCGAAACCCTAACCTCCGGTCTGCCTGGGGGGCAGATGTGGGGACCACATCATGATTGCCATGAATAATGGAGAAGGATAAAAAAGAAAGGCAATCACGGATGTCAGAATATACATCGACAGTGACTCACGTCTGCAGTCTCCACAGCTTTATATTTTGTAATACTTAGAGCTAAATAAAACCTTTCTCTTAACTATACATCTATCAAGAGAGTTGCTTATTAACCGTAATTACTGTGTATTAGTGCGTACCCGACTACATCAGAAGTGGTGGTTGTGTTGTGCAAGATGCTGAAAGATAACAGAAAAAGAAAATCACGCAGACCGTCAGATTGTCGTCGTTTTCGATATACTGATAATCATCTACATTCCACAAGTTTGTTTTTACTAGTTCTAGCGGTAATGAACATAGAAAAGGTATGCAAAAACGTACTGAAGTTAGTCACTTTAAACTTGTTATAAAATGTTGTGATCATATGGAGCTTGTTATGTCACCAATTATACGGGAATTTGATCAGAAAACTGCAGCTATCGATGAATGCGTAGAAATAATAGAATACAGAAGTTAAATATATAAAAAATATGCAAATGTAAATAACACAAGAGTTTATCACGCATTAAAGAGGTCTATTAATGTCTGTACGAATTTGAGTATCAACATAAGAGAGAAAAAACATAAGAAAAATCAATGAATTACATCTAAACTTTACCGAATAAGATAAAGTACCGCTAATAATGGAGACATAAAGAATCATACTATACCATCCGCGATGAAGGTAACAAATGTGAAGGACACAAATGTATTAGTAGCTCGATATTTAAAGAACAAAGTACAATGAAAACTCTTCTTAAAAATAAATTTGATAAGACATACCAAATACCTCAACCTATGGATGCCATAGCAAATAATATACAGATAAACCGGAAGCAATTTATTTTATAAATAAAGATAAGTTGGTATCCATATCATGTTACACACAGGTTATGAACGAAATGCATGTAGGCATAGCGATAAAACATGATTTTCTGTCAAAAAAACAAGGTCACATCAAAAGAACTTGTATGAGGATGGCCGAACCAGAAGGAAGACTAGAGCAAACCGGATTTGATATTAGCTACCTCTGGAGCAAACATCAAATTACATAATTTTGATCCAAATATTGTCCAATAAAGCAACAATTTTTCTGTTTTCTATTACGAATGGATAACGATGTGAGTGCACACAGAAACGTAAACTTTGGAAAGAAGAGAGAAGTCTTGGCTGAAATAGTTGATTTAAGGATTTTCTTACTCCGTTGAAATCATCAATAGAGGAAGTTACTTTTTGCCTTAAGAAGTTATCTAACTTGCTGCAAGTATTTTATAAATTTAAAACAAAACCGTTTTCTATAAAAGCAAGGGTTGAATTACCGTTATATTTGATTTTTACCAAAATCAGTAATAAAGTTGCACATACCGTATTGATATTAGCCAGTAATGGCAAAAAATAAGTTCTTTGTCCAGTAGGCTTTGTTTTCAAGAAACAAAATATTCATAATTGATAAGTTTAGTTTTCTCTTGGTCCATGCTAATTCTGATATTGTTGCAATGTTTGCTGAAATACTACTTGTATTTAGTGGAATAACTTATGGGTTGTTCCATCCACAACATTTATGTTAAGCTTTAGCAGTAAATCTAGTAGCAGAAAGGTTTTCGAAAAGAACCAACATTTTCCAAAACGACTCCATTTCTTGGACCTGCCAATTTTTGGTAATTTGATAAGTACTGTATCGTTTTGGATTAACCTCATTCCCAATAATGGGAGTTTAAACCAAATTTGTTCTGTTTTTACAAATGTTCAGTAATTTCTCGCGGTAGCGACCGGGTTGCACAAACCTCAGCTTTATTTCGAAGTCCACTTATCCGGCTTTATTCCGGGCTTGTGCATAGTCTGCTCAAGTTCATTATATATGATTCGATACTCTGATTTTAATAAGTACCGTTTGTTACGTGTTTTTGGTGGATTTGTACAGTTCTGTATAAATTATTATATGCTTTGCGTTTGATTAATTTAGCGATCTAAAAAAACTTACGATGAGGTGGAGAGAAAATAAACTTGTGAATTGTCATTTTATGTGGCGATAAATATAGACCATAGATGCTGAAGTATTGCCACAATAAATAATTTACATGGGCTGTCAATGTTACCATACCCAATACCTATTCATTAAAAAAAAACTACAACAAAAACTTGTGTCTTGCCGTATGGCAGTTCACTGGTGGCGATCCTTATTAGATATTAAACTGATACAGGCCTTGCCGTATAGTATTTGTGGACAAAACGGTCCAACGCGCATACGGTGTGTTCATTTGAAAAGTATCCATCCTTAATGACGCTTGACCTGCTGCGATTATTACTTTGAGTGCAAACACGTCGAGTTAGATATCGAGGGGGAAGTTCAAAAATGGTACTTTTAAGCTATTCACTTTTACAATAAAAAGCATTGGATAAGATAGGGCTATAATTTGCGGCTTGTGATTGGCTGAAAGTTGAACCAAATTTACACCAGCCAACGCGCGCCACCAAATGAATTTATGTCGGTAAAGAAGAATGTATCTCACTTGAATTTTGCACGACATGTTATTTGCGTGAGGTTTTCGTTGTGTTCGGAATAAATTGCAGTCTTTCGAATTTATTTTCAACAATCAATCGATTCAAATCAAACTCAGTTCTTTTTAGAACTCCACACAATATTAACATTGTAACGGGTAATCTTAATATTGCCAATAATATTTTTTGTTAATGTTTTACGATGATATTTAATAGTGCTAATATGGATGGGAGAATGCAGGTTGGTTCATCAAAAAAATCGGCAAGGAAAGCCCATTCGCAGTGCACAACGGCTGATGGCCTACATAGCATATGTCGAGTAAAGTCGTGAACCTGAAAATTCGAAGTCAGATTCTGTAAAGTTAGCTTCGAAGCTTGTAGGTATCGGAGAATCAACAATGTGGGCCATTGTAAAAGAGAAGGGCACTTCTGGCGTATTGCGTTCTCCAACCTTGAACGTAAACGGGAAAACATCCAGACAAAAATGTGATGGATTGCTATGAGATGAAACTTGTCCGAAAAGGAAACAGGTACAGTTTGGTACAAAAAGAATACTTGACCAAGGATTTTGGATGAAGCGACGCAAGTTAAAGTTCTCGGTCACTTCGCCGCTAATCCTACAAGTTCTATCAGAGTGTCCAATGTCACCAATATTTCCACTGGTTCCGTGCATAAATTGGTGATAAAGAAAAAGTTCTTTCCTTACAAAATTCAAATTCATCGGCAACTCGGTGAAGACGATTACGATCGAAGAATTAAATTTTGCGACCAAATGTACGAAAAAATCGTTGGAAACCAACCCTAGTTTTATCTTCAATGTATGTTTCTGCGACGAGTGCACTTTTTTCCTTAACGGGCTTGTTAACAGGCATAACTGTAGGTACTGGGATAATGAAACCCCGCACCTGTTCTGCGCAGAGCATACCCAGTTTCCACAAAAAAATTATGTAGGGGCTGGTATTCTTGGGAACGAATTAATTGGTCCTATATTCATTGGAGAGAACTTGAATGGAGAAACTGTACCTTGATCTGTTGGAAAATGTAATAGTAATAACGAATCTTTGAAGAACAAAGTGGATGAAATTGACATGCTACTGGGTGAAGCATTTCCAACAAGCTGGAGCTCCTCCACATTACACTGTACATGTTCGAAATTGGCTGACCCAAAGATTTGCTGGGAAATGGATTGGCAGGAGCGGTGCTAGGGAATATACTGCAACATCCCCAGATTTAACATCTCTCGACTTTTTTCTCTGGGGTCACTTCAAGATTAAAATTTACAAAATTCATCTCCTCAGTATCGAAGAGCTCAAACACAGAATTACGCAAAATGTAGACAATTCATCCGTAAAATATTCGTCAAACGTCGCGAAGAGTTCGAAAAAAGAATGTATTTTTCAATGAATAAAACTACCGCTTTTCAGTCAGGATAAGGTTCTATTTCTCAATTTACATGTGCATTTTGCCGACGATTCGCTGGTCGTTCTCCAGCTTCTTCAAGGCCTATAAAACATTAGATAAATCGTACATAACACAATAAAGGGAACCCAGTACTTGAACTACTCACTCAATGCAAGTTTAGAGATCGTCGTAATGCATAAACTGTGGATCATACGATGTGGGTATTTTGAAATAACACTGTATAATATAATTCACCTCGACTGCTTCACGTACGGCGATAAAACAAGCGACCATATAGGTTTAGAACAATAAAAAATTATTTAACACAATGGCGTTCGGCTTTGGATAGACGCGTGGTGGCGTACAAACGGTCTATCCGTGAACTATATTACTCTGTCGGTAAACGAACAATCTAACACACACGTCGGTATGTGGTAGTAGATAACAAAGACAGAGGGCGCTACAAATACTAACAAATACCTACTATTGGCAAGAAGTTCAAGGAAAAAAGCCTAGATACGGAAAGCCCAGAGAAGCAGAACAAGGTGTGAAAAATTATCAAACAACGAGAGAGAAAATGGAATACAAAAAACTAACAATTACATAAGGGCTATTAGAGGTACAGGTCAATCAACTGCTTTGAAGGGTATAAAGAAATATAGACATTTTCATGTGTATCGCCTCGATATCCAAACAACTGTTGAACAAATTGTAAACTATTTGAAATCTAATAATGCTGTAAATGCACGTTGCGCAAAATTACGTTCTAAGTACCCGGATGAATACTCATCTTTTAAAATATCTGTACCAACAGAAATGAGTGACATAATAACAACCCCGGATTACTGGCCAGAAGGTGCAGCAATTAATCCATTTTTAGAACGACTGGTGCGGTACACCAAGACAATATAGCTATAAAGCAAGAACAAAACAACGTATTCTCACACAATAAAATAGAAACAATACAATTTCTAAACTTTAATGTACAGTCAATGAAAAATAAAATTGATGTAGTTAAATATTTTATGGATTCGGAAAATATTGATGCCGCATGTGTCACTGAACATTGGCTGGACACTGCAACAATGGGTATATTGAGAATCAATGGATACAACATTGCATCATCCTTCTGTAGACAACATTATAAGCATGGCGGCGTCTTAATATTGACAAAAGATTCAATCCAGTCCCTTCCGGTACGTACTACAGATAATTACTGCCAGGAAAATGAAATAGAAATTACAGCTGTAACCCTGAAAAAATGTAACATTATTGTCATTTGTCTATATCGATCACCGCTAGGTGACTTCAAAATCTTCAAAGAACAACTTAAATGGTACTTAGTATTCATAGCAGAAACCTATCCCAACCATAGAGTGCTAATTTCCGGAGATTTTAACATAAATTTTATGCATAACACCCAGGATTCCATGGCAATTTGTAAGTGTTCAATATGTTTGGAATGAAAGGGGTCTTTTCAAGTCCCTCTAGAGTATCACCAGGATCCGCAACATGCATAGATAATATATTTACAGATTTAATAAACATCGAGGGAAAAACTACAAATCCACACTTATCTGATCATCTTGCGCAGATTGCTACAGTAACAACAAAAAAATCGCTAAAAGCACTAATATGAAAACGATAAGATCCATCCCAACGGAGAAAATACGTGAATTCAATCAAAGTCTTCAAAGAACGCAATGGCCGGATGCTCAACTTGGTTACTCCTTGTTCCATACTGCATTCACAAATTCATTTAATCACATATTTCCTGAAAAAGAAGTACCCGATATCAAGAAAAGACGTTGTCATGTGAATCTTCCTCCAGAACTGCAAAGCAAAAAGAAAATATTAGATATATTACACACTATGGCAATGGTTGTGAACTTACCTGAACCCATGGAAATTTATAAGCGTTACAAATTAGAATACAAGCAAGCTATTCAACAACAAAAAGCTATAACTCTTTCTAACTTTATACAGAACAGCGACAAGGCGACAAGGCCATTTGGACGGTAATTAAGAACGAATTTTACCAAAAGAACACCAGTTGCGACTATGATGGCCCAACTCCGGATGACTTCAATAACTATTTTTGTGAGATAGGCAACCAGATGCACTCTGGACCTGGACCTCTCCTGTGCCCGGAGATCTTCTTGAAGCGAACCAAGTCAGTCGAGAGTTCCATTTTCCTCACACCAGTAGATCTGATAGAAGTAAGAAGTGTCATACAAAACCTAAAATAAAAAAAAAAAAAACATTGGATTTGTATGGAATATCATCAGCTTTATTAAAGACTATAAGAGATGAGATAGCAAAACCGTTGACAGACGCTATCAATCAATGCATGTTAGATGGAATATATCCAGATGAGTTTAAAATTTCAAAGGTAGTGCCACTTTTCAAAAGTGGTGACAAAGCAAATTGCGCTAATTACAGGCCCATAGCAATACAAGTAACACTCTCCAAGGTCTTTAAACGAATCATAAAGAAGCGATTGATTGACTTTCTTGACAGTCACAACATATTTAGCACCGAACAACATGGTTACCGAAACTTAAGGTCAACATCATCAGCTATTACGGGCCCTTTGGAATTAATAGCAAATGCCTTCAACAAAAGGGAGGAAGCCCTACTTAAATGCTGCGATCTAAGCAAAGCTTTCGATTGCGTCGACCATCAGATACTGCTCGCTAAGTTACAGTACTACGGAATTAGAGGTGTTTCACTTTCACTCTTCAAGACTTACCTCCAGGATAGGACACAAATGGTTTACTGGAGAGGAAAATGTTCGGCAAGAAGACAGATAGGACAGGGAGTTCCGCAGGGATCTGTTCTGGGTCCGGTGTTATTCCTGATCTACATCAACGACTTACCAGAAAACCTGACGGCTGATTTGACTTGCCTTTTCGCTGATCATACTTCGCTGTTGGTGACATCTAGAGACAGGCAGGAGCTTATCCGAAGGTCCGAAGAAGTCGAGCAGGAAGCGAAGGAGTGGTTTGCCAGCAATAAGCTTAGATTGAATGAAAAAAAGACACAATCACTCATACTCACCATCAGAGAGCCAGATACGGGACACACGATCAAATTCCTCGGTCTTAACATAGATTCCCACCTGAAATGGAATTCACATATATAATATGTTACAAAAAAGTTAGCTACAGCAACCTACATCATCCGCAGAATAAGAATTATTTCAACCCTCGAAGCAATATGGCATCGAGATGTGGGGTACATCACCTCAAACTTCGAAGCTCTTAATACAGCAAAAGGAAGCACTTAGAGCTTTAGCCGGTGCAGGCCCGCGAGATAGCTGCAGAAACATATTTAAAACGATGCGGATATTAACTGTACCTAGCGTCTACATACTAGCGGCAGTTACCCTTCTGCATATAAAATGAGATATTCAACTCATAGTGATATCCACCAACATGACACCAGGCAAAAGAACAGGATCGTCATTCCACAACACCGCATTAAAAGAGCACAACATATCCATAAAATTGTGCAACAAATTGCCACCAGCATATTCAGAGTTGCCGCTGTCCATATTCAGAGGAAAAGTGAAGCCGATTATTACTACAATACTCCTTCCACTCAATAGAGGAATACTTAAATAACATTTTTTATGGAATTTATTATATATATTTTTTGTATTTGACTCTTGTACGCACAGCCTTTTGCGACAAATAAACATTATTATTATTATTATTGACATAACCTAGCATGTTGACAAGCCAAGAAAACAAACAAACAGGCGAAATCATGGCGAAAACACTTTCAACAATTACGACGTCCGGTTAACTCTACTTACAAGATCCGCATACACTGTCGTGATCAAGTGGCCGTCGATGTCGGACTGCGTGTTAATATTAGCAGGTGTAATGGAAATATGTGTCGCTTCTCTGAACATGCGTTTATACTAATTACTCTCCCTGTCTATGATTTTAGCTTCGTGGAACTGGACGTTATGGTCAGGATTCTCCTCGATATGCCTAGTGACACCGGTATGCTCACCACTTTTAATTTTCCTTCGATCAAGCTTCGTATGGATGCTTTGTGTTGTTGGACGCGATCCTGAATGTATTGTTTTGTGAAGCCTTGTGATTTTGCATCAAAGAAATCTTTAGATATATTTTCAATTCTTCGAGTTGAGACGGAGTTTTTGGAAGTTCCGGTCAAATATTGGGCTGGTGCTGCCGCTTCGGACCAAACGGAATTTGCAAAAAGTCGGCTTTCATCACTGACCTGCATCAATGACATTGCGGAACGTGCAGTTGCATTAAAATAAAAAATAAAAATATGCAATAAATATTCCAAGGGTTCATGACATCCAGACGTTAAGAGGAGCCGTCATTGCAATCGACCGGTTCAGAAACTCTGAAACAATCGAAGAAGAGTTGGCAAAAGATATATTTGCAGATGCTCCACAAGAAGATTAATACTTATCTTAATAATTTTACTTCATTTGTTTAGTTCAAACTGATTAAATTACGTTTGTTCTAACTCAATAGTTATTTTCTTTTTATTTGCGTTTTCTACTTGATTATTTTTCAAATATACCTCCAATTAATAGCTTTTATTAGTTTGAATTCATAAATGATGAGTATAATAATTTAATTTATACGCTAAACTAATTTAAACATCTCGGGTTATCTTTAACACCCATCCGAAACGCGCGCGGTTGACATAGGCTACGCATATTACGAGCGTCCGTTTAGGTCGCGTGCGTCGTATAGATGTTAAAATAGTTCAAGGACGCATTTCTTAACGGATTTTCAAAATTCAAACTGGACAATTCTCGTATTGAATATGAGAATATATTATGACGCATCGGACCCGTAAAAAAACTTTACAACAATAAATCTTGGGTTTTCTGAGCCCTAGATGCGACAATTCTGCTTATTAACGTAACCTCCGAGGTAAAAATGGGCATGGCCTCATAACTGAAGATGATTTTTCGATGAAAATCCGGATCATTTTGATGCATCTGATGGACTTAATCAGCGATAATACGACGTTTATGGTGATCGAACGGCTTGAGTTCTTGTGTTAACTGAACTTTAAAAGCCTTAAGACCTAAGTCTTTATGCAAAATACGGTGTAATGTCTAATTCCAAAGATCGACGAGGAATCGACAAATATGGGTTGTCTTCAACACTACGGGTTACATCAGCAATATTATCAGTTGTTCTTGACCGACGCACACTATTTCGATTCTTCACATCACTAACTTGTCCCAACAGCTTAATATTTTCCACCAGTTTCGCCTATTGCTGAGAAAGTGCTCCACGACGACCAAAAAGTTTTGCGAACTGTGACTGCAAAATGTTCACCATTTTTGTAGTGAATTTTATAGTATATTGTAATACAAGTTTTATAAGACAAAAATTGGCGCACGAGTTGTTTTGGGCACGACGAGCGTAGCGAGGAGTGCGACGAGTGCGCCAATGCGTCTTATAAAACGAGTGTTATATACTATTTTTTCTGCTTTGCGACATTAATTTTACAAATATGTCAAAAATTGCGGTTGTCATCTTACAATCTAGAGTAATCACTTTCTTCAACAGTTGGTAGTTGTAGTGAAATTTACAAACAAAATTGAGACGTGCCAATAGCGATTGAGATGTCAGCCTTATTTGACACTTGACGTCAATTTCATCAATCTTGGAAAACTAAAAGTTACTGCAAGTCTGTGATTAGTGTTTTCATAACGACACTGAAAGCGGTTTAGTTATGAGTTTATAACGAACGCAAAATAGAAAAATAATTTTAATGCGTTGTTGAAGCGTGTGTCGTATCATTTTAAGTAATAACGTAGTATTTACTAGTCAAATGCCAAAGATGACAGCTGCAAAATTGACAGCTGCCCAAAAAGTAGGTTTTTCAAAATGAAACCTCTTATTTGAAAACCCTATATAATGACCCTGTATAATAATTTTGTAGGTTTATAGAGTTGCTCTGCTTTGACGTGAAATGATGCATGTGTCAACATGTGTCAACGGCTTGAGTCCAATTTAAGTATCGCTAGGAGAACAACGAGGATTCCGTCTAACTTTCGGGTATTAACAGCTATGTGCGTTTTTGCAACGGGTCCTACAAGCGTACAATTGGGCAAGGTGTTGTCTCTAACATGAGCCAAATACAAGTGCATCACTATATTGTGGAAGTTAGTGACGCTACAATCTTACCGAGGAGTGGATCCGGTTTCCGAGTCAGAAAGAATAATTGCCAATCAAACAACCGTGTGTAGCATTATAAGGGCTAAGGTAATCGGTAACAGTTTGTGCAGTGCCAAAAAAGTGTACTAGTGGGGAGTATTGTCTTCGTTTACTGGCGAGCATACTATGTAGTGACCGACTATCTTTATTGTTTACTGAGCTACTAACTAGATGTATATTTTTTCATTCATGGATAAGTTTCATATGCCGGGGGTAATTGGAGTGATAGATTGGACGCACGTTGCAAGGACAGCACGGGGAGAAGAAAATGAATATAATAATAGTTCAACCGGAAGTAAACAAAGTGGTGGTTGTAAGTCTGAAAGGTAGAGGAAATTCTTATTAGAAGATAATATGCAAAAATTTGTATCTCTGTGACCTCAAATTTAAAATTTGGGCAATCAATGGCGTATATGCAAGAGCAATCTATACCGCGTTTATTTGGAGAGCTTCAAATGTATGGACAGAGCAGGTCATGAGGTTTTAGGAAGGCAGTGGTCATTCTTGGAAATATTATTTGAAAATAAACATTATTGTACATTCTACATGTAACTTACACATAAACGTTACAGGTGATTCTAGTTACACTTTCTAGCCATTTTTGATGCACCATACTGAAATCCTCCTGATGGTTGTATAGAGGCTAGGTACAATGAAATCTATTGCAGGAACAGCTGTTGTAAAGCGTTGTATCGGCAACTGGAAATCGAGGTTTCATTGTATCCTGAAAGATAGGTTGCTGAAGTATTCGCCACAAGGAACGGTATAACAACGGCTATGACCTTCGTTTTTTGCAAAATATCTATGACAGAACACAAAAAAAGATTTTTAATTGATTCACTATACCCCAATGCTAAAAACAACACTAAGTTTATCTCTTTGAACTTCCAAGGTAAAATATCCCACCAGATTCAACATCTGCTGTCTCCATATGGCATACATGTCTCTTTCAAGAATCAACCCAAAATGGGCAACCTCCTACTTAACAATAAAACAAGAACTAGTGTCATGAACAAAAGCGGAATTTATAAAATGACCTGCAATGATTGTTCACGATTTTATATCGGACAGTCTGGACGTAAGCTGGTTATCGAGTTAACGAGTGTTATCGAACACGTCCATACGGAAAAACAACAGCGAAAAACCGTCGTGGTAATTAATTCTTAGTCCGCAGAACAGCTGTGCGTTGAATTGTATGCATTCTAATGGGATTTTGTTACATATAGGGGGAGCCTAGCAATTTAACATTGTTTCTTATGGAAAACAGACACAAATCCTCTCAATATATGCGATCTTTGTGTGCAGAGCTAATAAGCTTCATTCTGATTGGTTGGTGATATACCAGTTAAGTGTACAAATAGCGATGTTAATCAGTCGTTAGGCTCAGTGTGCCGCGTATACCGTTGCGAATAGTCGTCAACCCCCGAGCGGTAATTTAATAACTATAGCTTATTCGGTGTTTTTAACAATTTTGCTCTGTATTATTATCTATATCGTTAATTGATAGGTAATTAAAAAACTTCAGTTGCATCAGCTAAAATTATATTTAGAATCACAAGTAGCATTACTCTACCTGACACAAAATTGGGTTTTGTTCTATCTCATACGCATTCTAACTAGTTTATAATAGCAATAAAACGAAATGGAGAAATTTAAGATCGAAAAAAATGTCATTAAGAGAGTAAGAAGATTTAATTTAGCGGGTCGCACCATTGAATTTAAACCTAAACCGATCCCATTGCATTTCTAAAAATGCGTACATGCAAAACAATATGCGGATTGACCAGCAAACGCTCCATTAAAGCGTAAACAAGAACTTTTCGTGGCATTATTAGGGATATTATTCGTTACGCTACCAAAGATTTGGAACCAACAGATCAAGTTGGTGTCAGCTTTTGTAGCAAATATTTCGAAAAGGGTACCGGTTGGGTTAGCTTTCGAGAAGCGTCCAAAATTAACATAGACGATGTATGGGATGTACTGGCCGGTATTTTTCAATCCAACTCCACAGGTTTTAATACGGACACCTTTTGTTTGGGTATCACTGCGGTTAAAATTGCCCCTGGCAGTGGAAGGCGTTCAAAATACAACAGCTTTGAAGAGGAATCTAGAAAACGTAGAGGTATCGTAGTGATTAATAACGATGATAATTTATGTTTGCCTCGGGCATTAGTTGTGGCAATTGCGCACATCATGAAAGACCCCAATTATGAAGCTATAAGATGAGATATCAGAAAAGAGCAGACAACTCGTGCTAGAGACATGATAAGAGAAATTGGTATTGTTATTCCTGAAGATGGTTGTGGTATTCCTGAACTTCAATCTTTTCAGACCTATTTAAAAGATTATAAAATTACTGTTTACACTTATGCCAACAAAGGCCGAGATATGATGTTTACGGGGAACGATGCTCCACACAAAATTAATTTACTGTTTCATAATGGGCACTTCATTGTGATTACCTCTCTAACTGCAGCTTCCGCATGTAGTTATTTCTGTGAGGAATGCAATGTTCCTTACAATACTAAACACGATCATAGGTGTGGTGGAGTATGCATATCTTGTCAGCAAGTACCATTGTGCATTGCAGAATGCAAAATTAAATGTCCAGACTGTCTTTAACCTTTAAAAGTAAGAATTGTTACGACAACCACAAAAGTAAAGCTGTAAACGGGGGAGCTAGTGTTTGTGAAGCGATTCGTCTGTGCCCAGATTGCCTAAAAACTGTAAAAACCAATAGAGAAATTTGTTGTAAGATCTGTCAGAAACATCAGCCTTAAACACATCAATGTTATTTCAATGCGTCCTGATCATGGTAAACCGAAGCTGAAAGACTTTCTGTTTGTTTTTTACGATTTAGAAACAACTCAAGAAAAATTTTTAGATGATGGGTGATTGCTTCACGCACCAAATTTATGTGTATTCAAAACATGCTGCGACATTTGTTTCAATTCAAATGATAACACATGTTCTAAATGTGGAGATAGAATCTGCAATGATAGAGTCCGCATATCTTCCAGTGAAAAGCATAACTTTTTAAAAAAGGACCCGATCGGATGGTTTATGAATTTTGTTCTATCCCACAGACAACAGTATCAAACAGTTGTGGTTATAGCGCACAATGGTCAAGGTTTCGATCATCAATTTTTATTGAACTATATAATTACTAAAACCGATTTAACACCAGAGTTAATAATGCGTGGAACAAAACTGATTGAAATGAAACTTGGAAATGTAAAATTTATAGATAGTTTAAATTATTTTCCTATGGCTCTTGCAAAATTACCAAAAGCATTTGGTTTACCCAACAGCTTTAAAAAGGGGTATTTCCCGCACTTATTTAACACGAATGAAAATAACAGTTACATTGGCCCTTTGCCAGCTGTCGAGTACTATAGTCCAGATACCATGATGGGAACAGATGATCCTACAGAAAATGATGAAAGAAAGTTGTTTTTGGAATGGTATGAACAACACAAGACAGATCAGTTTGATTTTCAAAAAGAGCTCGTAGATTATTGCGTATCAGACGTTGAAATATTAACGCAAGCGAGGCACGATAATTCAAATGAAACACTCAATACGCGATTAGAATCGACAATAGCAAAGTCTTAGAGAATTAGGCTACGAAGTAATTGAAATGTGGGAATGTACATTCAGGAAGTTGCTTTCTTCAGATATTAACATGTGCCATTATACAGAAAATCATCATCTCGTTACTGCATCTCCTCTTAATCCCCGAGACGCGTTCTTAGGTGGACGAACCGGTAATTGTAAAACTTACTATGACTGCAAGCCAGGAGAGAAAATTAAATACGTGGACATTTGTAGTCTATATCCATACATTTGCAAATACGGTAAATTTCCAATCGGGCATCCTACTGTATTTGTGGGCGATATAAGAACTGTTCAGCATTAAGTTTGAACGACACAGACGGGATAATTAAGTGTACCATACTACCACCTCAGTATTTGTATCATCCGGGTTTGCCTGTCAAGATGAACGAAAAACTAATGTTTGTATTGTGTAGAAATTGCGGGAAAAGCTTAAATAACGATGAGTGCGAGCACAACGACGAGGATAGGGCATTGTCAGGGACATGGGTCATCGATGAAGTAAGAACGGCTATTGAAGTGGGTGATAAAGTTTTGAAAATTTATGAAATATGGAAATATAAATGCGAACAATACGACCCTTTACTAAAAAAGGTGGCTTATTCACAGAAATGAAGAATGCCTTTATCAAAATTAAACAAGAGGCAACTGGATGGCCTTACACATGCGTTACCGAAGAAGAGAGGAATAAATATATTGAAAAATTTTTTGATAAAGAAGGCGTAAAACTTGAATTTAATTATATCACCAGCAATCCTGGTTTGCGATCTTTAGCAAAGCTAATTCTTAACTCCTTTTGGGGGAAGAGTGGTCAACGAGAAAACCAACCAAAGACCGCCATTGTTAACAACCCGGAACATTTTTTTAGTCTTTTAACGAATCCATCAATAATTGTAAACGGCGTATTACCAGTAAACGATTACGTGGTAATTATCAATTACGAATATAAAGAGGAAGCATGCGATTCTCTTAGCACGGTAAACGTTTGTCTTGCTTCATATACTACTTCGCAAGCAAGAATTAAATTATACAGCTATCTCGAAATGTAAGGAGAGAGGGTATTGTACTATGACACCGATTCTGTTATATACGTATCTAGAGATGGAGAAGAGGAAGTGCCTGTAGGCATGGGCGCCGTTACAAAATGTTCCAGGAAGGGGCAAGATTTTTTTTTAGTAACAAAAGGTGACGTAAAACATGACAATAACAAAAATATTTAAAAAAAAAACAATAGCCCATATTGTTCGTTAAATTTAAATTGCTTCACCCTGAAAAATCTCTGTTGCTTTTATGGTTGTATCATTTTTTCCACATTTTATGTCATTAGCCACGGTTGTGACCCCTGTATGCTCGGCAACTTATCTATAGCATATTGATATTAAGTGAATTGCAATAAAATTTGCTGCCCTTCTATCGTTTATTAATGTGTAATTAATAATTTTTATTAATATTATTATTTGTATTTATATATTTGTTTCAGAATCATAGAACTTTTATCCTAGAATTTTAGATTTGGTCTGATTGCCAACCAATATTGAAGAATTTTATTATTTTGTAATATTCTGGAGTAAACATTGATAATTTTTATAAGAATTTTCAGCTTGTGATCATCGAGCAAGGCCTAATGTATAATGAGCAACTGGCACCTTTCAAAACCAAAAATACAGGCACAAAATGAACACAATTGATAATTTTATTCTATAATCGTGTCAATCGAGCATCCGATAAAAAGTCTTAATAAACAAATTGGTAAACAATAAAAGGTGAAAATATTATTGTAAAATGTAACCACATTAACGGAAAACAATGACTAAATATAAAGAAAAGTTGACAAATCTGAAAATTCTGTGATAACGATCCTCGACAACGAAATTCAAAATTGCTATCATTATACGTAAACACTTAAAAGGCGACAATACTAGGTCAACTAGTTTTAATAATTGTTGTTATATATAAGCTGTATGAATGTCTGTATGACCATAGTAGACACATTTTTGAATGAACTTATGTCCGGGAATGTATTGTTTGAACGTTGGAGAGAGTCGGAAGATTGAACCAATTTTACAAACAGCATAGGAAAAATAATGCCATGTATCATATGACGGCACTTTTAAAGCCAAATAACATTTGTGTGACTTTTCTAAAGGAGTTAATGAGAACCGTTTTGTAATTGTGATACCAATTTGGCCAATTTGTGTTATCTTGAATTCTTTTTAGAGACGTTAAACAAATAAAGTTTTACATACTAATTATTTATATATTCTATAATATATTAAGGCTGTATGCAGTACCTAAACGGTGACAGGTGTGTGGACATGAGTTCTATATCAAAAGTTCAGTACACTTTAGCTATATTTTACACTTATTTTTAACATCCACTATATTTGAGCTAAACAGCTGAGCAGTGCAAAAAGGTGCGAAGTACAGTAGAGCGGCAAAAATCCGAACTACTTGGGACCGAAGGTCATTCGGACTATAAAAATTTTCGGATTATCAAATATTGCAACTAAATAGCAGAAAATAAGATTGGATAGAAGTTCAATCTTAATAAAACCAACACCATTCGATTCCGCTCTCCATAAACTATAAGAATGTCAAAAAATCAAAATGGAAGGGACATCAAAGCGATATGAAGGGATATCGAAGCGATATCGAAGGGTAATCGAAGGGATTTATTTATAACTTATTTATGATTAATTATGATTTATTTATTTATTACAGTAGAGCGACGATAACCCGATCTACATGGGACCGAAGGTGATTCGGATTATTAAATATTGCAGCTAAATAGTGGAAAATACGAGGATTGGATAGACGATATAAAACAAAAGCAAAATTTTTCTGTAAACAGGAACAGACAAAAATTGCCTTTTCCTAGGTTACTCAGTGATTTATTTTATTATTATTTCGTTTTGGGTGTTCGGATTACGAAGGTTCGGATTATTGACGTTCCACTGTAATTAAACCTAATAAGTATGATTAAATGAAAGCTCAAACATGGGCATTTTGGACTACAGCGCAAAATCGTAAACTTGTGACTCTTTCACGACGAAAACTGGATCTAATGAAACTGACATTGGTGACGATTATAATCGGCATAGTCATCATTAGAATAAAAATGATGTGAGCGCCGCGCAAAAACTGATTTCGGTGCCTCTAAATGTGCCCAACCTCGATTAGGAATCACTTTCTTGTCTTACTACACAAATACCTTTGGTATGTAAAATGTCAGTACGATTTTTTTATTCATGGCGGGGGGCAAGCGCCGGTACATCACTGAATAGTTTGGGTATAGTTGGGTTCAAAATCCAGGGGGGGGGGGAGGCACGCGCCCCCCCTGCCCATATGTAACGGCGCCCATGCCTGTAGGAAACTTTCTTGGTGAAATGACGGAAGAATTGGAAACGTATGGAAGTGACAGCTACATAACGAAGTTCGCATCTGGTGGCCCCAAAAATTACGCCTACGAAGTGTATTCTACAAACAGCGATTCTTTAAAGACAATTGTAAAGGTGAAAGGAATTAGGATTAATTATCAAACATCGAAACTTATTAATTTTGACAAGATACGGGAGATGATAATTAATGACTCTCCAGAGGTTGAAATTGTTTCAAAAAATATTAGGAGAAATAAATATCATGAAGTAATGACGAAGGAGGAAACGAAAAGATACCGACCGAATTCAACGAAGAGAATATTTAGAGACGATTTTGACTCGACCCCGTATGGATATAAAAAGCAACGCCTTCTCTAATGGATTTTTTTCGTGTATTGAATATAGATTTTAATAAAATATCATGTATTTTAGGATGGTTGTTTTATTTTCCTGTGTTTTTAGAATGGCTGCCCCTAATATACTAATTGTTCGAGGGCGTTGCTTAAAACAAAATGGCCGCCTGACTTTATAAAAAAAATGGCTGCCTCTAATATACTAATTGTTCGAGGGCGTGGCTTAAAACAAAATGGCCGCCCAAAACTATAAAAACAAAATGGCTGCCAGTTGCTCGAGGGCGTGCCAGTTGCTCCTGATTGGCCGTAAAAACAAAATGGCTGCTCCTGATTGGTCAAGGCTTAAAAAACAAAATGGCTGCCAGTTCCTTCTGATTGGTCGATGGGCGTGGCTTAAAAGTGGTGGGGGAAATACTGGCTCCTGATTGGTCGGTGGGCGTGGCCTAAAAAGTGGTGGGGGGTAAAAAGGGGCGGGGCGCCGGAATCGCCCTAATTCCTACTGTATACGATTGAAAGAACATCAAAAACACGGCAATTCTAATGTTTATAAACACCTCCATGAATATGGACACAAAATTGACGATAATTCTATCGAAATCATTCATCAGGCCACAAAATCTAAGCGCATGCATCTTTTGGAAGAACTAAAGATATTCAGATACCACAATAAAGACCCAGACCTGCTACTTAACGAAATCACAGACATACATCACCATCGACTATTCAAAAAACTTTTTGAATTTCCCGCCACCCGACACGTATAGAAGATGGCGGACGCGCGTCTATCTGCTTTCTATGAATGTCCTCGTGCTGTTTCGTGTTATATGTGGAAATTGTGACTACGTGGTATGTCTTTGCTATTGTTACATCGCCCGGTGTATTTACTGTTTGTTTATGTCTAGGTTTAAACCGGCATTTCAACACGAATGCATACATATTGTTTATCCGTGTTCCATAACCTCAATGTTGACAACACTGTACGCTAGTGACGGTAAATTTTATGACTACTACTTATTTTGTGTCATGTTAATTTATTTCATGTCTCGTTATTCCTTATAACTAATTTTATATATCTTTCAGCTTGGTCTGGAAACGGGTTAACACCCCCGTACCACTGTAACCAAAGAACATTTTTATTAATTACTGGAATCAGACTGCTCTTATTTCCCTACTACACAAGGAACGGTAGTTGGGGAAAACCGTTGCTTCTGCGGAACGTTCCATGCGTTCTCGTTCAGTGAAAAGAAAGTTCCAAAATACTATTAACCATTAACCATTAACACAAATATATTAATTTAAAAAACATACATTATGAACGAACATAATTACAAATATATCCATACGGTGCCTTGCGCCGTGGGCGCTTATCCGAAATTATATTTACAATTTGAGTCTTTTCGATTTACCCGCCAGTGAGTGAACAGCTTGGCGGGTAAATTTTTAAAAATAAACGACGATAAAGCGATAGGAGATGTTTTACAAAAATATTTAAAAGGTCGTAAAACGTTTTGGTCTAAAAATTATTGCTAAAAACACGAACACACACAACACGCACACGCAGCTACCGCCACCGCCTTCGACGTCTCCTCCGTTGATCCGGCAGAAACTCGTCATCATCGGTGTATCCAAAATACCGTTACTACTGAACGGGTCAGGTTGGGACCTTCTGGTTTAAATAGCCTCACGTTCGTCTCGTTCGTTTCATTTGTCACGTTCATTTCGTTGGTTCCGTTTGTGCCGTTCTTCTCGTTGGTCTCGTCCGGTTGATTGTTGAGTTGATTGTTGTTGATTTGATTAATAAAACTGTAGTATAGGACTTGTTCACATATTTTTGTATGTAAGGTAGAATATATATTTTTTTCAACATTAAAATATACTAGGTCAGGTTTCAGTTAATTGTGGCATTTACTTATCTGTCACACTGAAATTAAAAATACCTCTGACAGGAATAGTTTACATTAGGAAAACATAGGTGTACTCGATGGTATTGTAATCAACTGTACCAACATTGCGATATAGGAATCTAATCTATTTTCCCGTGCCTGTCTAGGTTCTTATTGCGTCGTCCCGAGATAACAGAAGTTCAAACTTCAAACTACTTTCTCTTTAAATAAAAAATAAATCATTCATGTAAAACGAATAATTTCAATAAAAAGAGCAGAGTCCTCTATTGTGCAATCACTATCCGTAATCACGGTTAATGTTATCAATCAATCGACAATCACAGGCTAAGAACGAACCGCTCGTAAATTGTAATTCTTTGTACCCGGGTATTCCTTGTAGCACAATTCAAACTTGTACAAATCTTACCACGGTATATTTTTATTATGTCCGTCGCGGTAAGTAAACCAATGCGGTTAAGTAACGAGACTATGGCGGCCAGGTCGTTTCAAATACATTATGGTAGCGCCTTTTTGGTGCGGCACTCGCGGTCTTACTTTAGAGATCGGACGACAACGGCGGTGTGCCAGCAAATACAAAAACCGATTGAAAATTGACACCACGTGCATTCTTTTGTGGACATTAGCCGCCAAAACATTGCTAATGATTTAAAATGTGCTATCGTTTGAAGCGCCGGTTTTCTACTGTTTTTACCAGGAATTTTACCAGCTTGCCGAAAAAGCATTGCTTTCACTATTAGAATTTATTTATTAGATATATTTACTATTAGAATAGATTCACTATTAGAGTGTATCTCGCGGTGTAACTCACAAAGGCAGCGGCTTGACTAATCCGCCAAAAAGTACATGGATATTCTGCAAAAAACCTCGTCGTCCATTCCTATGATTTAATGTGTTTTCGGATCAGTGCGCTTTGAGGCACTGACTTTTTTTGCTTTATTTTTCACGATTTTTATCAGGATTTCGAAAAAGCATTACCTCTGAGGATATAAAAGGGTATCTGACTGTTAGGGGTTTCATTAGTTATTGTGGAAGTGGCAAGGTGAAAACACAGAATTCCAGAGAAAAAGCACTACCTTCAGTACCTTCGTTCTTCGTGTGATCAACCCCTCCCTACCCTCGACCTACGTATTTGAAATCTATTTAAGGTAAGTAATTTTTTTTTATTTTTGTTGGATTATTTCAAATCTAGGGATGTAAAATAATTTGCCCTTCCTAGCTTGTCCAGGATGTCAGCTATATTGGGAATAGGGTACTTGTCCTCTATCATCTGCTCGTTTAAACGACGAAAATCGACTACCATACTGTGTTTTGTTCTGCCATCCTTGCGTGTGGTCACGATGTGAACAGGGGCGTTCTAGGGTGATACACTTTCTTTAACGATGTCTTGGCGTAACAATTCCAGTGTCTGCTTTTTTATTGCATTCTTTTTCTCTATGGGTTGTCGATAATTTCTAACGTACACAGGATTATTGCTTTTCATATTGAACTTATGTTTTATTTTATGAGTGAATGTCAGCTTTTGTCCCTCCACGTGAAATAAGTGTTTGTAATTAATCAGTAAAGCCTGAAGGGTTTTCTGCTCTTCCAGATTTAGGTGATCTAGTTTTAGATTTGTTTGAATATTTTCTAATTGTAATTGTGACAGATTTTTTTCCTTGACGTAATTGTAAGCTACTGTTTGAGCAGTTTTGATGTTATAACTGAAAGCGAGTAGGGCGAAAAGGATATGTCGGAAAAACTCACCGATTACGTCCATAGGCTGCTGTTTCGCCGGATGGTATGGAAACCCACTGGTTTTGTATGTAGAGATGGGAGCCAGGGGTTGGCTAACTTAACGTATCTTCAATCACTTTTTGGGGCGAATAATACACTAATTCGCGAACGAGAGAGAGAGAGAGAGTTGGGAATTCGTGTGTCCACACTCTGAGACTTTTGTACACTATATGTCCACTGTAACCGGTGGAGTTTTGGAAATGGGAAAATATATGGGCACAGGAGGGGGGGGGGAACATGAAACCTGTTTCAAACATTCTGGCTATATAATTCAAACTAAATAAATACCAAAAACAAATGGGAAATCAAACTTCCTTATTGTTGCGCCGCAACATAGCCGCCCACCAAATTACGAAGTAATTTAAAATGGGGAAAAAACCGTACCGAAAATAAAACAAAAAATAAATGAAAGTGAATTTCGAAATTAATTCGAACAGGGTAGCTTCACAAGCTTTCTGACCGGACGCTTATAAGTGCCGCTGCTAGTCCGCACCTCCACTACACGGACGACGCCGTCCTGGCCGGGGAACACGGTCTGAACAATACCACGGGCCCAATGTAAGGGGGCCGTGTTAGGCGTGATAAGAAAAACTAAATCTCCCGGTGAGAGGTTTTGCGAATTTGCGGTCCATTTCGACTGTTGTTGCAAACATTTTGAGATACATTGGCGAATCACTTGTCGCGACGAAACAATCCAAAAGCGAACACCGAGTGCGCTTGTAAGGCGCGAGGACCCGCGTGCATGTACACCGTATGATAATGGCTTAGTATTAGGACTGTTAAGTGCGCATCCGTCGGCAACAAAAGTGAAAGGCCATGAAAAGGCCCGTTTCATTAATAAAAGGCGATAGTTTTTGCAATCGCTTTGACACAGTAGCAGCTTGAATGAGTGCCATCTCAGCAGCAAAGTAAAATGACTGGGTGTGCTTAACTAAAACGTGCAGTGAATTATTCAATTCGAGAGTACTAACGAAATCTTTGTTAATCGGGTTCTTGCGGGTGTCTCCGATAAATCGCAAGACAAATGACATACCAAACTATAATCATAATAAAGTCGAGAATCGTTGCATTCAATCTATCAAGAAATTGGATTGCTGGGCAGCTAAACAGCTGATACTAGAGGGTTTGACTTCAGCAAGATCGGGAAGGGAGTCAGGGGAGAGATTTGAAATTGGCCACAGCTCTTGACGCTGTGTCAGCCAAGAAGGACCTTGCCACCATAGCGTGTGGGAAACTATTTGCTCCGGGAACAGACCACGCGAAGCGCAATCTGCTGAGTTCGAACTCGATACGACGTGATACCAGTCGTCCAGACGAGTGGTATTAGTCACCTCGACAACACGGTTCGCAACAAAAGTTTTCAATTTATAAGGGGGCGTTTTTAGCCAAGAAAAAGCAATTGTAGAATCGCTACACAAAACAAAGCGTGAGGAGGGAGCAATTTCGACAAGAGTACCGTAGCGCACAATTCCAGACGGGGAATTGAGAGAGAGCGCAAAGGTGAGACGCGAGATTTAGCCTTCAACAAAGCAACATTAACACTAGCGGGACTCGATTCCGTACGGAGATATACTACTGCGGCATAACCGTCTTGGGAAGCATCACAAAATCCAACAATCGTACAACGAGAACAAAATTCGGAGAGAATTAATCTTGGAATCTTCACTTCGAAGAGCCTGGGAAGTGGTATCTGAAAAGTAGACCACATATCTAATAAGGAATCTGGGAGGGGATCATCCCAATTTACCTTTGACTTCCAGATTTCCTGCATAAAACGCTTACCGAAGAAAACTACAGGACAAATCCAGCCTAAGGGATCAAAGATACGCGAAATGTTAGATAGTACTGTACGTTTAGTTGGTTGTTGCATGGTGGGGAACACGCTATAGGTAAACGAATCCGATCCTGAATTAAATTGGATACCTAAAATTTTGAAACATGAAAAATCTCCTGAGGTAATGTTTCACGAGGGTTCACGATCTTCTTCCGGAGTCCGTTCGAAGAATTCCGGAGAGTTACTAGTCCATTTTTTGAGAGTGAAACCACCGCTACCTAAAAGTTGAACGAGTTCACTCTTCAAGCGAAGGGCATCCTCTAGCGTGTTGGCTCCGGTGACAATATCGTCCACGTACACTTCGTTCCGCAAAATTTCAGAGGCAAGGGGAAAATCATGCCGTCCATCCGAGGCAAGCTGCTGAATAACACGAAGGGCAAGAAAGGGGGCGCACGAAAGGCCATACGTAACAGTTTGCAGTTCGTATTCCTCGATCGGTTTGCTTACGTCATCTCTCCATAAGATGTGTTGGTACTTGCGGTCATGCGGGGCCACCAGAATTTGCCGATACATTTTGCAAATATCACTAGTGAACACTATCTGGTAACAACGAAAACTCAAAATAATGTCACCAACATCGCGTTGTAACTTGGGTCCGGGAAGTAAAACATCATTTAATGACCTTGTGGAGTCCGACGGAGGCCAAGGTCTCGCGGAAGCGTCGAAAACCACACGAATCTTCGAAAGGGACCGGAGATTCTTATTGACACAATGATGGGGAATTATATGCGATCCACCTTTTGTTGTTCATACCATGTGACCTAATTCGCTATAATCCTTCATAAAGGAATTATCTGCCGAACGTACGGGAAGATTGCGATTGAGACGGGATTCCAAATTGAATAACCTAATATGTGCCAATCTACTAAAATTTCCGAACTCCAAAAGGACGTCGTTCTTGAAGGGCAGGGAAACGACGTAGCGACCTTCGTTTGTGCGATAGTGAGTTCTTACAAAGTGCTTCTCGACTTCGATGTCCTCAGGATTACTGGGAACGTGAATCGTTGGCTCCTCAATCTCCCAAAATTGCTTCAAATCGACCTGTGGACGATCGAGACCCAACAACGAAGTTGCAGGGTTTGAAAAAGAGGGAGCGTTCTTAATTTTTCCTAACAAAATCCAACCAAAGATTGTGCTTAATGCCGACAAACCACACGAGAATGACAAAGGAGTAGCACCCTGGATAATATGCGGGAATAAATCAGCATCCAACAAGAAATCAGTGGGACCGGGACAAAGCCCGGATCTGCTAATATTAAATGCTCGAGTTCAGATCGCAAACCAGGTGGCAAACGGGAATTGGGTAAATCAGATGTGATCCTGGGTAGGATTACTGCGCGAGTGGATAAGAGAGACTGTGGGGCTCGCGTCGGTTGCAGTTCACACCAAACTTTGCCTTCTGCCCAAGAAATATTTGAATTGCCTAATCCTAAAATGGGCGTGCCTTTCTTATTTATATTCAAATTCAAACGGTTAGCGCAATTTGACGTGATGAAAGAGAGTTGGGATCCTGAATCGATAACTAATCTAATTTTATTAAAATTACCTTGACCATCCCTGATCAGCGCGACCGCAGTGCCGAGCAATACAGTGGTAAGAGTGGAACACGATAATGCGTGAGGAAGAGTCGATTCAGAAGATACATTATTTGGGCTTTGAGACGGAGTGCGAATTTTATCCAAATCAAAATGTAATAGGGAGTGGTGTTTGCCATTACAAACCTTACACGTATACTTGGAGTGACAATCTCTAATCATATGTGAATTAGCGAAGCAATTAAAACAATCGATTCCTCTTTACAAATTCACGTTTCTCAGCGATGTTAAGCTTTAGAAATTCGTCACAAGTCGATAATCAGTGAGATCCTCTACAACACGGGCATTTCCCGATGCTTTCTGCAGAGTAAAGGGAACGTTTGGGAACTGGCACGGTTATCTTGGACCTACAACTTTGGCGAGAAGATACATGAGATTGAGAAATCTCCAATGCCTGACATTTCTCCCGAAGAAATGTCAAGAAATCATTGACAGTAGGAAACGGTTTGCTTCCAAATCGTAGCTCAAATTTCTCCCGAGTGAGAGAATCCACGGCGCCGCAACAACAATGACAATAATATAAAATCTGACAAGTCCGGGATTTTAGAGTTGCTTAAGGCAAGAACGTTATCAGAGCGACGCTGTAAAAAAGCTGTAAATTTTCATAAGAGCAATCCGTCAGTGGCCTTAAATTGAGAAGTGAATCTAAGTAATGAAGGGACAAAACGCGAGTGTCGTTATATCTTTCTAATAGTGATTGCCATGCGGTATTATAATTTGCAGCTGTAAGCGGGAGAGCGCTAACTGTACTATTGGCTGAACGTGTAGTCGATAGGAGCAAATAATGAAATTTGTCTACATCGGACAAACTCGAATTAGCGTGAATCAAAGACGAGAACGTATCGAAAAAGTATTGCCAAGTTTTTAGAGAGCCATCGAACGTTGGTAACTGCAACGCTACAATTTAATCGGGCGATGTGGCGTCGCGACGACATTTGCGCTTGCCGCGGCGAGCGACTCTCGGTCCAAAGTAGCTTTCGCTGCAATAATGTTATAATACGCGGTTTTATACTGACTAAGCTTCTCTACATCTTGTTTATAATCCTCAATTTGGTCAATTTTGACGCAATCACTACGTATATTTGCGTGACCCACGGTGAATTGCTCAAAGGCGAGGTCAAGGTTTCTGCAACGGGCTAAAAACAACGAGCGGGAATTTTCTTCTGCTATTGACGCGACCAATTCAAAAGTCGCTCCGATATCCTGCAAGGATTCATCACGACTGAGACGTAGTTCCGCTAGGTGGAGCTGTAGGCGCTCTAAATCAGATCTACTCAGCGGCATTTTCCAATGGTAACACGATCAACCGGGCGAAAGAGTGAGAGAACGCGTCTGCTTGAGTCGCGTGAGTAAGAGACGGGAGATAGCACAGCTGTCGAACTGCGTCTGAAAACCTCGAAATTCGAGCACATGGGACATTCGAACGAACCTCGAAATACACTACGTAAACTAAATGAAATAATTATACAAATGCCAATCAGGTAACGAACTATCCGCGTTCTCGCCGGACCAGAATGTTTGAGCAGTTTTGATGTTATAACTGAAAGCGAGTAGGGCGAAAAGGATATGTCGGAAAAACTCACCGATTACGTCCATAGGCTGCTGTTTCGCCGGACGGTGTGGAAACCCACTGGTTTTGTATGTAGAGATGGGAGCCAGGGGTTGGCTAACTTCACGTATATTCAATGCACTTTTTGGGGCGAATAATACACTAATTCGCGAGCGAGAGAGAGAGAGAGAGTTGGGAATTCATGTGTCCACACACTGAGACT
The DNA here is from genome assembly GCA_964023965.1 of Melinopterus prodromus. NCBI lineage: Eukaryota > Metazoa > Arthropoda > Insecta > Coleoptera > Scarabaeidae > Melinopterus > Melinopterus prodromus. Next base: position 37,251,058 of record OZ030391.1, on the reverse strand, counting down.
TTTGTACACTATATGTCCACTGTAACCGGTGGAGTTTTGGAAATGGGAAAATATATGGGCACAGGAGGGGGGGTGGAACATGAAACATGTTTCAAACATTCTGGATATATAATTCAAACTAAATAAATACCAAAAACAAATGGGAAATCAAACTTCCTTATTGTTGCGCCGCAACAGCTACATTAATTTCTTTTTCTATTTCATTCACTGGTATTAATGTAATCGGTCTTGGTTTTATGTAAATGGGGAGTTGTGTATAATTAGTGGCTAAAATTAGTGCTTCATTATTTTTCACTTCAACCAGAGATTCGGGAATGATAATTTTGTCAGATTTGTCCCTTATTTGAGGAAATACTGCAAAGCCAGGTTATATGGTTACTTGATAGTCAACCACGGACTGTGAATGAGGTCTGACAATACGGACATTATTTACTTTGTAAGGAATTTCCGTAGTCAGTGATAATAACCTGTCTCTTAGTATCTAGAGAAGCTCCTAATTCAGTCAATAAGTCAAACCCAAACAAACCGTCAAATGTGGCAGAAAAGTCAAAACAAACAAACAAATGGTGTTTTGAAGATTTAAAAATGTCAGGAAGAGGGGCGAAAACTGCACTTTTCGTTTTTTCTGTTCCATGAGTCCTAATATTAAACTCCTGATTTTTACAAGAATACAAAGATCTCTAGCATCATTAAATAATTTGGAATTAATTAGAGAACACTCAGCACCTGTGTCTATTAGAAACTTCAAACCTTCAAATTCGACATACGGCAGTAACGGGTCTGGTGAATATGCTTTGGTTGATATTGTTACGTAAGTTGGTTTTGAGAGGTGTCCTGTGGAAAATCCTGGGTTGCTAAGGTGCTGGCACATGCATTTTCCTCCTCATAAAACTGTTCCAGTGGATTGTACTCGTCCGTTAGCTCACCGTCTGGGTATTGGACATAATAATTATTGTCTTCAGGAACTTCTGAAGGCATTTCAATATTATTTGACATCCACTGCCTCTTTGGTGGATGTTTGTTGACTGAAGATGCCGGTCGCTTGTTGTTGTAGTGAATTCCGATGCTATCGACTTCCATTGGTGTTGGTCTGTATGGACGTTGTTGAATGTGTGATGGCGTTCTATTAAATGGCTGATAAGTTGGTTGCTGCGGCTGTTGAAAACGAGGTGGTGCAATTGCTGGTGGAATGAACCTATTCTGGTATGGGGTTTGTTGCGGATAGTTTATCGGTGTTCTTGGAACTGGTGTCAAGCTTTGCGGCATGACTGGAGCTGGGCGAATGATGTTTCTCATCAGGGGGGCTGCTGGTTGCCGGAGATTATGGAGAAATCTTTGCTTTTGGGTGTTGTAGTTTGTGGTTTCCAGCGCGTAACCTTTAGCTGTTTCGATGTCGGTTGGTTGACGTAGCTTCACTTCTTATCCTATGTTGGCATTAATCAGATCTGGGCCAAATAGGTAGGTTCTAAGGGCGATTTGGTTATATTGCTCTTGCTTTAAATTCCTAATTGCTGCGTTTTCTTCTTCTAAATAAATTTTAGAAAGCAAAGTGTACAGGGTGGTTTTAATTTTGGTGGCATAACTGGCTGTGGTGTCGTCCTTCTGGGGAACTAAACTGTTGAGGTCGTATACCAGCACTTCCTCGGATCGTTTGTCTCCAAACGACTGACTTAATATGTTCTTCAATTCGGGCCAAGTGGTGGGCGTTTTGTTGGCGTCCACCGCCTCGCGTGCTTTAGCACGTAATCTACCCATGAAAATCATCAGCAAACGCTTGGCCATACGTAGGTCGTTCGCGTTCTGTAGAGCGATTGGTAAATATTCCTCTATTAGGAATTCGCAGGCATTGATGTAACTTTTGAGGGTTATCCGGTCTCCATCGAATACCGGGATTAGATCTTGATCAACTTTGGAAACTTCACGGGCCATTGCGACGTCGTTGAGGGCTTCCAAAAGGTCGTTTAAATTTTCCACGATGTTTGTGGGAATTTCAGATGGGGAAAGCGAAAAAGGGATGCAGAAAAATAAAGAATGTACTTACAAGCCTATCAAAATGACTGCAAATATTTTCATTGATGGGGTGAAGTCCTGGGATTCGGTCGACGATTCTAGAAGTTCCAAATTCCTCGGCAGGTCCTACGTTGTCCAGGGATGCGGCAATTGGAGCGTCGTCCTCGGCTGGTTCGATTAATGCTTGGATATCCAGTATTAAGAACTTGAAAGTTCACCACGAATGTTTTTGTATATCGGATCGATTTGAGACACGACACAAAATTATCACTCGAGTTTACCGGAAACTACCGACTGCGCCAGATAAATATCAAAGTCTGTTGGTTAAGTTTTTAAAAGGTTTATTTTAATTATAACAAATATACACCAAATATAAAATACAAGTTTAACGCGTAATACCGGATGGAACGATTTGAGTGCAATGCCGTGTGACGCGGAGTCAGCGTATCTAATTACACGATTCTTACTAGACTAAGGATGGATACAATAACTAGAGTACTTCTACATAATTAATACAGAGTCAGCATTATTATACTATGTTGTGCAATTAATGGTCATCGGGACATGGTAACTATACATAGTTTGGTCTTTTATAATCATGCTGTTAACTGAAAATTGCAGTCTGTAATTGATAAGTATATTTTAGTATATGCGCGTCTACGACAGATTCATACGTGTAGGTATATAGAAAAAGTTCGAGCGCCTATGCTGCGGCGCCTATGCGGCGGCACTGTATCGGTACGGCCCTCACCGCGGCAGCCACAACTGCTTTATACTGAACTGATTTGTATTCTTAGCATGGAATACAATTGTATTTGTATACTCGGGCTACTTCGGGCCGCTGGCAGACCTCGGGCCGCTGGCAGACCTCGGGCCGCTGGCAGACCTCACGAGGCGGTACCATAAAACTGTCTTGTTTCAAGTCCAACCGATTCCAGGTTTCTGGTTGACCTAGTCAGGAAAGGCGACCAAGGCAGTAATAGACGTGAGGGAGGGATACTAGGCATCTGGTGCTCGACCGGTGACTCATCTCGGGGACTTCGGAAGTTGGTCAATATGAGTACTTAACGATCTGATATCTAGTATATCCGAATAGGGATTAAGGCAATTGCGGACAGACGCTATAGACCACATGACGTTTATACCCTTCTTGATGTGGAGCTACCCTACCCCACATTTGTGGGTAATGAGATGCCGCTGAGGGAGATGACATGTGGTAGAGTTCTCGGCTTAAGCGTGCTCGACGGTGCACCCATCCTCCGATGAAAGGGTAACCTTTCTAACCTCGATGGGTACGGATAACGCGTGAGCGTTCCGGGCGGTGACTCGTCAAAAGTGGATTCCGGAAGGTTTCCGACACGAGTACTTGGAGTTGCCAAGGCTGTGGGATGCACTAACTCTTCGGTGTAGACCCCTAGAACCACCGGGGGCTACCCTATACCATGGTTCCTATGCCGCGGGTGAATGGCCGCCTCTCTACGGTGTGTACAGATGTTGAGTAGAGGTTCGCGCAAGTGGACTCGCCGGCGACTCGTCCAACGGTGTCGGGGCAGCCCGACTAACAAGAGTACCGAGGGAAGGAGGGCCCCCATGGCTGGTCTGTATTGTGCGAGGTCTTAATTGTGTCTTGGGAGCCTGCGAGTGATGGTACCATAGGTGCAGACAAACAACAACTTAGTTAGTGGATTTATAACTGCCAGCCATGGCCTCTTTCATCTGGAGTACGGACTCTCGGGGGCAGCTACATGTTTTGCTAAAAAAAATCAATGAATTTGTAATTTTTACCAGTTATGTATGCAATTTAGATGATTTTTATGTGAGTGTATGGGGATATCAGGCCAATTGTAATTAAAATAAGTTGTTTCAAGTTAGGCTTTGTTTCCGATTTGCAAAAATTTATTAGGATCTATTTATATATTAAAAATTTAAAAAAAAACTATGATTAGGTACATTTTAAAATATGACATAACATACAGGGTCCTGCAACTCAGCTCCCGTCTTCTGTAGCTCACTTACTCATTAAGCTAAGAGTTTGACATTTTGCAGGCTTACCCTGTACTTCAAGGTAAAATTCAAGAAATTCTTTTTTATTATACAGGGTGTTCCAAAAAAGTGCAACGCCATGGTAATATATTTTTTTAAATTGCATGCTATATATTTTTCTACACATTTGAAAGCCTTTTATGATTGCCTACATATCATCAAAATTTTATTGAAATTGGTTGAGTGACCGCAGCGGAAAAAAATAAAAACCAAAAAAAAATTGATTTTGCATCGTTGGCTTTAAAAATCAATAAAAACCACAAAATGCACCTCGTTAATAAAATTTTGCGACGTGCTTATTAAGTTAGATGTAATGGTCTCGTTAACCAAGTGACATTGGTCCAAATTATACAGGCTGACCAAAATCGAGTGTCAAACTTGTCAAACTTCAAAGCGCGCTATTGTTCTTATTTTAAATTGGAACCCATAATTTTTTTAGGTGAAACGTTGCAGAATTAAAGAATAAATATTGTTTCTGAATACAACTCCATCACAATTCACAATATTTTAAAAGTTATTCGCCAAAAACTCAGTTTTCAACGTTTCCAACGGCAATTTTAGGTAATAAATATCGTACATAAAATATAACGCAGAGAGGTATTTTAGATTTGACTGTACTTAATTAAGTAGTTATTCAATTGCTAAATTTACTGCAAAATTTACCTATAGCGACATTTCCTTCCTTACCGGTATAGGTAAATTATGCAGTAAATTTAGCAATTGAATAACGACTTAATTAAGTACACTCAAATCTAAAATACGTCTATTATTTTTTATGAAATTAATTGTTTTTCAACGCCACGTACGATATTTATTATCTAAAATTGCCGTTGGAAACGTTGAAAAAATAGTTTTTGGCGAATAACTTTTAAAATATTGGGAATTGTGATGGGGTTGTATTTAGAAACAATGTTTATTTTTTAATTCTGCATGATTTCACATAAAAAAATATGGGTTCCAATTTAAAATAAGAACAATAACACGCTTTGAAGTTTGACAAGTATGACACTAAATTTTGGTCAGCCTGTATAATTTGGATCAATGACACTTGGTTAACGAGACTACTAGACCTAACTTAATAAGCACGTCGGAAAATTATATTACCAAGGTGCATTTTGTGTTTTTTTTTTATTTTTAAGGCCAACGATGCAAAATAATTTTTTTTTTTGCTTTTTATTTTGTTGCGCTGAAGTCGCTCAACCGATTTCAATAAAATTTTGGTGGTATGTAGGCAACCATAAAAGGCTCCCAAATTGGTAAAAACATATATAGCATGCAATTTAAAAAATATATTACCATGGCGTTGCGCATTTTTGGAACACCCTGTATAATAAAAAATAATTTCTTGAATTGTACCTTGAAGTAAAGGGTAAGCCTGCAAAATGTCAAACTCTTAGCTTAATGAGTAAGTGAGCTACAGAAGACGGGAGCTGAGTTGCAGGACCCTGTATAAACATTAGGAGAAATTAATTTTAGTAATTATTTTTTGTATCTTCAGAAAATGACATCACATTGGAAAATTTATACGACCTCAATGAAGAGAATACTCAGAGAATACCATCGATTGGGAAAAGATTGCTATTTGTAAAGAAATGGAAGGAGGCAAAATCAATTCAAGAAATGGACGTTGTAGGTACATATTTTATCTGCAGCGTTGGTGAAGCACCGGCATTTCACATCACAATAAAGCAATTTTTTTTTTTTGCCGAGTTCAAATACAGTAATCTAAAATTTATGTCCATGAAACACTTTTTATATTATGTAATATTTAAATAGGTTGTTAGCGATGAAAACGAAGCAAACAACGAACAAGCCGTTGTTATTCCTCGTAACCACAGGGCTATAGCTTGCGATTTTACTTCTCTACTGCAGTATGAGAGTGATACTAAAATGCCGGATTTTGACCTCAAGACTTTACTAGAGTGCGATCCGTTAGGCCTCAGCGCGATTGAGTATTATACGGATCATGCCATTCTGAATGACCAAAACAGAAATCGTGTAGTTAACATAATTATAAAGCGTGTGTTTAATTACCATATGAAATAGTAAGTAGGGCAATAATATGTATACAGTGACCGCCAAAAAGTCGGCATCAAATGGGAATTTTTTTTATTATCGATTTATCAGAAAATTGTATTCTTCATAAAAGTTTCTGGATCGTCCGAAACCAAAATTGCAATCATCAAATTTTAAATATTGTGTATCATATACGGGGTAGTTCAGAAAATTTGAATTTGACATAAGAGTAAAGTACCTTTGTTTTAATTATTATCGAAAAATGTTACATAGAAATATTATTTAGAATTAAAAACTATACTCAAATTAAAAATCACAGCAACCTATCTTTTAAAAAAAAAATTTGTTTTTTTTTCATAATTCTCACTCTTATAATAAATATTAATACCTACCATTGATTCTTATGACTCATTTTCGTCTACTTTTCGAAAATTTCGGTAAATTTTTTCTGTGGTTCGTGATTTTGATATGATTCCTAACGTTTTTTGAGAATTATCACAAAACTATTAATTTTCCTGATGCAATGTTAGCATTTTTCCCTCATATTGAGATTTTGATATCAATCGTCATCACCTCTAAGTAAATGAATAAAAGGTAAATCACTCTAGCATAGTTATGCCATTATATTAGTTATACACAGGGTAAAAGCCTATTAAAATCACGAATCCCATGAGGAATTTATGTAATCAAATAAAAAATTAGTGTGTTAGAATAAACAGATACTGTAAACAGTACAGATACTGTACTAACATTTATTACAAGTGGCTAATAATACGTGACTTGATATCAAAAGTTAACATTATCTTTAACTCTGCATTTTTAATATGTAACTTTAAGAACAATAATTAAAATTATTTCAACTGACTACTATAACTAACACTAATATTTTTTCTTTTATGTAACTAATATTAATTTTTGGATAATTTTTAGGAATATCATAATAACATAACATACTTATGAGATATACTTAATAAGATACTTAAGAAGAAATAATAATAGAAAACACCAAATTATCAGAACAAAAAAATCTCTGTCTGGGTTTCTTTTAAATACATAGTATTGTTCGTTCATACATTAAGTATGTTAAATATTAATACCATAACATGTACATAATTAGGTTAGATTTATAAAAGAAACTACAATCCATAGCCATCTTGTAATCGACCCACTTAATGAAGTGTAGGTAGTTCGTGTTATAAATCTAACCTAATTATGTACATGTATGGTAGTAATATTTAACATACTTAATGTATGAACGAGCAATACTATGTATTTAAAGGAAACCCAGACAGAGATTTTCTTGTTCTGATAATTTGGTGTTTTCTATTATTATTTCTTCTTAAGTATCTTATTAAGTATATCTCATAAGTATGTTATGTTTTATGATATTCCTAAAAATTATCCAAAAATTAATATTAGATACATAACAGAAAAAATATTAGTGTTAGTTGTAGTAGTCAGTTGAAATAATTTTAATTATTGTTCTTAAAGTTACATATTAAAAATGCAGAGTTAAAGATGATGTTAACTTTTGATATCATGCCACATATTATTAGCCACTTGTAATAAATGTTAGTATAGTATCTGTACTGTTTACAGTATCTGTTTATTCTAACAGACTAATTTTTTATTTGATTACATAAATTGCTCATGGGATTCGTGATTTTAATAGGGTTTTACCCTGTGTATAACTAATATAATGTCATAACTATGCTAGAGTGATTTACCTTTTATTCATTTACTTAGCGGCGATGACGATTGATATCAAAATCTCAATATGAGGATAAAATGCCAACATTGCATCAGGAAATTTAATAATTTTGTGATAATTCTCAAAAAACGTTAGCAATCATATCAAAATCACGAACCATAGAAAAAATTTACCGACATTTTCGAAAAATAGATGAAAATGAGTCATAAGAATCAATGGTAGGTACTAATATTTATTATAAGAATAAGAATTATGAAAAAAAGACAACATTTTTTTTAAGATAGGTGGCTGTGATTTCAAATTTGAGTATAATTTTTAATTCTAAATAATATTTCTATGTAACATTTTTTGATAATAATTAAAACAAAGGTACTTTACTCTTATGTCAAATTCAAATTTTCTGAACTACCCCGTATAATATCCACATTATTTAAAATTTGATGATTGCAATTTTGGTTTCGGACGATCCAGAAACTTTTATGAACAATAAAATTTTCTGATAAATCGATAATAAAAAAAATTCCCATTTGATGCCGACTTTTTGGCGGTCACTGTATATTTATATATTATGGAATTATTCAGGGTTAGTCAAAGTTACCGGAACACTTAAATAATTTTCCAACCATGAAAAATTTCAAACTAAAGATTATTTGTTTAAAAATAAATGAGTATCTATATACTTTATACTCCATATACATATTAACAGAGCGACATATGAAGCATAAAGTATATATACTCATTTTTATTCATGTCAGTGAGATATCACTTAAGATTGAGTTATATAACCCGCCGACATAATATCACTTATAGTTCAGGACAGCCTGCATAATAATGAGCAAATCATTAGTGTAATTTTTACCAACATTATAAAAAAACATTTTTGGGGTTTTGTATCGACTTTAATTTAAATAATATTACAATTATGGATTGTATTTAATAACGAGACATTTTCAGCCGATTAACACATGACCAATATAATATCCTAACGGCAAAAATTATTACATTGTTCCCCAATGAATGCAGTGGTACATATTATGTGCCAGCTATACCAAAACGTCAGTCGTTAATTGGGAAGCCGATGCTGGCAAAAGGGAAAATGGTTGATAAAGCGAGGAATATACTGTACAAATGTGATGTTAAAATGAAACAAAGGAAAGGGTCCAGTACGGAAACAGATACAGATATTGATACAGCAAGCAAACACTCAAAATCAATTGGTATATCCATAAGGTAGATTTGTGACATACACTTAACTATTAGCTTTTAGAAGAATTATTAAAAGAAGATCATACCTTTCTAAAAACACGACGAGACCCGTGGAATACTGTGGTGGAGACATGGTCAAACACATACGAATTGAGACAAATACACCGAAACAAAATAAAAACAATATCTGAGTTTATTGCAGAATGGCCGGTGTTAAATGATAACAGATCAAATGACTTAGTATGTAGATTAATTTTTTTTATTTTTGATTAACTAATAAATTAGTCTTAAATTTCCATTTTCCAATTTGAAAAGTAACAGTATAATAATATTATTTTTTTATTTTTAGATCAACATAGATTTTGATAAAGAATTTCCAAATAAAGACCAATCATTGCTGACTAATTTCCACAATTTTTTTGAAGTTTTGAAAAAACTAAGGCCCATTGCTGACTACAAGTGCCTTAAACTACAAGCAGCACTTAATAAATTGGAAAGCTTAACAGAAGGTACGATTCATTTGCAACTTTCATCTTGTCCATATTTTAACATAATTCTATTTTAGACGTGTCCGTTGGTGTGAAGTGGTTTTTGTTGCCGTACTTTCTTCCTCCACGAGGACGAATCCAAATCAACAAAAAACACTGGAAATTCAGCATTCAGGAGGTGGCTGATTCTTTGCATCTGTTTGTGCAAGTATGTATATGCCTGCATATTTTAGAACCAATAGTTCATATAATATTTGTTTTTGTTTATGTTAGTTAATTTATTTATGTATATTTTTTAGAGCCCCCATGAGATACAACAAGCAATCGCACAGAAACGCGAACAACACAGTACTAATGCGAGACCAGTTCAACCTTACGTTCTCTTTCAAGGAAAATCGTTATATGAAATAGACGCACCATATGTGGTCTTAGATGATATTCAGTTTCAAACTAAAACGCCACTGGAAGCCATAGACCTGTGCTTTAAAGTTCTCCAAACAACAAATGCTGCGTATCCTCCCGAAGGTGACTATATTTGGACTCTAATACAGCAAGGTATTTTTGGAATACGTCTGAAGACAGACACAGTATATCCTTATCATTGTGATCTTCTTAAGGCTGTCAGAGAAACCATTGATAATTTATAAAATTGTTATTGTCTTTAGAATGATGATTAAGTGCTCTGTATCTGGGGAAACAAAAACTAACATAAACTCATATGTATATCACCTTACATATGTACATAATTTGTCTAAGTTTGTTTGTCCGCAACAAGATTGTGTCAGATCATACCATAGAAAAGACTCATTTAAAAAGCATTTACGAAGTCATGTACAATTGGATAATGACTGTACAGGGTCTACTGCATCCAACTCTGAAAATTCTCATAACCAAACTGCTCATGCGTGTAATAATCCCGACGACAGTAATAAAACAAATTCTAGCAATGACTGTACACTTGATGAAAATTTTAATCAACAGCTTTTTTTTCCTTTTTTTAACGCACTACAAAAATCAATCACAAGTATTGTAGAACATTTTATTGTTCAGTTGTATAATAATTTGTTACTGCCAAGAAAAACTGTCGATTCAATAATCAATTACGTTAAAGTAATTTTCAACTCAAATATCTTTGTTGATATTTTTAAATACATATCTATACAATTTTGTAACGGACACAACGAATCACTGAACTATATCGTAATAGCCATACAAAAATGTTTTGATTTGTATGATACAGAGTATAAAAAACTAAGGTTGTTTGAGAACTCTAAAGTATTTGTGCAGCCTGTAAATTATGTTGTGGGTACATCTACAATATCTGTGGCAAACAAACTACACTTAAAAAACGAAACGTCTACCTTAGTTCCAATGCGCAAAACACTGCAAATGTTTCTTGAAACTGACGGAGTCTTCAATGTAATATCAAAATGAAAGTTGCTTGCACCTACACACTATACATAATATGTGGAAAAATGACACATTACATTCGTCCATAAATCCTACCTTACCATTAGTATTGTATTTTGATGATTTGGAAATCAATAATCATTTAGGAAGTCATGCAGGGTATTATAAACTTGGTATAATTTATTTTACGATAGCGTCCATACCACCTCGTTATTCAAGCAAATTGGATAACATATTTCTTGCTTACATATTTTATTCCGCCGATCGGATTACATTTGGGAATAACACCTTGCTGACTCCACTGTTGGATGAACTGAAATTTTTAGAGCAAACGGGTATTCAAATTAATTAAAATGATCAAACCATTAAAATTTATTTTCGAGTAACGACTGTAATCGGGGATAATTTAGGAATCCATTCATTGTTTGGTTTGACTGAAAGCTTTTCTTCCAACTACTTTTGCCGTTTTTGCATTGGCCATAAATTATCCTTACAAACTCAAACAGTAGAAGACGGAACATTAGTCAGAAATTCATTAAATTAAATGGCATACGTTTTAGCATAAATGAAGTTGTATATTACAACATAGTTGATGATCTGCCGCAATTTGCTATCATACAAAATATTTTATTGACAGACTCAGCACAGAAAGACTGTGACTGCACATTTATTTGTGACAAATTAGACACCACAAAATTTGACCCACATTACAGAGCATACACAGTAATACATTCTAAGGAAAATATAGTACTTAAGCACTCAAATGTATTTAGCTTATACCCAACAAAAATACGTTATATACAGAATGATCTTTATGTTCCTTTGCCAATTCGATAAAATAGCATTACGTATGTCGATGGCCTAGCTGAAATACCACGTATCACCTATGCTTTAACCATGATCATACGTGGCATTTCACCTACGCCCTCGATAAATGTAGTGCTAATTTATCGAATTGTCAAATTGGTGGCCTAGCTGCAATATACCACGTATCATCATGGTTAAAGCATAGGTGATACGTGGTATTTCAGCTAGGCTCTGAATATTATAGTAATGTTACTATTTATTTACGTACTTAACTCATATGCATTATATGCAGACTGTGTTTTTGTAATACAGAATAACTTTTGTGTTCCGTATCGTTAAAAGTTCGATAAAATCGTATTACATATATTGTAGTAATATTTCTATTTAGTTAACTTATATGCGTTATATACACAGTGTGTTTATATATATATATATATATATATCTATATATAAATATATATATATAGTAAGGTAAGTAGGGTTGGGTATTCGATCACAAATAATACAGCTAACTCTTCACTTTTATGCTCGTTCCGAAATATAGCATAAAAGTGAAGAGTTAGCTGTATTATTTGTGATCGAATACCCAACCATACTTACCTTACTGCACAAGTTATCGATCGAATAATTATTTATATTTATTATATGTATATATATATATATATATATATATATATATATATATATATATATATATATATATATATATATATATATATATATATATATATATATATATATATATATATATATATACAGGGTTGGGCAACTAAATGGAATATTGCCTACACAGCGTAAATTATTAGTTTTATCAAAAAAATTTAAACATAAAAGTTGTTTGACTATTTTTTCCCCATATTTTCATAAAATATAATTATGTCTTAATAATAAAATAAAAGCATGGCGACTATGACGTAACTTTTTTTAAATGGCGACTTATGACGTGTGATACATCGTTGGATAGCTCTATTTCTTACCTTTACAACCGTATAACACTTTCCCCCATACTCATAATAAATCAACTGTCAACTGTCAATTTTCATGGTATACACGTGGTGGTTAATAGTACAATTTGTTTAGTTAGTTTATAAAATGGCTAGATGAACGGAACGTGAAAAAATAGAAATTTTAATGATGGTAGGTTATGGAGACCATAAACGAAAGCAACAAGAGGTTTGCGATTTATTCAATGATGTCCATCCCGACAGAAATCCCATTACTCAGTCAACTGTCAGCAAAATTTTAGCATGCTTTAATGCTACTGGAAGCGAACGTGGCGATTCTAGAATTCGAACCAAATCAGCAACAAACGAAGAAAAGAGCTTGGATGTTTTGTTGTCTGTCCAAGATTGCCCTCAAACATCTACATTGGTAGATGTTTGAGGGCAATCTTGTTGAAAAGTTGATTGCAACTAGCTTTAAATGTTGGAATAAGTCGTCGATCTGTTGGAAGAATTCTCAAAAAGCAAAGTACCGTCCATATCAAATTCATTTAGTGCACGAGCTATCCGAAGATGACCACGATAGAAGGTTACAGTTTTGTGAACAGATGACCGAGCTGTGCAACAACAATGAATTTGTTAAGAAGATTCTATTTTCCGAAGAGGCAACATTTTGCTTAAATGGCACTGTTAATTGTCACAATTGTCGTTACTGGGCGGCAGAAAATCCACATTGGATACAGGAGGCGCATACCCAGCATCCCCAAAAAGTTAATGTCTGGGTTGGTATTTTAAATACCCACATTATTGGTCCATATTTTATAGACGGGACGCTGACTGGGCAGAAATATTTAGACGTGCTGCAACAAAACATTTGTCCTGATATCCAAAGAATTGAAGACATCAACACGGTTTGGTTTCAACAGGATGGAGCACCTTCTCATTATTCCGCAACAGTCCGTGAATTTTTGAATAATTATTTTCAAAATCGTTGGTAGGAGGGGACAATAGAGTGGCCCCGACGTTCACCGTACTTAAGCCCATTAGATTTTTATTTATGGGGTGATTTAAAAAATAGGGTTTATAAAGATAGACCGGATAGTTTAGAAAACTTGAAGGAACAAATCCGACGTGAGTTAATACGCACTCCAGCACAGGCCTTCTCTAACTACAGGGTTTTATAGACAGACTTTATTATTGTCAAGAAGTAAATGGTGCTCAGTTCGAACCTTTGCGTTAGGTTCATTATTTAAATTTAAGTTCGCTTTACTTAGTTTAAGTAAGCAACCTGTATAACCTTTCTCTTTTCTAATAATAAATTAAATTATTGATGTTTTTGCGTTTTTTATTAATTTACATTTGATTTATTATGAATGTGGAGGAATGTATTATACGGCTGTAAAGGTAAGAAATAGAGCTATCCAACGACGCATCACACGTCATAAGTTGCCATTTAAAAAAAATGACGTCATAGTCGCCATGCTTTTATTTTATTATTTAGACATAATTAGATTTTATGAAAATATGGGGAAAAAATAGTCAAACAACTTTTATGTTTAAAACTTTTTGATACAACTGATAATTTACGCTGTGCAGGCAATATTCCATTTCGTTGCCCAACCCTGTATATGATCTCAATGGTTATGAAGGATCTCAATGTTGCTGTTTTATTATATGTATAGTATTGCGTAAGTTTTGTGGTCCGTATCGTTGAAAGTTCGATACAATCGTATTACATATATTGTAGTTATATTTCTATTTAGTTAACTTATATGCGTTATATACACAGTGTGTTTATATATACCATTGGCGATCAAACCCTGGATGCACCTAAGGCTGCTGTAGCCGTCCGGGCTAAGGTTATAGTGTTAAGTGATAGCCACGGGCGTAATTCAAGTGAGATTATTAGTAGTTACCTCAGTCGCAATTTTGAAGTATTGACAATTTGTAAGCCAAATGCCGAATTGATAGATATTCTACAAGATGCGGATTGTTTATGCGCAAATTTTACTAAAAAGGACTATATTGTTATCATGGGAGGTACAAATGACTTAATTAAGCATAAAAGTGTTCATGATTGGGGGTTAAATAAAATTCGAAGTCTTTCTAAAATGAGTAATGTAATATTTGTTTCTGTTCCGTACTGGGCAGGCGAGGTCAAATTAAACAAAAATATTTATAATTTTAACATTAAGATGTACAATTTTTTTAATACATTGGGTGGTAATGGCAACAGCTTTGTGGATATAAATACGTTAATAACCGAATGGGACAAAACAAGGCATGGACTACACCTAAATGCAAAAGGCAAGAATAAATTGTTCAGACATGTCGCCTATTTGATAGATTGTGGTAGAAATTGTTCTTTTAATTACCGTAACTTGGTGATCGTGGATTGTGACAACCTGACAAATTATATTGATTGTAACGAAACAATACATACAGTATCTGTTTCAACCGATCTGGACGTTATTACAAATTTTCGAACGGACCCACCAATACTGTCGGAAACGTAAAACTAACCAAAAATAGTAAAATTACACTGTTACATATTAATATTCAGGGATTGGGATGTAAATTTTGTGAGCTTGAGTCATATTTGTGTGAAATAGAGGTAGACTATGATGTTTTGTTTATAACTGAGCACTGGCTTAAAGAGGATGAACTTTATAATGGTTTGGCATTTGTTCGATGGGATGTTGTCTCGTTTTATTCTCGATCAACCCATATTCATGGTGGAGTTCTAATATTTGCTAAACGTGAATTAACGTTTTTGCCTTTAGACAGTGTAAATTGTCTCTCGTCTGAGGTAAATTGTGAATTGACTGCTGTACTATGTAAATCGCTAAATACTGTGTTTGTTTGTGTTTACAGATCGCCATCTGGCGACTTTGAAATGTTTTGCAACACTATGTTTGAACTTTTGGAAAGGCTGACGCACTATAAACAAGTGATAATTGCTGGTGATTTTAATGTCTGGTTTGGAACATTGGGCGGACAAGCCTCTAGGGTGACAGATCTTTTTGCATCATACGGTTTTATAAAGACAATTAGTAGTCCTACTAGGGGAAAAAATTGTTTGGATAATGTATTTATAAATTTTTCGAGTGATCACTATGCAGCAGCAGTACATGATCCCAATATATCTGATCACCTTGCGCAGAGCGTTGCTGTGTCTGCTGGTGGGGTGGAATGCAGTGGGTATGGAACACGAATGGTGCGGCCATTATCACGTATTGGTTGCTTTAACTTTTTTAATTCTTTTAGCCTGTGCAATTGGGATTTTCTGTGTGACGGTGCGTTGGGATGCAATGATAAGTTCAGTTCATTTCACGAGCAGTTTATGTCATGTTTTCATGCGTGTTTTCCGGAGCGCTCTCACCGTCTGAGGCAGACGGATGGGGATCTGCACTGGTTTAACGAGTCCTTGAAGCAACAGAGATTAAATTACACTTTTATCTGCGATTTGTATAAGAAGTATAAAACTACTAATATGTTATCATTAAAAAAGAAGACCCGTTTTCACTATCGCAAGGCGATTTCTTTGGCGAAGGTAGAGGCTTCCAGCAAGTTTATTGAAAACTCTAACAACAAGGCAAGGGCAGCGTGGGCTGTGATTGGTAATATCAAAGGTAAGGCTGGGAAGACCTCATGTAGTTTGGATCCTGATATATTAAACAACTTTTTTCTTGAGCATCCTGAACGTATAGTGAATGCACTGCCTGTGACCGTGCGTGCACCTTTGGATTTGTGTAGTCCCCGCGTAACCGTTGATACGGCGTTCTCGCTCGCTGACGTTACTAATATTGAAGTTCGGGATCTTCTACGCAACTTAAAAAATAACAATACAAAGGATGTATTCGGTATTAATACAAACTTTGTGAAAACTAACATTAGTCTTTATGTGCCACTGTTAACAAAATTAATCAATTCCTCTTTTATGACTGCTGAGTTTCCCGATCTCTTGAAGCTTGCTTATGTCGTCCCTGTGCATAAGGGGGGAAGCGTCGACGATGTCAATAATTACCGCCCAATAAGCATCCTTCCGACATTTTCAAAAGTGTTTGAGCGCGCAATTTATAACCGGGTTGTTCGGTATGTTGAAGAAACTGGCATCCTTTATGGGAACCAGTATGGCTTCCGTAAGGGTTTGAGTACTGCAGATGCTGTGGTTAAATTTACGAACAACTGCTTGAGTGTGTTTGAGGGGGGTGATTACTGCATTTCACTATTTTTGGATCTCTCTCGTGCATTTGATTGCGTGTCACACGTGATTCTATTGCAGAAATTGAAATGTCTCTATAAATTCGATGCGAACTCCTTAAATCTAATAGAATCTTACCTTTCTGGAAGATTCCAGCGTGTTATTAGTGGTGATAGCGTATCGAAGGATTTGCCTGTGCGTAGGGGCGTTCCCCAGGGCTCAATTTTGGGGCCACTTTTATTTTTACTGTTTTTTAATGATTTTCCTTCTTTCGTGAGCGAGGGTGGTAATGTGGAGTGCATCCTTTACGCGGATGATGCAACTCTGATGATACGCGGAAGTGATTATGTTGGTGTTGTGGAGAGGTCTGAGCTTGTGCTTGACAGAGTCCGAGAATGGTCAATTGCCAATCAGTTGTCGCTGAATGAAGCGAAGACTGTAAAAATGACATTTGCATTGCGTGATTTTGATTCGGAGAATCCGCCTTTCACAAAGTTTTTGGGAGTATACCTGTCACCACCAGTTTTAAAATTTGATAAGCATGCCGGCACTGTTGGGACAAAGGTGTGTCGAAACATTTTTGTTTTGAGAAGGTTGGCTACTGCGGTGACAACGCATGTACTGAAAACAGCTTACTTTGCATTGATTCACTCCCACATATGTTACTGTATCTTGTCGTGGGGAAATACCCCCGCCGGCGGATATGTTTTCAGACTGCAGCGTAGAGCGGTTCGGATACTCGGTGCCGTGGGATACACTGAGAGTTGTAAACATGTATTTATTGAGCATGCCATATTAACGTTGCCGTCTGAATACATACTATCGTGCATTATGTATGCCAACAGAAACAGAGACTCTTATGTTGCGAGCTCTGACATACATCACCATCACACTAGAGGTAGACACAATTTGCGCCTTGACTTTTGTAGGCTGTCAAAAACGCAGCAGGGCCCAGACCGGATGTGTAAGGAGCTTTTTAATAAGTTGCCGTCTAATGCGAAGAACCTGACAAACACAGCATTAAAGAAACTTTTGAAGCCGTTTTTAGTCAGACAAGCTTTTTATAGTGTTGAGGATTTCTTGAAGTTTAGGAATTTGTCACTTTGATACCCATTTATGTTACCTAGGTTAAGATATTGACGAGTGTAAAAGATATACCTCTTGTGGACACAATAAACATATTTTATTTTATTTTATTTTATTTTATATATATATAAAGAATGATATTTGTGTTCTTATTGATATTATTTAGTTAACTACATATATATATGATCTCAGTGGTTATGAAGGATCTCAATGTATATTATATATTATATTATATGTATAGTATTGCGTATTTTGTTACATATTATCAATATTTTCTAATACAACTAATGTTATGATATATTTCTTTGATTTCATATTATTCCTATTTATTCTTCTTTCCATATATTATCCTAATTAACGTAAAACAGCAAAAGTTCTACTAATGGGTTGGTATATGATGGTTACATAATGTTGCGGATTGGTTGTGTTCTTAATGGACTGTTTTCGGTGTGCTGATTCCTTTTAAGGGTTGCGACAATCTGTTTTCTTTGACATCGGTAAGGTCTGGCTCCGCCACCGAAGTTATCGCTCTTCCAATAAGGAAGTGGGATGGGGTTAGTGGAGTTAAATCATTCGGGTCACAGGATAAAGGTGATATTGGACGCGAATTCAAAACCGCCTCGACCTGAACTAATAGTGTATAAAATTCTTCGAAAGTTAATCTTGCTTGACCAGCTACTCGATATAAGTGGGATTTAGTAGATTTAACTCCAGCCTCCCAGAGGCCACCAAAATGAGGAGAATAAGCGGGTATGAATGACCATGATATTCTCTCATTTTCAACAGTGTTCTTAATATAATTCGAATGCTCCTTCATAAATTGGGCAAATCTCAGCAATTCTAAATTTGCGCCAGTAAAATTAGTTCCGTTATCGGAGTACATTTGAGAGGGTTTTCCTCGTCTTGCAATAAATCTTTTCAAGGCTGCAATAAACGCCTCTTTAGTAAGATCGGAAACTAATTCCAGGTGTATAGCTCGTGTAGAAAAGCATACAAATAAAGCAATGTAGCATTTTGACACCCTACAACCGCGTCCTTTACGATCCTTGATATAAAAGGGTCCCGCGTAGTCTACCCCGGTTGTGTAAAAAGGTGGTGCTGGCTTTAAACGCGTTTCGGGCAAGTTACCCATGATCGGAGTAATAATATTTGGTTTGGCTTTAAAACATTGTATGCAATTGCGTACTACCTTACGCGCTAAATTTCGCCCGAGTATTGGCCAAAAGTTGTCACAAATGATAGAAAGTAAATGCTGAGGCCCAGTATGCAATAACCTTTTGTGTTCTCGTTCGAATAATAATTTTGTAAAATGATGTTTAGAACACAAAACTATGGGATGCCTTTTATTAAAATTAAATTCAGACTGCGATATTCTACCTCCTACACGAAGTATATTATTGTCATCCAAAAATGGATTTAATTTATATAATCTGCTTTTAGCATTAACAGAATTCTTTTGGGATAAAAGTTTGATTTCGGTTGCGAATGACTGTGATTGCACTAATTTTATCAAACATAAAGAAGCAGTATTGAGTTCCTTTGCAGTTAATGGCCCTAAGTTACGTTCAGTACTGATCTTGAAACAATTGAATCTTAACCTAAGACAATATGCTACAATTCGTTCGAGTCTAGAGAGATTCGAGTACCTTCCAACATCGAAGACCAATGGTTCAATTTTAGTGTTGTGTACTCCTTGTTCATGAAACATGGCCAATGTGATTCGTCTTCTCGTAACCAACGGGGTCCATGCCAGTAAATATTTAATGATTTTAACATCCCAGGTTTAACCCCGCGCGATAGATGGTCAGCTGGATTATCGGTGCTTGACACATGTCGCCATTCCGAAGCATCGGTTAATTCCTGAATGTGAGCGACACGATTCGCAACAAATGTGTTCAATATACTTGGAGAGGTATTCACCCATCCTAATACTATGGTTGAGTCAGACCAGCAGACTCGTCTATAAACATCGGTCTGTAGAGAAAATTGAACCTTTGCTAATAAGTTAGACAGTAATAGAGCCGCGCTCAACTCCAAACGAGGTATAGTAACAATTTTCACTGGAGCTACCTTGGACTTGGCACATATTAATTTGACAGACACCACACCCAAATGGTCCTCGCTTCTTATATAGACGCATGCACCGTAGGCATGTTGTGATGCGTCGGCAAACCCATGCATTTCCACCCTTATTGGTGACTTACAAACTATTTGTCGCGGAATTTGAATGCTATTCAATTGTATTAATTCATTTCTAAATAATGACCATTTTGTGTGTATGAATAATGGAACTGATTCATCCCAGCTAAGTTTTTCATGCCATAAATTTTGTAATATGATTTTTGCCGTGATAGTGCACGGGCTCAAAAGTCCAAGAGGGTCGAAAATTTGCGATATTTCCGAAAGAATAGCCCTTTTTGTGATACATTTTGAAAATTCATTATTTATTTTGTAAGATAACGAGTCGGAATGCGCGTTCCAAATAAGTCCTAACGTTTTCGTGTTTTCATTGAGTCCAAAATCTAGAGTGCTAACTTTATCTTGTGATTCTATACCGTTTAAAACCTCGCGGCTATTGGAAACCCATTTGCGCAGATTAAATCCATATTGTTGCAACTCTAGAGAAGTTGCATTTGCTAAATAAATTGTCTCCTGTATTGTACTAGCTCCACTCAGCATATCATCGACATAAAAGTCGTTCTTTATTAAACTTGAAATTTGTGGAGATCTGCTGCTACAATTTATACCTATCTGATGCAAACATCTAATTGCTAAGTAAGAAGCTGAAGAAGTGCCATAAGTTACAGTAGCGAGCTCGTATACGTTAATAGGCTTTGTTGGATCATCGCGCCATAGTATTCTTTGCAAAGATCTTTGCTGTTTGTTTACTAAGACCATACGATACATTTTCTCTATGTCGCTTACGATCCTAAATCGTAATAGAATGGAAAATAGATCTTGTTGTATGGTAGGCCCGACCATTTGCAAATTGTTCAAGGAAATTCCGTTGGTAGCTGGAGCTGACGCGTCAAAAACCACCCTTAACTTAGTTGTGGAACTGCTCTCCTTAAGTACTCCATGGTGAGGCAAGTAGTATACAATTTCCGATACGTCGTCAACTATCTTTGTCATATGCCCTAAATTTATATATTCATTAATGAATTCGGTGTACTGTAACTTGAACTTAGGATTATTTTCAAATTTACGCTCTAAATTCAATAATCGCTTTTTGGCATAATGCAGAGAATCGCCTAACCTTTGCGGGTCATCCTTAAACGGAATGGATACTACAAATTTACCATCGCTATCTCGTGTCGTGTTTGCAATAAAATGTTCTTCGCATAAATTTTCTTCTTTGGATAAAAGTTTACTTGTCGAAATTTCCTCTATTTCCCAAAAACGTGTAAGTTGATTGTCTAAACTGCTAATAAAATTGCATTGTATACCTTGCGAAATGTTCGCTTGAATAGGACCAGATATAATCCAGCCTAGACGAGTTTTTTGTAGTACTAAACCATTACGTGATAATTTTATCTGACCCACCGATAGGAGGTTCCAGAAACAATCTGCTCCAATTAATATGTCAATTCTGTCAGGAATATTAAATTTAGCATCAGCTAACTTGATGTTAGCAGGAATATGTAACTTACTGATATCAATTTTAAAATTTGGAATTTCGTTTGTAATTTGTGGCACAACTAAACACTTAATTTCTGTTTTGAAGCTGTTTTGACAAGCTTTAATATTAACTAAACTTTGAAATTTTATTTCTGATGCTGTTTGGTTGATACCAGTGACCATCATATTTATATCTGCCAAAGGCAATCCTAATCGTGTAATTAATTCCTGGGTAATAAAACTAGATTGAGAACCGCCATCCAATAACACTCTTGCGATATGCGGTCTATTATGTTTATCATAAATAAAAACTTCAGCTGTGGATAGGAGTACTTGAGTATTTGTAACTCTAGATGTTAAAGTTATTTGTTCGATACCGTCTTGTTTATTTTCAATATGCAATAAAGAATTGTGTTTTCTCCCGCAATGTTTGCAAGAACTAGAACGACAATCTCTTATCATGTGTCCACTTCTCAAACAGTTTATGCATATCTTTGCCCTTTTAACTTGCTCAATTCGATCGTGTATAGAAAGCTTAATAAAATCAGGGCAATTCTGGATATAATGATCCTTTTTGCAATAAGCGCAATATCCGCTTGAAGAAAGAAATGCTTTCATAGCGCCATCTTGTCTACCTTTTACAACACGTTTATTGTTCTTATTTTGTTCCATTGATTCAAGAAGGTCGGCACGATTTGTCAAAAATGTTGTTAGATTATCTAAAGTTGGGTTTTGATAAGAAGCCTTGATTTCTTCCCATTCGCGGTGTTGTTGTATCAAGTTTCGTAGTTACGATGTATATTACTAAAGTATCCCAATGTTGGGTAGGTTCATTTAAATTATTCAACGCTCTTAAATGTTTTGTCAAATTATCAAGCAACTTTCTCAGAGAATTTGATGATTCATCGCGCGTGTAATCGAGATTAAAGAGAGATTTAACGTGATTATGTACCAAAATTCGATTATTATTATAACGTTTGCATACAATATCCCAAGCCAAACTGTAATTTTCGCTAGAAAATTCTAAGGCTGAAATGATTTGCGCCGCGCCACCTTCCAACGACGCACGGAGGTAATGTAATTTTTGTATGTTATTAATTGAGTCATTATTATGTATGAGAGAGGTAAATGTATCCCTAAATTCAAGCCAACTATCGTAATCACCATTAAACCGTTTCAATTGAATTGTAGGTAATTTTATACCTTGATTTTGGTTTCTGTAATCGCCAGAATTACGTGAAATAATACTGTCAGTTTCGTGCGGTTTTATGGTGTCAGATGCTCCTGGAAGAAAGCCGCGTGCTTTAGCTACTATAGCAAAATAAGCACCCTCAAATACCTCGTGTTCATTAACTTGTTTTTCTATGTCATCGCATTGCGCTTCTATCTGACTCTGTATGTCATCAAAATTGACAATCAAATTTTGAATTACTTCTAGTCTATGCTCAAGTTCTGCTACAATGAGTGTATCAGTAATAATTTTATTCGGATAAGTGATATCTAACGTGGTAATAAATTTAGTAAAAAATGTTAACTTGGACTTCAACGTGGCTCTTTTTCTAATAAGGACGTCTAAATCAACTGACATTTTGTTCGAAGTAATATAAATATCCACTATATATCGAGTATTGGTTAAATAATAACGCGTAAATAATATCTATTAAATAATAACGTGTAAAAATGCAATAGTTCGAGTCGAAGTGACAATGAGGCTTTGGAGGAAGGATAGAGAAGGACTTACGTGTCGTATGATGTGCGATAAGGACGACGATGTCAGCGCCACATGCTTGCCCTAGTCTTCCAGTTTTCCAAAATTAATTTCTTAATTTCTCCTCTATCTACCATCCACGGCTCGACTGGACCAAATGTTGCGGATTGGTTGTGTTCTTAATGGACTGTTTTCGGTGTGCTGATTCCTTTTAAGGGTTGTAGTAAAAGTCTAATGCGTGTACTGATAACTATTCTATTTTTCACTCAAAATATACTTGTTATAAACTCGGCGTACAAATTCGATATGTTATATACGAACGCTCGCTCGCTCGGAGAAGGAAAACCGGTCAGGCTCGAAATACAGGGACTAACAAAAGTCTTATTCTAATACATAAATGAAACGTAACACATAACGATTGAAATGAGTTACCTTCCAGAATTTTTTTCAAATTCAAGTGATATTCCAAATTATTCCAGTAGGTATTATTCTAGTTTGTCAGGGATTTTAGGGCAACGAAGGTAAGTGACATAACCATATTAAACTAGAATAGTTTGTAATGCGTATAACATAAAATATATGGGGTAGTGATTATATTGACATGTATAAAAGTATATCTTATTTTTTATTTAGTATCAAAGTAATTTAATGTTCAAATAAGTAAAAGAAATTTAAAGCAAAAATACGAATAATAGTTCATTCAAAAGTAATAATTAATATAATTAGTAATATGTATAACAATAAATATATAAATCAATTGGGTTCCCAATATATTGGTTACTATAAAAATATCACATATTTTTATATCTTACAAGAATTTTTGTTAATCATATGTTAATAAGATATCATACATTAACTAATATGATTAACAAAAATTCTTGAAAGATATAAATTAAGATATATTTATAGTTACCTATATGGTAGCCCAATTCATTTATTTATTTATTGTTAAATAAACATATTACTAGAGTATATTAATACTTTTAAATGAAATAATTCTTATTTTTGCTTTAAATTTCTATTTACTTATTTGAACATTAAATTCCTCTTAAATTAAACAATACATTTCTTAATTGAACCATACATGTTTCTCGAGCCAATAAATAGTTTTTTAGACCAAGAAAAATAAAAGCGTCATTTATTAAAGTGTAATTTTTCATTCAAGAAAAACCATGCGTTGACTGAATCAGCAGTTAGTTTGATAGAAGCAAACGCTGTTATAAGATCAAGAACCCTACGTTCTCATTTCAAGCAACGGTATTCTTCATTGAAAAGATCTTGCGTCTTCTTTAGAAATATTGAGATTGTTGGATCGAGAAATCGGTAACTTTCGTCCAACCAGTACACATTTTCATTTCAAACACGCACTTAATATTTCAAATAAGAAAATATAATACTTGGAATACCAAGAAAATGATAGGCTTGTTCCGACTATGTTAACGTTTTCTTCAATCAAACAAATGATCTCTCTGCGGGGTATAGAAACAAGTAATACTCTTGAACCAAAGTTATTTGCGTTGCTGCAAGCATATTTTTCCCTCTGTGTGGAAGGCATGAAACCAATTATATTGTAACGAAATAGCGTTCCATTTCATTATTTATAAATATAAATATTAAGTTAAGTACGTCAATCCGCATTAATCCGTATAGCCGTACAGTTTCACATTTAAACAGTCACCCGTGACTGGTTTGTTTATATGTTTGAAGTTACTAGAGTTTCTGTTTGTATTGTACCGTTTTGTTTGTAATGTAGCACGTATCGACGGGTATATAAAGCGCCAAACACCCGTCAAACAGTCAGTTCCTCTCGAGAGATCATCCGGACTAGTTGGCCCACGTGCTGGCAGTCGACCCGCCGAGAAGACCAGTTGTCATCAAGCGTTCTCCCGGACCAGTTGGCCCATTTGCTGACGGTCGATCCGCCCAGAAGATCGGTATCCACCAGGTGCTCACCCGGACCAGTTTGCCTGCGTGCTGACGGTCGATCCGCCCCGGAGACCAGTATCCTCCAGTGCTGACGGTGGATCCGCCAAGATCCTAGGTACTCCCTTTTTTTCCCTTTTCACCGCTATTCATACCCATACCCGCAATAAATACCGAAATAGTAGTATTCTTTATTTTTTTTTTATAATTTATGATATTCTTCGTTGTAAATAAATTCTATTTAATTTACTCCTTGAGATTTATTTAAACGTCGAACCATTGGACCTTAACAGAGTTACCTTTTAAAAGGGAATTTTAAATTTATTAAATTTATTGTGCGACAACCCAACCGTCAGCGAAAAGAAAAGTAGCCGTCGCAAGCTTCGCCTGAATGGCGCTAAGTCGGAGCTTATAATTTTTAGAAAATGATTCCCTACCCTGTCAAAATTGATAACGTTCCGGTTCCATTAAAGCAGTGCGTTAAGTATTTGGGCGTCTAGCTTAATCAAAGGCTCACCTTCAGGAACCAGGTCGCCAAAATTATTCAAACCGCCAGCGGGACAATTCGGGCAATGTATTCGCTAACTGCTCGAAATAGCGTTCTAAATTTCGGAAACAAAAAACTCGCGTACTACTCCATTATACGACCGGGAATGCCTTATGGGGCGCCAGTTTCGTGCAACGCGGCGCGTACACATTTAAAACGTGTTCAGGTCCAGCAAAACAAAATTTTACGTATACCTAACCGTAACACCTAACAGAATTCTATGACAAAACCATTTGGCATGAAAACCCCCTCATACGAGGCATCTCCGACAAACCCAGGATGAGAATACATCGGTACCCATTCGAGACCCACAACCTCTTACCACCACCTCTTGAGGAAGACGTGCCGGAACCGCCTGAGCAACCTGAGGATGACTTCAGGTGGGGTGACGAACTGAACAGGCGTGAGAGGCAACAAGTACAACAAGACAGAAGACATACCGAACGCAAACGTGAAGAGGGCGCATATGCAGCCGCCGGAGAAAACCCCGTTGCGTACAATGCAATCTGCATCGCAGCAAGACAGCAACGGCAACTCTTTGCCGTCATCTTGACGTGATGAAGAACACTATAGCTCTGATTCAAGAGCCATGGACCTCCGGGTCCAGGGTACTTGGTCTTAGTAATCTTAGCGGTACTGTTTTCAGCAACGCCGGCGACAGCAGACCTAGGACAGCAATTTTTGTGCCCAGGAATCTTCATGCCTACCTCTTGCCTCAATGCTCGAACAGGGACGTCACTGCAGTGAGGGTACAATGGATCCTTAAAGGGACAGCACAAGAGATCACCATGGCAGCTGCCTACCTTCCAGGGGAGGAAAGACCCCCATCGCAGGAGCTGAAGGCGTTAGTCGACACCTGCAACGGAAGGAAATGGCAGCTGATCATTGGATGCGACTCCAATGCACACTCCTCGGCGTGGGGTAGTAGAGATGACAACGTCAGGGGTAAGTTACTGCTTGAATTTATTACTAGCAGCTATTTAGATATACTAAATCGTGGGACGGAACCGACATTCGTCAACGCACGATGTCAGACCGTCATTGACATTACGTTAGCCACCTTAGGTATCTCGCAACAAATAACCAACTGGCGTGTCTCAGAGGAAGCTTCCCTGTCAGACCACAGATGGATTACCTTCGATCTTGGTCGTCACGAGGCCAAGAAAAGATTGGGGCGAGATGCCAGAAGGACGAACATCGACGCCTTCTGCGAAAATCTTTCTGGTGAGTTGCAACATACGAACATCTCACGCCCACGTAACATCGGAGACCTGGACAATTACTCGTCCGTCTTAAGCAACGCTCTGATGAAATCGTACAAAAAGGCCTGTCCCCTGAGGAAAGAACTAGAGCTGGGACGCGCCACCCCTTGGTGGTGTTCCGAGCTCGAACGACTCAAGGTGAATACCAAAAGGGCTTTCAATAAGGCACAACGCTCAAAAACTGACCTGGACTGGGACGATTACAGAAGTAAGCGTTCAGAGTTCAGGAAATTAATCAGGCGAAGGCAGAGGGCTACCTGGCGCAGCTTCTGCGAAAGCGTGGAATGCATCGCCGATGCCTCTCGCTTGAAAAAAATACTGTCAAAAGACCCGAGACAGGAAGTAGGTATCTTGAAGAGGTCTGATGGCTCTTTTACCAACAGCCTCAAAGAGAGCTTAAAACTGCTAATGTGTATTCACTTTCCAGGCTCCTCCACCACTCTGGATACCACCATTGCAGAACCTAACAGCGCTGCCTCCGAGGACGATTGGGTTTCAGCCAGCCGTATTGCAGACAGCGCCAGACTAAGGTGGGCCATTCAGAGCTTCTCACCCTTCAAGTCTCCAGGACCAGATGGTATCTTTCCAGCCCTGCTACAGTGGGGACTTGAAACGATTGAACCACATCTGCTGGAGATCATACAAGCGTGCCTGGCGCTGCGTTACGTCCCAAAACGCTGGCGTGAAGTTGCAGTCACCTTCATACCTAAGCCCGGAAGACAGGACTACTCGGTACCAAAGGCTTTCAGACCCATTAGTCTCTCCTCTTTTTTTGTGAAGACTATTGAAAGACTTTGCGACAGATATATCAGGGACACAGCACTCTTAGCGAGACCACTGCACCCTAGCCAACATGCCTATACACAAGGAAGATCCACTGACACTGCACTATACAGTGTGACAAAGCAAATAAGCTCCTCAATTGTCAACGGGGAATCCACATTGGGTGTGTTCATCGACATTGAAGGAGCCTTCGATAAAACCACCTTCCGTTGCATCCAGGAGGCTCTGGCAGAGCGTGGCGTGGCGCCGACCGTTAAGGGCTGGATCCATGCCATGCTCTCGCAAAGAATAGTGAGCCTCAAGGCGTGCAACACAACACTCAAGGGAAGAGTCGCGGGAGGCTGTCCACAGGGAGGAGTGTTATCACCACTTTTGTGGAACCTTACCCTTGATAGCCTGCTTCAAGAATTAAATGGCCAAAGATTCGAGACCGTTGGCTACGCTGATGACCTTGTCATACTCGTCAGCGGAAAATTCCACAACACACTTGCCGAAAGAATGCAAGTGGCGCTAAAACACGTCGAGGACTGGTGCAAAGCTCACTCGCTTTCCGTTAACCCAGCCAAGACAGAAATGATACTCTTCACTAGTAAGAGGAAACACGGCAATTTCACACCACCAAGGTTCTGCAATAGCGAACTGAAACTGTCTGAAGAGGTCAAGTATCTCGGTGTGACCTTCGACAGGAAATTAAGCTGGAAAGCACACCTTGAGCTAAGACTGAAAAGGGCAAGAATGGCTTTCGGTCAGTGTCGTAGAGCCGTAGGGAAAACCTGGGGTCTCTCACCACAGATCACACTGTGGATATACACTGCCGTTATCCGTCCTATGCTCACGTACGGGGCGATTGCGTGGTGGTCTAGAGTCAAGCTGACCACAACCAAAATCAAACTGGCACAAATTCAAAGACTTGCTTGCCTCGGCACAACCGGGGCAATGAGCACAACCCCAACTGCTGCGTTGGAGTACATGTTGTACTTGCCACCACTTGACTTCTTCATTGAAGAGGTGGCCCTGAAAACACTATTCAGGCTTCGCACGGTGGGCTACACAAAAGTAGGCGACAAGGGCGGCATGTGGGGCAGTCTATGGAGTAGTGCAACGGAAGTTGTGCCGCTTCTCGACTACCGTACGGACTATATTCCACCTTGTTACGTCTTCAACAAACCCTACCTTCCCAAGGACATACCGCAGGTAAAGGGGAACACCTCGAGCCTGAAGATATTCACAGACGGCTCCAGGAAAGATAGTGGTACTGGCGCTGGCATTTTCTCTCATGACTACCAGCTAAGACAGTCCATCCCCCTAGGCAAGTATCCTTCTGTAACGCAGGCGGAAATCTTTGCCATAAAAACTGCCGCGGAGTGTATTCTCAGCTCCGACAAGATTGGCAGTAACGTAACGATCTACACAGACAGCAGACAATCCATCCTCTCATTAAGTCGTTGCAGGTTTACCTCCGATTTAGTCTTGGATTGTCATAACACCCTTGTGGAGGCGTCCAAACACAACAAGGTCAACCTCATATGGATAAAAGGGCATTCTGAGGATAAGGGCAATCGGCACGCTGATAAACTAGCAAGAAGAGCTGCCAACGGACTGGTAAGCTCGCCGGAACCCTTTCTACTACCCACTAATAACCTTCTGCTACAATCATTGAAGGACCTCACCCACAAGAAATTCATCCGACAATGGGAGAATCTACCTGGCTGTCACCAAGCTAGGGAAGGGCTCCCTCGCTCCTCCAGCATCTCTGCTAGGAAATTTACACAGCTGTCCAGACAAAACCTACGTTTAATTACGGGTATTCTCACGGGTCACTGTGGTTTACGGAAGCATCTACACGTGATGCATCTCGCTGAAACGTCTATATGCCGAGCTTGTGAGCTAGAGGATGAGACGGTAAAACACATTTTCTGTGAATGCCCAGACCTGGTTGTACACAGGGAACGCTTGCTGGGGGATCCATGGCCAACCATGGACGGAATCAGGAACGCACCTCTGAGCTGCGTCCTAGCCTTCGTTAACTACCTAGGCTGGTTGACACAGCCAGAGTGAGCGTAGGGGGAGGCACAAGGGGCCCAATGGGGCCTGGGTGCCACGAGGATTATCCTTGACCTCCAACACCCTACATACATACAAACCCCGTTGCGTTGCGGGACGCCATCGACGAGGACGACTTCGAGCCGAGGAGGAAGACTTTGAGCCTGCGAATCGGCGGAGGCGGTGGCGGTAACTGCGGTGCGTCCAGTGCACGTTCGGCTGTAAAGTGTGCGGGGTGTCGCAGTATTTAACGACATCTTTTACCCGACAACGTTTTACAAGCCCTTTTATCATTTTTGTAAAACATTTTATCGTTTTTTTATCGTCGCCTGTTTTTATAATTTACCCGCCAACTGTTAACTCACTGGCGGGTAAGTCGTTCTTTGTTCTTTTTTATTCGTTAATTTCGGATAAGCGCCCACTCTCCAAGGCACCGTATTTGAAATTTTATTTGAATATATGTTTGTTCATATTGTCTTTAATGATATTTAATACAAATTTGTCAATGGTTAATGCTTGGCTATCAGTCTGGGGGGCGAGAGTTCGATCGCGCTTCGCCCCTCGCGCCCTGCTTGCAGTGTGAATGTTTTTCTGTGGGTTTCCTTTACTCCTCCGCGAATGCTGAAAGCCAAACAACTTAAGACGTACCACAGACGCGGGCCATAATGATGATAATTCGGGCCTGCCGATGCCCCCGTAGTGCCGAAAGCTCTTGGGGGATATTAAGGCGTGGATTATTATTATTACTATAACATCATCTGCCCCGTACTCAGCCATGAAACACTTCACTATTTACCCGAGCAACAGAAGTTGCAGGAACAGATTTTTACGTCGACGATATACTTTCGGGAGCGAAAAGTACACAAGAAGCACTTGAACTACAGAGTCGGATAATTATTGTTACAATGCCACGTGACCACCCTCACTAGACTCAAGATTTAGGGGCTATGTAATCAACATCAGTAGTATGAAGGGAGTTGACGAACCGTAAGAACGATTAGACGTGCATTTTAAGTTTGAGACGTTACAGACTGTGTATTTTGTAGTTTACGGATGTGCGGAAGACAACCAACGCGAGAACAATCTTTATTTTATTTACGTACTTGTTAATTAGTTATTTTATATAATTAATTATTTTAAATAGACTTGTCAAAAACGTTCACGAGTGTTGTGTCGGAAACAGAGGCAATAGTGGTTAGTAACGATAGTAACATTAGGAAATGTGCGAGTGGGTGTAGTGTAACGAGTGTACAATAAAGAACTATCCAGAGTAGAAGCGATAAGCAACCGTAATGCAAGCAAGGACGGGCAGCGCTAGGACGAGTATTCCCGGTCGTACATGACGACAGCTCACAGCGAATAGCTGACAGCTCGGCAAGCGCACTAGTCGTATGGGAGTCCGCGCCACATCTGACGTTAGTAACATCTATCGGACCAGCGCTAGTTGAAAAGATGCACAGAACTTCACTGTATGCGCACACAAGCGTACTAACAAGTTACTTTATTTTTATTTAAAATACCGGCGCTTAGTAAGAATTCCAAAAACCTCTCGACAAACATGACCGTGATAGTTTAATGGATTCAACTTTGGTGATGCAACAAGCGGTTTATATGCAAAGATAACTTTTGCCAAGTAGAATTTAATGTTGGGGGAGTGAAACAGCATTTGCGACATTGTGACGATTAAACGATGTAAACAATAAAGATGAATTGACGGAGATTTGTAAAAACGTGAACGACACAAAAATGTTATGTTTAGAAGCAGAAAACGAAGACGAGCTACACGAAGCTACGAACGATGAT
The DNA here is from genome assembly GCA_964023965.1 of Melinopterus prodromus. Taxonomy (NCBI): domain Eukaryota; kingdom Metazoa; phylum Arthropoda; class Insecta; order Coleoptera; family Scarabaeidae; genus Melinopterus; species Melinopterus prodromus. Next base: position 37,219,449 of record OZ030391.1, on the reverse strand, counting down.
AATACCGACGTAAGACGAGATGATAACGAAATAACAAAAAATAGTAACGTCGTAAGACGAAATACTAACGACAAAAGTGATAATGGCGCCGATAATTATTTAGGACACAATCATGCAGGTAGTTGATGAATGTAAAACGCAATTACATAGAAAATATTGAAGACGATAGAATTTACTGTAACCGATACCGGGAGATCACACCGGAAAATGATGCCAAAGTTTATAACGACTTTTAGGGACATAGACGAAACCGTAACTGTTTTTTATTGGGATAAAAGTTGTTCTGTACACAAATGGATTTCTGATTTTGAAGAGACTGCACTTATAATGGATCGGAACCACATCGAAAAATTGACAATGGAAAGATATTGCTAAGAGATACCTTTCTTTTCATAAAAGGTGAAAAAAGAATAACGATTGGGAATATTTTAAAATCGAAATTGATGCAGGAATTTCCAAGAACAGTCAACATCATATCTGCTAACTATGCGAGAACTAGCAACACGGGGAATATAGAAGACGAAGCTCTATTTGAATATGTAACGGAAGGTATTCCAGATGAAGAAGTAAACAAAACAATGTTTTATAGTGCCAAAACTATCACAGAGCTCAAGGAAAAGTTGAAATTGTACGAGAAACTTAAACAGAAGCAAAGTGGAGAGAAAAAAAATCCGGAACACCTCAATACCAAGACTATAAAGAAACCATGCGATGTTATAATAGGGGTCTTGCACTAAGTCTAAAAATTGATATTGGTGCCATACTTATACCAGAACCGTCCGCAACCGTTTTTTTTAAATCGGTTTTCACACAAATAATAATATTAAAATCGTTCACGGCTCTTTAAATATGAGTCGGACCAAAACGCGCTGTGATTGGTGTGACGTAGCATGCTTGGTCGAAGGCCACGTGCGTTTGGCTTGGCGCGCTCCCGACGAGTTATGCACGCCGGTCGGTCTTGACAATAGGGTATTCCGGTCATGTCAAAATTTAAGCAAATATTCGGTTTAACCTATTGTACAATTTATGAGGATTCATAAAGTTAAGCTATGAGCTTTTTGATTTAGCTTTTCTGTGAGATAATTGCAATTAAAAGTGCATTTCGTTTGAATTCACCGACCACCCTCGGAAACACACGATCATTACCGATCCTTATTAGCGCTGGCAACAGCGGACAGCTCTCGAACAGCTGATCGCCCAAGTTGACGGTTGGCTACCCTGTTGTTTGAGAACGAAGTCGAACTCCATTTTCAATTCGGCTCAGAACTATGTCGGCGTTGGCGTTTATACATTTTGAAGTCAAGTATTTGATATAACTTCAATAACCAAAGCAGGTGTCAACAATCGAGCGATTCTAAACGTTGACACAACAAAACAAAAAATTACGTGCACCCTAGATATAGCAACGTTGTCAAGTCGCTCACTTTGAGCGGTCTTTGTGACGTCACAAAGACCAATCCTAATTCAAAATTCAAACAACGATTTCTCTTAATTTAAAACGATGTTTGATATTTTACTAGTGAAGTAGCAACCAGTAACACCCATACTTTATAAAAAATGACAATTTAAAAAACACCGGAATACCTTATTTCAACGGCTGTTCGTGTATTATAAGCGGTGAAGTTGGAGGCAGCGTACGTGATGTTGCACTCAGATAACTTGCCGAAAGTAGATGCCATTATGGTAGCGTATTATTTTGCAAACAATCCGCATTTAACGTCGGCCGAAATAAAAGGCGTGAAAACAATGAGGTATTTATGAATTTTTATCGGTATTACACGTAGTAAATGGATTAAATGTAACATTATACACATTTTTTATTTAGCTCTGGACGCGAAAGTTATGGCGATGCTGCTGTTGGCTATGTACAAACAGGCACGTGTAAATAATATTTGCACGGCCAAAACAAAAATTTCCCCAGAACATTGGGTACCGGCAAAGAACTAATCGGTGACTGTTGGAAGTAAATGAACGAGTAAATGAAGGCACAGTTGCAGCTACAATAAAATCAAATCAACAACTATGTATTTATAAGTATAACAGTAAATTATTGCTAAATATTTAAATAAATATATAACTATCTACTAAAATTTTCGATTCATTGCCATCATTATTTTATTATTACAAAATAAATTTATCTAATGTAATCAAAGTTGTCAACGGTGCGCAATCGATAGATCGTAACTCCAAAGAAAGGAGCGAAAATATGGAACTGCCGTGCGCGAGAGAAGGATAGCGAGAGTAGGTTGTGCACCACCGGTCTAAGTGATTTTTTAGCCGTTGGTAGCATTGTTACACCGTCGTAAAAATCAGTTCAATTTTAAATATTATTCATATTTGTAACCGTCTAACCGGACAAGCCTTCGGTCAGAATCGAAGAAATGGAGAATCTCTACGAAAAATCATTTTTTATAGCCAGCAGTAATTTTCGTAGAATGCTTGGCGCATTTGGCAAAAACAGATATGGACAACCGCAGAATATTCATATTTTAACTGAATAACAATTTTTAGAGAAACCGTGGTTCTATAGTGGAAACAGAAAAATGAGCCGTAATTTGTGTGTTGGAGGACATTTGTGTGTCGTTATGGGTATGTTAATTGTTGAAGTCAGCGGTGGGCAGTCGACGGGTCGCAACCCCAAGGAACGGAGCCAAAGTAGATGGAACTGCCGTGAGCGAGTAAAATATTGCGGGAGTAGATTGCGCATCACTGATATAAGTGACTTTTTAAGTGTTGGTAGCATTGTTACACCGTCGTAAAAATCAGTTAAAATTTAAATATTATTCATAATTGTAACCCCCTAAGCCTGGCCGAAGAAGATTCGAAGAAATGGAGAATCTATACGAAAATTCAGTTTTTATCGGCAGCAGCAATTTTCGTAGAATGCTTGGCGCATTTGGTAAAAAGCGATATGGACAATCGCAGAATATAATATTTTAAATGTATAATAAATTTTAGATAAGCCGTGGTTCTATAGTGGAAACAGAAAAATGAGTCATCATTTGTGTGTTGGAGGACAAACGGTGAGAAAATGCACACGTCGTATAAAGGCTGGACACAAAGCTGGATGTTTGTGGCATACCTATGTCGTATGAAAATAAAAATATTATAGCGATGATAGGGCTGAACAATTTATTACAAAGGCAACCAATTGAAAAAATATTACGCCAATATAGGCACTCTTTATCCGTAATTAAAAAGCTGTGCGCAAGAAAAATATTCATTTGCTCAGTACCAGAGTGCAGAGAATTGGATGTTTAATTAATATTTTTTAGATTTTTGTATGTTCAATAGTTATTATTTGTGTTTTAGGTATTCAACGAATTTGTCCGGATAGTTTAAACCATAACGGTTTAACCGGACAAGCCTTCGGTCAGAATCGAAGAAATGGAGAGAGAATCTCTACGAAAATTCAGTTTTATAGGCAGCAGTAATTTTCGTAGAATGCTTGGCGCATTTTACAAAAAGCGATATGGACAATCGCAGAATATAATATATTAAATGCATAATAATTTTTAGATAAACCGTGGTTCTATAGTGGAAACAGATAAATGAGCCTAAGCCTGACCGAAGAAGATTTGAAGAAATGGAGAATCTATACCAAAATTCAGTTTTTATAGGCAGCAGCAATTTTCGTAGACTGCTTGGCGCATTTGGCAAAAAGCGATAAGGACAATCGCAGAATATAATATTTTCAATGAATAAATTTTTTTAGATAAACCGTGGTTCTATAGTGGAAAAAGAAAAATGAACATAAACCTGGCCGAAGAAGATTCGAAGAAATGGAGAATCTATACCAAAATTCAGTTTTTATAGGCAGCAGCAATTTTCGTAGAATGCTTGGAGCATTTGGTAAAAATCTATATGGACAATCGCAGAATATAATATTTTAAATGTATGATAAATTTTAGATAAACCGTGGTTCTATAGTGGAAACAGAGAAATGAGCCATCATTTGTGTGTTGCAGGACAAACGGTGAGAAAATGCACACGTCGTATAAAGGATGGACACAAAGCTGGATGTTTGTGGCATACCTATGTCGTATGAAAATAAAAATATAATAGCGATGATAGGTCTGAACAATTTATTACTAAGGCAACCAATTGAAATAATATTACACCAATATAGGCACTTTTTATCCGTAATTAAAAAGTTGAGCGCAAGAAAAATATTCGTTTGCTCAGTACCAGAGTACAGGGAATCGGATGTTTCATTAATATATTTAAGATTTTTGTATGTTCAATAGTTATTATTTGTATTTTAGGTATTCAACGAATTTGTCCGGACAGTTTAAACCATAACGGTCTAACCGGACAAGCCTTCGGTCAGAATCGAGGAAATGGAGAATCTATACGAAAATTTAGTTTTTATAGGCAGCAGCAATTTTCGTAGAATGCTTGGCGCATTTGGTAAAAAGCGATATGGACAATAGCAGAATATAATATTTTAAATGTATAATAAATTTTAGATAAACCGTGGTTCTATAGTGGAAACAGAAAAATGAGCCATCATTTGTGTGTTGGAGGACAAACGGTGAGAAAATGCACACGTCGTATAAAGGATGGACACAAAGCTGGATGGTTGTGGCATACCAATGTCGTATGAAAATATAAATATAATAGCGGTGGTTGGGCTGAACAATTTATTACAAAGGCAACCAATTGAAACAATATTACACCAATATAGGCACTCTTTATCCGTAATTAAAAAGCTGCGCGCAAGAAAAATATTCACTTGCTCAGTACCAGAGTGTAGAGAATTGGATGTTTCATTAACATATTTAAGACTTTTGTATGTTCAATAGTTATTATTTGTGTTTTAGGTATTCAACGAATTTGTCCGGATAGTTTAAACCATAACGGTCTAACCGGACAAGCCTTCGGTCAGAATCGAAGAAATTGAGAGAGAATCTCTACGAAAATTCAGTTTTTATAGGCAGCAGTAATTTTCGTAGAATGCTTGGCGCATTTGGCAAAAAGCGATAAGGACAATCGCAGAATATAATATTTTAAATGAATAAATTTTTTTAGATAAACCGTGGTTCTATAGTGGAAAAAGAAAAATGAACATAAACCTGGCCGAAGAAGATTCGAAGAAATGGAGAATCTATACCAAAATTCAGTTTTTATAGGCAGCAGCAATTTTCGTAGAATGCTTGGAGCATTTGGTAAAAATCTATATGGACAATCGCAGAATATAATATTTTAAATGTATGATAAATTTTAGACAAACCGTGGTTCTATAGTGGAAACAGAGAAATGAGCCATCATTTGTGTGTTGGAGGACAAACGGTGAGAAAATGCACACGTCGTATAAAGGATGGACACAAAGCTGGATGTTTGTGGCATACCTATGTCGTGTGAAAATAAAAATATAATAGCGATGATAGGTCTGAACAATTTATTACAAAGGCAACCAATTGAAATAATATTACACCAATATAGGCACTTTTTATCCGTAATTAAAGAGCTGGGCGCAAGAAAAATATTCATTTGCTCAGTACCAGAGTGCAGAGAATAGGATGTTTCATTAATATATTTAAGATTTTTGTATGTTCAACAGTTATTATTTGTATTTTAGGTATTCAACGAATTTGGCCGGACAGTTTAAACCATAACGGTCTAACCGGACAAGCCTTCGGTCAGAATCGAGGAAATGGAGAATCTATACGAAAATTCAGTTTTTATAGGCAGCAGCAATTTTCGTAGAATGATTGGCGCATTTGGTGAAAAGCGATATGGGCAATCGCAGAATATAATATTTTAAATGTATAATAATTTTTAGATAAACTGTGGTTCTCTAGTGGAAACAAAAAATGAGCCTAAGCCTGACCGAATAAGATTCGCAGAAAAGGAGAATCTCTACGAAAATTCAGTTTTTATAGGCAGCAGCAATTTTCGTAGAATGCTTGGCGCATTTGGTAAAAAGCGATATGGACAATTGCAGAATATAATATTTTAAATGTATAATAAATTTTAGATAAACCGTGGTTCTATAGTAGAAACAGAAAAATGAGCCATCATTTGTGTGTTGGAGGACAAACGGTGAGAAAATGCACACGTCGTATAAAGGATGGACACAAAGCTAGATGTTTGTGGCATACCTATGTCGTATGAAAATAAAAATATAATAGCGATGATAGGTCTGAACAATCCTAATATACTAAACGTGACTCACACTCAAGAGAGCAAGTTTTCAAAATGAGGCCGATTGGGGGAAGAGTCTACTCCTCGAAGAAGCGAAAATGTGCGCTCGAAACGCCCGAAATGACAATAGAACGCGAAACTACAGTGCTTAGGCTTTTTATTTCGTCGATTTTTGGCCCCTCTTTCGAAAAAATATTTTGCAATTTGAGTAAATTTATGCTTTTTGGATTGGGACTGTATCGATAGCTCGCGTCGCCATGCCAACAATCAACAGAGTGACAGTACTCTCTTTGACGGCGTCGAAATGGCCGTACGCTTAGCGATAATGCGCGCTTTTTGTGCAAAAATGCGGTAAAATAAACTCGCAGATGGAATAAAATCGTCGCCGGTCACCGTAAGTACCTTTACGAAAGTTATTAATTGTCAATTTCGGGAAATTTCTCGCTAGGCGCCCGGTTAGCGGGTCGTTTTGGTTCTGCCTAGGTACATCGGTCCATATATCGAATCTAATCGAACGGATCCGGCCCGAAGAGCGCCAACGCGTCAGTTTAAGACGTCTTTATTGCGCGAAAATTAATGTATTGACCAAATTTGCGTTTAGACAGTTTTCCCGAAAGTCACATATTTACGCTCAAATTGGCTCTACATTGAGCATACATGTCAAAGGAATCGGTCGTGAAGGTGAGCGCGTAAGTATATCGACGATAGAAACTGCATTTTTGAAGAATTTCGTCCGATTAACGCCTACGGGACGTTTTCTAATCGTACCCTGTTTGAAATTATTGTTTTGAGCGGTATTTGCGTTCGAACTGTCAGTTGCCGCTTTCATTGACGTGACGTTAGACAAGTGAAATTATCGCGTAAGGAGACAACAACTAGGTATTTCTATAGATGGAAGTATTTCCAACTACCAGCCTGATGTATTTATTATATTTGCATTTCTTTTTAGGAAGTCCGAATCACATGACTGTCATTGGCCCTAAGTAATAAGTTAACTCTGACAGAACACAGAATAGATATGCGCTACGTGGTTGGTATCGATCCAGTATCGTATCGATCTGTCAAACATAACCATCGCCATCTATACCCCTCTACTTGGAGCAAGAAGAAGAAGAAGAAACATAACCATGCAACCACGCATGAAACATGGAAAGTGGAAAGCCGCGAACAAGGGAACAAGGGATAAATTCTCTGCAATTATGTTTACAATCAACGTAACAAGTGCCTGGCTGTTATTAAAGTGCAATTTCATTATGGTAGGTAAGTACATAATTTAACATTCTACTTAGTATTCTTTAGTTAATGGTTTGTTGTGTGCTTCTAGGCTAGAAATTGAGAAGTGTTTCCAGATTCACAAAACAGAATGATTCGAAATCGAAAGATGAGAAAGTGTACTGCACATTCAAGCAAATAGAACTAATCGATAAACATGTGATGAGAGTTTATCCGTTTTCTGTCATGTTGGTTGCATACACGCACGTTGTTTCAAGAACTTTCAAAGTAAGTAAATAGTACCTAATTTGTTTTTATCTGATTACCTTTTCTGTGTTTTTTTACATATTTGTAATTCATTGAAAAATTAATCTATATACATATGCTACATGTGCTTTTTGTCACAAATTTTAGAATTGTCCGAAGGAGAATTATACCGTACTGCGGTTGGAGGGAACATTTCACCTGGCCCTTTAGAACTTCACGCTTCTGATAATTGATATGGACACAAAAGACTGACAGTAAGTATCGACTACATATTTATTAATAATTTCGTTATGTGCTATTTTATATTTTCTACGAAACAATCGTATTTTTGGTATTTTTCTTCTTTGTGTCTTTAAATTTATACAAAGTGTGGTTATGTTGAAGTTACCATAAAATATGAATAAATTTTAATAATGAAAGCGGATTCTTTTTCTAAAGAACAAAGATCACAAAAATTGTAATTGGTTATAAATTTATACAATTTTGTCAACATCAATGCGAATGGTAATATATATATCAGATGTAATTATCCTCATTGACCCTTTTCCTACAAATCTTCTTATGTAATAGATATTTAAGCTTCAGCTGCTAAAAATACCAAGGTTTAAATATGAGAGATTGTAAATTAAATATACGTATTTCATTGTTTAAATTTTTGTTGTTTCCACATGTTAGGATATACCCTATAAAACTATAGGCTAAACAATTTCCGAAATGTTGGGAATTAAAATAACATGTTCAAATTATCCATTTAAGTCATTTGGTCAAACAGTTGGGTAAATATGTTGCAGCCAGTAAAAGTTACACAAGTCTTATAAGAAATTTTGTTTTAAATGATTTTAAAAAGTTTACTGAAAAGAAAAACACCAAGTTATAATAGCAGCAATTTCCTAACGATTCATTCAATAAGTCGATTAAGATCAATAAATTGAAATGGCGGTATGATTCACTATATGCAGAACTGAAACTATATACAGAACTAAAACTATTTACTCAGTTTTTAGAAAGTAAATGTCATGCTGAGTAAAAAGTTTCCTCAGGACTTATGGAAATTTTGAATTCTTTAAGAGTTTAGACCCATTTGTTTTAATGAATGTATTCCTCACTGCCCAATTTTCTTTACTCTTTATTATTTTGTTAATATTTCAAACGGCTGTAACTTTTAGGAATTGAAACGATAAAGCATGCAGATAATTGCATTCTAATAAATAGAATTATTAAATATTGTCTTTGCTTATAGGTTTTTATTATACGCAGGGGTCAAAGAAAATTATCAGAATAGAATCATCTTCTTATTTGAGGAATAACCATGTTTGAGGAACACGAAATCAGCAGCATTGGAGGAATATGAAGAAAGAAGCAACCGATCTTCATGAAGCAATATGATCTCTGTGAAGAAAAACTAACAACCGGAATGCAAAAATTGATCGGCTCGATGCAAAATATAGGCAATCCGTGGAAAACGTGTACGAGAGAAAAATTATATAAAGTAATTATTATGGGACATTAGAATGGTGACAGAAATATGTAGATTATAAAAGTAAATTATAAAATGGGCTGGAAATTAATTTTCCGAAATATAAATTAAATTTGAATTTTTTTATTAACTGAATTACTCACTGCCAGTTAAAGTTTAGTTCAGATATTGTTTTTTATCAATTATATTAAACTTATCCATTATAGTCATGCGAAGATGAAAAACGTAAAAGTGTTAACTATCAATTCATTTAAAGTAGTCTTTCATTTATTAAATTATACAAATTTGGTTGAACTTTAGTAAGAAAAGGATATAAATTTAGTAAGAAAGCTCAGTGACATAGGGTGGTAAATAATTAATTGCCTATCCTCTTTACCACATCATGTTCACATCAGGTTTGGCCTACTAAAAACTTCCATAAATTTAGAAAAGAGTGAAAATATAAAATAAACTAAGTTTGATAAAGAACGTTTCCCCTAACATTTCTTTTGGTTTAGTATGAACAAATTTTTAAAAATATTAAGGTATATAGAAAATGTGAAGCGAAAACATTGCTTGGAATACTTATGGAGTAATTATTTTGTATTCAGGAACGGTTTGGTATGGTTGAGTATCTTGATTTGAGCATTTTTAAGATTTCTATTACTTTGGTAATATTTTTAATGATAACTTTTTAAGGAATTGAGAAACCATACTGTTTTTTTATTACAGCTAGCATTTTTGTCTTTATAGTAATCTGATTTTATAAATTAAAACAAACTTACATATTAAGCTTTTATTGCAGTATTTGTTAATATTCACTTTTTGAAAATTGTATTAAAATTTTTTCTAATCAAATGCTCAAGTTCAAGTTTTTACTGAGTAAAAAGTTTTAGTTGAAAATTTATTTATGGATTTCTTAGTTTATTCTTAAATTTATTTATTTTTATGGCTCTCATGTGTTATTTTATCTTTGTTTTTTGTCGTTTGATATGAATTTTCATTTTCTTTGTTTTGCTAATATATCACACTTCTGTAATTTTATGAATAATCATACTTCACACAGAATGACATGTACTCTCTAAAAAAAACACTTAAAGTTCAATGGGATTTCTTTGTACTTTCATTGTTTGTTATAAATTTTAATTTGTTACTTTCTTTGTTTTATTAGTAGTTCACATTCCTGTAACTCTATAAAGAATTGAAAAACAAAACATTTACTTTACTAAAAAAAAAGTAAATAGTAATGGTAATGTTTCATATGAACTAATTTGATTTTTTTAAATTTTATTCGGTTATTTTTGCATTTAATTACTGTTCCTTAGTTTATTTACTTTTTATTATTGTACTATATACTGTTTGGTACACATTGCTGGTTATCCCATTGTTTGATATGTGTTTTAAACTTTTACTCAAAATGATATTTAATTGGCAGAAAACTCAAAAGTAACCAGTTTTATTAATCAAATGTTCAAATTTAAATGTTTTTTTTTTTGTTTTAGTTTAAAGTTTATTTACCGATTTGTTTGTTTATTCCTACATTTATTTATTTTGTATTAGTTTTATGGCTTTCTTTATTATTGTTTCTTCGTTTTGGCATTTTTTTATGAATATTAATTTATTTTTGTTTTGTATATGATACTTTTCCCAAAATGGCATGTACTATGTGCGCAAAAAAAAGTCGTGCACCACATATGCAGCCAAATACACTACTTTCCTTCAAGGACAATAATTATTGTCATCAAAATCCAATTGGTTGGTAAAGAACATGTTATTTATTTTAATATTGTGTTTCTTTATCAAATGAAACCAACACTTTACTATAATGTTTATTGTATTCGCTTCACTTAGCTACGTTACAACATTCGGTTCCGCATGTCCTATGCTGCATACATACGGTCGGTAACTCAGATAGTACAGTTACCTGTAATATCTGTGTACTTACAATACATTCGTCAATACAACAGTCGGTAACGCACGTATTACAGGTAACTGCAATACCCATAAATGTTATTATTCGGAGAAATCACGGACTATAGGTGGCGCTGCGATTCATCAATATGGTGGTTCTATGATAGATAGGTTATTTCTTAACTTATTGTGTTTATTACGAAAACACTACATTCGGTAAGTTTACTTGATTGTTATATCTTTATAACAAAGTTAAGGGTGCTGATCGACGTTGTTTTTGGTTATTATTACCACCATAGTTCTCGTGATAATTGTAAACAATAAACACAACATAACCTCATTTATCTATCACAGACAAGTTCAGTTTTCTCCACTGCTGGGCGCCACCGTCGCTGGTTTTATGTCTATGGTTTTGCCGAATGCTTGTTTGATTACTTATTAATAGTAATAATTTTACTAGATTATTATTATTATTTGAACAAAAGGACATTTTTGTCATTTGTGTGTTTTAAATTTTAAACTGACATAATCAAATTGTAGACAAAAAAAGTGCCTTTATAATATAAAAATGCTTTTTTTTGTGAGGATCCCAAATAAATAAGCTACGACCATAATTAAAATATAACGTTTTTTTGGTTTTCAAAATAGCTTGGAAGCCATTGGCAATTCAACTGCTTTCTGAACAGATTATGAAAGAGCATATATCTCTAATAGTAACAAAAGTACGCATACAATCCAACGTCCCGTGGGACACACTGGATATTAAAAATACATTTAGCTGATAGCTACTTTAAAACAAACAAAAAACCCTGTTGGAAAATTTAATTGTTTCGGCACAAATTTTGATTAATTGTTTACACCAACGGTTGTTATGTTTACAACAGTGTTTTTAACATGTTTTAAAACAAATACTTTGTTTGAAGTATTTTGTTTTAAAAAAGAGTTTGTTGTGTTGTGTTTTAAACGTTTTTAAAACTACCGAAATTTGAACAGCTTTTGTTGTTTTTTAGAAAGTATAGTAATACAATATCAGTTGTTTTTTATTTTTGTAAAATAAGGAATGGAAAGACGTCGATTAAAATGCCGACAATAAAATGTTTGCGTGATTTAAAATGTTTCGATCTCTGTTTTATTTGTGTGTGATTTAAAACATGTTTTATTTCATGTTTAGAAATTAGAACATTTTTTTGCGTAGTGTTTAAAAACATTGTTCCGTTAAAAAACATTTTATAAAAAAAACAATATTTTGTAGGTATTATTTTTAATAAAATTCGTTATTTTTTAATTATAAGCAAAACCCCAAATTAAGAATGTGTCTCCATACATACAAATTTATTTTAATTTGGCAGTTTCAACTTTAAATTTAATTCTATTTAATTTAATTTTTTTGTTTATTATTTTTTTAAATTAATAATTCGTTTGGTTAAAATGTAATTTCATGAGTTTTGATTAATTGCTTATAACTAAAAAATATGCAATTTTATAAAAAAATTATTACCATAAAAAATTCTTAGAATTGATCTTGGAATTAAAAAATGTAAAAATGTACAGCGTGTTGTATTAGAAAAAAATGTTACCAAGTTTTTAATAAAAAAGAACACCGTATATATTATAAATATAATTACCTGATACCCTCTTTAAAACAAAAAAAAACTATTAGAAATTTTTTTGAAAATTCTTTCCCTTTAATTGTTTCTGCACTTTCTTCTGCACAAATTTTGATTAATTGTTTATATCAACAGTTGTTATGTTTAAAACAGTTTGTTTAAAACGGTGTTTTAACATGTTTTAAAACAAATACTTTGTTTGAACTATTTTGTTTAAACATGTTTAAACAGTTTGATGAAAAGGATGCAGACAAATAAAATTTTTGCGTGATATTTTTATTCTGTTTTTTTTTGTATGTGATTTAAAACATGTTTTATTTCATGTTTTGAACATGTTTTTTGCGTAGTGTTTAAAAACATCGTTCTGTTAAACACATCATTTTATAAAAAAAATTGTTTGTTTCCTTCAAAATAACAAAAAATGTTTGTCTAACATCCCTGTTTATAATTCAAAAATAAGGAGTTTATCCCCTGACAAAAGGGGTCACACATTTGTTTTACGCTTTGAATGAAAGCAAAAAACCATATGAAACTTTTTACTTGGTTGTTTTAAATTTGTGTTCTTTTATTTTTCAAACATTTTGAAAATCAATTATTCATTGTCAAAATGTTAAATAATTATTGCGAGCACTGTATACGGCAAAGTCGCGGTTGCGCGACTTTGCCCAGTACGACAGATGGTGAGAACCTACAGATTTCGGCGTCGGCGATCTATCCGGATCGGCGATCTACCTGCATCAGCGAACTACCCGGATCGACGATCAACCCGGATCTGGGTTCTACCCGGATCGGCGATCTGCCCAGATCGGCGATCTGCCCAGTTCGGCGATCTGTCCAGATCGGCGGTCTCCCCTGTTCAGCGATTTACCCGGATCGGCGATCTAGCCGGATCGGAGATCTACCGAGTCGGCAATCTACCCGGATCTGCGCTCTACCCGGTTCGGCGATCTACCCGCATCGGCGATCTACCCGCACCGGCGTTCTACCCGCATCGCCGATCTACCCGAATCGGCGATCTACCCGTCTAGGCGATGCGCAGACCTATTAGGTCTGCCCCGTTTCTAGTTTATTACTAAGGCAACCAATTGAAACAATATTACACTAATATAGGCACTTTTTATCCGTAATTAAAAAGCTGGGCGCAAGAAAAACATTCATTTGCTCAGTACCAGAGTGCAGAGAATAGGATGTTTCATTAATATATTTAATATTTTTGTATGTTCAATAGTTATTATATGTATTTTAGGTATTCAACGAATTTGTCCGGACAGTTTAAACCATAACGGTCTAGCCAGACAAGCCTTCGGTCAGAATCGAGGAAATGGAGAATCTATACGAAAATTTAGTTTTTATAGGCAGCAGCAATTTTCGTAGAATGCTTGGCGCATTTGGTAAAAAGCGATATGGACAATCGCAGAATATAATATTTTAAATGTATAATAAATTTTAGATAAACCGTGGTTCTATAGTGGAAACAGAAAAATGAGCCATCATTTGTGTGTTGGAGGACAAACGGTGAGAAAATGCACACGTCGTATAAAGGATGGACACAAAGCTGGATGTTTGTGGCATACCAATGTCGTATGAAAATATAAATATAATAGCGGTGGTAGGGCTGAACAATTTATTACAAAGGCAACCAATTGAAACAATATTACACCAATATAGGCACTCTTTATCCGTAATTAAAAAGCTGCACGCAAGAAAAATATTCACTTGCTCAGTACCAGAGTGTAGAGAATTGGATGTTTCATTAACATATTTAAGACTTTTGTATGTTCAATAGTTATTATTTGTGTTTTAGGTATTCAACGAATTTGTCCGGATAGTTTAAACCATAACGGTCTAACCGGGCAAGCCTTCGGTCAGAATCGAAGAAATGGAGAGAGAATCTCTACGAAAATTCAGTTTTATAGGCAGCAGTAATTTTCGTAGAATGCTTGGCGGATTTGACAAAAAGCGATATGGACAATCGCAGAATATAATATATTAAATGCATAATAATTTTTAGATAAACCGTGGTTCTATAGTGGAAACAGATAAATGAGCCTAAGCCTGACCGAAGAAGATTTGAAGAAATGGAGAATCTATACCAAAATTCAGTTTTTATAGGCAGCAGCAATTTTCGTAGAATGCTTGGCGCATTTGGCAAAAAGCGATAAGGACAATCGCAGAATATAATATTTTAAATGAATAAATTTTTTTAGATAAACCGTGGTTCTATAGTGGAAAAAAAAATGAACATAAACCTGGCCGAAGAAGATTCGAAGAAATGGAGAACCTATACCAAAATTCAGTTTTTATAGGCAGCAGCAATTTTCGTAGAATGCTTGGAGCATTTGGTAAAAATCTATATGGACAATCGCAGAATATAATATTTTAAATGTATGATAAATTTTAGATAAACCGTGGTTCTATAGTGGAAACAGAGAAATGAGCCATCATTTGTGTGTTGCAGGACAAACGGTGAGAAAATGCACACGTCGTATAAAGGATGGACACAAAGCTGGATGTTTGTGGCATACCTATGTCGTATGAAAATAAAAATATAATAGCGATGATAGGTCTGAACAATTTATTACTAAGGCAACCAATTGAAACAATATTACACCAATATAGGCACTTTTTATCCGTAATTAAAAAGTTGAGCGCAAGAAAAATATTCGTTTGCTCAGTACCAGAGTACAGGGAATCGGATGTTTCATTAATATATTTAAGATTTTTGTATGTTCAATAGTTATTATTTGTATTTTAGGTATTCAACGAATTTGTCCGGACAGTTTAAACCATAACGGTCTAACCGGACAAGCCTTCGGTCAGAATCGAGGAAATGGAGAATCTATACGAAAATTTAGTTTTTATAGGCAGCAGTAATTTTCGTAGAATGCTTGGCGCATTTGGTAAAAAGCGATATGGACAATAGCAGAATATAATATTTTAAATGTATAATAAATTTTAGATAAACCGTGGTTCTATAGTGGAAACAGAAAAATGAGCCATCATTTGTGTGTTGGAGGACAAACGGTGAGAAAATGCACACGTCGTATAAAGGATGGACACAAAGCTGGATGTTTGTGGCATACCAATGTCGTATGAAAATATAAATATAATAGCAGTAATTTTCGTAGAATGCTTGGCGCATTTGGCAAAAAGCGATAAGGACAATCGCAGAATGTAATATTTTAAATGAATAAATTTTTTTAGATAAACCGTGGTTCTATAGTGGAAAAAAAAATGAACATAAACCTGGCCGAAGAAGATTCGAAGAAATGGAGAATCTATACCAAAATTCAGTTTTTATAGGCAGCAGCAATTTTCGTAGAATGCTTGGAGCATTTGGTAAAAATCTATATGGACAATCGCAGAATATAATATTTTAAATGTATGATAAATTTTAGATAAACCGTGGTTCTATAGTGGAAACAGAGAAATGAGCCATCATTTGTGTGTTGGAGGACAAACGGTGAGAAAATGCACACGTCGTATAAAGGATGGACACAAAGCTGGATGTTTGTGGCATACCTATGTCGTGTGAAAATAAAAATATAATAGCGATGATAGGTCTGAACAATTTATTACAAAGGCAACCAATTGAAATAATATTACACCAATATAGGCACTTTTTATCCGTAATTAAAAAGCTGGGCGCAAGAAAAATATTCATTTGCTCAGTACCAGAGTGCAGAGAATAGGATGTTTCATTAATATATTTAAGATTTTTGTATGTTCAACAGTTATTATTTGTGTTTTAGGTATTCAACGAATTTGTCCGGATAGTTTAAACCATAACGGTCTAACCGGACAAGCCTTCGGTCAGAATCGAAGAAATGGAGAGAGAATCTCTACGAAAATTCAGTTTTTATAGGCAGCAGTAATTTTCGTAGAATGCTTGGCGCATTTGGCAAAAAGCGATAAGGACAATCGCAGAATATAATATTTTAAATGAATAAATTTTTTTAGATAAACCGTGGTTCTATAGTGGAAAAAGAAAAATGAACATAAACCTGGCCGAAGAAGATTCGAAGAAATGGAGAATCTATACCAAAATTCAGTTTTTATAGGCAGCAGCAATTTTCGTAGAATGCTTGGAGCATTTGGTAAAAATCTATATGGACAATCGCAGAATATAATATTTTAAATGTATGATAAATTTTAGATAAACCGTGGTTCTATAGTGGAAACAGAGAAATGAGCCATCATTTGTGTGTTGGAGGACAAACGGTGAGAAAATGCACACGTCGTATAAAGGATGGACACAAAGCTGGATGTTTGTGGCATACCTATGTCGTGTGAAAATAAAAATATAATAGCGATGATAGGTCTGAACAATTTATTACAAAGGCAACCAATTGAAATAATATTACACCAATATAGGCACTTTTTATCCGTAATTAAAAAGCTGGGCGCAAGAAAAATATTCATTTGCTCAGTACTAGAGTGCAGAGAATAGGATGTTTCATTAATATATTTAAGATTTTTGTATGTTCAACAGTTATTATTTGTATTTTAGGTATTCAACGAATTTGGCCGGACAGTTTAAACCATAACGGTCTAACCGGACAAGCCTTCGGTCAGAATCGAGGAAATGGAGAATCTATACGAAAATTCAGTTTTTATAGGCAGCAGCAATTTTCGTAGAATGCTTGGCGCATTTGGTGAAAAGCGATATGGGCAATCGCAGAATATAATATTGTAAATGTATAATAATTTTTAGATAAACTGTGGTTCTCTAGTGGAAACAAAAAATGAGCCTAAGCCTGACCGAATAAGATTCGCAGAAAAGGAGAATCTCTACGAAAATTCAGTTTTTATAGGCAGCAGCAATTTTCGTAGAATGCTTGGCGCATTTGGTAAAAAGCGATATGGACAATTGCAGAATATAATATTTTAAATGTATAATAAATTTTAGATAAACCGTGGTTCTATAGTAGAAACAGAAAAATGAGCCATCATTTGTGTGTTGGAGGACAAACGGTGAGAAAATGCACACGTCGTATAAAGAATGGACACAAAGCTAGATGTTTGTGGCATACCTATGTCGTATGAAAATAAAAATATTACACTAATATAGGCACTTTTTATCCGTAATTAAAAAGCTGGGCGCAAGAAAAATATTCATTTGCGCAGTACCAGAGTGCAGAGAATAGGATGTTTCATTAATATATTTAATATTTTTGTATGTTCAATAGTTATTATATGTATTTTAGGTATTCAACGAATTTGTCCGGACAGTTTAAACCATAACCTCGGACTGGCTGGTCGGTGTGGCCGCACCCGCGATAGCGGGGGCGGGCATAGCGGCCCGCGGCAGGGAGAGGCAACCGAGCGCGTCCCCAGGTGGCGGATAGGGGGAAGACCACAGCCTCCGGTCTGACCGGATAAAGGCTATGGTTAGTGCTGGTTATAAAGGACCCCTGTGGACCTAAACCTCTGCAAGGGGCCACGAAGGCCGCACCGCGGACCAACTCCTCTCATCCCGGCTGTCGTGTCGTGGCCTAGGGACTGCACGGAGGTATTACGGCGCCAAGGATGCCCCTGCTAGCAGGCGGCTCCTTGATAAACCATGCAACTCCGGTTGCGGGGAGTCTTGGCTTAACTGCCCGGACTGAGAGGAGACAACCTCAATAAAAATCCAAAATCCTAAGGCGGGGAGTCAGGCTGATGGGACGCATGGCTAGATTGTTGACTAGTTCCGACTGACTCCAACCTCCGGGGAGATGGCTACCCCGGTTGTATTTTGCCTTCCTGTGGCAAGCGGGGCTCTGCCATGGGTGACGTGTTTTTCCCTAGCTACTCGTGGGAATCATTTCTGACAGTACAATTTTTACAGGGGATGGCGCACCCTTACCAGTGCCAAACCAAATGGAGGTCGATGAACGCCCCACGGAACAAGTACCGGTTCCATTGGTACAGGCTCTAGAGCCTAGCCAGGACGAGCCGGTAACCACAGACACCAGCTCCGAGAAGGAGGGGACCGAAGCAATCGGACTCACAATCAGATGCTGAAACGGAGAAAAAAGGGATCAACAAAAGGACCCGATCTGACGGCAGCACACCGACAAACAAACCTCTCAAAAAAACCAGAACAGAGGTGGACAAATCTGGCGACCAGACCTCCAAGCCCGGACCCAGCTGCCCCAAGCCTCTTCGGTTAACCTTCAGTCAGGCGGCTGGAGGAATACGAGTAGGGGTGATGTCTAAGAACTTCCCGGAAGAAAGCCTCACAGCAGAGCAAATTAAAGCACTGCAAGAGGCAATTCTGGATGAAGCTCTTCAGCTGGAATTGACAGGGGAAGATATAAACCCCAAATTCCTCAGCTCACACAGCAGACCTGGCTGGCTGGCCTTGGTGTGTGCGGACGAAGCCACCGACAAGTGGTTGAAAACCGTCACACCGGCCCTAAAACCCTGGGAGGGGGCCAACTTGAAGGTCGTAGAGGAAAAAGATTTCCCTCATACGGAAGTAGTCATTGGCTACTTCCCATCAAGCCAAGAGTACACGACGGAGAAGGTACTCTCATTGTTAAAACTACAGAATAAGGACTTAAACACAAAAAACTGGAGGGTGCTGAGAAAAACCACAAATGGCCCCACTGTAGAGCTGACGCTTTCCATAGACCAGCAGTCTAGCAACTGGCTGAAAGGGAAGAAGTACAGGGTCAGCTACAAATTTGGTGAAATACAACTTCACCCAAAAATTCCAAAGCCCGACAAGATCGCCCCGGTGAGAACGGACGGGCCAAAGGAGCAACCCAATACGGCAAAAGACGGCAAGGTAAAAAACCCACAGGGGCGAAAGGACGGAAGACCTAACAACCCCAAACCGTCAACGTCGGCATCATCCTCGACTGCTGCCTCACACTCCAGAGCAAAGGCCGCGCCTCGTCCGAGCGGACATACTCCGCCGGGCAAGCCCAAACCTAGCAAAGGAGGGAGACAGCAGTGGAAACATGGTTTCGGAGGGGACCGAAAGGCGGGCAACCGCCGGGACTCCCAGTAGTCTCCGACATGAGAACCACTACAATTTCCTGCATTCAAGTAAGCCTCCACCATGCAAAAGCTGCATCTAGCGTGCTTTCAAGGAGATTTACAAAGGAACGGTTGAATGTAGCACTAATCCAAGAACCCTGGATCAGTAGAGGACGTATTGCCGGACTCACCACTAGATCTTGTAAGTTGCTCTATAGCACCTCCCACGAAAACGTGAGAGCGGGTCTGATGTTTAACACAAATACCATATTTTTTCCCATTCCAGAATTTACCACCAGGGATCTCGCCACGGCGATAATGGAAGCTCCGACGAAGAAAGGAAAGGGACAGATAGTTGTTGCCTCAGCCTACTTCCAAGGAGACGCCGCATCCCCACCGCCAGAGGAAGTCGAACGCCTCATACTATGGTGCAAAAGGGAAAACAAACACCTAATACTCGGATGCGATGCGAACGCACACCACATTATATGGGGCAGTACTGATACCAACAGCAGAGGTGAGTACCTATTTGAGTATATTTCGGCAAACGAGCTCGATATTCTTAATAAAGGCAATAAACCCACCTTCATCACATCAGTCAGGAAAGAGGTACTTGACATTACCCTAGCTGACAACTACATTAGTCAATACATAACAAATTGGCACGTATCGGACGAAATGTCCCTATCGGACCACCAACACATTAGATTTGACATCAAAGGGATCGAAAGCCGCCTCTGTGAGTTCAGAAACCCGAAAAAGACCGACTGGGAGGCTTACAAAGAGCACTTATCGTCGGATTTAGAGGGAACTCTGAATCCCATAGAGACTGCAGACCAAATCGAAGATGCCACAACACACCTGCAATCAACAATAATTGCAGCGTACCAAAATACTTGTCCACTCAAAAAGAAAGCCATACAGAGGGATGTGCCATGGTGGAACAACGAACTTCAACGCCTTAAAACTGACACTAGGCACTCTTTCAATAGAGCCAAAGTGTCGGGTAACTGGGCCGACTATAGGAAAGTCCTCACACACTACTGTGCGGAAATCCGCAAATCTAAAAGGAAAACCTGGAGGAAGTTCTGTGAAGGGATAAATGATTTGCCCCCCGCACAACGTCTTCAGAAAATCCTATCAAAAGATCACATAAACGGCATTGGACTACTCAAAAAGTCCAACGGAAACTTTACGGCAACCATACACGAAAGCTTGCAAGTGCTACTTAGCACTCACTTTCCCGGTTCCCAAGAATGTTGGAATAGAGTACATGCTGACAATGGTATAGAGGCAATCAGATGCCCATCCAGAGAAAGCAAAAAACTCGCTAAGAAAATTTTCACTCCAACCAAAATAACGTGGGCAGTCAACGGATTCAAACCGTTCAAAACTGCAGGCCAAGATGGTATATTCCCAGCCCTACTGCAAAAGTGACTCAAGGAAATCACACCACGCCTCACAAATATCTTTCGAGCTAGCTTTGCACATGGCTACATACCTAAGGTCTGGAGAGGGGTGAATGTAGTGTTCATACCAAAGGCTGGAAAAAGCCCAGATGAGCCCAAATCATTCCGCCCCATAAGCCTAACCTCGTTTCTCCTAAAAACGATGGAGAAACTCATTGACAATCACATCAGAAGTACGTACCTTCGGATACATCCACTTCACAAAGAACAATTTGCCTATCAAACAGGCAAATCAACAATAACTGCTCTACACAGACTGACAACAGTAATAGAAAAGAGCATATTGAGCAAGCAAGTTGCTCTATGTGCATTCCTAGACATCCAAGGTGCTTTTGATAACACCACTTACGAATCTATAGACACAGCAACGCGGATAAAAGGCATCGATGCCTCCACGACCACATGGATCCAAGGGATGCTTAAAGGCCGGAGGGTCACAGCAACCATTGGTGAAGAATCCGCCACGATAACCACTGCTCGGGGCTGTCCACAAGGGGGGGTGCTATCACCTCTATTGTGGTCACTTGTGGTCGACGAGCTGATGGTGTTGTTATCGAATGAAGGCTTTGACATACAGGGATACGCAGACGACCTGGTTGTCATTATAAGGGGCATGCACGATGACGTCTTGTCAAATCGAATGCAAAGGGCCCTGCAATTAATTAACAACTGGTGCTCTGTAAAGGACTCGCTGTTAACCCAAATAAAACCACAATAATCCCATTCACAAAAAGGAGGAAGCTTCATTTAAAAGCACCCACTATGAAAGGGACGATCATCAACTTTTCAACAGAGGTCAAATACCTGGGGATCACCCTGGACCACAAACTCAGCTGGAAAGCCCACATTGACAGGAACATAACTAGAGCCACCAGAGCGACATGGTCATGTAACAAACTGTTCGGCAGAAGTTGGGGCCTGGCCCCGAGGATGATCTACTGGCTCTACACCACGGTGATTAGACCAGTCATCACCTACGGGTGGATTGTCTGGTGGAACAAGACATCGGAAAAGGCAACCCAGACGAAACTGACAAAGGTACAACGATTTATATGTTTGGGCATCACAGGGGCAATGCGAACATGCCCTACTGGCGCAATGGAGGCAATGCTAAACCTCACACCTCTGCACATGCATGTTAAAAGAGAGGCTGCTCTCGACGCCATAAGAATAATCCAGGCAGAGAACCTCAAGGCAAACCAGGCCTACGGTCACTTAAGCATTGCCAACATGATATGTGGCAATGCCGTGGAAATGCCAAAGGACATGATGTCACCTGTCTACGCCTTTGATGGGGCAGTAGAAGTGGTAATTGAAGACCGCGCGAATGCAGCCCAGAGGCTTAGACAGATCAGCGATTCCGCATCACTGTAGTTCACAGACGGATCAAAAACCAAGGAAGGTGTTGGGGTCGGCATTAGTGGACCGGATTTCTCCCTATCCAAAGCCATGGGCCATTCTCCAACCATTTTCCAGGCTGAAGTTCACGCAATTGACTTATGTGCCCAGGAATGTTCCCATAGGAACTTACAAAGGGCAAACATCTACATATGCTCAGACAGTCAGGCGACACTGAAAACGCTGCAATCAAAAGCCCACAAATCCAAAACTGTCTGGGACTGCAAAATTTCCCTGGAAAAACTAGCAAAAGAGAACAAGGTTTCACTCATGTGGGTTCCAGGACATTCAGGGATCGAAGGCAATGAACAAGCTGATATCCTAGCCAGAGAAGGCTCTAAGACTCCCTTTTACGGACCTGAACCCTGTTGCGGCATCACAAAGAGCCACATCAGGAAGATGGTGCAAAACTGGGAAGATAAGGCTAAACGAGCTTACTGGGAAACATCACCTGGCATGAGGCAAGCCAAGGCTACCATAACCTTCTCCACCTCCAAGGCCAGACAGTATCTCCAGCTACAAAAAACAGATGTTCGACTGATTACAGGTCTCCTTACAGGACACTGTCCACTGAGATATCATCTCACAAAGATTGGACGGACAAACAACGCAGACTGTAGATTCTGCGGGGGGTCCCCCGAAACAGCGGTGCACCTATTGTGCGAATGTGACGCCCTAATGCGCACAAGACACAACCACCTGGGAGCCGCCATCATTGAACCAGCAGAGCTGGCACAACTCACTCCTCGAACAATAACGGACTTCGTGAAAAGGCTCAATATCGAAGGACTATAATGTATGAGGGAAATACAAAAGATCTTCTAGGTCAAAGTATTTCGAAAGGCACAGATGCCAAACGACCCAACTCTACCATACCATACCATTAAACCATAACGGTCTAGCCAGACAAGCCTTCGGTCAGAATCGAGGAAAAGGAGAATCTATACGAAAATTTAGTTTTTATAGGCAGCAGCAATTTTCGTAGAATGCTTGGCGCATTTGGTAAAAAGCGATATGGACAATCGCAGAATATAATATTTTAAATGTATAATAAATTTTAGATAAACCGTGGTTCTATAGTGGAAACAGAAAAATGAGCCATCATTTGTGTGTTGGAGGACAAACGGTGAGAAAATGCACACGTCGTATAAAGGATGGACACAAAGCTGGATGTTTGTGGCATACCAATGTCGTATGAATATATAAATATAATAGCGGTGGTAGGGCTAAACAATTTATTACTAAGGCAACCAATTGCAACAATATTATACCAATATAGGCACTTTTTATCCGTAATTAAAAAGCTGGGCGCAAGAAAAATATTCATTTGCTCAGTACCAGAGTGCAGAGAATAGGATGTTTCATTAATATATTTAAGATTTTTGTATGTTCAATAGTTATTTTCGCATAATGCTTGGCGCATTTGGTAAAAAGCGATATAGACAATCGCAGAATAATAATATTTTAAATATATAATAATTTTTAGATAAACTGTGGTTCTATAGTGGAACGAGAAAAAGGAGCCAACCGCCTAAGCCTGACTGAAGAACATGGACATGGAAAATTTATACAATAGCTCAGTTTTTATAGACAGCAGCAATTTTCGCAGAATGCTTGGCGAATTTGGTAAAAAGCGATATGGACAATCGCAGAATAATAATATTTTAAATATATAATAATTTTTAGATAAACCGTGGTTCTATAGTGGAAACAGAAAAAGGAGCCAACCGCCTAAGCCTGGCTGAAGAACATGGACATGGAAAATTTATACAATAACTCAGTTTTTATAGGCAGTAGCAATATTCGCAGAATGCTTGGCGCATTTGGTAAAAAGTGATATGGACAATCGCAGAATAATAATATTTGAAATATATAATAATTTTTAGATAAACCGTGGTTCTATTGTGGAAACAGAAAAAGGAGCCAACCGCCTAAGCCTGACTGAAGAACATGGACATGGAAAATTTATACAATAACTCAGTTTTTATAGACAGCAGCAATTTTCGCGGAATGCTTGGCGCAGTTGGTAAAAAGCGATATGGACAATCGCAGAATAATAATATTTTAAATATATAATAATTTTTATATAAACCGTGGTTCTATAGTGGAAACAGAAAAAGGAGCCAACCGCCTAAGCGGTTTGGCTCGTTTTTTTGTGTTGGAGGACATTTGTGTGTCGTTGTGGATACGTTAATTGTTGAAGTCAGCGGTGGGCAATCAATGGGTCGCAACCCCAAGGGACGGACCGAAAGTATATGGAACCTGCCGTGAGCGAGAAAAAGATAGAGCGAGTAGATTGCGCACCACTGGTTTAAGTGACTTTTTAAGTCTTGGTAGCATTGTTACACCGTCGTAAAAATCAGTTAAAATTTAAATATTATTAAATAAGTACGTAGGCTTTCACGGCCAGAATCATTTAGAAAATAAACTGCTTCCGGGTTATGCCGTGTGTCAAGATTTGTTAATGCTGACGTTTCGCAAACCATGTTGCTCGCTTCTTCAAAGCTAATTGAATACTGTATTCAATTAGCTTTGAAGAAGCGAGCAACATGGTTCGCGAAACGTCAGCATTAACAAATCTTGACACAAGGCATAACCCGGAAGCAGTTTATTTTTTAAATATTATTCATAATTGTAACCGCCTAAGCCTGACCGAAGAAGATTCGAAGAAATGGAGAATCTATACGAAAACTCAATTTTTATAGGTAGCAGCAATTTTCGTAGAATGCTTTGCGCATTTGGTAAAAAGCGATATCGATAATCGCAAAATATAATATTTTAAATGTATAATAATTTTTAGATACACCGTGGTTCTATAGTAGAAACAGAAAAATGAGCCATCATTTGTGTGCTGGATGCTGGATGAAGCTGGATGTTTGTGGCATATGTCGTATTTTTTTATTTTTTTTTGCGGGGATGTTGCCGTGTGCACAAGGCCAGTGGCTTGTCTGTGCGGCAGTCGGGGAGACGGAGTATTTGAAAAATCCCCTGCCTAACCTGGGCTTCAACCCTGGACTTCTGAGTGGAAGGCATTCGCCTTATCCACTCGGCCACCTCCGCTCCAAATAAATAAAAATAGAATAGCGATGATAGGGCTGAACAATTTATTACAAAGGCCACAAATTGAAACAATATTACACCAATAAGGGCACTTTTATTGCGTAATTAAAAATCTGGGCACAAGAAAAAAATTCATTTGCTCAGTACCCGAGCGCAGAGAATTGGATGTTACGTTAATATATTTAAGATTTTTTCAATGTTCAATAATTCAATAGTATTTGTATTTTAGGTCTTCAATGAATTTATCCGGACATGACAGTTTAGACCACAAACGTTGATAATTTCAACCTTATAAGTAGCTTTTCTAATGTCTAATTGGCCGTGCTGAGGGATTGATGGCAGCGCGTAGGCTGTCGCAAACGGCTCGTGGCCCCATTTGGCAAGTCCGTGAAGAACGTACCGGCCCACCGGTGCCCTGCCACATGGGGTATATACCGGAAATCTCCCTGGCGACCTGCCGAATAGGTATCAAACGGAAAAACCTATGCCTTAAAATAGGATCATGAATAGGCCAAGAAGTAGCCTCGGAAAAGGACTAGGGGGAAGGGTGGGCCACAGCGACTGGATGACCCAAATTTAACGGACCACGGAACGCACAAGGCAAGAAACCACCGATCCAAAGACCTATGATGGCGATGGCAAAGACATGAAAGACCGAGGCATCAGCCAAAAACAAGACCCCCACACCATACCGACACTATAAAAGGAAACCCGTTCCAAAACAATACAGCAGTTAAAAGATCCCCACCCAGGCGTAACGACATGGATCAGTTGCAGCTGACCTTTGACGGGCAGGAAATTGAGGAAAGCGATGGTATAACCACTGGGTCGGACTAAAATGATGGCTCGGAAAATACGGACAGAGCGAGCACAAGTAGCGAAGACACGATCATGTAGGCTATGATATCAAATGTAAAGGTTTCTGGACGCCGCTCAACTTGAATACATTCAACTGTTCTACACGCAAAAGTTAAATTGAATGCATAACCTATTTCAAGTTTAACAGTAATATGTGTATAGAGACAAAAAATTATTAATATGGGCTTGGCCTACTTCCACTACAAACATGTATAATGACCCTGTATAATAATTTTGTAGGTTTATAGCGTTGCTCTGCTTTCACGTGAAATGATGCGAAACATGTGTCAACGGCTTGAGCCCCATTTAAGTGTCGCTAGGAGAATGACGAAGATTCCATCTAACCATCGGGTATTAACAGCTATGTGCTTTTTTTGCAACGGGATCCTACAAGCGTACAATTGGGCAAGGTGTCGTCTCTAACATGAGCCAAACACAAGTGCACCACTATATTGTGGAAGTGAGTGACGCTACAATCTTAGCAAAGAGTGGACCCGGTTTCCGAGTCAGGAAGAATAATTGCCGATCAAACAACCGTGTGTAGCATTGTAAGGGCCTAAGGTAATCTGTAACAGTATGTGGAGTGCCAAAAAAGTGTACTAGTAGACTGAATGGTTATTTTCTTCGTTTACTGGCCAGCAATGGTACTATGTAGTGACCGACTATCTTTATTGTTTACTGAGCTGCTAAGCAGATATATATTTTTCATTTATGGATAAGTTTCATATGCAGGGGGTAATTGGAGTGATAGATGGGACGCACGTTGCAAGGACAACTCTGGGAGAAGAAAATGAAGATAATAATAATAAAATATAATAACACTTCAACCGGAAGTTTCCAAGAAAAAAAGTGGCGATTGTAAGTCTGAAAGGAGGAAATTCCTATTAAAAGATAATATGCACTAATTTTTATCTCTGTGACTTCAAATATAAAATTCGGCAATCAATGGCTTATATGCAGGAGCATTCTATACCGCGTTTATTTGGAGAGCTTCAAATGTATGGACAGAACAGGTCATGAGGTTTCAGGAAGGCAGTCGTCATTCTTGGAAATATTATGTGAAAATAGACATTATTCTACATTCTACATGTAAGTTTCACATCAACTTTACAGGCGATTCTAGTTACACTTTGGAGCCATTTTTGATGCACCATACTGAAATCCTCCTGATGGTAGTCTAGAGGCTAGGTATAATGAAATCCATTGCAGGAACCGCTGTTGTAAAGTGTTGTATCGGCAACTGGAAATCGTGGTTTCGTTGTATCCTGAAAGATAGGTTGCTGAAGTATTCGCCATAACGGGACTGCGCAGTGCTGCACAATATTGCGGTTGGCCATTGAGGATGTCCCTGATGAAATGGTGGAACCCATTGATGACAATTTACCCGCACGTAATGTACCGGCAGAAGCATTTCAACAAGAACTGTTTGCAAATATGTTTATATATGGTAATTCTACTTTTTTGCCATTTTAGTTTTAGTAATAGTAACTACAAATGACCAACCCGTGATAAAACTCGCTTTGCTACTCGCCTTTATACTAGGCCGAGTAGTGGGTCGAAGATGTCCGAATATAATTTTGAATTTTATAGTTATAACCAATGCGCCAAAAACAATACTGTGTTTACCATCGAACGGATACTGTGTCTTCTACGAGGATAATTTATTTGTAAACCATTTAATCATTTACTGTTAGTCATGATTGAAATTTTAACAATGGTTAAATTAGTTATCATTAATTTAGTCACGACTGATTTAGTTGAGCTTAATTAGTCGTCACTTGTAGCCGTGATTGAAAGTTTAGTCGAGTAATGCCCAACACTGGTAAATACTAACATTCGAGTTTGGCAATTTTCTGTATCAGACTGTATCAAAATGTATTAGTATGTCAGACTGTGGCCCAGCGGTAGAGCATGTGAGCATGTAGGTTTTATATGGTTTTCCATCTTCCACGACGAATTCTGGAAGCCAAACAACTTAAGACGTGCCACAGGCGAGGGGTATAGTAATGATAATTCAGGCCTGCTGATGGGGGTAAGCTGCTTGTATTGTTTCTTATTGTTTGAGTATATTGCCTGCAATTTTCGGTTATTAATATAATTATTGTTCGTTAATTGTTGGTTTCTATTTAATTTGATGTTTATTTTGCAATTATTGTTTTAATTAGAAAGTAAGTAAAAAACTAATACCTATAGATTTAAATTGCTTCAGTCCTTAAGCTTTAGGTTGATATGCTATTGATACACGGCGAGTGTCGGAAGAATGCACCTGACATCCTAAAATAGTACTCAGTGCAATACAGTCTTGGGCAGAGGAGTCTTTCCGACCACGTAGCTCTGATATGCGGTTTTGATCTGATCCGGCCAATGTTCGGGGGCACACAATTTGGTAGGCGTTATGGGGTTAATGCGATTGAGTCTTTTGAGAATGATCTGTCAGCTGAGAGTTGGATGGGCATATTTAGCGGTGATGAAAGTACTGATGTAAATGAAAAATACGATATATTCTTGAACATATTTTCTTAACACTTTGAAAATAATTTTCCGCTGGTTAAGTTACATCATCGTGATGCATCTGGCTATCCGTGGTACGATCAGGAAATCCGAACTCAGTCCGCTAATCTTAGGGATTTTTTTTTGCTGTTTGCAAACGTATTGACGAACCGCAGCTAAACTAATCGAGTCTAGAAACAGAAGTCGTACCGTGTGGGGTATAATACGGGGCGAAATATCAGCTGCGGCTCGTGGGGACTCCATACGACTGACAAACGACAGCGACACCGACAGCTCGATGATCCGCGAGATGCCGCGGAGATTGTTCATGAGAAATTTTTTAAATCACGTGACCGTGGTGGTGTGAGCGGCCGCATGCTTTGCCGCAGAGCGTTGGTATTGCTTCGACAGTTCTTCTTTACCCGGCCACTCCCGAGGGAATATTCACCGTCTTGAATTCTATCCAGCATAAATTCTCTTGTGCAGTTGACGGTATCCCTCCGTATATTGTCAAAATATCTGCTAAATTTGTATCGCCTGTGCTCACTCACTTGATTAATTTAATGTTGAAACAGGGTATTTTTCCCGTTTCACTAAGCCACCGATTCTGATACCGGTCCATAAACGTGGGACCCGTGAGAGTGTCGATAACTACCGCCCAATATCTATTTTGCGGGCATTCTCAAAGGTGTTCGAAAGACTTTTATATAACAGATTGTTTGAGGTTTAGTCTGTAAATTCCGTGATTTCATCAAGTCAGTTTGGCTTTTTGCCCGGGACTATCCTGCGAGGACGCTTTGTTTGAGGCGCTATCACGTCGCGGCAATATTATTTGATTTATCCGCTGCTTTTGATACGATTAATCATGTGATGCTGTTATTGCAGATGAAGGCATTGAGTGTGAGGGGTAATGCTCACAAGCTTTTGGAATCTTATTTGGGGGGTCGGAGGCAGACAGTGTGCATAGCTGGAAGCATTTTCGCAGAAAGCATTGATGGACGTGGGTGTCCCTCAGGGTTCAGTGCTGGGATCGTTGCTGTTCCTAATGTTCATGAACGACCTATCTATCAGCACAATTATCTTTTGGGGATCTCTATCAGTATGCCGACGACACAACATTTGTCATTAAGCACAAAAATGCATCAGATCTGGCAGCATTAGCGACAGAAGCAATGGAGAGAATGAAATTGTGGTGTCAGTTAAATGAGATGGACTGCTCTGGTCCAGTTCACTCTGAGCGCCCACAGCCACTCCATTCTTGTTCGATCGGCTGGACTGTCGATGCCTTTGAGCGAGGATGTTAAATTTCTCGGGGTGCATTTGCATTGCAATGTGAAGTGGGATATTCACGTTAACATGGTCAGGGACAAAGTGGCTCAGCTGTACTACTCAATATATAAATTGAGACATGTTGTACATTTGCAAGTGCTAAGAATGTATTATCTGGGTTGTGTTGAGTCGGTATTAAGTTATGTTATGTTTGCGCACCAGAAGAGATGTGTTAGATGAATGCTGAGTTTGGATTATCGTGAGTCTTGTCGATCTCATTTCATAGCCCACAGCATTCTTACTCTGCCATGTCTCTACATCTTCCGACTAGTCTGCTATCGCAGAAAAAAAATATTACTAGTTTTGTGATGCGTACACGTGGTGCATCCCGACTCGCCACTCCCGGGCATGTCTCTGCTGCTTTTGAACGTGGAGCATATTACATGATGACACTAGTATACAACGCTCTGCCCTTCTTTCGATCGCTTACAAAGCTATATTTGCTCGACAGAGAATTCTACTCATTGGAAGAATTCATAAGTTCTTTTGTTATTTCTCAGATTTGTTGTTGTTTGTTTGGTGCATATGTGGCGGTTTGTTGTAGTTTTTATGAACAGCATATCTATAGAATTTAGTACTTAGTTTGTAAGCATGTGTTTGGTGAGTCTGCAAAATGTATACCTGAAAGATGACAATGTCAATATCTGTACTGCCGTCCAATGGTAAAACGCCGTACGTACATACAAAAAATTGCTACAATTTTTGTGTTTAAATGCAAAAACCACGCATTTTTTGCATTTTAAAGAATTTACCCTAGCGTATCATGCTACCTAACTACTTGTATGTAAAACAAGCTATTTTGTTTTAACTATTAACGTCACATTTAAGAGAAAACGGAAAACACTTCAATCAGTGTCATTTTTGTACATACGGCACTTTACCATTGGAGGGCAGTGTAAAGATCAAACGACAATAAAGTATTATTATTATTATTATTCCAATCGCCGTCAACTACCTAAAAACTATTTTAGAAGATTGTAATACCAATTAGGAATGGAAACTAACAACGACCACCAGAATTCGAAGAAGTAGCGGAAATACACCTACGTAGAACTTAACTCCACGGCTTCGTTACTCGAAATAGAACAATGTGTTTACCCCGGCAAACAACGTGAATTAAAAAACACGGCTATAAATCCTACAAACACGGTATTAATAAACACTTGTATGAAAACGATGGTGGACGAAGATTAGAATTTTGTGTTTGGTTCAACTTATAATAATTTCAAATTTTCGTGAATACGTAATTATTACTAATTATATACTTAATAATAATTACAAAACATGAAAAACTTAAATGGAGGATACACAAATAAGTTGCACGGTACCGGAATTAAGAAAAACGGCTGTGAAGGGAGTTAAAAACCTCCTGCTGACTAAGTCGGGAGCGACCTATAAAGAAGAATATACCATTTTTAACTTATGATGCGAGTAAAATTCAGTTCAAACTATCACAGAAAACGTCTTGCTAGCGTATTTCGATGAGCAGGGCAAGACTAAGAAAGCTCCAATGTTTATAGAGATACTACACAATGCTACACGCATATCTAAATAATCGTAAAAAATTTAAATATTTCGCAATTTACACGATTGCAAGCGTTTTTAAAAAGGCTATCTGCCTAAAAAAGACAAAAATTTTAAAAGCTACGCTTATAAACAATTTCTTAAGTGGAGCAGCGGGCTCATTCTATCTATCTAGCAGTAAACGTATGAAATAGTAACGGACGTTTTAGTATTGTTCAAAATGAAACATTGAACTACTTGCAATAGTTTTATTTAAAAAAGGCAAAATAGTAAAATACAAATAAACGAATGTCTGTTTACGATATTGGCTATAAGGATGATACCATTGTTGTTTCTAATTCCGCATACAAAACTAGACACCGCAAGAAAGTTTGTTACCACTGAGCTACTGCGGATATCATTAATAAAATAATATATACCAACGTTCGCCAGAATAACATAAATTCGAAACATCTTCTCCTCATTTTTCGACGTTGCATAACGAGTCCTATTGGAATTAACAAGATCGGCCAAGTTCAACAAGTTATTGCAACTTTCCTTAAATTAACTAATCCGGAGCTGTACACTGGAAACTGTTTCAGACGGTTAAGTGCATCGCACTTAGCTAATCATGGAGGCGACTTGGTTACCATAAGAGGACATGGAGGGTGGAAGTCCTCGGCTGTGATGGAAAGATAAATTGAAGACTCACTAAGTAGGAAGAAAGAAGTAGCTGAATTACTAAAACCAGCGTCGCCACAGCCGAGTTCTTCTCGTTCTGTTACCCCTACAAAAATGATGTTAAAAGTTCTAAGTTTGCGAGGACAGTTAATTAACGCTAAAGATGGCTGTAATATAAACAGTAAAATACACAATAATATAGATACAAATAAAAATGGAGTACTACGGCTTCCGGGGAACATCGCTGTTGCTACTGCGAAGCTACCTTTCCAATCGTTACCAATATGACTCGCACAATAACCAACAAAGTGCCATGTCGAAGATCACCAGTGGTGTAGCGCAGGGAAGTTTGACTGGAGCTTTGTTCTTTATAATCTACACGAACGACCTACACAGAAGCAATGATGCTGAAATTGTACTCTATGCAGATGACACAACTATAGTTCTCCGCGGTCACGAACCTGCGATAACGATTGCTTCTGAGGAGTCAAAGAGATGTGCGGCCGATTGGTTTGCTAAAAATCGCCTAGCATTAAATATTGACAAGAGTGTAGAACTTTTCATGACAACTAGCAAAAAAGACCAACGAGAGGTATAAATGTGAAGTTCCTGGGAGTACGACTGGACACCCGTTTAACATGTAACATTTTAACATGGTTGGCGCACGTGGAGGGATTGTTGCCTACTCTTTCTTCGGCCATATATGTAATTAGGCGCATCATGGACAACGTGGGCGTAGGTGCAGCTAGATCGGTCTACTATGCGCTCTTCCACAGCAGGATGGCTTATGGACAGGGCATGGGGCATGGGGTTCTTCTCACGCTGAGAAGATTATGGTGCTTGAGGAACCCTTTTTAACGGTAATCATGTTATCGCGATCATATGCCACCGAGAACGTTAACCTCGTCTGGTTTGCGCTCAGGTTTGGGAACTTGACGAGAACGATGCACGATCGAGTCGCACCGAAAACCGAAAACGTCTGCTTGCGTATTATGATGAATAGATTAAAACTAAGAAAGGCTAACGTCTCGGCCTACTATAGCATGCTAAACTCCTGCTATGCGAAAACACACCGAAAACTGTGGTAAGCCTTGGTTTCCTAGGAAGCGGCACCGTAATATAGCGGCCGTTAAAATGCGGCGGCTGACGTCACAAAAAATTGTTTCATGTATATTACACCGGTTGCTAACAAACCGCATCATTACGGTGTGTGCAGCAAATAAATAGGTCAACCGGTGAGAGTAGAATAGGCAAATGGAGAAATTTTAAGCATGAGGGTAAACATTAAAAATGCTTTGTTATAAATATAACCGCATTGGTTATATATCATCGTATTGTAAGACTAAAATACTAAAATATAAAGACTAAAATTTTCAATATTAGTCCGGATAATAGCCCGATTGTTGCCGAAATTGAAATTAGTAATAGTAGTATGGAGCTTCATATATGTTACGGTCATAGTGATAAATAGGTTATTATTAATAATTACCGGTTATTATTAATAATAGCCAAGTGGCGAGGTCAAAGTGAAGAATTTATCGCATGAACCGGCTATTATTAATAATTTCCAGCATGCTGTGGTCAATGTGATATACTTCAATTCGATATTGCATTAAGGTGATGCTACAATATAATAGCCTCAGATTTGGAATTCTGTTAGTATCTACATAATCGCCACACAACGAATCTATTCACTGGGTTTTCAGTGTTGGGCCTTTAGTGACGTTAGTCCTAACTAACTTATTTAGTTACTACTCATGACTAAAATAAGGAAGATTATCAAAACGAGACTAACAAATGCTAATCCATACTAATTGCATGCACGAGTGTGTAACTCTTTGGGTCATGCTTATTTGCGCAATTCTTAAAAGCTATAGAAACTCGGTTTGTATAATTCTGCCAGTGCATACGTAGATAGTGCTTCTGTATTTTGAAATTTGTGGCAAGAAAAATTCTTTTTATTTATAAGTTATTATTTATTACCTTTTTAATACAAAACTTTAAAAATCATAGTAATTGTATTTCCGTTGATTCCGTTTTTTTTCCTCTACCGACTATACCAACGACTCAACCCAATTGCTCCATCCAGTGCTGCCACCTCAAGGTGGCAGTACTGGATGGAATACCGGGCGCCTGTAAAGCGACTGCGAGGTAGTGTCAACTGTTATGTGAACGTTGAAGGTTGTGTTGTGTCTGTTGGACTTGCATGTGTAATAATTTGGACCAAATGGATCATTTAGACATGATGAAGACACGGTTTAACTATCGAATTATGGCGCTAAAATCAACAAAAGGAAAAATCATAAATTATTGTCTAAAGATGATTATTATACCTTTCTGTACATTTACAAAAAACTACCCACATGCATTAAATATAAAAATGAATGTTATTGATAATATGGTTAACTTTATTGAACACTGTGTATAAAATGTTCTTTTTTATGTTTTCGTCATTGAGCCATCCTTGGGTGTATACCAAATATTATTACCAATTATATCCAGTAGTTTCTAAAGTACAAGGGAGACAAAAGAAAACTGATGATTTGCGTCGAGTAAATAAATATAATACCTTACATAGTAATCAAAATACCTTAGCTAACTTCTTTGAAGACTGTATACAAAAGATCTTTTGTAAAAAGTTTATCACTTTTACCGTGACCGTTAGGAAATTATAAATAATAGCCGATCCATGTGATTATTTAAGTGTTTCTAAACACATTGACCAAATAATGCGGTTATTATTAATAATAGCCGGTAATTATTAATACAAACCACATTTATCACTTTAACCGTAACATATATACCCGGTGGTCGTTTTACTTGAGACTCCTAAATATCTCGTGAAATTTGCATGGTACGACAAAAGTGTCTGTGATAAACTTAAAGGACTTAAAGGGGGAAATGAGATGACGATATCAGTTTCATTGCAGATGGCGCTGCAATCGGTGAAAATTGGGCTAACTTAATTTTTTTAAATGGGATTACCCACATTTTTTACCAAATTATGATTTTACACTAAATAAGAACAATCTTTTGTCTGAAACTTTTTTTCGTACGATGCATTTTTTTGTGCTGAAAGAGTCCCTATGCGCATGACGGCGCATTAACAAATAAGGTTTGCATACAACATAAGAAAAATAAAAGGTATGCAAGATGCGCCACAATCCCATAGTCTTTAACTCAATTAATGTTAAACCTTATAAATTATTACGCTAAATTTGTGTGTATCTTGTTTCCTTTGTATTTGCCAAATGTCAACTTGTGATGCAAGTAAATAACGGTGCGGTGTTGTCGCACATTTTCTCATATCGAGAAAAATACCTTACGGTTCAAGAACGTTAAATAAGGTTGAAATCAGCTATTTTCAAATAGAAAAAGAAGCGTAAGGTTTTTCATTTGGAGTTAGTAAATTTATCATTTTTGTATGGCTAACAATTTTTATTGCGAACTGTAAACCTCTTGTAACCATTTTTAATCCAAGTACCGGAATTCTTATTTACTCTAAAAACCGTTTACGACGTTGGCTTGTCATTTTTATTAAGGATCAGAAAATAATATCGCTGGTTCACTATCTAGAATTCCTATAAGAGATAGTCCAATAATTGATACTTGCACTGTGGACTATATATTTTTTGTGTTTTAAGAGTTCCACGACATTTAGGTATGTTTAGTAGCGGTATGGCTACTTTGATTGGACTTGCGGACGCTTGCAACACTTCTTATGGCGCCGTAGTTTACTTAAACACCACCACGTCTACTGGTATGGCCATCGTAAATTTAGTTTGTGCAAAAACAAAATTTGCTCCCATGAAAGTGCAATCCATTCCTAGGGAGCTATGTGCTGCACATTTGTTAGCAAGATTATTAAATTTTGTCCGAGATACATTGAACTCGAGAGTAATAGTCAAGGCATGTTACGCTCCTTCGGATTCCACCGTGACTCTGCATTGGATCAAGTCGCCACCGTACAAGTGGCAAACATTTGTGGCGAATAGAGTTTCGCAGATTCAGTCTTTGGTTGATTCGGCCGACTGGTTTCACATTGACGGAAAAAGGAATATTAGTGATTGTTTGTCTCGTGGTTTATCACCCGCGTCGCTGCTTGTAAATCCAGATTGGGTTGTTGGTCCGCAATGGTTGCGGTTGCCTTCGGAGGAATTGCTAATTAGTTCTATTTTCCTCGATGATATATCTGTTTCTGAATAGAGGTTGACCTGTTCGCTGGCAACAGAGCCCGAAGAGTCAGTTCTGTACTCTATTATTGAACGATCTTCGCCCTGGTCTGGTCCTGGTAGTTGATTCACACAACTATGTATGTACTACGATTTGCAAGGATCTTAAAATCTTCAAGAGATATGGATTCTTCCGAATTAGTAAACGCAGAGCTGGCGCTAATTAGGACAGTTCAAATGCGAACTTTTTGGTCCGACATATTAATGCTACAAAAGCAGCAATTATGCTCTTCCATATTGCGACATTTGTGTCCATTTATTGATAACAATATTAAAATTATAAACCCCTAACCACAACAAGTATTTTAGAAACCTAAATACGTATTTCAGCAACTATGTTGCCATCTTCAGTAGAACCTAAAAAAAGAAAAAGAGAGATTAGCACTTCATAGTATCTTTACTGGATATTGTCCAAGCAAATCACTAGTGAAGTGCTAATCTCTCTTTTTCTTTTTTTAGGTTCTACTGAAGATGGCAACATAGTTGCTGAAATACGTATTTAGGTTTCTAAAATACTTGTTGTGGTTAGGGGTTTATAATTTTATTATTAAGTTCGCCACAGTCTCCAAAATATTGTTATTATTGATAACAGTCTAATTTGAGTGGGGGGTCGATTAAAAAATGCCTCCATTGGTTGTCACGGTCGTCATCCTTTTCTCCTGCCGAAAAAGGATCATTTCGTGGACTTGTTAATCGAAAGTTGTCATAGAAAAAATCTACACATGGGCCCACATTTGGTTACGGCTATTTTACGACAAAAATATTGGTTTTTGGCTGCCCGAACCGCAGTACGTTTTAGACTTAGGCAATGCAACCATTGTTTTAAACTTAGGCCAAAGTCTACTTACTCAATAATGAACAATCTTCCAACACCACGGGTTACTAAAGCTATGCCTCTTATGCATTGTGCTGTGGATTATGCGGGACCATTTTATATTACATGGTCACGCAGACGAGGCGCTAAGAGCCAAAAGGCATACTTGTGCTTGTTTATATGCTTATCTACCAAACCATTACATTTGGAACTTGTATCCGATCTCACGACGGATTTGTTTTTGGCAGCATTTAAGCGATTCATTAGTCGAAGGGGTCCTTGTTCGGTTATGTACTCCGATTGTGGTACATATTTTATTGGCGCTTAAAACGAATTGGGGGCATTATATAAATTAATTAACTCAAAGGAGTATGCATCTGGTTTGACGGTCGGTCTCGAAAAACAGCATAGAGTAGAAATTTCAACCTCCTGCGAGTCCTCACCTTTTAGGTATATGGGAGGCTAACGTTCTCACCTATATAAGGTGATTGGTAAACAGATTTTGACATATGAAGAGTTCGGGACGGTTTTGGCTCAGATAGAAGCTTTGTAGAATTCGCGGCCATTGTGTTGGATGAGTTTCGACCCTTCTGATCTCTTGCCCTTAGTCCCAGTGCATTTTCTTACATTAACACCATTGAGAATGTTTCCTAGTGAAGATCTAGTAGAGGAAATGCCAAATTTATTAAAACGAAAACATTTATTAGATCATTTGGTGCAGGTGTTCTGGAAGCGCTGGGATATTGAATATCTGAGCCAGTTACAGGTACGACAAAAGTGGAATACAGCTAGTTGTCCGGTAAAACTTGATATGGTTGTCGTGGTCCGTCATGACAATCTGCCACCATTGAGATGACCTGTAGGTATAATTACCGAACTTTTTCCAGTTTCAGACGGAGTTATTAGGGTGGTTTCTGTTAGGACCAAAAGTAGCACTTATAACCCCCCTGTTGTTCGCTTATACCCTTTGCCATCAGTGTACAGTTTAGATTCAGTTAGACAGTTTTGAATTTTGTATGTCTATTCCGATTTTCTGAATCGTTCAGGGCGGGGGGAATGTTGACACCAGTAATAAGAAATATGGTTAGTTTAATTTTGTTGTTTTGTCCGCTGATACGTTGAATTGTCATATTGGTGACCCCTTGTACAGAAGATAGTAATCCAAGGCAAGATGCCTACAACAAATCGCAAAATGAAGGTAAGAAGAATAAATCGCGACACTATTGAACTACTCAGCCAATGGCTCCAAGATATAGATTTTGATGAGATTCTTCCTGACGATGGCCATGAACAAAGATTCAATGCATTATATGCCGAGGTACTGAGAGCTGTAGAAATGGCAATGCCTCTAAAAAACGGTACAAAAACAGACAATACAGCCATGAATGAGATGGTATTACAATAACGAACTGCACGACATGAAGAGTACCTTAGATGCATTATATGTTCTTTCTAAATATGATAATGAGGAAGGGAAAATGTATCAGACATACACGAACGAATATAAGAACAAGATACTCAAAACAAAGAAGAAGTATCTGAGCACGAACGCTGCACTAGATTGCGACAAATCGCTGGTTCAGCTCTCGCTGAACACAGATATAACACGGGACATGACATCATGTTTGCACAAACCAAAGTCCTCGCCCGTGAATCCCATTACTACCCTAGAAGGATCCGTGAATCAATAGAAATCCTAAAACACCCCTCCAATATTAATAGAGATGATGGTTTTCACTTACATCATACCTGGAAATCAGTCCTGTCCCAACCGCTTCTACCTGCTGGCCCACCACTTGTTAACCCCACCACTTCCACTACGTTACCCCCACCTGTTAACCGCACCCCTTCCACTACGTTACCCCCACTCCAAACACCATGTGGTGACACCAGTCCCCTCATATATAAAGACCCGCCCCAACAGACGACAGTATCTTCTTAGCGCTTGGTTTGATAACTTAGTCCTGAAGATGCCTCTTGCAACAGAGCGCGAAACGTCGACTACTTCAAAGTCCTCAACGCGGTTTCCACCCGGAAATCAATATATCATTGACTCAGACCGCGGAAGTCTACAATTTAGATAAACAAAGAAAGACATGAATACACTGTACATCCAGCCAGCAGACAATAGACAAAAGGCGATCTGGCAGGTGATAAATCGACATAAACCGCCAAAATCACAACAACGGGACATCTGTATTACACCTAGGAATTTGAATTCGTTTTTTGCCAACGTTGTGGCGATGTTACAAAACGTGAATGCTAATATCGATGGGGCCATGGAATACCTAAAAAAGAAAAATGTTGATAACCAACATTCATTCTATCTAAGAACGTTCGATGAATCAGAAGTATTGGAGGCTACTTTACGTCTTAAACCCAAAACAAGCCTTGACTGCTATGGACTAAATGTCAATGACTAAATATTGAAGATAATCGTACCAGTGATTATTGAGCCTCTGCCCAGAGTAATAAATGAATGTTTTCAACCTGGAGTATTTCCTACATCATTAAAGAGAGCCGACATACATCCCATTTACAAGAAGGGGGATCCAAACAGCCCAGGAAATTACAGATCGATCGCTATGTTGCGGCTTTCTCAAAAATCTTTGAGGCATTACTTTTGACAGAAATGTCAAATTTCAAATCAAAAAGGGGATTAATCGGGGAACATCAGCACCCGGAAGCAAAAGTCTACTATCACGGCAATGCTCGAGGTAGTAAATCCGATTACTAATTATTGCATTTGATAACAAACTAACACCTCAAGTGGCATATTGTGACCTCCAGAAGGCTTTTGATAGTGTCTCCCACTTGATATTGCTGGCAAAGCTAGAATACTACGGCTTCAGAGGCATTCCGCTCCAGCTTTTGGGGTCATATCTGCAAAGAGACAACGCGTCACACTGAATGGGCAATTATCAGAGTGGAAACTGACTTATTTATTTGCAATGCAAGATCAATTTTGGCAAAACGTATAAACGACGACAAAATTCAAATCAATATGGTTTTACGGTTTAATAAATAAGTAAATAAATAAATATCGCCTTTATTTTCATCACAACAAAACAAGTAATACAAAGTAATACAAAGATAACATTGTAATCAATAGAAAAATCAGAAAACGCGTTCCCCGCGAAAATATAAGTTCTTATGATGATTTAATTTCAAAGGCTCGAAATGCTGTAATTTCTATTGCAGAATATGCAGAAATCAAGCAACCGAAGGGAACAGAGAGTGCACTGTCTACGCCGCGCTCAAAAGTGACGACCGCTGATAGTGCTAAGACATATCGTCAAAGACCCGGGTGTGGTTACTGCAAGAACTTTGGACATGAGATGAGCATTAGTAGGAAACTTCTGGCAAATGATCGAAATGACCCGAATAATAATACAACTACACTTACTAACCACCACAATTTACGATGTTATGGTTGCGATGAACCAGGACTGATTCGTGCTAAGTGCCCAAACTGCAATAAAGGGAAAAATAAACTGCTAAGATTGCAGCGGCAGAATTTTGGCAGATTACGTGTTCATTACCAGATTTGGACTCAAGACCACTTCTTGCATTGAACATAAAAGGCACAACCGGTGTAGGATTTGCGGATTCAGGAGCCCAAGTCAGTATCGCCGGTTGTCAACGTTACAAGTTATTGCAAGTTATGTGTTGCACATTTACTCATACAAACTTAAGGGTAACTTACGCTTATGGTCGGTCACATGACTACAGAAAATATTGTGGAAACCACAGTCGTAGTGCAAATTGGGAAGCGTTGCATTCAAAAAAAGTTTATAATACTTCCGAAGGCTATGCAACACCACAACTTGCTAGAAATAGACTTTTTAAAGAAAGCTAATATTGCATTGAATGTACCACATGGTAGGTGGTATTTTGTTGATGAACCAACCATTGATTTCCGTTTGTAAGCGTAAACGTATTACCTCAAAGCTCTTGAAAGCAAATAAATGAAGTTAGATTTTTTGAAGTTAGACTCTCAGCAATATGCTTGAGGCTTAGAGATGATATGGGTATCAGTTTAAACAATGAGAGCAAAAGATTAGGCAAGCAATTCAGAGATGTGTTTTCACCAAGACGAGCCGCAACACCTTTTGCAGAAGCAGACGTCTCCAATAAATATGGTGCCACTCGCACGTCGAAGAACGGAAGTAGAACGGAAGTAATAAGCGCCTGCACGGTTAGAGTCGAAAAACCTAACAAGATGACAACATAAATTAGACAAGATCAGCTAGCTGATCCGAAGTAAATACGTTATACGAACAGTTGAAGACGTCACTAGAGACTTGACTGACTCCAACCTCCGGGAAGATGGCAACCCCGGTTGTATTTTACCTTCTTGTGCTCTGCCATGCGTGACGTGTTTTTCACTAGCTACTTGTGGGAACAATTTCACTAAGTACTATTTTTTCAGGGAACGCCTTGGGATGCACCGGAGCTTCGCCCGGAGCAATCTTACTATTCGGAGGCCGAACCAAAAAATTACGTCATGTTGACACGGGATGTTTTTTTTACGTCTGTCACCTGAGAACGCTATTTTTCGCAAATTGATTTGAAACTTTCGATATATTTAGTGACCTAATTGATACCAATTGGCACCACCAACGGCGCAAGTAGTACCACAACGGAACATTCCTAATTTATGAGTAGTTCTTTTAAACGTCCCCTCAGAACACCACATTTCAAATGACAAGTTTTGTAAATATTTGGTACCCAATTGGTACCCTCAGAAAGCACCAACACCCAAATTAGTACCTTAAACAAATACCCCAAAAGCGGGGGGGGGGGGGGTAAACGTGGCGCACGTCACCTCAGAACGACGCTTGTCGAAAAACAACTCGACTGTATCCTAGCTTTTCCAACGATTTAGTACCCAATTTGTATCCACTCAAAACATCAACCACTAAATCACAGTATCAAAGAAACACCCTAAATTACGTGTAGCTCTTTCAAACGTCACCTCAGAACGCCACTTGTCTTAAGACAAAAAGGCACATCGGATTTGATAGCACAAAGCAGAAAAATTATTGGTCATTTAAATATTCTTGAATGGCGTGCACTAAAATTTAGACTCATAAAATAGGAATGTTCCGTTGAGGTACTACTTCCGCGGTCGGTAGTGCGAGTTGGTACTAATTGGGACACTAAATATATGGAAAGTTCCAAATCGATTTGTGAAAAATACCGTTCTAGGTGACAGATGTTAAAAAAACGTCCCGTGTCCGTATGACGTAATTATTTGCTTCGACCGCCGAATAGTAATGTTGCTCCGACCGGAATTCCGGTGCATCCCTACTGGAGCGCCCTTACCAGTGCCAAATAAAACCACCATGGAAGTCGATAAACGCAAACGCCTCGCGGAAAAAGTACCGGCTTCAATGGTACAGGCTTCAGCGCCTAGCTAGGACGAAACAGTAACCACAGACACTAGCTCCGAGAAGGAGGGGACCCAAGCAACGACGAATAACGTCGTAGCCCAGAGGCCCATATTCAGCGGAGCTGGTAGGAAAAATTATAATTATCTTTTAAAGCATGGTGTATCAAAGGCAGACGGCCAAAGAAGGGCCTTGCAAACTATACATCCGCCAAAGACCGAGGATAAATCGGACTCTGAATCAACCGCTGAAACTAAGAAAGGTATCAACAAAAGAACCCGATCAGACGGCAGCACAGCAACAAACAAGTCCCTAAAAAACAAGAACAGAGGTGGCAAATCTGGGGAACAGAGTTCTGAGCCTGGACCCAGTTGTCCCAAGCCTCTTCGCTTAACCTTCAGTCAGGCGGCTGGAGGAATACGAGTAGGGGTGATGTCCAAGAACTTCCCAATAGAAAGCCTTAAAACATAGCAAATTAAAACACTGCAAGAAGTCTATACTGGATAAAGCGTTCCAGCTGGAAATAACATGGGAAAATATAAACTTCAAATTCCTCGCATCTAATGATTTAAAGGAATAGGTGCTCCTAAGCGGGCAAAAATTTACGCTTGTAGCTCTTGCGCCTGTAGACCTTCTTCGCAATCTCGTTTGATGCTCCAGCAGTAGTCTGCCATCATATGCCTATCCCAACGCCCTTGATAGCGTTCTTCCATCGTCATGAGATCTTGATGGAAACGCTCCCCCTGTTCGTCACTTACAGCGCCAAGGTTCTCTGGGAACTTATCGATGTGTCTATACAGGAAATTTCGCTTGATACTCATATTGCAACCGAGATTTTGAAATGCCAACAGCATTGTGGTAACCAGATCTTCATAGGTAGGAGCTTTTTTGTTGCCAAGGAAGTTATGTATAACTGCCACGAAAGATAGCCACGATGCCTTTTCCTGTCATTCATCTTCCTGACAAAGTCTTTGTCACTGACAAGGGTACGTATTTGAGGTCCGTTAAATACATACACCTGCCTTAATTTTCTCGAAACTTAGAGCCGGGAAAGTCGAAACTATGTGGCGAAAACATTCACCTTCAGCATTCAGTGCCCTGACAAACTGTTTCATTATGCCAAGCTTGAGATGTAATGGAGGAAAAATGATTTTTTCTCGGCTGACGATTGGATCATTTATAATGTTTGGCATTCCTACTTCCAGAGTTTCACGGTTGGGCCACTTTTTCTGGGTCCAGTGTTTATCTCGTGCTCGACTGTCCCACATGCAGAGAAAGCATGGAAACTTTGTAAAGCCCCTCTGTTGGCCTAGGAGAAAGCTCACCATTTTCAGATCCAGTTATGTTCGTGATATTTAAGTAAATCAATCACCAGTTTAATGTCATTACATTCTTCTCGCAAATGCACTGAATGGCCAATTGGAACCGCTCCATAATCATTGCCATTATGCAACAGAACACATTTGACGCTTCGTTTAGAGTTATCTAGAAACAATCGCCATTCTGCTGGATTGTACGACATGATACCCAGTTCCCTGAGAAGACCTGGGATATTGTGACAATAAACAAGTGATTGCTCTGCTAAAAAAAAATCGGAGAGCTCTCCTCCCGTTTTCGGAAAAATGAAACATTTCCAGAGCTAACTAATAGGTGTTTTTCATGTAGCCTTGATGTTAATACCTCCGCTGCTTTCTAAAGGTGTAAATTGGTAGCGACGTCTGCGTCCGCGGCCACGTCCGGTTGCCTAGCACTGCCATAATAAGTATTATGGTAAGTATTAATACTTATTATGGCAGTGCTAGAGGCAACCGGACGTGGCCGCGGACGCAGACGTCGCTACCAATTTACAGCTTTAAGGTGTAAATTGGTAGCGACGTCTGCGTCCGCGGCCACGTCCGGTTGCCTAGCACTACCATAATAAGTATTAATACTTACCATAATACTTATTATGGCAGTGCTAGGCAACCGGACGTGGCCGCGGACGCAGACGTCGCTACCAATTTACACCTTTAGAAAGCCCTAAATCACGCACTAAGTGACTCAATTCTGATAGACTGAATTTCTGAGGGACTGATGCCTGTTCGATATCCTCTGATGAGTCCTCAG
The DNA here is from genome assembly GCA_964023965.1 of Melinopterus prodromus. Classification (NCBI taxonomy): domain Eukaryota; kingdom Metazoa; phylum Arthropoda; class Insecta; order Coleoptera; family Scarabaeidae; genus Melinopterus; species Melinopterus prodromus. The sequence continues at coordinate 37,174,547 of OZ030391.1, read as the reverse complement.
ATGTTGGAATAAATTCCGGACCTTCGCTATCAGAATCTCCGTGGTATTCTAGTTCATTTTCACTGCCTTCACCTTCAGCTGAGGGTATACTAGGATAGGAGATCTTATGGCGATTTTTCTTACCGATACCCTTTGTGTTGACTAGGCAAAAATAACAATTAGTTGTGTGGTCTGTTGGTTCTCGCCAAACCATGGGAACTCCAAAAGGCAAACCCTTACGTTTTCCTTTTGTCCAGTTACGTAGCATTTCCTCACAGTTATGACACACAGTATGAGGAGCGCACTTTTTGTCTTGGTCGCCAAGGGCAATGTCAAAATAAGCTTTATAAGCACGTCGCACAAATGATGTAATGTTGCGTCTTTGACGAAAAAGAGTGTAACAGCCGCATACATAACAAAATCAATTTACACTGTTTACACATTTGTATCTACTTGAAGATGCCATGGTAGTCGGTGGCGTTAGTGTAAAAATATTTCACTACCGGATACCAGCACCAAATTTTGCATAAATCTTGTACACATATTAAGGCTTAAAAACCACTTGGAGACACTCTCCTGGTAGTCAAGAACATCCCTTGATGACGTCTAGCGGATTTAAGTATAATGCTACCGCACGTATCTTCGTACATTTTTAACCAATTTAGAATTTTAATATAGCATTCTAAGGCTCAAGTAACGCTCTTTAAAAAATGGTTTATTCAATTTTTGTGCATGAATAGTGGTTTTCGCACAACCCTCTAAGTTTCATTATATATAAAATTACTGCTATTCTAAGCAACTGAGGTAAAAAAATATTTCCGTACGGAAATATGTCCGTACGGAAATATTTTTTACGTTAGTTGCACTAGTATGGCAGTAATTATAACAAACAATATTCATTTGTTTTCAGGACTTTTCAAAAACATTTCTACTTTCATTTTTGGTCACGACAAAGCTGTACTTTTCTGGTTATCAAAAATATTTGTTTGGATTTTAGGTAAAAAACTTAGTAGAGATGGATCTGCTTATTGGAAAACAAATAGTTTGCATGAATGCGAGAACCGTGTGGTTGGGTCCAATAACAAGGAAGTCTACGACCAATTTTTCATGAAGAAGCAGATGCCCGTCTATTGCTTCACATGTGGTATGCCAGCACATTTGAAGGAGAAAATTACCATTAAAACAGTGGACAGCGATGTAGTTGTCATTGCGATGTACGCCTGTTCTAAGTTAGATAAAGTAGAGAAATTATGGATCGAATATGGAACAGAAAAACATCTGCAAATCTTCCAGTTAACCAAATGCAGAAAAAACTTTCACTTGGGGTATCAAACCTGCTTCCTTTCTTTCATGCTTTTACTGGGGCAGACGCTGTTCAAGTTTTGGAGGTTGAAACACCTTGACTTTCTATTCCCGATGAAAGCTATAAAATATTTTAAAAGAAGTGCCGGAACCTTGAGCTCTACCTGTGCGCTCATGCAGTCCTTGGGGTTGCACCGACCAACTCTGGGAGAGGGCGTGGGGATAAACAACATCCAAACGCAAGGTGTTCCGAAATGGGCGCCACACAATCTCAACCCCGCCGTGGACTATCGCTTGATTGTGAAAGCTGGCTGAAAGAGAAATGATGCCACACAGGGACAAGAAGAGAACCAAAGTTGCCGGAAAATCAAGTTTATTAAATACCCACAACCAAAAAAAGTAAAAAAAAAGTACACGAAATTACAGCGGTATCTCGGGAAAATATCCACTGACCAGCAAGGTCGACCACCGTTCAAATAATCCAAACCAGAACGAGTCACAATAATACAGTTTATCAAATACACCAAAATATGAAATAGCAACGCTTCGGCAACGTTAGTGCCGATAATTAACCTGAAAAAAAAAAAACCCGAAAGATAAATGCGACAACCGACGAACACGTTCTTGGCCAAGCACGAAATTCACCGCCGTATCTGGGATAATATTCCTCCAGACGCAAAATTAAATTAAATGAGTCCGACCGAAAAGCGTTGGGAATTTGATTAACAACAGTGTCAAAATGGATAAAATTAATAAATTAGAATAAGGCAATATTAAATAAATTATTGTCCCAAATGACCAGGACAATTCAAATTCAAAATTAAATCGAAAAATTAAAATTCTCAAACCTTAAAGAAACACTTTAAAAATACAATTAAAATACAATTAATTACGACACGAATAAACTTCCGGCAGCACTGCGTCAAGGGCGAGGGCCACGCAGGGACCCGGTGGAGATATAAATATAAGTCAAACCTTGACCTCGGCAGCGAAGGAATGTCCCCGTTCCACGAAGACACCCGCAGTCCTAGCAAGGCAAACTCTCCGCAGCTTCCGACGCTCCACTCCAGGACGCCACACAGTCCGCTAGATCCACTCGATCAAGTCGTGCCAGAGTTATCACTCCACGAAACTGGTCCTCTGATCGAAAGGGTTGTCCTCCGATCCAAAGACGAAAACGTCCCCAGACGAAGACACCACAGAAAAGGATAAACGCCACCAGACGTAGAATAAATATCCAAGAGGTCCAGACGACGAATAAATATCCGGCGATGAATAAATATCCGACGATGAATAGACGAAGAAGAAGAAGCCCTAAGATCTTGAGCGGGCTTAACCGTGAATCCAACAGTAATCAACGTACTAAATCCGCACAAGAGGCGACGGGGTTCCAACCATATAACACACTACAATGGTTAAAACTTCTCAGCTTGGGAAGGATGGTTCCGCATACAGCGAGAGATACTTCGTATACCAGCAAGGCACCAAACAAACGAGTAACTCCAAGTCACTTCTACACAGCTTCACGTAGACTCCAGGATAAAGTTGACTGACAGCGATTCGTCTAACAACCAAGACTCAACAATCCAGAGGGACCAAATGCGGTTCTATATATAGCCTCGCTTCCCACTTTAACCGGACCAAAAACTTCGCAAAAAGGCAATTCGAGCGACTTTAATCAAAGGAAACCAGTCATTAGGAGCAGAAAAATCCAAGGAGACTCATAATAACCCGGTCGACGAAATCTGAACAGTAGATTAAGAGAAAACAGGAGAAATGAATGGGAAAATACACTGTCTCGAACCCCGCATAAAAACTAGCCCTACTCAAATACGCAACTTTATTCAAACTCTGTTAATAGTGAACCAAATTCCACGAACGATGACTTGATGTAGAGCTGAATTTTTCCTCGTCACCATAAAACAAAAACCGTCGCTCTACGACGTCGCGTCGAAAAGTTACGCAATTAAATCGATAAATCGCCCAAGAGGTACAGGAAGCGCCATCTTACGGCGGATAGCGGAAACACGTTCCAACTCAAGCTACCCATGCAAACCACCTGTGTGCAAGACCTGAGAAACTTGAAAGCGGCGACAGTAGCAGAGCATAATCCCTTCAAAACATTCCGTAAAAACGGTACACTGCCGTTTTGGGCCTGGGGTGTCCGTCACCTACGGTTGCTTCTTCGAATGACGGAATTGCCCGATAAATAACCTTTTTCCTTGAATATCTTACCGTCGATAAACCTTTTCCATCTATACCTCCATGGGCTATGGTGGGCCTGGGGTGTCCGTCACCTCCGGCGCGACGTCACATCTTGTCTTCGAATCCTGAAGATGTTGTGACTGAAGCACCAAATTGGTGACATTGGGCACCCCCCTTATGGTCTCCATTTGAGTGTTTTTTCCATTGAGTGTCCATCTTACTCCTTGGCTATACCGTACTGATGAGGACTAATAGTCCGAAACACGTGTCTACGGTTGCTTCTTCGAATGACGGAATTGCCCGATAAATAACCTTTTTCCTTGAATATCTTACCGTCGATAAACCTTTTCCATCTATACCTCCATGAGCTATGGTGGGCCTGGGGTGTCCGTCACCTACGGCGCGACGTCACATCTTGTCTTCGAATCCTGAAGATGTTGTGACTGAAGCACCAAATTGGTGACATTGGGCACCCCCCTTATGGTCTCCATTTGAGTGTTTTTTTCCATTGAGTGTCCATCTTACTCCTTGGCTATACCGTACTGATGAGGACTAATAGTCCGAAACACGTGTCTACGGTTGCTTCTTCGAATGACGGAATTGCCCGATAAATAACCTTTTTCCTTGAATATCTTACCGTCGATAAACCTTTTCCATCTATACCTCCATGGGCTATGGTGGGCCTGGGGTGTCCGTCACCTCCGGCGCGACGTCACATCTTGTCTTCGAATCCTGAAGATGTTGTGACTGAAGCACCAAATTGGTGACATTGGGCACCCCCCTTATGGTCTCCATTTGAGTGTTTTTCCATTGAGTGTCCATCTTACTCCTTGGCTATACCGTACTGATGAGGACTAATAGTCCGAAACACGTGTCTACGGTTGCTTCTTCGAATGACGGAATTGCCCGATAAATAACCTTTTTCCTTGAATATCTTACCGTCGATAAACCTTTTCCATCTATACCTCCATGGGCTATGGTGGGCCTGGGGTATCCGTCACCTCCGGCGCGACGTCACATCTTGTCTTCGAATCCTGAAGATGTTGTGACTGAAGCACCAAATTGGTGACATTGGGCACCCCCCTTATGGTCTCCATTTGAGTGTTTTTTCCATTGAGTGTCCATCTTACTCCTTGGCTATACCGTACTGATGAGGACTAATAGTCCGAAACACGTGTCTACGGTTGCTTCTTCGAATGACGGAATTGCCCGATAAATAACCTTTTTCCTTGAATATCTTACCGTCGATAAACCTTTTCCATCTATACCTCCATGAGCTATGGTGGGCCTGGGGTGTCCGTCACCTACGGCGCGACGTCACATCTTGTCTTCGAATCCTGAAGATGTTGTGACTGAAGCACCAAATTGGTGACATTGGGCACCCCCCTTATGGTCTCCATTTGAGTGTTTTTTCCATTGAGTGTCCATCTTACTCCTTGGCTATACCGTACTGATGAGGACTAATAGTCCGAAACACGTGTCTACGGTTGCTTCTTCGAATGACGGAATTGCCCGATAAATAACCTTTTTCCTTGAATATCTTACCGTCGATAAACCTTTTCCATCTATACCTCCATGGGCTATGGTGGGCCTGGGGTGTCCGTCACCTCCGGCGCGACGTCACATCTTGTCTTCGAATCCTGAAGATGTTGTGACTGAAGCACCAAATTGGTGACATTGGGCACCCCCCTTATGGTCTCCATTTGAGTGTTTTTTCCATTGAGTGTCCATCTTACTCCTTGGCTATACCGTACTGATGAGGACTAATAGTCCGAAACACGTGTCTACGGTTGCTTCTTCGAATGACGGAATTGCCCGATAAATAACCTTTTTCCTTGAATATCTTACCGTCGATAAACCTTTTCCATCTATACCTCCATGAGCTATGGTGGGCCTGGGGTGTCCGTCACCTACGGCGCGACGTCACATCTTGTCTTCGAATCCTGAAGATGTTGTGACTGAAGCACCAAATTGGTGACATTGGGCACCCCCCTTATGGTCTCCATTTGAGTGTTTTTTCCATTGAGTGTCCATCTTACTCCTTGGCTATACCGTACTGATGAGGACTAATAGTCCGAAACACGTGTCTACGGTTGCTTCTTCGAATGACGGAATTGCCCGATAAATAACCTTTTTCCTTGAATATCTTACCGTCGATAAACCTTTTCCATCTATATATATATATATAATTTGATAATTTAATGACTGTATGTTGTTATTATATCGGAAAACTTAGTGGGAATTCAGTCAAAAAACGTTTTTTCTTTTTTATATTTTTTATTCCATATACCAATATTTCGGACTAATTTTAGTCCTTCCTCAGGGTTCGGAGAAACTTAGATAATAAATGTAAAAATTATGAGAGATGTCATAAGATATAAACTTTTCCAACTTTGTTTTATGACATCTCTCATAATTTTTACATTTATTATCTAAGTTTCTCCGAACCCTGAGGAAGGACTAAAATTAGTCCGAAATATTGGTAAATGGAATAAAAAATATAAAAAAGAAAAAACGTTTTTTGACTGAATTCCCACTAAGTTTTCCGATATATATATATATATATATATATATATATAAGGAAAAAGGTTATTTATCGGGCAATTCCGTCATTCGAAGAAGCAACCGTAGACACGTGTTTCGGACTATTAGTCCTCATCAGTACGGTATAGCCAAGGAGTAAGATGGACACTCAATGGAAAAAACACTCAAATGGAGACCATAAGGGGGGTGCCCAATGTCACCAATTTGGTGCTTCAGTCACAACATCTTCAGGATTCGAAGACAAGATGTGACGTCGCGCCGGAATCCTGAAGATGTTGTGACTGAAGCACCAAATTGGTGACATTGGGCACCCCCCTTATGGTCTCCATTTGAGTGTTTTTTCCATTGAGTGTCCATCTTACTCCTTGGCTATACCGTACTGATGAGGACTAATAGTCCGAAACACGTGTCTACGGTTGCTTCTTCGAATGACGGAATTGCCCGATAAATAACCTTTTTCCTTGAATATCTTACCGTCGATAAACCTTTTCCATCTATATATATATATATATATATATATATATATATATATATATATATATATATATATATATATATATATATATATATATATATATATATATATATATATATATATAGGTATATTAATCTACATATTATACTAGCGACGATGCACTTCGGCATATCGACATCATGACAATATACCGCTCAACCGCAAGGTGGAAGCTTGGGACCATTAACAACTGTAACCCTACTGTAGAGTTTTGGGGCCGTCTTTTGCACCAATTGACGCTGTGGCGATTGACACCTACACAAAATTAATTGAATATTCTTCTGCGCATGCGCTACGGAATTCCGCCCCAATACCCAACAACTAATTTTGTGGTCTGCTCGAACAAACCTAGCATATTAAGTTAATATGATATGCACGGATGTCTCACGGAACATGAACTACATGTATGGTAAATGGGAAAATCGGAAACCGTAAGAGATACAAATTCGGTTCAATGGGACATAAACATAAACATTAAATGGTTGCCTACACATAAAAGATATCCAAAACAGTTTTTGAATTTTTTAAATTTTTTCAAATCCAAAAACTGTTTTGTGTAAATTCCATGTTTATTTAGGCAACTTTTGTCTCATTTAACCGAATTCTTATCTCTTACGGTTTCCGATTTTCCCATATACCATACATGTACCTCATGTTCCGTGAGATACCCGGCGCACCACATCAAATTGCATGGAAACCAGAGCATGGAGCAAAAACGAACTTCAAATTTGAAATCAGCAATGCTAATATTACTAAAATCAGCTAAAAAATCTCATGCAACAGCGAATGAAAAAAAAAATGTTCCCCTGTGTTATGACTCACACAGTCAAATGCGTTTGAAAAATCAACAAAAAAGTCCCAGGGTGACTTTCCTGGCATCCACGGCCTGTACAATTCTGCCCACAAAGTCACACAAAACTGTGTCGACACTTCTATCTGTGATAAAACCATACTGGCAGGCACTCAGAAATTTGTTTCTTAAAAAGTAACTCATTAAATTATTGCTGAGAAAAGCTTCTATAATTTTAGAAAAATACGAAAGTAAACTTATAGGTCGATAGTTTTCAACTAGTTTTGGCAGTCCTTTCTTAAAGTACGTTTTACTATAGCAAACTTTAGCCTGTCTGGAAAAAATCCTTGTGAGAGACACAAGTTTAAAACAAATAATAATAATAATAATAATAATAAATCAAATCTGACTTCCTGAAAAAAATAGAATTATCTCATAAACGAAGCAGTTTAAAATCATTTATTGATTTGAATTGCTTTTATAAGTGGACGCCCACTATTTGGAATAGAAGGAGTATAGTGGGAGGTAGTAACATATCTTTTAATATATTTTATGTTTCAGATTGGTGACAGTGTCAATTTTGACAATTCTAGTTATCCAGGAAGTTGTTAGTAATACGTAATATTTCTACGTTTCTTTGTAGTAAGTGTTATCATTCGCAGTAAGTCAGTAAGTGTTATTATTATCATCACACCTAAAAAAATCTAGGCTAGTACTACAACTGTTACGATAACAAAAACTAAACGATTGAGCGTAATGATCACTAAGATTTGCTTTAAGGACTATACTATGAGATTCAGTCTCGGAAAAACCTGCTACTAGAATATTGTCGATTACCATGGAGCTGGTATTTGTGACCCTTGTTGGTTCGTTGATTGTTATTTCTATATCAAAAGATTTTAATAAATCCTTAAATGACCATGTGTGATTATTGTCTACGTCAAAGTTCAAATTAAAGTCACCCGCAATAACCAGTCTTTTATCTATGTGAACAGTAAAGTTTTCCAGTCTTTTCCCATCTGTCCATTTGAAAAGTTGTAACGCACGTCTTTTGTAGTGCGGTGAAGAGTGACGTCACACAATAATATTTATAAAATATCTTCCCTGTATAAAGTAGCTTTCGTCTTCGGGGCCAAAGTACGTTATTCGGCGAAATAACAAGTCGTCGAAGTAAATTGTGAAATAAGATTTATTTGCTGTTTCTAAATAAAATAAACATAACATTGGTAGCAAAAATTTTCAGGAAAAAATATATATACAATGTAAAATAAACAAACGGTTTAACGGGGCGGATACGAGATAATAATTCGTCAGCCATCGGCCAACTGAACCATCAATAAACGGTTTGCGGAACGGGGTAATAATTCGTCAGCCATCGGCCAACTGAACCATTACTAAACGGTTTGCGGAATATGCGGCGGCAATTACACTTACGCTCCTTGTTGAACAGTGCGGTAAAACTGTAAACGGAACTTCCTATCGCCAACCTCCGGACAGCTAATAGCAAGTGAGACCCTGCCAATCTCCGACCAGCTCGAGTCTAATCTTATACGGTCTCAGCCTGGTCTTTTATAGCCCGATCCCTTCCACGCGGATCTCCACCAAGACGACCGGCGAGAGCGGTGGGGAACCAAACCAGATTCCTAAACCCGGACGGCTTTTGCGGCGTTCGAAAGAAAAACAAGACAGAGAAATAAATGTGAATCACCCGGTTCTTTTATATAACACAAAAACTTATCGCTAGCAACATTTATATTTATTTTTTAACGAATTATCGGGGAGTTCGTTACAAAGTGATCTGTTCTGTTTTTCCTTCGTTCAGAATGAGTTCGTTTTCGTGGAACCACTCTTTTGCCTGTTCAAGGTGTTTTGTGGCATCAGTTTCAAGCTCTTCATTTGTTCTGGCGGTAGTTACCAGTGTGGTATCATCCGCGTATATGATTGATGTTGCTTCTATTTGTAGAGGGAGATCGTTGATGTAAACAATAAAGAGGATCCCACCCAACAGACTACCTTGGGGAACTCCTAACGTCGACTCAAAGAAATTGCTCGGTTCTCCTCCAGAAACTGCCACCTGCTGCATCGTGTTTGTTAGGTAGGACTTAAATATTTCTAGTGCCACTCCTCTAACTCCGTTACGATACATCTGGAAGTGGTAAGGTAGGGCATGGAGTCAAAGGCGCTGACTGATGACTGTTATAAGTGAATTGCAAAAGGAAGTGGAGGATTTACCTATAACAACCTCCAAACTAATACTGTATCTATCTAGTAATGATACGGTAGTTTATGGACACAACTCAAGAGAACCAAAGAACATAACTTCTGATGGCAAAATGAAGGTATTCGCAGAAATTGCAAGAGAAATCAAGAGACAATCCCTGCACAAGTAACAGAATCAAAGATATCACATACACGACACGTGAGTTCGGAAGACAATGAAACGACTTTATACCCGTTATTCGCCGAAAGAACCGAAAACCCCCATCGGTAGTTGTTGGAAAATTAAAGAATACTGACGACCGTTCCAAAGAGAAAATAGCCGGGGCCGAATCCAGGGTATGGTTGTACGTTGGTCGTATTAACAATAAAGATGCGTCCGTAGATCATGTAAAGGAATATTTGCGGAATGAGAATGTGATTATTATTTGTGAAAAACAGGAACGTAAGGGTAATTTTGCATGTTTTAAGCTTGGAATACCATTTCTCCTGCATGATAAAGTTAACAGTGCTAATTATTGGCCCGAGGGCGTAGTAGTTCGCAGATTCAAATTTTATAGGCCAGCTAACAAAAGAAATAAAGCAGATAGACCAACTAATTTTTTATCAAACATAATTTACATATAATTTACACATAATTTACATCGAATATAATTTTTTATAGATTCAACCGCTGCTAAAGGCAGGACTGTTGATGTGGATGGTAGCGGCTTGTTTGATAAACAATTGCTGATATTTGTTGTTTTGCACCAAAATATACAAAGTCTCAGTAACAAAATAAACTTGCTTGATATTTTCTTGTCTTGTAACTATACAGATGTCTTAGTTCTAAGTGAGCACTTGCAGTCTATCGTTGACATAAGTCAAACCCCAGCCACACGACAGCGACTTGCCTGCACGGTATAGTTTGTGCAAGTAAGACGGTACACCATGGCGTGGCTTCACGGCAGCGACTTGCCTGCACGTTTAGTTTGCACGGTACTAGGAAGCGTGGCTTGACGGCACAGGTAAGTACGCGCAAACCGTCAAATACAAATCGTCGACCGGTGATTGCGGTTGAAAAAGTGGCCAGACGAACATTTATTTTTGCTAGAAGAATTATTCTATTGTTTACTGATTAAAAAGAGACGATTTAAACAATCCCGAGTTAAGTGGTCGAAGAAATGGCTAATGAAAAGGAACATCCATTCGCATATAAATTTGCTTAATGATTTGAGGGAGTGGTCAAAAAACGGCTACGAAGAAGAAACATTCATTCCGCATATAAATATGCTCAGTGATTTAAGGGAAAGCCGGAATGGTTGGCGAAATTAAACATAGTTGTTTCTGTGTGTGTACATGCCGATTAAATAGATAATAAATTACTTGTCTTGAATACGTACGTACGTCCGACATTTTATATACGGTTAGACGGTCTTCCGTCTTCCCAATTAGCTCTACCAGTACATTCAAGTAAGGAAAAAGAAGGGACATAAATTCAATACAGTTCCGAGACGGATAGTGTTAAGTATATTTATTTTTAGTTCCGCCAATGAGTATAGTTTTGTAGTAAACATTCAACCAAACCATCAGTGCAACAGTTTTTGAGAACCCATAAATTTATTCACGCGATTTTTTTGGTAAATTAGCAAAAAAAAGTTCCCATAGTCATCAGTCAACGCCTTTGACTCCATGCACTTCCAGATGTATCGTAACGGAGTTAGAGGAGTGGCACTAGAAATATTTAAGTCCTACCTAACAAACACGATGCAGCAGGTGGCAGTTTCTGGAGGAGAACCGAGCAATTTCTTTGAGTCGACGTTAGGAGTTCCCCAAGGTAGTCTGTTGGGTGGGATCCTCTTTATTGTTTACATCAACGATCTCCCTCTACAAATAGAAGCAACATCAATCATATACGCGGATGATACCACACTGGTAACTACCGCCAGAACAAATGAAGAGCTTGAAACTGATGCCACAAAACACCTTGAACAGGCAAAAGAGTGGTTCCACGAAAACGAACTCATTCTGAACGAAGGAAAAACAGAACAGATCACTTTGTAACGAACACCCCGATGATTCGTTAAAAAATAAATATAAATGTTGCTAGCGATAAGTTTTTGTGTTATATAAAAGAACCGGGTGATTCACATTTATTTCTCTGTCTTGTTTTTCTTTCGAACGCCGCAAAAGCCGTCCGGGTTTAGGAATCTGGTTTGGTTCCCCACCGCTCTCGCCGGTCGTCTTGGTGGAGATCCGCGTGGAAGGGATCGGGCTATAAAAGACCAGGCTGAGACCGTATAAGATTAGACTCGAGCTGGTCGGAGATTGGCAGGGTCTCACTTGCTATTAGCTGTCCGGAGGTTGGCGATAGGAAGTTCCGTTTACAGTTTTACCGCACTGTTCAACAAGGAGCGTAAGTGTAATTGCCGCCGCATATTCCGCAAACCGTTTAGTAATGGTTCAGTTGGCCGATGGCTGACGAATTATTACCCCGTTCCGCAAACCGTTTATTGATGGTTCAGTTGGCCGATGGCTGACGAATTATTATCTCGTATCCGCCCCGTTAAACCGTTTGTTTATTTTACATTGTATATATATTTTTTCCTGAAAATTTTTGCTACCAATGTTATGTTTATTTTATTTAGAAACAGCAAATAAATCTTATTTTACAATTTACTTCGACGACTTGTTATTTCGCCGAATAACGTACTTTGGCCCCGAAGACGAAAGCTACTTTATACAGGGAAGATATTTTATAAATATTATTGTGTGACGTCACTCTTCACCGCACTACAAAAGACGTGCGTTACAACTTTTCAAATGGACAGATGGGAAAAGACTGGAAAAACAGTAAAGTTTTTAGGCATACACATTACACATAGATGCTCGTCTCACGTGGTATGAGCAAATAGAAAAACTTGGCCAAACACTAAGCAGAGTCACGTATGCAATCCGAAGAATGGAGAAAACAGCAGGACAACAAGCTGCACGAGTAGCTGATATGGCACTATTCCAATCGAGACTGTCATACGGAATCGAAACATGGGGTCACAGCCCACATATTAAGTCAATTATGTCAGCACAGAAAAAGTTGCATAACAGCGGAACATCCTTGAACCCATGCTAAACCCTTGTTTCAACAACAAAAGATCGTGACTACACCAGCCGTCTACTTACTGAAATGCCTCTGTAAGGTACATGCATTGCGACAACAAATGCCCAAGGAAGCAGATCACCACACTTATGCCACCAGAACAAGAAATGACCTAAGACCAGACTTTTGCCGTTTAGCTACAAGCCAAAGCAGTAGACTTATCACGATCTACAATAGGCTACCAGATCAATGGAAGTCGAAGTCAAGCAGGGGTTTCCGCAAGACACTTAAATACCAAGTGTTAGAGACTGCTCCCTACAATGTCGAGGAGGCCACAAACTATATGTGGGATGAAAACAATAAAATATAACAATCAATTTATTGATAATTATTCTGTACTGTGCGTAATACATTTCTATTTCTATTTCTAATTGTGACGTTTTCTCGTTAACTACTTCATCTATTATCCTCCGAATGTCCGGCAATATACAATAATAATCGGGTGTATCAGTATCATCTTTACTGCCTGGATTTGAACGAGTACTTCGTCCCATCTCTAAAAAACGCTCGGTATCGTACGCATACCTGTTACACGTCCGATCGTCACGCTGCCTAGCAACGATATGTTGCTTCTTTGGATGTAGCTAGCTTGTTTAACAATATCCCCTTGGGGTTTGTCCTGCCAACTGTTGGAGACAACTGGGATCTCATAGGTGTTAATTGCAGCTTCACCATTGCTTCCTCTTTGGCAGCATTGGAATTTGTTTTTATGAATCTTATTTTTTTACCTTAAAAAATTTGGTGCGCCGGTGGGCTCACCGATTAGTCCCATTTTGGCTATTGTTGTTATGGACCTTGTGCTTGATAGTCTTGTTCCCATGTTGCCTTTTAGCCTCCCGTTCATTTATAAGTTTGTAGACGATATTATCACCTGTGTCCCCCTTGATAGGGTCGAGACCATTCTGGACCATTTTAACAGCCTTGATCCTCATATCCAGTTTACTAAGGAGACAGGCTGATAAGTTTATACCTTTTCTGGTTTGTAAGGTGGTGCGTAAAGAGTGTGGCACGTGGGTCACTGATTGGTATACTAAACCAACATATTCATTTATAGATTGGACGGAAGTCAAGACAAAATAATATTTGTGTGAAACTCCACTTTAGTTCCCACGATGACACGATGTACTGCTTTTACAGGAAAGCTTTTGGGGGTATCCCCTAATTTGACAATAGTAAACAGAACACCGAAATCGGCACTGGTCGGTGGAACATTATTTATCGACAAATCCTTATAAAATGTTTTTCCTTATAATTTGTACAAATATTGATTTCGAGTAAATACAATTGTGGCAACTTGTTTAATTTAATTAAACAATTTATTTCTTTTATGCGAACAATAAAGATATATTCTCACAGCCTATTATAAAAATAGCGACACAATGTTAAACTTCTAGGTAAGCGTCTATATGTCCATGTGCAATCGGATGGTCACGCAGAATCGGATGGTCACACCACATTCAAGGACTTTTCGTTGGAAACAAGAACGCTGACACACGGAGTCAGCAAAATCATCAGTCCCGCGTGCAATTGGAATCAGTGGTTATCAACATTTTTATTTATACTTACATGTGTTTTATTAAGAAAATTTATTAGATTTTAGTACCACTGTAATAGTTTTAAGACGACTTTTTGTATATAAGCCCGAAGATTTTTATAATAAACGAGTATCTAACCTAACGTTTTTGGCTCACTAATACCATCCCCAAGCCACTGGACCCGGAGTGTGAGGCTGCACTCCAATGGTATTTTTTAACATCAACACATACACTATTGCCGTCTAAACCTTTGGCCATATGGAGAGTGATGCTGCTCTCCGGTAGTGTTCCTACGAAGGGTACTCAAAAGGAAACAGTTTCCCATACACTATTGCCGTCTAAGCCTTTGGCTATATGGAGAGTGAGGCTGCTCTCCGGTAGTGTTCCTACGAAGGGTACTCAAAAGAAAACAGTTTCTCGAACACTATTGCCGGTTTCCCGGTAGAGTTACTACGGAGAGAAATCTGTTGTTGAACTTTAAAAACTTAAAACAATTACTCGGACACTTTCCGGCTCCCCGGTAGTGTTACCACGTAGAGTAATCTGTTCATAAGAAACAATGTTGTCCAATGTTTTTCGTTGTTAATTAAGGTAAGTACGCATTTTTATGTTGGGCAGTCATATTTTGTTTGGTATAGGTATTATTTATTATTTTTTAGTAATTCTATTCGATTCGATCGATCGCAGGCGTCACTGTCGGACGCGAATTTAACCGGTCAGCGATGGCCGATTCTATTGTTTGCGGCGTGTGTAATAGTTCAATTAAACGTAACTCATCTGTTACGCAGTGTAGCCTGTGTGATTTGCAGTTTCATATCAAATGTGTAAAGCTAGATGAGAAAGTTTTTGACTTCGTGGAGAAAAATAACAATCTGGGGTGGTTTTGTGATATCTGTTCGACGAATAGAAAATGTGCGCAAAAGACAGTTCTGATGGAAATTTATAACGGTATCAACGAGCTGAAGGCTTCTCTCAGGAAACATAGCAATCATTTCGGACAACAGGAAAAGTCATTGGAAACTATTTCAAGTTCGTTGGAGGTCATGGGTTCTACGGTGAAGAGTGCCAACAGGGAGGTCTTGGACGAAGTTCAGAAGGTGTCTTTGCATCAGGAACCCAACACGTATGCTGGCATGGTTAAGTCTAGAAGTATGAAGAAGTGGGGTCCTGTCGTAATAATCAAACCTAAAGATTCAACTAAGAGCAGTGACGATACCACAAGAACGTTGAGGAATTTAGTTAATCCTGTAGATTCTGCATTGATTTCAATGAAAAAAGTTGCGAAGGGCGGTATTGTTGTTGAATGCAAGGACATGGAACGCACAAAAATGCTGAGCGAAGAAGTTGTGTCCAAATTAGGAAATGAATTTGAGGTAAAAATGTCTAGCGGAAGACTTCCGAAGATTAAGTTGATTGGTCTCCGTGATGAGCTAAGCAATGATGACATCAAAAAGTATCTGAAATCTCACAATAGTTTAAGCGACGATTGCGTTGTGAATGTGCTGAAAGTGAATAAAATTCCGAGTAAGTCCGAATTTACTATTATAATTGAGGTTGACGGTGTCACGTTTCGCAAACTTATGTCTGATGGCTTTGTAAACGTTTTCTGGGACAGCTGCCGAGCGTTTGAGGTTATTGACGTACTGCGTTGCTTCAATTGCTGTGAGTACGGGCATGTATCGAATGATTGCAATAGGAAGGATCCTGTATGCCCTTTATGCGCCGGACCCCATCAGGTCGATAAATGCGTGGCTAAGAAACGATGCTGTACAAACTGTAAGCTTGCCAAAGACAAGGGATTGGATATTACGACTACTGATCATGCTGCATGGGCTTCTGATTGCCCTATTTACAGACGTAAGGCGGAAGTGCAACAACAGAAAATCAATTACGGGGCACATTTTTTATAAGTACGCCAGTCGGTGCAATAGGCGGGTCGGGTTCCGACATTGCTCAATGTGCTGACGACGCATCGGACACAGTTAATAGGACACTGTTTGTTCACCTCAATGTTAGGTCATTGCCATGTAAATTTACTGATATTAAAAATTTTGCAATTGGCTTAAACTGCGATATCCTAGCAATTACTGAGTTAGTACATGGTTAAACGAAAATATCCACGATGATGCCGTTTCTATTCCGGGATACAATAGAGTACGGAAGGACAGAAGAACCAGAGGTGGCGGTGTCGCTCTATACATAAAGCAAACCATAAAATACTGTCTTCTCGACGAAATCAACGATATCGACCCAGATCTTGAACAACTATGGATACAAATTGTCATTAAAAAAGTTACATTCAGCGTTGCAGTGGTATATCGCCCACCATCCGGAGGTTCATCCTCGCTCATTAGTTATGAGAGAGCAGTTAGTGAGGCTCGTCAATATTCGCAGCACGTCATTTCATTGGGAGATTTTAATATAAACATGTTAACTCCCTCAGCGCTTAAAAACTCTTTGCTTTCTGTTATGAATGACTACTCGCTCGCTCAGATTGTGACGGATCCGACTCGAGTCACTCCTGATACTGAATCACTGATTGATCTCATTCTGATTGATGATAGTATTCATAATGTTGAGAGCAGAGTGATCGAGTGTGACTGCTCCGACCATGAGGCCGTTGCTTGTTGGGTTCCACAGGCCGTTCCAGCGGAGCGACGGGTGCCTGTCCGCGTGCGCGACTTCCGAGGATTCTCTCAGGAATCAGGATGCTTTTCTCAGCGACGCTGCTTTCATTCCCTGGGATTGCATGTATTCTCTAATAGACTTGGACGATAAAGTGGATTTCTTCAATCTCTGCCTGACGGATTTGTTCGACATTCATGCTCCCTTCAAGCTGGCCATACATCGGCGCAAACCTACTGAACCATGGTTTACAGATACGCTGAGAATGATAAAAAATATGAAGAGCTCCGCTTGGCGTAAATACAAGCGTACAAAATCGACTGTTCATAGAGAGTATTATTGCGGTCTCCGCAATTATTATAATCATGCTCTTACCCACGAACGAAGAGCGTACTTTGCGTCCCGACTCAGTGGTTTGAACGACCAGCGTCAATTGTGGCAGCACCTCAAATCATGGGGTGTTTCGCCAAGCGGTTCAGTCGATGTCCCGTCGGATCTCCGCGACGCGAGTGCTTTCTGCAATTTTTTCGTGAACAGTGTTCCTAATGTAGCATCGGACCCTGTGTACGTAGAGTCATTCGAGCGTGGATCCTGTCCGGGAGTCGGGAATTTTTCTTATCACCCGGTTGATGTTGTAACCGTACAGCGGCACATTTCGCGCCTCAAGTCATCCAGCTGCGGTGTGGACAATATTTCAGCAAAGATGTTACAGCTCTCGGTTGCTGTCTGTGCTCAGCCTTTAACCCACATTATAAACTATTCCCTAGAAGTGGGTGCTTTTCCGGTACTTTGGAGGAGAGCGTTAGTGAGGCCAATTCCCAAAAAGCCCTCTCCGTCTGAGTTTAGTGATTTTAGACCTATTAGTCTATTATGTGTGCCTTCAAAAATAGCGGAGTCCGTCATTCACGAGCAGTTGGTGCAGCATCTCGAGTCCAATAGAATTCTGCCTGCGATGCAGTCGGGATTTAGGCGATCTTATGGAACAAGGACTGCACTTCTGCGTGTTCTGGACGATATTGTGACATCCCACACCAGCCACTCGACATCAGCGTTGGTCTTGCTGGGCATGTCAAAGGCCTTTGATACCGTTTCGTCTGCTTGTATTCTTGCCAAGCTCAAGTACTACGGAATCGAGGATGCTGTTTTGAGCTGGTTCGGGGATTATCTCCGTGACAGATCGTTTCGCACTAGACTTAGTGACTCAAGCATCTCGGAGCCTGCGACGGTCAACAGTGGGGTGCGTCAAGGATCAGTTCTTGGTCCACTCTTATTCAATCTTGTTACGGCGGATCTGCCTAGCAAAGTTCAGCACTGTCGCCTCCACATGTACGCTGACGATATTCAGATCTACGCGCCCATCTCCACGAAGAACATAAATCAAGCTTTGACGGCCATCAACGATGACCTGCAGCAGATTCATGTCTGGGCAGCCTTCAACTCTCTTTCCTTGAACCCCATCAAGTGCCAGGTGCTCTTCGTTGGGGGACGTGCCGAGGATATTGCTGCGGTGAGAAGCTCAGAAGTCAGGATTCACCTTAATGGTACCAGTCTTCCAGTCGTGGACGAGGCGAGAAATTTGGGGGTCATTTTCGACAGTGGCCTTACCTTTGAGTCCCATGTTGGCAGTGTTTGCCGACGCGCATACGCCAGACTCAAGATGCTTTATCAGTTTAAATCTGTTTTTCCTACTAAACTTAAACTCAAACTTGCAGATTCCCTCGTGTTGACCGGTTTGGAGTATGCGGATGTCGTTTATGGACCGTTCCTAACCCAGGCCAGCAGTTGCCGACTGCAAAGCGTCCAATACAGCTGCATGTCATTTGCTGTGGGTTGTCCTCGACGTCAGCATATGTCTGGGATTTTGCGGGACCATGGCTGGCTCCGGATGGGGGAACGTCGCTTCCTGCATTATGTTGGAATTGTGCGACTGGCAGTGGCCCAGGGTCTTCCACCTTACTTGGCCGAAAGAATCCAACTCCGTAACGCCGCCCATGACAGAGATCTTCGACACGTGTCTACCATGGCATCTGTACCGGAGCATCGCCTGTCATCTTTTAGAAGATCATTCACGTACCTTGCCTCATATATTGTGAACTTTGTCTTGAATACGATGGGATTCACTAGTCATTCAATAATCATGAGGTCACTCAAACGTGACCTCCTCAATCAATCTTTACATCAAGAAGATATGTTTTAATATAATTTAAATTTCGTGAAGGGTTGTATTTCAAATCACTGTTTTAGTGTTATACTCACCTTTTGTACCTTAGTATACAATAAACTTTATTTATTTATTTATTTATTTATATGTTGTATACAGGGTCTCCCACGACGAGCTGCCATTAGAAGTATATGGAGAACCAAATGAAATAACAGATTGAAAATTTGTGGACTTATATTGTTGGACAGGAGCGTCTCAACTAAAATATTTTGAGTTTTCGGTTACTTCCGGTTACACCGGAAATGATGTCATCTTTCATATTTCAAATGGAACACCCTGTATTTTATCGCATTTTTGAAATCTTCATTAAATTTTAGATGAATTTTATATTACATTCCCTATACCTAAAATGTGTCATTTTTGAGATATTCATATTTTTGATTAAAAAATGACAGCTGCACGGTTACTCTCAATTACTTATAAATTATCCCCTGTGATCGTTCGAAAAAAGTTGTCCGGCAAAATTATTGTGAAGGTAACGTATTATCGACAAATCGGTAGAACTCTTTTAAAAGTTATACAGGCTGTTCAAAGTATAACTTCAAAGTTGAATTCCAGAAAAGTACTAAAAGTCGATTTTTTCAAATGGCAACCCTAACATATTAATACATTTCTCAATTCTATGGAAAATTTTAGATCAACTTTGTGTACAATGTCCTATACCTAAAATGTACTTGTACCTACTGAAATCGATTTGTAAACATCACAGTAGAAATTGCCAAATCTAGATTGCTTTTGAAAACAATTGATCAATTTGGAATAAACACAACTTTATTAAACAAGTTTCTAGGTAATTTTTCATTATAATTAATTTAGTAATTATAAAATTATAAGCCTACAATAAAGCACACTATTAAAAATAAAACCAAATAGTAAGGTAATTTTAAAAAATGCTTAATTCAATTTCAGTAACTGTTCAAAAACGTTGCCGTTTTCCGCTAAACATGCTTTAATTCTTTTTAACGCATTATTGTTGGTGGCGTCCGTGATTGAGTTAGCACATAACCAACCCATTGAAAGCAGCTCGAACTCTATCTTTCATGTTCTCCTTATCAATTATTGGGTTCTCATAAACTACGTCTTTAATAGCTCCCGAAATTAATAAATTCATTGGCGTCAAGTCGGGGGAACGCGGTGGATATTTGTATGGCCCATTTATCGGATTCCACCGATCGCCGATTATCGCTCGTTAAGCAAGCGTCTTACTGCAACTGTTATCTGCGCTGGAGCACCGTCCATTTGAAACCATTTGAAACCCAATAATGGAGGACATATAACTGACAAGGAGAACATGAAAGATAGACTTGCAGCTGCTTTCAATGGGTTATTAGCTAACTCTATCAGGAACGCCACCAACAATATGGTAAAAGGAATAGTAGCATGCTTAGCGAAAAACGGCAACATTTTTGAACAGTTACTGAAATAGAATTAAGCGGTGTTTTTAATTTTCTTAACGTTTTCTTTTATTTTAAATATTGTGTTTTATTCTAGGCTAATAATTTTATAAATACTAAACCAATCATAATGAAAAATGACCTAAAAAGCTTGTTTTATTAAAAAGTTCTGTTTAACCCAACTTGTTCAGTTGTTTTCAACGCAATCTAGATTTGGCAATATGTGCAATTCCACTTTAAAAAACGATTTAAGTAGGTACATTTACATTTTAGGTATAGGACATTGTACACAAAGTTGATGTAAAATTTTCCATAGAATTCAGAAATGTATTTATATGTTAGGGTTGCCATTTAAAAAGATCGACTTTTAATACTATTCTCGAATTCAACTTTGATCTTATAATTTGAACACCATGTATAACTTTTAGAAGAGTTCTACCGATGTGTCGATAAAACGTTGCCTTCACAACAATTTCGCCGGACAACTTTTTTCCAACGGTCAAAGGGGATAGTTTATAAGTAATTGAAAGTAACCGTGCAGCTGTCATTTTTTAATGAAAACAATTAATATCTCAAAAATGACACATCTTAGGTATAGGGAATGTAACATAAAATTGAGCTAAAATTTAATGAAGATTTCAAAAATGCGATAAAATACAGGGTGTTCCATTTGAAATATGAAAGATGACATCATTTCCGGTGTAACCGGAAGTAACCGAAAACTCAAAATATTTTAGTTGAGACGATCGTGTCCAACAATATAAATCCACAAATTTTCAATCTGTCATTTTATTTGGTTCTCCATATACTTCTAATGGCAGCTCGTCGTGGGAGACACTGTATAGTGTTAAATCCTAAATATGCCGAAAGAAAATAGTGAACCCTACGAACGAAAGTACCGGACAGCTTAGGACTGTGACTCAGAGGTTAAAGGTATATGAAATTTGAAATAAATGGTACATTATAGTTTAGTTAATTATTATATTAATATGTTTCTATATAGGATACCAAAGCTTTTTGTCAGCTTTGGAAATGCCGTTTAACTGCACATAAGAGAGATTTACTGGCTCATGCAAAATCAAACCAGCATAAAACCGCAGAAAACATTTATAATAAAAAAATACTGAATTTATGAAAAAACTATTTCACTTAATAGAAAAAAAAATGGTATTATAAATGCTGCGTTTATTTGTGAGCACTGCTCAATTAAGCCTGCCGATCATTTAGGATCTCTTGTTACAAACTTAGATTATACTTCGGAAGTTTTAAGTGATATCAGGTTTCATTGCACAAAATGTACTGCGTTAAATTTAAATGTGATTGCACCTTGTATTTTAGATGAATTGACATTAAATATAGATGCAGTGGCGTAGCGAGGGGGGGGGGGTATCATGCCCCGGGCGCCGCTTGCAAAGGGGCGCCAAATGGTCTCCCTTTGACTAGTCTGAATTGAAAGATCCGAAATTGTTAACAGTATTGAATAAAATTATTGAAGAGACATACAATACTAAAACTTTATTATTATAATAGCTTGTACAACCACATCTAGCAGAAATCGCTAGCGCTAGCGGGGCTGCGCGCCGCGGCGACGGCGCAGCGGCGCCGTCGGACCGGCTGAACGGTTATACGGGAAGTCTATTATCTCCAGGGACTAAGAACGGAACGAAAACGAGAACGAAAGAACTAAATTAACCGAATAATTTATAAGAACGAAAACGGAAACGAAAACGAAATTTTTATTTTTCGTTCATGATTGAAAACGAAATATATAATTTCGGTTACCGGTTTTAACCGGTTTACCGTTGCAAAACAAAGTATTGGTTTACCTACGACACAAGTGAGTGTTGAACGAGCACTTTCAGCGCTGAAATATATTTTAAATTGTCAAAGGGCGAATTTAAAAGAAAATTAGTGGAAGATGTCTTGCTTCTTAGATTAAATAGTTACAATTAATTTTTATGTAAATATATTCATATATACTAAAATTATTAATTATTCTCTGATTTACTTTAGAATACATCTTTAGTTAATTAACTAAAATTTTTATTTATTTTGGAATTCTGAATTATTTATATATATTTTTACTATAAAATAAATATGTTACATATGTTTAATATGTTTTTTTTTCTCTTATTTTTAATAATAATAATAACTTTATTTATAAATAACCAAAAATTAACCATGACCATAAATTTTTTAAATAAGTAAAAGTTAATTGAAAGAAAGCTAGATCAGAGAGAAAAGAAACAAATATTATTATTTAAAATATGAAGCAAAAAAATCTGTCACTGGCATACCACTATACTGCATAGCAGTGTGTGCGTGGTTTTCAAGTAACTAAATTTAATGGAAATAAATGAAAGAAACTAAAACAGATTCGTGCCTCTCCAATACAGAAACAGTCCCAAACAATTCATTCTAAATTTTATTTTTAATATTTATAAAAAGCAAAAATGCCATCACCACTTCAAATGCAGTTGATTGAATTTTTAACATTTAAGTTTTTAAAAGCATAAATGTAATGTTAATAATTTTTGCCAGCTATGATTAAAATTATGACAAGTGACTTATTTGTCACATATAAAAAAAATTAAAAAAGCATGTTGGCATACTTTTATTAGAAAAATAGTAAAACCGGTTTTAACCATTATTTCATTACGGTTCGCGAAAACAAAAACGATATCTTTTGGGTGTGAACGAAAACGAAATTTTTCGTTTTCGTTCTGATCGGAAACGAACAAAATACTTTTCGTTTTTAGTCCCTGATTATCTCCGCTCGCAAGATGGCGACCGCTTAGTGTCAACGCTATAGGTCAGCGCTAGCACCGCTTAGCTAGCGCTAGCCAGCGCCCGATGTAGTTGTACACACGCATTGTTTGCAGTTTGCAAAAAAGTGTAACAGTTTTTTCCAATAGCACTACTCATAATCATTATAACGTCTAAGGAAGAGAACTATACACACACTAAGAATACTATCTGAACAGTAATAAATGGATACATAAATGGATAATAACAAAAGTACCTATCCAGGGCGGACCGACTACACGGGTATTCTGCCGGGGAATAACCGTGTATCCCAACTGCGCGCAACGGTACAGTATAAGATGAAAAAAATGTACTAATTTGGGTGATTTTTATAATACAGATTTTAATGGAACAGAACTCTATGTCGAAATATGTGACTGCAAGATGTTACTCCGCAGTAGAAAAGAAGTTGAACCTAAAACTCCATTAGAGCTTCTACCTTTATAATCTCATACGGGGAAGATGTTTTTCCAAACCTGCGAGTCGTACATTAAATACTCCTCACTATTTCAGAATCAATTGCTACCTGTGAACGTATATTTAGCAAGTGAAAATTCATTTTGACTTAAGTGTGGAAAGAGAAAAATTTTAAATGATCGACTTTGATTAAATAATAGATAAAGTTCCTTCGGCAAAGGCAAGAAAAATGTATATATAGCAATTAGATATATCGTTTTATAATATTATATTATTATTAATAAATATATCCCTTATATATGTTATAGACCAAGTGATTAATCCGGGCAATATTCATAATGCCCGGGCATTATGCATATTGCCCTGAAAGATTGGGCAATTTATTAAATTTGTATTGCATACATGATATATAATCACATTGCCCGGGCACTATGAATACTGCTAAATTGTGTTGGGCACTTTGATTCGTTATCCATTATTATTATTATTATTGCTATTCTGTTCGGAAACGAAACAGACTTGTCTGTCATCTATAACTTTAGTAAAGGTTTTGTGCATCCGCTTCTGAAAACAAATTCTGAAACATAAAACGTTTGCGGCCAGTTTACAGGTGCGTTCGGATTAGTAGTAATGGCACTGGTAGTAGACGCCATTTATGATAGAAAATTGCTAGTGACTCATGATTATGTACATGCAAACCCTATGCAAACAAAAATGTGACACTATCACGTCTGGGGAAGATTTAGAATCAGTTTTAACAATTCAGTGTGATGTGCAGTCTGAAGAAGTGGATATGGTCCAAAATTATCATATGAATATAGCCTTACATGACCCAAACGATGTCTCACCTTGCGTGGATGTAACTGACAGTATGCAGTCTGAAGTGACTACCATTTCAGATGATAATATTAATGCAGATCCTGGACCTAGTTATTAAGGCTCCGTTTTAAAAACATCGCAACTAAACGAAATATTTCGTTTCAACGTTTTTTTTTTGCTGGGAGTGGTCAGCCTGTCCCCCACTAACGTCAATCGGTAGTTACCAGTTATAGGCGGTGTTTAGAGCTCCTGACTACTGCTGTATACACCGGGCAAGTACATTTCTGGCAATTATCGCTTTTGTTCATTAGCGGAAAAATTATAATGATTGAGTCGCAAAGGTACTTAAACAAAAAAAACTGTGTTGTAAGTTTGGTTGGGGGTTTTATATTTGAATATTGAATATTGAAGACAAAAATTTAGAAGTAAAATTAATTTTTATCTTACAGAAAAATAATTTTTTCCCTAGTCAAAGTCCTTAGTCGTATGTATATCTAAGAAGTTACACTGTAAATTACATACACTTTGAATAATAAATCACGCCTCTGATGGACAATGCGTTTTGGGGGCGGTAGAACTGGGTCTTAAGTTAAGAAAAGCATAACAACAACCGGACAGTTGGTACATAACAACAATTCCGTAGACCCGACTTTAGAAAAGAGGCAAACATATGTGATAAATACTAGAGCAATGGGTTTATATAATAATAATAATCTATAAAAACAAGCCGTGAAAATGCTTGGTACTTCAAGTACCAAATTTCCCGTTGCTGTTGACCGAGCTCGTAGTGATGGCAGGAATATTGTAGCTACTGTAGTTGCACTAAAAGATACAAACATGATAAAAAAATAAATTAGGCACAAAACAAAGAATATTAAACCAATTACAATATGCAAAGAAGAGTTCATTTCTGCCGAACAAGTTCCGCAGTCAGAGGTTTCATTGAGAGAATGCGCAAGAATGTCATCTAACTGTGGAGGCGAAGGTTACATACAATCCAGGTGAGTGTAAAGGTGGTTGCAAATCGGACAGGTGTTAGCGTTGTAAAAGAAAAAATAACTCCTTAATTCGAAGTCCCACCACTATCTAAACTGCTCCAATATATAAAACCGACTGTTTTGAGTCGTTTTTGTATGAGTTTTGCTAATTTTCAATGTTTTATTACGTTACTTGAGAGTATAAATTGACTTTTTATTTTATGGTCTGAATAATTATTTATTAAGGATATGAGTTTTGTTTTATTTTAACTTATACGCATATTGCTTGAGTATAGAGTTTGACTTTTTGTATATTTCTGTAGGTTTCATCAGACAAAATATGAGTTTTGTTAATTTGTAACATATGTTGAATATATTACTGGAGTACAACTTGATTTTATTTTTGTAAAAATACTGACATAAAAAAAATAATAAAAAGAAACGTGTTTTAATCATCCTGCCCGATAGATTCTGGGCAGTATGAATAATTTCAATTATTTTAATCGTCTTGCCCGATTGTTTTGGGCTTTTTGCATATTGCCGTATTAATCACCTGGTCCATAACATATATACTAGTAATAACTCTGTTCATTGCTTAGAACCTATATGCCTTTTAAATTAATATGTTTGAATACAATTTTATAAATATGTAAAATAAATAATATTAGTATATCCTTTAACTAATTCTAGATAACCGTGTCTGATTTTTCCACTGAAATAGACATATTTCGTTATCCACTGCTAGTCTTGATTTCTTTAACTATTTTTGTTAAATTTAACTCATATTTCAAGCCTAACCTGAGGTCTTGCTCTTATTCCGAAAAACAGTACACGGTTTTGTAGAAATGTGGTAGCTATTCGCAATATATTTTAGTATTTTAAAGTAGCTAGTGTAGCTACTACATTCTATTAATCTATATACTAAGTACATTACTATATGTTTTCCTGGAGAAGGGGGGGGGGGGCGCAAAAATAGTAGCGTGCCCCGGGCGCCAGTTTTGCTCGTTACGCCACTGTATAGATATAAAACACTCTCTTATTATCGATGAAAGTACTGCTGTAGATTGTACTAATATGCTTTGCATAGTCATTAAATATTTCAGCAAACAAAATAGTAACAACTTTCTAGAGACTTGAAGCTGTATCACCAGTTACCATAACATCCGCGGCTAAAAGCTAAACTTAAACTGTAAAATGTATTTTGAATATGGGTTGATGGAGCCAATGTGATGGTTGGGGCAAATAATTCGCTAGCGTCACACCTCAAAGCAACCAATAACCAACTTGTTGTAAAATGCGATTGTCACTCCCTTCATTTAGCTGCACAACATGCTTTTAACCCTCCCGCGCCATTTAGATTTTTGTATAAAAGAACGTCACAATAGGTTTTCAAACAGTAGCAAACGACAAATAGAATATACTAAAATCTATGAATAAATTAGCGACAAAAAGCCATTAAGGATTGATAAACTCTCTGGTACAAGATGGTTGCTAGATAATATGCAATAGTAAAAATATTGGAACAATGGGATGTCGTTAAAATACATTTTGGTATAGTGCGTAATAAAGAAAGGCGCTATATACATTTTTTTGCATTTAACTTTTTGTGAGCAAAACATTAAAAGATTTAATTCAATGTAGTACACTAGTACATAGGTACAATGTAGTGCATTCTCAGATTGAAATAACTTACAGTCTGAGAATGCAGCTCCCATAAAAATTATTTCAATATTCAAATATTTTAGTAATATAAAAATTTTAGTAAAATATCGTAAATGGACATATGGATATTCCTTTAATCTTATTGCTTCCCAATCACTTGAAACTGAAGGTTTGAAAAGTGTAAGAATGCGATGCAAGGAGTTTGACCTTAAACTATGCGACCAAATACAACTTGGACTAAAAAATAGCAGTTTATTGAGGCCCAAACATGCCAGTTCACCTGTACGGAAACTCGATATAACAAATTTGGCAGCTTCGTTTAGTACGATTTGTAGACATATTGACGCTACAGTTAGTGAGTGGAAATCTATTCCTCGAGGAGACTGGTGGACCATGGACGACGACATGGATACAGAATCTTTCTCTGTAGCAGGCATAAGGTAAAGAACGCTGCCGGAGAATCTCGATACAGCCATATTTCTGCGTTGGCACTTGCACTGCTAAGTTTGCAATTGTCCAACGAAACAGTGGAGAGCGCATTTTCAATTATTATTATTCAAATTTTAATATAAATTCGATAATGGCATTCCATAGTTCAGCGCTTGCCTTAGCTGGTTTCTATTATACCGGTGAACCCGACTACGTGGAGTGCTTTTCGTTCGGTCTTATATTACAGAATTGGCGGGAGGGCCACAACCCCTGGATACACTACACACTCCATATGAAGAATTGCAATTTTGTACGTATCCAGAAAGGAATAGAATATATAAAATACATTAAGGAAAGATATTCTCGCATAGTTGCCCATAAAACTACTGGTACTAAAGTTCAGGATTATTTTCTCCGTTAACATAGTAAAAAACAAGCTAAGAAACCGTTTAGCTATAAAAAGTACCGATACAATTCAAATTTTAATATAAATTCGACAATGGCATTCCATAGTTCATATACGTATCATCCTCATAACTTTTAAGCGCTTGTTGTTCTCACTTCCTTTAACATTCTGCAAATGTTTTATTTTCAGTGGATAAACAAATTTACCTTTAGGATTGATACTATGACTGAGGAGGAGCAGGACTTTTTGGTAAAGGACGAACTATTGAAGTTGCTGACTAACTTCGGAGTTGAGAGCAATGAGGGCAACATTTACCCCGAGTATAGCCTAGTAAGCAGAAGACCAAAATCCTTCAGAAATTGGCCAACCGCTAAAGCAAAACTGGTAGACGCGCTTGCCTTAGCTGGTTTCTATCATACCGGTGAACCCGATTACGTGGAGTGCTTTTCGTGCGGTCTTATATTACAGAATTGGCGGGAGGGCCACAACCCCTGGATACACCAAACACTCCATATGAAGAATTGCAATTTTGTACGTATCCAGAAAGGAATAGAATATATAAAAGACATTAAGGAAAGATATTCTCGCATAGTTGCCCATAAAACTACTGGTACTAAAGTTCAGGATTACTTTCTCCGTTAACATAGTAAAAAACAAGCTAAGAAACCGTTTAGCTATAAAAAGTACCGATACAATTCAAATTTTAATATACATTCGATAATGGCATTCCATAGTTCATATACGTATCATCCTCATAACTTTTAAGCGCTTGTTGTTCTCACTTCCTTTAACATTCTGCAAATGTTTTATTTTCAGTGGATAAACAAATTTACCTTTAGGATTGATACTATGACTGAGGAGGAGCAGGACTTTTGGTAAAGGACGAACTATTGAAGTTGCTGACTAACTTGGGAGTTGAGAGCAATGAGGGCAACATGTACCCCGAGTATAGCCTAGTAAGCAGAAGAACAAAATCCTTCAGAAATTAGCCAACCGCTAAAGCAAAACTGGTAGACGCGCTTGCCTTAGCTGGTTTCTATTATACCGGTGAACCAGATTACGTGGAGTGCTTTTCGTGCGGTCTTATATTACAGAATTGGCGGGAGGGCCACAACCCCTGGATACACCACACACTCCATATGAAGAATTGCAATGTTGTACGTATCCAGAAAGGAATAGAATATATAAAAGACATTAAGGAAAGATATTCTCGCATAGTTGCCCATAAAACTGCTGGTACTAAAGTTCAGGATTATTTTCTCCGTTAACATAGTAAAAAACAAGCTAAGAAACCGTTTAGCTATAAAAAATACCGATACAATTCAAATTTTAATATAAATTCGATAAGGGCATTCCATAGTTCATATACGTATCATCCTCATTACTTTTAGGCGCTTGTTGTTCTCACTTCCTTTAACATTCGGCAAATGTTTTATTTTCAGTGGATAAACAAATTTACCTTTAGGATTGATACTATGACTGAGGAGGAGCAGGACTTTTTGGTAAAGGACGAACTATTGAAGTTGCTGACTAACTTGAGAGTTGAGAACAATGACGGCAACATGTACCCCGAGTATAGCCTAGTAAGCAGAATACTAAAATCTTTCAGAAATTGGCCAACCGCTAAAGCAAAACTGGTAGACGCGCTTGCCTTAGCTGGTTTCTATTATACCGGTGAACCCGATTACGTGGAGTGCTTTTCGTGCGGTCTTATATTACAGAATTGGCGGGAGGGCCACAACCCCTGGATACACCACACACTCCATATGAAGAATTGCAATTTTGTACGTATCCAGAAAGGAATAGAATATATAAAAGACATTAAGGAAAGATATTCTCGCATAGTTGCCCATAAAACTACTGGTACTAAAGTTCAGGATTACTTTCTCCGTTAACATAGTAAAAAACAAGCTAAGAAACCGTTTAGCTATAAAAAGTACCGATACAATTCAAATTTTAATATAAATTCGATAATGGCATTCCATAGTTCATATACGTATCATCCTCATAACTTTTAAGCGCTTGTTGTTCTCACTTCCTTTAACATTCTGCAAATGTTTTATTTTCAGTGGATAAACAAATTTACCTTTAGGATTGATACTATGACTGAGGAGGAGCAGGACTTTTGGTAAAGGACGAACTATTGAAGTTGCTGACTAACTTGGGAGTTGAGAGCAATGAGGGCAACATGTACCCCGAGTATAGCCTAGTAAGCAGAAGAACAAAATCCTTCAGAAATTAGCCAACCGCTAAAGCAAAACTGGTAGACGCGCTTGCCTTAGCTGGTTTCTATTATACCGGTGAACCAGATTACGTGGAGTGCTTTTCGTGCGGTCTTATATTACAGAATTGGCGGGAGGGCCACAACCCCTGGATACACCACACACTCCATATGAAGAATTGCAATGTTGTACGTATCCAGAAAGGAATAGAATATATAAAAGACATTAAGGAAAGATATTCTCGCATAGTTGCCCATAAAACTGCTGGTACTAAAGTTCAGGATTATTTTCTCCGTTAACATAGTAAAAAACAAGCTAAGAAACCGTTTAGCTATAAAAAATACCGATACAATTCAAATTTTAATATAAATTCGATAATGGCATTCCATAGTTCATATACGTATCATCCTCATTACTTTTAGGCGCTTGTTGTTCTCACTTCCTTTAACATTCGGCAAATGTTTTATTTTCAGTGGATAAACAAATTTACCTTTAGGATTGATACTATGACTGAGGAGGAGCAGGACTTTTTGGTAAAGGACGAACTATTGAAGTTGCTGACTAACTTGAGAGTTGAGAGCAATGACGGCAACATGTACCCCGAGTATAGCCTAGTAAGCAGAATACTAAAATCTTTCAGAAATTGGCCAACCGCTAAAGCAAAACTGGTAGACGCGCTTGCCTTAGCTGGTTTCTATTATACCGGTGAACCCGATTACGTGGAGTGCTTTTCGTGCGGTCGAATATTACAGAATTGGCGGGAGGGCCACAACCCCTGGATACACCACACACTCCATATGAAGAATTGCAATTTTGTACGTATCCAGAAAGGAATAGAATATATAAAAGACATTAAGGAAAGATATTCTCGCATAGTTGCCCATAAAACTGCTGGTACTAAAGTTCAGGATTATTTTCTCCGTTAACATAGTAAAAAACAAGCTAAGAAACCGTTTAGCTATAAAAAGTACCGATACAATTCAAATTTTAATATAAATTCGATAATGGCAATTCATAGTTCATATACGTATCATCCTCATAACTTTTAAGCGCTTGTTGTTCTCACTTCCTTTAACATTCTGCAAATGTTTTATTTTCAGTAGATAAACAAATTTACCTTTAGGATTGATACTATGACTGAGGAGGAGCAGGACTTTTTGGTAAAGGACGAACTATTGAAGTTGCTGACTAACTTGGGAGTTGAGAGCAATGAGGGCAACATGTACCCCGAGTATAGCCTAGTAAGCAGAAGAACAAAATCCTTCAGAAATTGGCCAACCGCTAAAGCAAAACTGGTAGACGCGCTTGCCTTAGCTGGTTTCTATTATACCGGTGAACCAGATTACGTGGAGTGCTTTTCGTGCGGTCTTATATTACAGAATTGGCGGGAGGGCCACAACCCCTGGATACACCACACACTCCATATGAAGAATTGCAATTTTGTACGTATCCAGAAAGGAATAGAATATATAAAAGACATAAAGGAAAGATATTCTCGCATAGTTGCCCATAAAACTGCTGGTACTAAAGTTCAGGATTATTTTCTCCGTTAACATAGTAAAAAACAAGCTAAGAAACCGTTTAGCTATAAAAATACCGATACAATTCAAATTTTAATATAAATTCGATAATGGCATTCCATAGTTCATATACGTATCATCCTCATTACTTTTAGGCGCTTGTTGTTTTCACTTCCTTTAACATTCTGCAAATGTCTTATTTTCAGTGGATAAACAAATTTACCTTTAGGATTGATACTATGACTGAGGAGGAGCAGGACTTTTTGGTAAAGGACGAACTATTGAAGTTGCTGACTAACTTGCGAGTTGAGAGCAATGACGGCAACATGTACCCCGAGTATAGCCTAGTAAGCAGAATACTAAAATCTTTCAGAAATTGGCCAACCGCTAAAGCAAAACTGCGGTCTTATATTACAGAATTGGCGGGAGGGCCACAACCCCTGGATACACCACACACTCCATATGAAGAATTGCAATTTTGTACGTATCCAGAAAGGAATAGAATATATAAAAGACATCAAGGAAAGATATTCTCGCATAGTTGCCCATAAAACTGCTGGTACTAAAGTTCAGGATTATTTTCTCCGTTAACATAGTAAAAAACAAGCTAAGAAACCGTTTAGCTATAAAAAGTACCGATACAATTCAAATTTTAATATAAATTCGATAATGGCATTCCATAGTTCATATACGTATCATCCTCATAACTTCTAAGCGCTTGTTGTTCTCACTTCCTTTAACATTCTGCAAATGTTTTATTTTCAGTGGATAAACAAATTTACCTTTAGGATTGATACTATGACCGAGGAGGAGCAGGACTTTTTGGTAAAGGACGAACTATTGAAGTTGCTGACTAACTTGGGAGTTGAGAGCAATGAGGGCAACATTTACCCCGAGTATAGCCTAGTAAGCAGAAGACCAAAATCCTTCAGAAATTGGCCAACCGCTAAAGCAAAACTGGTAGACGCGCTTGCCTTAGCTGGTTTCTATTATACCGGTGAACCCGATTACGTGGAGTGCTTTTCGTGCGGTCTTATATTACAGAATTGGCGGGAGGGCCACAACCCCTGGATACACCACACACTCCATATGAAGAATTGCAATTTTGTACGTATCCAGAAAGGAATAGAATATATAAAAGACATTAAGGAAAGATATTCTCGCATAGTTGCCCATAAAACTGCTGGTACTAAAGTTCAGGATTATTTTCTCCGTTAACATAGTAAAAAACAAGCTAAGAAACCGTTTAGCTATAAAAAGTACCGATACAATTCAAATTTTAATATAAATTCGATAATGGTATTCCATAGTTCATATACGTATCATCCTCATAACTTTAAGCGCTTGTTGTTCTCACTTCCTTTAACATTCTTCAAATGTTTTATTTACGGTGGATAAACAAATTTACCTTTAGGATTGATACTATGACTGAGGAGGAGCAGGACTTTTTGGTAAAGGACGAACTATTGAAGTTGCTGACTAACTTGAGAGTTGAGAGCAATGACGGCAACATGTACCCCGCGTATAGCCTAGTAAGCAGAATACTAAAATCTTTCAGAAATAGGCCAACCGCTAAAGCAAAACTGGTAGACGCTCTTGCCTTAGCTGGTTTCTATTATACCGGTGAACCCGACTACGTGGAGTGCTTTTCGTGCGGTCTTATATTACAGAATTGGCGGGAGGGCCACAACCCCTGGATACACTACACACTCCATATGAAGAATTGCAATTTTGTACGTATCCAGAAAGGAATAGAATATATAAAATACATTAAGGAAAGATATTCTCGCATAGTTGCCCATAAAACTGCTGCTACTAAAGTTCAGGATTATTTTCTCCGTTAACATCGTAAAAAACAAGCTAAGAAACCGTTTAGCTATAAAAAGTACCGATACAATTCAAATTTTAATATAAATTCGATAATGGCATTCCGTAGTTCATATACGTATCATCGTCATAACTTTTAAGCGCTTGTTGTTCTCACTTCCTTTAACATTCTGCAAATGTTTTATTTTCAGTGGATAAACAAACTTACCTTTAGGATTGATACTATGACTGAGGAGGAGCAGGACTTTTTGGTAAAGGACGAACTATTGAAGTTGCTGACTAACTTGGGAGTTGAGAGCAATGAGGGCAACATGTACCCCGAGTATAGCCTAGTAAGCAGAAGACCAAAATCCTTCAGAAATTGGCCAACCGCTAAAGCAAAACTGGTAGACGCGCTTGCCTTAGCTGGTTTCTATTATACCGGTGAACCCGATTACGTGGAGTGCTTTTCGTGCGGTCTTATATTACAGAATTGGCGGGAGGGCCACAACCCCTGGATACACCACACACTCCATATGAAGAATTGCAATTTTATACGTATCCAGAAAGGAATAGAATATATAAAAGACATTAAGGAAAGATATTCTCGCATAGTTGCCCATAAAACTGCTGGTACTAAAGTTCAGGATTATTTTCTCCGTTAACATAGTAAAAAACAAGCTAAGAAACCGTTTAGCTATAAAAAGTACCGATACAATTCAAATTTTAATATAAATTCGATAATGGCATTCCATAGTTCATATACGTATCATCCTCATAACTTTTAAGCGCTTGTTGTTCTCACTTCCTTTAACATTCTGCAAATGTTTTATTTTCAGTGGATAAACAAATTTACCTTTAGGATTGATACTATGACTGAGGAGGAGCAGGACTTTTTGGTAAAGGACGAACTATTGAAGTTGCTGACTAACTTGCGAGTTGAGAGCAATGACGGCAACATGTACCCCGAGTATAGCCTAGTAAGCAGAATACTAAAATCTTTCAGAAATTGGCCAACCGCTAAAGCAAAACTGCGGTCTTATATTACAGAATTGGCGGGAGGGCCACAACCCCTGGATACACCACACACTCCATATGAAGAATTGCAATTTTGTACGTATCCAGAAAGGAATAGAATATATAAAAGACATTAAGGAAAGATATTCTCGCATAGTTGCCCATAAAACTGCTGGTACTAAAGTTCAGGATTATTTTCTCCGTTAACATAGTAAAAAACAAGCTAAGAAACCGTTTAGCTATAAAAAGTACCGATACAATTCAAATTTTAATATAAATTCGATAATGGCATTCCATAGTTCATATACGTATCATCCTCATAACTTTTAAGCGCTTGTTGTTCTCACTTCCTTTAACATTCTGCAAATGTTTTATTTTCAGTGGATAAACAAATTTACCTTTAGGATTGATACTATGACTGAGGAGGAGCAGGACTTTTTGGTAAAGGACGAACTATTGAAGTTGCTGACTAACTTGGGAGTTGAGAGCAATGAGGGCAACATGTACCCCGAGTATAGCCTAGTAAGCAGAAGACCAAAATCCTTCAGAAATTGGCCAACCGCTAAAGCAAAACTGGTAGACGCGCTTGCCTTAGCTGGTTTCTATTATACCGGTGAACCCGATTACGTGGAGTGCTTTTCGTGCGGTCTTCTATTACAGAATTGGCGGGAGGGCCACAACCCCTGAATACACCACACACTCCATATGAAGAATTGCAATTTTGTACGTATCCAGAAAGGAATAGAATATATAAAAGACATTAAGGAAAGATATACTCGCATAGTTGCCCATAAAACTACTGGTACTAAAGTTCAGGATTACTTTCTCCGTTAACATAGTAAAAAACAAGCTAAGAAACCGTTTAGCTATAAAAAGTACCGATACAATTCAAATTTTAATATAAATTCGATAATGGCATTCCATAGTTCATATACGTATCATCCTCATAACTTTTAAGCGCTTGTTGTTCTCACTTCCTTTAACATTCTGCAAATGTTTTATTTTCAGTGGATAAACAAATTTGCCTTTAGGATTGATACTATGACTGAGGAGGAGCAGGACTTTTTGGTAAAGGACGAACTATTGAAGTTGCTGACTAACTTGAGAGTTGAGAGCAATGACGGCAACATGTACCCCGAGTATAGCCTAGTAAGCAGAATACTAAAATCTTTCAGAAATTGGCCAACCGCTAAAGCAAAACTGGTAGACGCGCTTGCCTTAGCTGGTTTCTATTATACCGGTGAACCCGATTACGTGGAGTGCTTTTCGTGCGGTCTTATATTACAGAATTAGCGGGAGGGCCACAACCCCTGGATACACCACACACTCCATATGAAGAATTGCAATTTTGTACGTATCCAGAAAGGAATAGAATATATAAAAGACATTAAGGAAAGATATTCTCGCATAGTTGCCCATAAAACTGCTGGTACTAAAGTTCAGAATTATTTTCTCCGTTAACATAGTAAAAAACAAGCTAAGAAACCGTTTAGCTATAAAAAGTACCGATACAATTCAAATTTTAAAATAAATTCGATAATGGCATTCCATAGTTCATATACGTATCATCCTCATAACTTTTAAGCGCTTGTTGTTCTCACTTCCTTTAACATTCTGCAAATGTTTTATTTTCAGTAGATAAACAAATTTACCTTTAGGATTGATACTATGACTGAGGAGGAGCAGGACTTTTTGGTAAAGGACGAACTATTGAAGTTGCTGACTAACTTGCGAGTTGAGAGCAATGACGGCAACATGTACCCCGAGTATAGCCTAGTAAGCACAATACTAAAATCTTTCAGAAATTGGCCAACCGCTAATGCAAAACTGGTAGACGCGCTTGCCTTAGCTGGTTTCTATTATACCGGTGAACCCGATTACGTGGAGTGCTTTTCGTGCGGTCTTATATTACAGAATTGGCGGGAGGGCCACAACCCCTGGATACACCACACACTCCATATGAAGAATTGCAATTTTGTACGTATCCAGAAAGGAATAGAATATATAAAAGACATCAAGGAAAGATATTCTCGCATAGTTGCCCATAAAACTGCTGGTACTAAAGTTCAGGATTATTTTCTCCGTTAACATAGTAAAAAACAAGCTAAGAAACCGTTTAGCTATAAAAAGTACCGATACAATTCAAATTTTAATATAAATTCGATAATGGCATTCCATAGTTCATATACGTATCATCCTCATAACTTCTAAGCGCTTGTTGTTCTCACTTCCTTTAACATTCTGCAAATGTTTTATTTTCAGTGGATAAACAAATTTACCTTTAGGATTGATACTATGACCGAGGAGGAGCAGGACTTTTTGGTAAAGGACGAACTATTGAAGTTGCTGACTAACTTGGGAGTTGAGAGCAATGAGGGCAACATTTACCCCGAGTATAGCCTAGTAAGCAGAAGACCAAAATCCTTCAGAAATTGGCCAACCGCTAAAGCAAAACTGGTAGACGCGCTTGCCTTAGCTGGTTTCTATTATACCGGTGAACCCGATTACGTGGAGTGCTTTTCGTGCGGTCTTATATTACAGAATTGGCGGGAGGGCCACAACCCCTGGATACACCACACACTCCATATGAAGAATTGCAATTTTGTACGTATCCAGAAAGGAATAGAATATATAAAAGACATTAAGGAAAGATATTCTCGCATAGTTGCCCATAAAACTGCTGGTACTAAAGTTCAGGATTATTTTCTCCGTTAACATAGTAAAAAACAAGCTAAGAAACCGTTTAGCTATAAAAAGTACCGATACAATTCAAATTTTAATATAAATTCGATAATGGTATTCCATAGTTCATATACGTATCATCCTCATAACTTTAAGCGCTTGTTGTTCTCACTTCCTTTAACATTCTTCAAATGTTTTATTTACGGTGGATAAACAAATTTACCTTTAGGATTGATACTATGACTGAGGAGGAGCAGGACTTTTTGGTAAAGGACGAACTATTGAAGTTGCTGACTAACTTGAGAGTTGAGAGCAATGACGGCAACATGTACCCCGCGTATAGCCTAGTAAGCAGAATACTAAAATCTTTCAGAAATAGGCCAACCGCTAAAGCAAAACTGGTAGACGCTCTTGCCTTAGCTGGTTTCTATTATACCGGTGAACCCGACTACGTGGAGTGCTTTTCGTGCGGTCTTATATTACAGAATTGGCGGGAGGGCCACAACCCCTGGATACACTACACACTCCATATGAAGAATTGCAATTTTGTACGTATCCAGAAAGGAATAGAATATATAAAATACATTAAGGAAAGATATTCTCGCATAGTTGCCCATAAAACTGCTGCTACTAAAGTTCAGGATTATTTTCTCCGTTAACATCGTAAAAAACAAGCTAAGAAACCGTTTAGCTATAAAAAGTACCGATACAATTCAAATTTTAATATAAATTCGATAATGGCATTCCGTAGTTCATATACGTATCATCGTCATAACTTTTAAGCGCTTGTTGTTCTCACTTCCTTTAACATTCTGCAAATGTTTTATTTTCAGTGGATAAACAAACTTACCTTTAGGATTGATA
Organism: Melinopterus prodromus; assembly: GCA_964023965.1. NCBI lineage: Eukaryota > Metazoa > Arthropoda > Insecta > Coleoptera > Scarabaeidae > Melinopterus > Melinopterus prodromus. The sequence continues at coordinate 37,136,459 of OZ030391.1, read as the reverse complement.
CTATGACTGAGGAGGAGCAGGACTTTTTGGTAAAGGACGAACTATTGAAGTTGCTGACTAACTTGGGAGTTGAGAGCAATGAGGGCAACATGTACCCCGAGTATAGCCTAGTAAGCAGAAGACCAAAATCCTTCAGAAATTGGCCAACCGCTAAAGCAAAACTGGTAGACGCGCTTGCCTTAGCTGGTTTCTATTATACCGGTGAACCCGATTACGTGGAGTGCTTTTCGTGCGGTCTTATATTACAGAATTGGCGGGAGGGCCACAACCCCTGGATACACCACACACTCCATATGAAGAATTGCAATTTTGTACGTATCCAGAAAGGAATAGAATATATAAAAGACATTAAGGAAAGATATTCTCGCATAGTTGCCCATAAAACTGCTGGTACTAAAGTTCAGGATTATTTTCTCCGTTAACATAGTAAAAAACAAGCTAAGAAACCGTTTAGCTATAAAAAGTACCGATACAATTCAAATTTTAATATAAATTCGATAATGGCATTCCATAGTTCATATACGTATCATCCTCATAACTTTTAAGCGCTTGTTGTTCTCACTTCCTTTAACATTCTGCAAATGTTTTATTTTCAGTGGATAAACAAATTTACCTTTAGGATTGATACTATGACTGAGGAGGAGCAGGACTTTTTGGTAAAGGACGAACTATTGAAGTTGCTGACTAACTTGGGAGTTGAGAGCAATGAGGGCAACATGTACCCCGAGTATAGCCTAGTAAGCAGAAGACCAAAATCCTTCAGAAATTGGCCAACCGCTAAAGCAAAACTGGTAGACGCGCTTGCCTTAGCTGGTTTCTATTATACCGGTGAACCCGATTACGTGGAGTGCTTTTCGTGCGGTCTTCTATTACAGAATTGGCGGGAGGGCCACAACCCCTGAATACACCACACACTCCATATGAAGAATTGCAATTTTGTACGTATCCAGAAAGGAATAGAATATATAAAAGACATTAAGGAAAGATATACTCGCATAGTTGCCCATAAAACTACTGGTACTAAAGTTCAGGATTACTTTCTCCGTTAACATAGTAAAAAACAAGCTAAGAAACCGTTTAGCTATAAAAAGTACCGATACAATTCAAATTTTAATATAAATTCGATAATGGCATTCCATAGTTCATATACGTATCATCCTCATAACTTTTAAGCGCTTGTTGTTCTCACTTCCTTTAACATTCTGCAAATGTTTTATTTTCAGTGGATAAACAAATTTGCCTTTAGGATTGATACTATGACTGAGGAGGAGCAGGACTTTTTGGTAAAGGACGAACTATTGAAGTTGCTGACTAACTTGAGAGTTGAGAGCAATGACGGCAACATGTACCCCGAGTATAGCCTAGTAAGCAGAATACTAAAATCTTTCAGAAATTGGCCAACCGCTAAAGCAAAACTGGTAGACGCGCTTGCCTTAGCTGGTTTCTATTATACCGGTGAACCCGATTACGTGGAGTGCTTTTCGTGCGGTCTTATATTACAGAATTAGCGGGAGGGCCACAACCCCTGGATACACCACACACTCCATATGAAGAATTGCAATTTTGTACGTATCCAGAAAGGAATAGAATATATAAAAGACATTAAGGAAAGATATTCTCGCATAGTTGCCCATAAAACTGCTGGTACTAAAGTTCAGAATTATTTTCTCCGTTAACATAGTAAAAAACAAGCTAAGAAACCGTTTAGCTATAAAAAGTACCGATACAATTCAAATTTTAAAATAAATTCGATAATGGCATTCCATAGTTCATATACGTATCATCCTCATAACTTTTAAGCGCTTGTTGTTCTCACTTCCTTTAACATTCTGCAAATGTTTTATTTTCAGTAGATAAACAAATTTACCTTTAGGATTGATACTATGACTGAGGAGGAGCAGGACTTTTTGGTAAAGGACGAACTATTGAAGTTGCTGACTAACTTGCGAGTTGAGAGCAATGACGGCAACATGTACCCCGAGTATAGCCTAGTAAGCACAATACTAAAATCTTTCAGAAATTGGCCAACCGCTAATGCAAAACTGGTAGACGCGCTTGCCTTAGCTGGTTTCTATTATACCGGTGAACCCGATTACGTGGAGTGCTTTTCGTGCGGTCTTATATTACAGAATTGGCGGGAGGGCCACAACCCCTGGATACACCACACACTACATATGAAGAATTGCAATTTTGTACGTATCCAGAAACGAATAGAATATATAAAAGACATTAAGGAAAGATATTCTCGCATAGTTGCCCATAAAACTGCTGGTACTAAAGTTCAGGATTATCTTCTCCGTTAACATAGTAAAAAACAAGCTAAGAAACCGTTTAGCTATAAAAAGTACCGATACAATTCAAATTTTAATATAAATTCGATAATGGCATTCCATAGTTCATATACGTATCATCCTCATAACTTTTAAGCGCTTGTTGTTCTCACTTCCTTTAACATTCTGCAAATGTTTTATTTTCAGTGGATAAACAAATTTACGTTTAGGATTGATACTATGACTGAGGAGGAGCAGGGCTTTTTGGTAAAGGACGAACTATTGAAGTTGAACTTGGGAGTTGAGAGCAATGAGGGCAACATTTACCCCGATTATAGCCTAGTAAGCAGAAGACCAAAATCCTTCAGAAATTGGCCAACCGCTAAAGCAAAACTGGTAGACGCGCTTGCCTTAGCTGGTTTCTATTATACCGGTGAACCCGATTACGTGGAGTGCTTTTCGTGCGGTCTTATATTACAGATGTGGCGGGAGGGCCACAACCCCTGGATACACCACACACTCCATATGAAGAATTGCAATTTTGTACGTATCCAGAAAGGAATAGAATATATAAATGACATTAAGGAAAGATATTCTCGCATAGTTGCCCATAAAACTGCTGGTACTAAAGTTCAGGATTATTTTCTCCGTTAACATAGTAAAAAACAAGCTAAGAAACCGTTTAGCTATAAAAAGTACCGATACAATTCAAATTTTAATATAAATTCGATAATGGCATTCCATAGTTCATATACGTATCATCCTCATAACTTTTAAGCGCTTGTTGTTCTCACTTCCTTTAACATTCTGCAAATGTTTTATTTTCAGTGGATAAACAAATTTACCTTTAGGATTGATACTATGACTGAGGAGGAGCAGGACTTTTTGGTAAAGGACGAACTATTGAAGTTGCTGACTAACTTGGGAGTTGAGAGCAATGAGGGCAACATGCACCCCGAGTATAGCCTAGTAAGCAGAAGACCAAAATCCTTCAGAAATTGGCCAACCGCTAAAGCAAAACTGGTAGACGCGCTTGCCTTAGCTGGTTTCTATTATACCGGTGAACCCGATTACGTGGAGTGCTTTTCGTGCGGTCTTATATTACAGAATTGGCGGGAGGGCCACAACCCCTGGATACACCACACACTCCATATGAAGAATTGCAATTTTGTACGTATCCAGAAAGGAATAGAATATATAAAAGACATTAAGGAAAGATATACTCGCATAGTTGCCCATAAAACTACTGGTACTAAAGTTCAGGATTACTTTCTCCGTTAACATAGTAAAAAACAAGCTAAGAAACCGTTTAGCTATAAAAAGTACCGATACAATTCAAATTTTAATATAAATTCGATAATGGCATTCCATAGTTCATATACGTATCATCCTCATAACTTTTAAGCGCTTGTTGTTCTCACTTCCTTTAACATTCTGCAAATGTTTTATTTTCAATGGATAAACAAATTTACCTTTAGGATTGATACTATGACTGAGGAGGAGCAGGACTTTTTGGTAAAGGACGAACTATTGAAGTTGCTGACTAACTTGGGAGTTGAGAGCAATTAGTGCAACATGTACCCCGAGTATAGCCTAGTAAGCAGAAGACCAAAATCCTTCAGAAATTGGCCAACCGCTAAAGCAAAACTGGTAGACGCGCTTGCCTTAGCTGGTTTCTATTATACCGGTGAACCCGATTACGTGGAGTGCTTTTCGTGAGGTCTTATATTACAGAATTGGCGGGAGGGCCACAACCCCTGGATACACCACACACTCCATATGAAGAATTGCAATTTTGTACGTATCCAGAAAGGAATAGAATATATAAAAGACATTAAGGAAAGATATTCTCACATAGTTGCCCATAAAACTGCTGGTACTAAAGTTCAGGATTATTTTCTCCGTTAACATAGTAAAAAACAAGCTAAGAAACCGTTTAGCTATAAAAAGTACCGATACAATTCAAATTTTAATATAAATTCGATAATGGCATTCCATAGTTCATATACGTATCATCCTCATAACTTTTAAGCGCTTGTTGTTCTCACTTCCTTTAACATTCTGCAAATGTTTTATTTTCAGTGGATAAACAAATTTACCTTTAGGATTGATACTATGACTGAGGAGGAGCAGGACTTTTTGGTAAAGGACGAACTATTGAAGTTGTTGACTAACTTGGGAGTTGAGAGCAATGAGGGCAACATGTACCCCGAGTATAGCCTAGTAAGCAGAAGACCAAAATCCTTCAGAAATTGGCCAACCGCTAAAGCAAAACTGGTAGACGCGCTTGCCTTAGCTGGTTTCTATTATACCGGTGAACCCGATTACGTGGAGTGCTTTTCGTGCGGTCTTATATTACAGAATTGGCGGGAGGGCCACAACCCCTGGATACACCACACACTCCATATGAAGAATTGCAATTTTGTACGTATCCAGAAAGGAATAGAATATATAAAAGACACTAAGGAAAGATATACTCGCATAGTTGCCCATAAAACTACTGGTACTAAAGTTCAGGATTACTTTCTCCGTTAACATAGTAAAAAACAAGCTAAGAAACCGTTTAGCTATAAAAAGTACCGATACAATTCAAATTTTAATATAAATTCGATAATGGCATTCCATAGTTCATATACGTATCATCCTCATAACTTTTAAGCGCTTGTTGTTCTCACTTCCTTTAACATTCTGCAAATGTTTTATTTTCAGTGGATAAACAAATTTACCTTTAGGATTGATACTATGACTGAGGAGGAGCAGGACTTTTTGGTAAAGGACGAACTATTGAAGTTGCTGACTAACTTGGGAGTTGAGAGCAATTAGTGCAACATGTACCCCGAGTATAGCCTAGTAAGCAGAAGACCAAAATCCTTCAGAAGTTGGCCAACCGCTAAAGCAAAACTGGTAGACGCGCTTGCCTTAGCTGGTTTCTATTATACCGGTGAACCCGATTACGTGGAGTGCTTTTCGTGAGGTCTTATATTACAGAATTGGCGGGAGGGCCACAACCCCTGGATACACCACACACTCCATATGAAGAATTGCAATTTTGTACGTATCCAGAAAGGAATGGAATATATTAAAGACATTAAGGAAAGATATTCTCGCATAGTTGCCCATAAAACTGCTGGTACTAAAGTTCAGTATTATTTTCTCCGTTAACATAGTAAAAAACAAGCTAAGAAACCGTTTAGCTATAAAAAGTACCGATACAATTCAAATTTTAATATAAATTCGATAATGGTATTCCATAGTTCATATACGTATCATCCTCATAACTTTAAGCGCTTGTTGTTCTCACTTCCTTTAACATTCTTCAAATGTTTTATTTTCGGTGGATAAACAAATTTACCTTTAGGATTGATACTATGACTGAGGAGGAGCAGGACTTTTTGGTAAAGGACGAACTATTGAAGTTGCTGACTAACTTGAGAGTTGAGAGCAATGACGGCAACATGTACCCCGCGTATAGCCTAGTAAGCAGAATACTAAAATCTTTCAGAAATAGGCCAACCGCTAAAGCAAAACTGGTAGACGCTCTTGCCTTAGCTGGTTTCTATTATACCGGTGAACCCGACTACGTGGAGTGCTTTTCGTGCGGTCTTATATTACAGAATTGGCGGGAGGGCCACAACCCCTGGATACACTACACACTCCATATGAAGAATTGCAATTTTGTACGTATCCAGAAAGGAATAGAATATATAAAATACATTAAGGAAAGATATTCTCGCATAGTTGCCCATAAAACTGCTGCTACTAAAGTTCAGGATTATTTTCTCCGTTAACATCGTAAAAAACAAGCTAAGAAACCGTTTAGCTATAAAAAGTACCGATACAATTCAAATTTTAATATAAATTCGATAATGGCATTCCGTAGTTCATATACGTATCATCGTCATAACTTTTAAGCGCTTGTTGTTCTCACTTCCTTTAACATTCTGCAAATGTTTTATTTTCAGTGGATAAACAAACTTACCTTTAGGATTGATACTATGACTGAGGAGGAGCAGGACTTTTTGGTAAAGGACGAACTATTGAAGTTGCTGACTAACTTGGGAGTTGAGAGCAATGAGGGCAACATGTACCCCGAGTATAGCCTAGTAAGCAGAAGACCAAAATCCTTCAGAAATTGGCCAACCGCTAAAGCAAAACTGGTAGACGCGCTTGCCTTAGCTGGTTTCTATTATACCGGTGAACCCGATTACGTGGAGTGCTTTTCGTGCGGTCTTATATTACAGAATTGGCGGGAGGGCCACAACCCCTGGATACACCACACACTCCATATGAAGAATTGCAATTTTATACGTATCCAGAAAGGAATAGAATATATAAAAGACATTAAGGAAAGATATTCTCGCATAGTTGCCCATAAAACTGCTGGTACTAAAGTTCAGGATTATTTTCTCCGTTAACATAGTAAAAAACAAGCTAAGAAACCGTTTAGCTATAAAAAGTACCGATACAATTCAAATTTTAATATAAATTCGATAATGGCATTCCATAGTTCATATACGTATCATCCTCATAACTTTTAAGCGCTTGTTGTTCTCACTTCCTTTAACATTCTGCAAATGTTTTATTTTCAGTGGATAAACAAATTTACCTTTAGGATTGATACTATGACTGAGGAGGAGCAGGACTTTTTGGTAAAGGACGAACTATTGAAGTTGCTGACTAACTTGCGAGTTGAGAGCAATGACGGCAACATGTACCCCCAGTATAGCCTAGTAAGCAGAATACTAAAATCTTTCAGAAATTGGCCAACCGCTAAAGCAAAACTGCGGTCTTATATTACAGAATTGGCGGGAGGGCCACAACCCCTGGATACACCACACACTCCATATGAAGAATTGCAATTTTGTACGTATCCAGAAAGGAATAGAATATATAAAAGACATTAAGGAAAGATATTCTCGCATAGTTGCCCATAAAACTGCTGGTACTAAAGTTCAGGATTATTTTCTCCGTTAACATAGTAAAAAACAAGCTAAGAAACCGTTTAGCTATAAAAAGTACCGATACAATTCAAATTTTAATATAAATTCGATAATGGCATTCCATAGTTCATATACGTATCATCCTCATAACTTTTAAGCGCTTGTTGTTCTCACTTCCTTTAACATTCTGCAAATGTTTTATTTTCAGTGGATAAACAAATTTACCTTTAGGATTGATACTATGACTGAGGAGGAGCAGGACTTTTTGGTAAAGGACGAACTATTGAAGTTGCTGACTAACTTGGGAGTTGAGAGCAATGAGGGCAACATGTACCCCGAGTATAGCCTAGTAAGCAGAAGACCAAAATCCTTCAGAAATTGGCCAACCGCTAAAGCAAAACTGGTAGACGCGCTTGCCTTAGCTGGTTTCTATTATACCGGTGAACCCGATTACGTGGAGTGCTTTTCGTGCGGTCTTCTATTACAGAATTGGCGGGAGGGCCACAACCCCTGAATACACCACACACTCCATATGAAGAATTGCAATTTTGTACGTATCCAGAAAGGAATAGAATATATAAAAGACATTAAGGAAAGATATACTCGCATAGTTGCCCATAAAACTACTGGTACTAAAGTTCAGGATTACTTTCTCCGTTAACATAGTAAAAAACAAGCTAAGAAACCGTTTAGCTATAAAAAGTACCGATACAATTCAAATTTTAATATAAATTCGATAATGGCATTCCATAGTTCATATACGTATCATCCTCATAACTTTTAAGCGCTTGTTGTTCTCACTTCCTTTAACATTCTGCAAATGTTTTATTTTCAGTGGATAAACAAATTTGCCTTTAGGATTGATACTATGACTGAGGAGGAGCAGGACTTTTTGGTAAAGGACGAACTATTGAAGTTGCTGACTAACTTGAGAGTTGAGAGCAATGACGGCAACATGTACCCCGAGTATAGCCTAGTAAGCAGAATACCAAAATCTTTCAGAAATTGGCCAACCGCTAAAGCAAAACTGGTAGACGCGCTTGCCTTAGCTGGTTTCTATTATACCGGTGAACCCGATTACGTGGAGTGCTTTTCGTGCGGTCTTATATTACAGAATTGGCGGGAGGGCCACAACCCCTGGATACACCACACACTCCATATGAAGAATTGCAATTTTGTACGTATCCAGAAAGGAATAGAATATATAAAAGACATTAAGGAAAGATATTCTCGCATAGTTGCCCATAAAACTGCTGGTACTAAAGTTCAGAATTATTTTCTCCGTTAACATAGTAAAAAACAAGCTAAGAAACCGTTTAGCTATAAAAAGTACCGATACAATTCAAATTTTAAAATAAATTCGATAATGGCATTCCATAGTTCATATACGTATCATCCTCATAACTTTTAAGCGCTTGTTGTTCTCACTTCCTTTAACATTCTGCAAATGTTTTATTTTCAGTAGATAAACAAATTTACCTTTAGGATTGATACTATGACTGAGGAGGAGCAGGACTTTTTGGTAAAGGACGAACTATTGAAGTTGCTGACTAACTTGCGAGTTGAGAGCAATGACGGCAACATGTACCCCGAGTATAGCCTAGTAAGCACAATACTAAAATCTTTCAGAAATTGGCCAACCGCTAATGCAAAACTGGTAGACGCGCTTGCCTTAGCTGGTTTCTATTATACCGGTGAACCCGATTACGTGGAGTGCTTTTCGTGCGGTCTTATATTACAGAATTGGCGGGAGGGCCACAACCCCTGGATACACCACACACTACATATGAAGAATTGCAATTTTGTACGTATCCAGAAACGAATAGAATATATAAAAGACATTAAGGAAAGATATTCTCGCATAGTTGCCCATAAAACTGCTGGTACTAAAGTTCAGGATTATCTTCTCCGTTAACATAGTAAAAAACAAGCTAAGAAACCGTTTAGCTATAAAAAGTACCGATACAATTCAAATTTTAATATAAATTCGATAATGGCATTCCATAGTTCATATACGTATCATCCTCATAACTTTTAAGCGCTTGTTGTTCTCACTTCCTTTAACATTCTGCAAATGTTTTATTTTCAGTGGATAAACAAATTTACCTTTAGGATTGATACTATGACTGAGGAGGAGCAGGGCTTTTTGGTAAAGGACGAACTATTGAAGTTGCTGACTAACTTGGGAGTTGAGAGCAATGAGGGCAACATTTACCCCGATTATAGCCTAGTAAGCAGAAGACCAAAATCCTTCAGAAATTGGCCAACCGCTAAAGCAAAACTGGTAGACGCGCTTGCCTTAGCTGGTTTCTATTATACCGGTGAACCCGATTACGTGGAGTGCTTTTCGTGCGGTCTTATATTACAGATGTGGCGGGAGGGCCACAACCCCTGGATACACCACACACTCCATATGAAGAATTGCAATTTTGTACGTATCCAGAAAGGAATAGAATATATAAATGACATTAAGGAAAGATATTCTCGCATAGTTGCCCATAAAACTGCTGGTACTAAAGTTCAGGATTATTTTCTCCGTTAACATAGTAAAAAACAAGCTAAGAAACCGTTTAGCTATAAAAAGTACCGATACAATTCAAATTTTAATATAAATTCGATAATGGCATTCCATAGTTCATATACGTATCATCCTCATAACTTTTAAGCGCTTGTTGTTCTCACTTCCTTTAACATTCTGCAAATGTTTTATTTTCAGTGGATAAACAAATTTACCTTTAGGATTGATACTATGACTGAGGAGGAGCAGGACTTTTTGGTAAAGGACGAACTATTGAAGTTGCTGACTAACTTGGGAGTTGAGAGCAATGAGGGCAACATGCACCCCGAGTATAGCCTAGTAAGCAGAAGACCAAAATCCTTCAGAAATTGGCCAACCGCTAAAGCAAAACTGGTAGACGCGCTTGCCTTAGCTGGTTTCTATTATACCGGTGAACCCGATTACGTGGAGTGCTTTTCGTGCGGTCTTATATTACAGAATTGGCGGGAGGGCCACAACCCCTGGATACACCACACACTCCATATGAAGAATTGCAATTTTGTACGTATCCAGAAAGGAATAGAATATATAAAAGACATTAAGGAAAGATATACTCGCATAGTTGCCCATAAAACTACTGGTACTAAAGTTCAGGATTACTTTCTCCGTTAACATAGTAAAAAACAAGCTAAGAAACCGTTTAGCTATAAAAAGTACCGATACAATACAAATTTTAATATAAATTCGATAATGGCATTCCATAGTTCATATACGTATCATCCTCATAACTTTTAAGCGCTTGTTGTTCTCACTTCCTTTAACATTCTGCAAATGTTTTATTTTCAATGGATAAACAAATTTACCTTTAGGATTGATACTATGACTGAGGAGGAGCAGGACTTTTTGGTAAAGGACGAACTATTGAAGTTGCTGACTAACTTGGGAGTTGAGAGCAATTAGTGCAACATGTACCCCGAGTATAGCCTAGTAAGCAGAAGACCAAAATCCTTCAGAAATTGGCCAACCGCTAAAGCAAAACTGGTAGACGCGCTTGCCTTAGCTGGTTTCTATTATACCGGTGAACCCGATTACGTGGAGTGCTTTTCGTGAGGTCTTATATTACAGAATTGGCGGGAGGGCCACAACCCCTGGATACACCACACACTCCATATGAAGAATTGCAATTTTGTACGTATCCAGAAAGGAATAGAATATATAAAAGACATTAAGGAAAGATATTCTCACATAGTTGCCCATAAAACTGCTGGTACTAAAGTTCAGGATTATTTTCTCCGTTAACATAGTAAAAAACAAGCTAAGAAACCGTTTAGCTATAAAAAGTACCGATACAATTCAAATTTTAATATAAATTCGATAATGGCATTCCATAGTTCATATACGTATCATCCTCATAACTTTTAAGCGCTTGTTGTTCTCACTTCCTTTAACATTCTGCAAATGTTTTATTTTCAGTGGATAAACAAATTTACCTTTAGGATTGATACTATGACTGAGGAGGAGCAGGACTTTTTGGTAAAGGACGAACTATTGAAGTTGCTGACTAACTTGGGAGTTGAGAGCAATGAGGGCAACATGTACCCCGAGTATAGCCTAGTAAGCAGAAGACCAAAATCCTTCAGAAATTGGCCAACCGCTAAAGCAAAACTGGTAGACGCGCTTGCCTTAGCTGGTTTCTATTATACCGGTGAACCCGATTACGTGGAGTGCTTTTCGTGCGGTCTTATATTACAGAATTGGCGGGAGGGCCACAACCCCTGGATACACCACACACTCCATATGAAGAATTGCAATTTTGTACGTATCCAGAAAGGAATAGAATATATAAAAGACACTAAGGAAAGATATACTCGCATAGTTGCCCATAAAACTACTGGTACTAAAGTTCAGGATTACTTTCTCCGTTAACATAGTAAAAAACAAGCTAAGAAACCGTTTAGCTATAAAAAGTACCGATACAATTCAAATTTTAATATAAATTCGATAATGGCATTCCATAGTTCATATACGTATCATCCTCATAACTTTTAAGCGCTTGTTGTTCTCACTTCCTTTAACATTCTGCAAATGTTTTATTTTCAGTGGATAAACAAATTTACCTTTAGGATTGATACTATGACTGAGGAGGAGCAGGACTTTTTGGTAAAGGACGAACTATTGAAGTTGCTGACTAACTTGGGAGTTGAGAGCAATGAGGGCAACATGTACCCCGAGTATAGCCTAGTAAGCAGAAGACCAAAATCCTTCAGAAGTTGGCCAACCGCTAAAGCAAAACTGGTAGACGCGCTTGCCTTAGCTGGTTTCTATTATACCGGTGAACCCGATTACGTGGAGTGCTTTTCGTGAGGTCTTATATTACAGAATTGGCGGGAGGGCCACAACCCCTGGATACACCACACACTCCATATGAAGAATTGCAATTTTGTACGTATCCAGAAAGGAATGGAATATATTAAAGACATTAAGGAAAGATATTCTCGCATAGTTGCCCATAAAACTGCTGGTACTAAAGTTCAGGATTATTTTCTCCGTTAACATAGTAAAAAACAAGCTAAGAAACCGTTTAGCTATAAAAAGTACCGATACAATTCAAATTTTAATAAAATGACATCATAGTTAATCGTTTTATAAGCAATGCAAACATCGTGAAACCGGGTCGCGACTGTGCACCGTATTTGCAATTTAAACTGTATTCGCGCAACGTCCCTGCACACGGTAATGCTCGGGATAAATTGTAGCAGTTGATGCTAGTGTTGGCCCGGCGTAAAATATAGAGTCTGTCATTTCATGCCATACGATATAAAGAAAATAAATCTGTGGTCAGTGCGCTTAGAAAAATCTAATTACGAGTCATTTTCTTGCCTATACGAGTTTCTAATCGACATTTGCGACTTTTACGAGCAAATTTGCGGGAATATTTTTCTGTGGCCAATCCAAAATACGAATGGATAAGAAACCCATTTGACCCTTGTCAAAATGCGGATTTATTAACGGGAGAGGAAGAAAGTTTAATAGAACTTATGGTGGGTTTAGTCAGCTTTCCGTAGTCGCAAAATAGCCGAAATTTAACCCTACAATCGATGCAGGCCTTAGGAAAATGTTTCGCCGTTTATACAGAGAAATTAAGAATTCCTTAATGTAATGATGCGCATGTTGGTGCGCAATAGAAACTGTCAAATATAACCCTCAAAATGGTTGTTTTGAAACTGCATATTATACTGAATGGCAACAAAAACCATCCTCATCGGTGATCCTTCAAACAAAATTGTATCACGGTGTATTTATTATGTGTGTTTTGTCAAATAAATATGTTTGATATGAAGCGCCAACTTGTAAATTGCTTGAAAAGTTTAGTGGCACATGGTCTTCTGTCTTTTCATCTGGGCGGTATTAATGTAAGATTATTAGTTTCTTTGCGACACCCTGTTTTGTCCCTGCGAAATTGGTCTTAATTTTCATTGTAAATAATTCATTAATACAATTTTGCTAGTAGTTTAATGATCATCCGATTCATGGCTCCATGTTAGGGAACGACCTGAAAATTAAAACATTACGTCCCTTTCTAGGATGTATTAATTTAATCCCAGTGCTGTCTAAACTAATATACGGTTTCCCTATGTTTTAGCTTGTAAAGTTTAGACTTTAAATTCCGTTGCGACTACGAAAAGCTGACTAAACCCACCATTAGTTACGACAATACATTAAAGTTAGTGTTTAAAGAAGAATCACTATTAAATTTTTGGTTACGTTGTCGAAAGAATATCCCCAAATTTCCAAAATAGCTATTACTTTTCTGATGCCCTTCCCTACGACCTACGCTTGCGAAGCCTGGTTTTTCTGCTGTTGTTGCCATAAAATCCAAACACCGCAATAAACGGGATGTCGAACCAGATTTGAGATTGAAACTTTCACGTATTCAACCAGATATTCAGTACCTCCAGTCGCTTAAACAGCATTAGCCATCACACTAGTTATAACTAAATTTATTTTGTAGTTTGAGTTTATTGAATATGAAATTATCTTTTTCATGTTTAGTTTATTCAGCTCTAAGGTAAGGTATGGACAGATTTGTAACATTTGTTACAGAATTATATGAATTGTAAAGAACGATTTCAAAGAACAGTTTTTTTGAGTATCTTAATTTAATTATCTGATTATCACAATTGAGTACATATGACTTCCACTACATACACCAACCATGTTCTTTTTGTAGCCTTACCGCGCGATTTGTTAGGAGAATTTGGGGGTCCGCCAAGGTAAAAAGGTTGAAAACCACTGAGATAGGGTATTAACAGTGGAAAACTTGGTAACATTGCTGTGTAAGAGTGAATCCATCCTAAATTCCCGCCCCTTATACCCCCTCGCTGATGATCCAAGCAAACTTACTTTACTCGTAGCTGGGCATTTCGTCATTGGTGCCCCGATGACAGCTATAGCTGAAAGAGATGTCACAGATTGTCAACCCAATCGACTAAAGCAGTGGTGTCAAACTCATTTATGGGCGCGGGCCACAAAATTCCGGTCTGAACTTTGGCGAGCCGCATACATTAAAAAACTAAAAAAAATTATCTGGCGATACAGTTTTTTTTTTCGCATTTGAACTTCTTCATTTTACATTATTCTTATATCATATTCCTAATACCGTGTTAGATCAATTTCATTAGTATGTTGACGTTCTGTAGGGAAAATAAACTTTGAAATCGTGCAATTTTACTGTTCTTGTTGTATGTCCTTTAAAAACAAAGATGATCAAAAAATATTACTGTGTCATTCCAGATATTGCCAGTTTGTTATACCTGGGAAACTGTATATAGTGCTTCAAAGTTCAGGCAAAAATCATTCTTACACCCTGTATATACTCAAAACTGAAAGTGGTGATAAAAATTCTTCATCCGTACATCTTCTGAAAATTTAGGCTACCAGTGAGTGAAAGAATCATCAAAATGATTAGGGAGAAAATCAACTTTTAATAATTTAACGTATTTTTCATTAACAGCTAATTCTTTTGACCGGTTTAGTTCAGAATTACCCCCAATCTCTACATACTCTTCATGGGTGCTGTTGCATAACATGTCGTAGAATATTTTTAGTTTGATATTTGAGAGTAAAATTTCGCTACGATGAACAGTGGGCGTCATAGCTGAACTTTTCGGTGGATGACATGATAAGGAACTTTAAATTTCAACTGCCTCTGTAGCTCAAATTGGAGAGCTGTCAACCGGAAATTGGAGGCTTCCTGGTTCAAATCCAGTTTGAGGTATTTTTTCCACAAATTATCCTCACCTGGATTAGTTATCATTCGCTTCTTTAGTTGATTCTACATTACTGACGAGTTTACGTAATAACAATTTTCCTTTGAATTTAAACATTAGCTTCATATTTAGCGCATAGACTGTTCCGAAAACTCCTAGTGACGTTCTTGAAATATATGTTTTGTAAATTCAAATGAACGATATATTTATGAAAATTCCACTTTTAAATTATTTTCTTTCTATTTATAGTAAGCCCACGATGTAATGTAGGAATACCCAAATAAAAATGGTTACTCCTCTGCTACCTAAGTAATAACTAGTGTCCACACGCCGAAGCTCATTGCAACGTTAATAATTAAAGAATGTTACAAATCAGTTATTATTTTTTTTTTTTAATTTGATGGTGTTGTAATACAATCTTTAGCGAGATCTCGCGAGCGGCACCGTTGGGTGTTGCGGGCTGCAGGTTTGATATCATTGAACTAAAGCAGTACGAGCAACTCCAGCTAATGCAGCAGAACTTTTAGCGTCGTTGGAGATTGGAGATTGGACTACTTAATAAATCTACAAACTAGAGTGAAGTGGACAAGCGATACCAAGGGCCAACCACATATCCTGCTGAAGGAAGATCACAACGTTCCACCTCAGCACTTGTCTTTTGCTAGAATTATCCAAGTTCATCCTGGTCCAGATGGAAGAAATCGAGTAGGCACAATTCTCTGTCAAGGAAAAGAGAAAACCCAATCCATTGCGCAGCTGTGTCGCTTTCCCAAGGAAAATTTTTAAACCCATTCGAATTCCAAGGCGCCAACATGCAGACCACCACCGACACAGGTCCAGGAGTGGGAGAGCGTGTTCCCACCAAAGTACTTCATTCGAGACTGTGACATGCTGGAGGTCGGACGTCGCTCAGGACACACATTTTATTGTACATACAATTTTTAAGTTTTCCTGTGAATAAAGTGTTACATTGCATGTATATAAGCAGTAATTCCTCATTTTATATCGCCTATCGTGCTGTTGATCTTTGCAAATTTATCAGAACAGACGATCATCAACAAAGTTAGTCTTTATACGTGGTCTCACTTTTAATGTAAATTAATTAATAGTTAATTAAATTATTAAACAATAGATTAAATAAAATGTGCCAACTTGCTAAACAATAAACCTAATCACATTTATTTAAACATATTTCAACATTTCAAAAGTAAAAGCGCTAGTATGTATTTTCAATTAAAGTTACACACTGTATGTAGGTATGTTTTGTTGCAGACGTACGGCCTTCAACATCAAAAACCTTCAATCCTCCATTGGAGAAGACGCGCAAAGGACCTGACGCGAACAGGTGTGAAATGAATATTGAACTAAAAAAGAAAACTGATTAAGCATAAACACTGCTGCAAGCAACCAGACAAAAACCGCAAAACAAAAAGATATGTGTGACAAGTACGCGAAGTTGGTTGCTGAGAAACTAAGGGAGTTTGAAGTACTAGAGATATTGCTATGAATGAAATGGACAACATTCTCTTCAAACTTAAAATGAATATGAATATGAGTACTCCGCCAACTTACAATCACATAACCGTACTGTAACTACGACACCTACTCATGCTGCCCACCATCCCGAACCACCATCACGCTCTCATACCTTTCAGCACCTCATACCTAAGAATTTGTCGCAGTTTTAGGGCTATTCTTATGGAAGTTGTAATTTTAATTCTCAATAATCTGCTTATTTATTGATTTATTCAATTGAATAAACCAATTTAATTAAAAAAGGTTCTATTTGATAAAAATATGTAAATCAACTGTTGTTCTTTTAATGTGGTTAATTATTGTTTTATGTGTAACATTATTGTAAAGTAATTTTTAAGTTAAGATTAGTTGTGTAAAAACTGTAAAAAACAAATAAATTTTAAAATTTTTTTATCAGTATTACGTCGCTTAGCACATTTAGCACATACTTCTGGAGCTATGATGGAAATAAGTTGACGTGAAATTTTAAACAAGTAATGTAAGCCCTTGAAACTGTCACTGGATGCTAGAAACCGTAGCGTTACGGCCAAACGTTCTTGTGTCGAAATCGCCTTTCTCCACCTCGTGTCTTTTTATGTTATCATTGGTCCTATTTTCTGAAGGAGATACTCAAAACCTTCAGACGACATTCGAAAAAAGATCAATAAATCTGCAATGAGTTGCTTGCCACCAAATCTACAAAATAATAGTCTGTATTAACAATGTTATAACACCTAAATAAAGTTAGGAGGATCTATAGACGACTAACGAGATAATAAATGTTCAATACATAACTGTAATGTTGTTATTTGTTAATAATATGCGTACCTTTGTCTACTTCGGCGAACTGACACCATCCACCATCGTCTTCTTCTTCTAGGATTCTCTCCTACTGCATATAAGCACAACTCATAACTACAAAAGCAGCAGCAGCAATTACTATTTCATTATCATTTTCCATGTTTGAGACGAATAATGCCGTTCCCAACGTCGAAAGAATGATGAAAGTTATTCAGCATGTGAAACATATTTGTATATTTTATGTGCGAGGGCACGAAATGTTGATATACTCGCCAAATAGAAATATTTAATATTTGCCAAATATTCGATATTTGGCAAATATTTGATATTTGTAAAGTATACTAACATAGTCCCCCGGCTTTCCGAAAGAAAAAATTTGATGTGGCCAGGCACATGACTTTATCATTCAATATATATATAAAATTAATAGTTTAGCTGCATGAAAATCTATTTGATTGAGATAAATCTTGTCTGCATTAAAATTAAACTACTTAGCCAGGATTTGACAGACATTTTGATACTGTCGACAGTAGGTATTGTCAAAGCATCAGCATTTGACACTACCTACTGTCATTAGATTAATAGTTATTTATGTCACAAGTGCCGAAAGTACGGAGTAGCGCGACGAGCGGTGATGCGGCGCGTCACCGAAGGCGGAGCGTCGTCGTCGCATGTGAACGAGTCGCGCTATGTAGTTTTCGGCAGGAGTGAGATCAACGTTTTTTGGGTTGATTTTTGAGAAATAAAAAAATATATTAAAAATGGTTATATTTCTGTATAGGAAATGTTAGGTTGATTCCACTTCTACGAAACGTCAAGTTTAAAAAACTAGTTCAAATTCTGACAGATTTATATTTGTTCATGACTTTGTAGATGCCACATCCGTACCAACATACTAAAATAAAACTACACTCATCGCTATACTTTATTTACGATTTTCTAATTTGTCGTTTTTAGAATTAGATATAACAACGGGTTGATATTTCTTATCAACAAACAATCAAATTGGTGATCTTATAGTACTTTGCCGCACTAGAGCGGCAACGTTCCATAGCGGTTCTCCAACCTCTGATGAAATCAGCTGTTTTCGAGTGTGACAGCGCAAAAAAAATATTTGTTAAATCCTGGTTACTATGTAGTTTCATATCAATGCAGATGCAACCGATCTCGATTAAATAAATTCTCTTGCAGGTAAACTATTAATTTTCCCAAAAAATGTCATTGGCATAAATTATTCAAAAATTCCCCTACTTTAATTTATTATTTAATTATTTTGACAAAATTACAGAAATGGCGGCTCATTTGCAAATCCTTGAAAAAGTCTTAGAATAAACTACCAGTTCCTTTGGAGCCTTTTGAACCAAAAGCTTTTCAGCTCTAGGTTTGGTCATAAAACTTCTAAATATGAACTTTCGTCTCGATACCTTTAGTAGTTTCTCCGGAATCGTCACCACAAAAATCGTTTACATACGCACAGACATACATAAGTTATGAATACGGCCCACGCCTTTTCCTCAAAAGTGCAGATTCAGCAATTAAAGACTATATAAACTGTAAACACCATAATTAAATAATAGTATTAGACAAACCATTGTAACAGTAACTTCATAATAAAGTGCCTATCTGTGTACTCAGCTTCTTGTACGTTCATCACCTCATCTTTCCAAGTTTTTAAACATTGTTAAAGCGCTCCCGCGACTTTAACTAGCGCAGTCGGTAGGATAGTGCTCACCCACAGGATTCAAGAAAAAGATCCCACGGGCTGAATACCAATTCTTCAGAGCACTCAAGAAAGAAGAGAGAAGAGCAATCAAGACAAGTAGTATCAGAAATTAAAGGCACGTGTGTCCGGATCCAATTCTCGGGACACAGCAGCAAGTTGAACCAGTACCAAAAGATCAAACTCTCTGGAGGTGCTCCAACTCGCTATATTTAAGAAACCATCCCACGCTGTGAGAATCAAAATTTTCAAACAGCACAGCAGAGTACGGGAGACAGCGCCAAAACGATCCAAATCTCGTGGAGGTGCCCTACTTCTACTGGGGAAACAAGAAGAAAATTATAAAAGAAGAACACCAAAACGATCCAAATCTCGTGGAGGTGCCAAATAATAAAAAGAAGAAAACCAAGACAACCAAGCAAACTACTAACCAGAAAAGCAAGAACTCTACTAATCCAAAAAATCTACGAAAGAAGACGGACTACAGCAAACGCCCAAGGACCAGATAAGGATCAAAGACTACAACTGACACTGAGGAATCCATCAGAAGAATAAGATAGGCCTTAGATGTTTAAGTTAGCTGTATTCATAGTGTAAGTACTTAACGATAAGTTTTCTATTTTAATTGCGGACTTAACTTTGACTTAATTTTGACATACTTTGACAAGTTAATTGACAAAATGCCTGGAAACGACCAACACCAACATCCATACACTCGTAGTTCAGTTACGCAAGCCGAAATTTCGACAATCCCAATATTTAATGGTGATTCAAATTCATTACCATTATTTACCGATGCATGCGAAGACCTAATCCGCACTTACGCCGACTTACACAATCCTTCAAATCCAATAAATCCTTACCTCCTAAAAATTATTAAATCCAGATTTACCGGAGAGGCCCAATCCCTAATAGGTTCCAGAAAATTAAACAAATGGACCGAGATTAAATCTTTGCTAGAATTAAATTTCTTGGACCAAAGATTTGAGGATTGCTTACTAAATGACTTAACATGCGAAATACCTCATAAAAATGAAAATCCTTATACCTATGGTCAACGAATTAAAGATATGTTAAACCTGTTGATTACTAAGATGCAGACATGTAGTCAACAAGAATTAATTCCTCTTAAAACAACTCTCTATAAAAATACAGCGTTGCAAACGTACAAACGCGGTCTTATGAAAATTGGCAATATCGCTGTGGAAAATTACCAGCACCACAAACTCAACACAAAACTCTAAATCAAATCACACCTGGCAAAATGAAGGCTATTTCACAACCAATAGTCCAACCGCAACAACCATATTTCCAACAACAATTACAACCATATCAAAATCAACAGCCGCAACCACAATTTTGGCGACAACAATTTCCTCAACAACAATTACATAATCAACCATATCAAAATCAGCAATTCCAATCACAATCTTGGCGACACACTCAACCGAAACAATCATCTTTCAAATTCATGAAATCGCCCGGACAAATGCTAGAAAAGCGACAACCTAGACAAAAACCAATGGAAGTAGATCCGAGCCAAAGTAAAGTTAAAATGACACCATTTGGACCTGCAGTTAGCAAAGACAGAAGATTGACAGTGGAAGAACTCCACCAACAAGAACCAATAGAGCCTGAAGAAAATAACCAGAATGGTTTTATTTACGAAAATTGGGAAGATAACCCAGAAGAATTTCTCGAAGAACTCGACGAAGAGCCAATTAATCTAGAAGAAACCCAAAATTTTCGCGAACTAGCCTCAACCAGTCAAAATCCCCTATAACAATAGCTAAATTCAAAGAACATATCGAATTTAACCATCAACAAGCTATTCGATTACCATATATAAAATTACCAGAAATAAACGCAAAATTTCTTATAGACTCAGGAGCGTCAGCTTCATCAATCTCCACTAAATTAGCCAAAAATGAATTTCCAGAATATATCAAATACTCTCCATTTTCGGTAACAACTATGCATGGTACAACTTATCACAAATACATTTTAGAAATTCCATCTTTATACACTCTCAAGGCATATAACCAAAAGCATAAATTTAATATTGTAGATTTTTTTAAAAAATATGACGGCATAATTGGACTAAAACTATTAGAGCAAATGGGAGCAATTATTGATATCGCTAATAGAAAATTAAAAACAAAATTCACTACCATCCCATTATATTTTGATGATCCGACAATTCGAATAGGACCTAGAGAGAAAAATTCTTAAAGTACCAGTAGATCGAAATTTAAACCAAATTCTTATTTCACACCAAGAATTAATACCCGGAGTAGAAATTCCAGAAAGTGTAACTAAATCCCAAGATTATGAAGCTATTACGGAAATAACAAACTTTAATGAATATCCGGTTACGTTCAAACTAACTCGTCCTATCAAAACAGAAATTTATAAACAAGTCACTCTTAACACTCAAAACACAAAAGAGGCTAATATTACAAATAAGATGACTAAACTTTCCGTTGACAAGTTAAAAAAGATGCAAAAACAAAACATAGAAAATAATCTAAGATTGGACCATCTTAACCCAGAAGAAAAACAAATCATAACAAAATTATGTATGGAATATAAGGATATTTGCTATGACGAACGAATCCCATTGTCTTTTACGTCGGCAGTTAAACACCAAATTAGACTGAAAGACGATACACCTATTTATCTCAAGCCTTATCGAAAAACACCGGCTCAGCGTCTGGAGATAGATAAACAAATCCAGTCCATGTAAAGGCAAAATATTATTCAAGAAAGTGCAAGTCCATGGTCAGCACCAATTGCAATTATACCCAAGAAGCTAGATGCTTCTGGAATACAAAAATACAGGGTGGTTGTTGACTACCGGAAACTAAATGAACAAACAATTGAGGACAAATTTCCAATTCCAAATATTACTGATATACTTGACAAATTGGGAAGAGCAAATTATTTCACAACGCTAGATTTAGCCTCGGGATACCATCAGATTGAAATGGACAAAAGACATCAAGAACGGACTGCATTTTGCACCGAAGATGGACATTACGAATTTGTACGTATGCCATTTGGCCTTAAGAACGCCCCGGCAACCTTTCAACGTGTTATGAATTATATCTTAAGAGGACTAACGGCAGACACATGTTTAGTCTATCTTGATGATATTATCATCTACTCTACCTCATTGTAAGAGCATGTTAATAAACTAAGAAAAGTATTTGATCGTCTCAGACAATCGAATATGAAAATCACTCTTTGCAAATGTGAATTTCTAAAAAAAGAAGTAATTTATTTAGGACACGTTATTACCCCAGACGGTATTAAACCTAATCCACAGAAAATTGAAGCAATAAAAAAATATCCATTACCAAAAACTCAAAAAGAAATCAAAGCATTTCTAGGCTTACTTGGCTATTATAGAAGATTCATTAGAGACTTTGCTAAACTAACCAAACCTATGACCAGATGTTTAAAAAAGGGTAATTAAAGTGGAATTAACTAACGAATATAAAAAGACATTTGAACTTTGCAAAAATGTTCTCTGCAATGAACCAATTTTACAATATCCAGACTTTACCAAACCCTTCAATGTGACGACAGATGCTAGTAATATTGCAATCGGCGCCATTCTATCACAAGGACCAATAGGAAATGACAAACCAGTATCCTATGCTTCGCGCACATTAACAGATACTGAGCAGAGATATTCAACTATAGAAAAGGAACTCTTAGCAATAATTTGGGCTTGTAAGCAATTTAGGCCGTACATCTATGGACAGAAATTCACCATTATTACAGATCACAGACCCTTAATATGGTTGCATTCACTCAAAGAGCCGAATATGAAGCTACAACGCTGGAAAATCAAACTGAGTGAATATGACTACGACATCATCTATAAAAAGGGCGCAATAAACAAAAACGCCGATGCTCTCTCAAGAATTGAAATACAGCATCATGAGAATGACGAAAACCCGACTATGCCAACCATGACAGAAAAAGAATTAAATGACATCCTTTCCACCGCACCACAAGTAACAGACGAAGAAATTGCAGAACTCTTACAATCTCTAGAAAATCCATCTAATGAAACGTTTATAATACCGATAGCTAGTAAATCCATCAAGATTAATGAACCACCAGAAAATATAGAACCATTTAGTGATTCAGATGATTCTTTACATAGTAATGTCAACATAGAACCAAAAAGATCAATTCCCATAACCGACTTAGCTATTGATATTCAAAAAATACATTTTTTTATCGAGTCGCATATCTACCCGAGCACAGTAAATATTGACATTAATAACGGTAAAATTATCTACCACGTCAAATTAAACAAAAATAATCTACCAGAAGAAATTTTCAAAATTATTAAAGAATTAATGACACAAGGAACATTTTACATCTATACCACAGATGAACTTTATCAAGAAATATGCAAAAGTTATATTGAACACTTTACTGATAATGGACCTAATATAATTAGATGTACTAGGAGAGTTAGAATATTGGAAACCAAGGAAGAAAAATTACAGGCAATACTTGAGCATCACATAGATGAAACTAACCATCGCGGAATTAATGAAACAATGAACAAAATTAAAAAGATGTATTATTGGCCCCAAATTAAGACTGATATTACTAACTATATCAAAAATTGTACAGTATGTCAAAAGAACAAATACAATAGGCATCCACCAAAAATTCCTTTACAAGTTACCGAACAGATTGACAAACCATTCGATAAAGTTCATATTGACACTATTTCGATCAATGCTCAAAACTTCCTAATCATGATAGATGTCCTTACGAAATATGCCCAAGCATATCCAATACAGGGTAAAACTGCTATCGAAGTGGTAGACAAACTTATTGAAAGCTTCAGCACGCACGGAATACCAAAACAGATTGTGGTGGATAAAGGTCTTGAATTTAATAATGAAACCTTAAAAGAATTATTAAAATTATATAAAATAAATTTACACTATACAACTCCCCAAAATCCAAACTCAAATGCACGAGTAGAACGACTCCATTCCACTCTACTAGAACATATTAGATTATTAAAAAATCAAAAGATCCATGACGATATTAAAATGTTGATGACACTCGCAGTTTTGGCCTATAATTCAACTAATCACTCAGCAACTGGAGTTTCACCTTTCGAACTCTTATATGGACACACAAACACTCGCGAACCTTTAGACCTTTATTACGATAATATCTATTTCCAAGACTATATTCAGAAACATAAGGAACGAACAAAACATCTATATGAGAATATTGCGTCAAAACTACAACAGAACAAAGAAAAGGTAATTACTCGCGTGAATGAACAAAGAAAACAAAGTTCAATAGAAATTGCTCAGCAAGTCTATGTTAAACCTTCTAAATACTATACCCAAAAAACCAAAGAACGATGCTGGGGACCATATACAGTGATTAGAATTCATGAAAACGGAACCGTTGAAGTCAAAAACAAAAATAATAAGATTCTGAAATATCACGTCAATTCATTAAAACTTGGACCCCTTTCAGGACCCTCATCAGAGGAAGAGTCACCGAATTAATTCTTTTAACTTATTGGTTGATAATATTTACCTGATCGAATCAGTTATAAAAGTTAAGGCATATCAAACAGATACTAGATTTGTATTCATTTTATCCATTCCAATTATAAACACCGAACCATTTCAATATTATCGCCTATATCCTTTACCCATTTTTATTGGAAATAACACCTATAAACAAATAACACCAGAAACCACCTATGCTGGACTAAAAGACACTAAATATTTTGTCTCCGGGACACAATGTCAACAAATTAGTAAACAAATATTTTTATGTGACCACGAAATTGAAAACTACATTTTACCCATTTTTATTGGAAATAACACCTATAAACAAATAACACCAGAAATCACCTATGCTGGACTAAAAGACACTAAATATTTTGTCTCCGGGACACAATGTCAACAAATTAGTAAACAAATATTTTTATGTGACCACGAAATTGAAAACTACTTGCGCTATACATCTCCTTCAGATGGATAATACTTATCACAATTGTCTCTATCATGCCTTTACTCTTCATGATATAGAAATTCGAAATTTAGATAACAATATCAAAATCTTACTTAGTCCGCAAGAAACTAAAATTATAAAAATTTGTAATCAACAACGAGAGTCACAAATTGTAAAGGGTACTTATTTGATCAAAAACATCCACAATTGTGTCTTTTCTGTAAATGATCATATAATTCGAAACTTACAATCTCATATTTTTACGGAAGTTAAATTTATTGACTATCAAGAGAAACACAATCAAATAAATACCTTAAATATAACGCAACCTACTTTGTTTAATATCTCTCATGAATTAGAGAATAATCATGCTCTCATTGAACGTATCAGTTTTTCACATTCCAAATTCCAAAATCAGGGATATATGCTATATCTTCTTGTCATTGTAATTATAGCTTTTGTACTGTATCGATTACTATGTTATCTAAGATTACGAACAGCCCTTCGAAAACATACACCGAGGGACCTACCGGACATTCCTTTAGAAGACATTTCGGCGCATTTTTAATACCCCGATGTCTTCATCTCACCGCGGAGGAGTTATGAATACGGCCCACGCCTTTTTCTCAAAAGTGCAGATTCAGCAATTAAAGACTATATAAACTGTAAACACCATAATTAAATAATAGTATTAGACAAACCATTGTAACAGTAACTTCATAATAAAGTGCCTATCTGTGTACTCAGCTTCTTGTACGTTCATCACCTCATCTTTCCAACTTTTTAAAAATTGTTAAAGCGCTCCCGCGACTTTAACTCATACACAGACACACACACACACAGACATTTTTTTGTACCTTGGTAAAAAATGTTCAGGGGACCCATAAAGACCTATTTCCGCTAAAATCTCAATTTTTTCGGCACGATTAAAATCATACTGCGTATGATAAAGTAAAAATCGTAGGCTCCTGAAGTTAGGTGTTCTAGTGATTTTTACTTGCTAATGTCAATTGTATTTTTATGGCGCTCGGTTCGATTCATATCAGTTTTATTCCAATATTTGATCGAAACATTTTAGCAATTGGCCTGTCACCGGTGCCACAAATAGTAAACAAGTGCTGTATTAGGAATTGCGGTAGCAATTCAAAGAAAAAGGACGAATTATCGTTTCATATATAAGAATGAAAATAAAACAATTCTCCAAACTAAAGTCCAACTCAGGGATTCAAAACGGTAAAAATCAACCAAAAAAACGCCAAAAAATAACAACTCTCCAAAACTAAACTCCAAACTCAAATATTCAACAACACAAACAACTAAAAACCAATCGCCGACGTATCCGGGCTCGATGGGACCAAATGTTTGCACCAATTAACCAAAACGTAGAGACAAGTGGACTGTAGGACAAAGGACCGCGTGGTAGCCGCTTATGACGTACCACGGGAAAACCAGAATAACCAATAAAGCACCAATAACCACCAATAACGCTTGAACGACACCCACAATGAATAATCAAGCGCCTTAGCACAATATATAAACTAGATCGTGTTGAATCCAAAACTCAACCGTGCAATACAAGTAACAACATCTATCTGGGCAACAGACTGGCTCTTCGAGGACGGAACAGCTGGGCGACAAAAAACCTACTGCTCGCACTATGAAGCCAGTCCGACTATACCAATCCAGCAAAAGTGAATTATCATGGCAAACTCACCGGAAAACAAATACCAACGCCAACATTTAACTGTTGCTGAGATTGGTAATAACCATATTATTTTACTTATCAAAGAAGTGACAAAAATGTATTTAGTATGCAAATTACATTATATTTTGTAGAATGAGTAATATTCACGCACAAAAAAACAAACAAGATAAAAATGGAAAAACATAGTTCTTTTTAGTACATAGTCAATAAGTATGTTTATTTTTTATGATTTTTAATAAATAAACTTTTATATAGGTATTTCATATATCTATTACTGTTGAAATATATACTTTAGAAGATTTGATATGAAGGTTTCCATAACGTTAGTCAGAAATGAATAAAATAAAAAGGATAAACCAGTTCACTAACGATATATTTTATTGTGGGTCTAATTGGCACACATGTTTCGAAAATAACCTTTCGTCTTCAGGCCAAGCTACAAAAGACAATAATAACACATTTTTAGGGGTCAAAATCAAACAAATAATATCAGAGATGTATAAAAATACTATTTAGAATTATAAATTATTAGAAATATATACTATTTTGATTAAAAATCAGTTTTTTTCTGGGGTGTTCATTCGGACAACATTTTTATTTGCTATCATAATCAATCCATTTCCTTTCCTCTGACTTGATAATCTCTTTTATAAATAATACAATGCCGGTGTTAGTGGAGTGCAACGAAACATTAAAAACCTTGGAACCCGATGAATATGGTAAGATTTTTATAAAAGTTTTTGCATTTTTTTCAGATTAGGTAAAAACAAGAAAATTTTCGAGGAAAGGCATTTTCTCGTAAAATATTTTGTATCTACTTTAACTTAAATAATATTACAATTGTAGATTGTATTTAATAATGAGACATTTTCAGCCGATTAACACATGGCCAATATAATATAATAACAGCAAAAATTATTGCGTTGTTTCCCAATGAATGCAGTCGTACATATTATGTGCCAGCTATACCAAAGCGTCAGTCGCTAATTGGGAAACAGATACTAGCAAAAGGAATAATGGTTGATAAAGCGAGGAATATACTTTACAAATGTGATGTTAAAATAAAACAGAGGAAAAGGTCCAGTACAGAAACAAATACCGATGTTGATACAGGAGCCAAACGCTCAAAATCATTTGGTATATCCATAAGGTAGATTTGTGATATACACTTAACTATTAGTTTTTAGAAGAATTATTAAAAGAAGATCACACCTTTCTGAAAACACGACGAGACCCATGGAATATTGTGGTGGGGACATTGTCAAACACATATGAATTGAGACAAATTCACCAAAACAAAATACAAACAATATCTGAATTGATTGCAGAATGGCCGGTGTTAAATGATAACAGATCAAATGACTTAGTATGTAAATTAAATTTTTTATTTTTGATTAACTAATAAATTAATCTTAAATTTTAATCAATCAAAAGTAATAGTATAATAATATTATCATTTTTATTTTTAGATCAATATTGATTTTGATTTTGATAAAGAATATCCAAGTAAAGGCCAATCATCTGACCAATTTTCACATTTTTTTTGCAGTTTGTAAAAAACTGCCCATTGCTGACTACAAGTGCCTTAAACTACAAGCAGCACTTAATAAATTGGAAAGCTTAACAGAAGGTACGATTCATTTGCAACTTTTATCTTATCCATATTTTAACATAATTCTATTTTAGACGTGTCTCTTGCTGTTAAGTGGTTTTTGTTACCATACTTTCTTCCGCGACGAGGACGAATCGAAATCAACAAAAAACATTGGACGTTTAGCATTCAGGAGGTGGCTGATTCTTTGCATCTGTTTGTGCAAGTATGTATATGCCTGCAATTTTAGAACCAATAGTTCTTATAATATTTGTTTTTGTTTATGTTAGTTAATTTTTTAAAGCTATGCCACAATGGTATTTGAAAAAGTATTTTAACATATTAGAAGGCAAATATGAAATAGTAGTCACCTTCGACGTTCCCTATACCAGGTGCTCATAAAATAACGAGGTTATAATTTCTTATTTACTACCCTCTAGTATTACTAAATACTAAAAAAATATTTTTGGATAACTTTTAAAATAAAGGTACTTTACTCTTAAGATTTTTTCATAGTTCGGGCAACACCCTGTTCATGCACGCAGGTAATTACATTCTAATATTTGCATTTTAGGTTTAAGACCATCCAGAAACTTTTATGGAGATAAAATTTTCTGAAAAATTAATAGTAAAAATGCCCCATTTGTGTCCAAGTTAGAACCGAACATGTGTGTCTTCCTGCTATAATACAACTGTTTATCAATAATCAGATATGCTGTACCTTGCCAATATAACTTTCTTATTTAATGTCAATAATAAAAATGTCATAGCAACACAACGATCTTCCCTCTAGATTATTGTATTCGTTAAAACCAGCAATTACGATATTTCATTTTGTTGTTAGCATGCCGACGAAAAACAAAAGACATAATCGGACCCACGTGAAAGGTGGAACTAATAAGAAAACAAAACTGAAGGTATCTTCTACTCAGGCGACTTTCCAATCAACTGGACTACGTATTATCCACGGAGATTATTGCCAAGGTAACCCACGACTTTTAGGAAATGCAGGTAAACAATGCACCGCCAATGCAGCGGTTGCATGTGCTTTGTATTATTTAAAATCTGTAATTGGCAGTCGGTCGATATAAATTCAATTTTAAACGTAGGTAATGCTTTATACGCGGAGAGTCGGGCAATACGGAACGTCCGACATGATTATTTGATCGTAACCGAACTAAAACAAACATTTTCTATTCATAACGAGAATATTATTATCAATGTACTGGAGGAGAGATCAGTTCATGGTCAGTTATGTATTCATACAGATGATTTTTCTCGCAGTTTGGATAATGGTTTGCGCTACTTCTTCGAATTATTTCATAGCGGCGTTCTAACCTCCAACAACCGTTCCGTTGGTGTTATTAGGGACGACTCGAGATTCTATTATTTCGATTCGCATTCCGTGACCGAAGGACACTATTCTGCCGATGGCCGAGACCGCCTCCTCGGTAACTTATATAGAAATCCAATCGGTCACGATGATTCTCCGTAAAATATCTATACCCTGGTTCCAATAGTTGTCACCGGAGATTGGCCGATTGTACCACACATGGACCAGACCCCTTCAACTTCAATTGCACCCCCAACAACGCGGTTAGTTGAAATTGCCGAAGATGAACCTCAAACGGAATTGATTGCTAACATTGTTTCTGTTCCTACGACAACAACCCGATTGGTTGAAAATATTATATATATATGTATCCGCCCGGCGCCTATTACAAAAATATCACTTACCACGACGTCGGCAATATGTCTAAAATATGCGAGTTTTGTCAAGCAAAATTTTTCCCAGGTGATTTACAGTTTTGTTGCGGACACGGTAAAGTTCCATTGTATCCCGATCGAGATTACCCCAACCTCATTAAACAACTACTTTCCACTACTACGGAAATCATCAATCATCCACATGGACAAAATTTCAAAGACAACATCCTCACATTTAATAACATGTTCGCTTTTGCTTCGGTAGGTGCAGATGTCAAACCTTATCACGGTGTCGGACTTTGAAGTATGTATGTGATTCAAAGTAAAATGTATCATGCTCTTCAGGATATACATATTCCGGATCCGGAAGATGAAACTTCCGATTCCACTGTAAATAACCCTCCGGCCCTGCCTCCTGAGTATGGTCGTCTATATTATCTCGATAGTAACGAAGCCAGTACATGTCGTGCACATAGTCATCAAGAATGCTCCTTGCAGCTCATTCACGAACTCGAAGATCTCTTTCGCTCCAAAAATCCGCTTGCTGAAAGATATCTGCATCTGCGGGAAAGAGTAAATAATGATTCTGAACCCTTGATATTAGGACTTAAGCTTCTTCAACCCAAACAAGGTAACCATCGTTACGACATTCGACGGGTTCCGCACGAAGTTGGAGTGGTATTTTGAGTGAATCCCGTGAATTCCATATTATAAATTTTGGGAAACTAACCCATCAGTTCATCGTAGATACTTACGTAAAAGTAGAGAGCGATCGGTTAATGTTTTAATGACAAAATCAATCAGCTTTGAGGATGAAGGCCTTTTGGATTATTTACAAAACGCAGCAGAACGTCAAAATATTGGTGTCGGACGTTCCATTATTCTCCCGTCGACATTTGAAGGTGGATTGCGATTGATACAACAGCACTACCAAGACACCATGGCCAACGTTGCTAAGTTCGGCAAACCGGATCTTTTCATAACGTTTACGTGCAATCCAAAATGGCCAGAAATACCAAATAATGTGAAAAACTGAAAAGAATCGCACAACCCCGTAGATTTAATATGCAGAGTTTTCAGGCAAAAATTGAATGTTTTTATGAAGGACGTCACGCAGATTCAAATGTTTGGGGAACTGCTTGCGTATGTTTATTTTATTGAATTTCTGAAAAGAGAGATGCCACGTTGTTCAAATTTAGAGAATCGCATCACGACGCGATTATTAGCGCAAAAATTCCCGACATTGCATCCGACCCCGCTTTATTTAATTCAGCACGGCGTCATATGTTGCACGGGCCGTGCGGGACCCGGAACACCAAAGCATCGCGTATGGATGGTAGTAAAGGCAAAAATAGCTTCCCTCGGTATAGACGGAGCGACAACAGGCACTCACGGATTAACGTAAAGCGCGGTTTTCAAATAGATCAAATGGATAATTCGGCTGTTGTACCGTACAGTCCCTATCTCGCAAAAAAATTCAATTGCCATATAAACATTGAGGTATTCTCTTCTGTGAAGGGCGTAAAATATATTTTTCAATACGTTCATAAAGGTCACGATTGTGCGCTTTTAGAAATTATTGCGGAAACTGGGATATACGACGAGATTGAACAGTATGTGGACTCACGCTACGTCAGCTCTTCAGAGGCATGTTGGCGCCTACTGAAATTTCCACTTCATAAATCTTCCCATACAGTGACCCGTCTTCTATTCCACTTGTCAGATCAGAAACCTTTTAGAAGGTAATGAACAGCAAGCAGTCGACAAGGCGGCGACGACAAATTCTATGTTTGAAGCGTGGTTCGCTTTGAACAGAAAAGACGCAAGAGCGAGAAGTCTTCTATTGCCTTTTGTATTGTGAACTTGAATTTGATTGCTTGTTTAAATTACTATTTAGAAAATTTCCACCTTGATAAATTTTAGAAGTTTTACCTTTGCCGTTGACATTGTCCGCCAACATTTTTATTATAATTTTGAGAATAAGGTAAGCATCCGTCAACATTTTAATTTAAACTTTTGGATATCTTTGTACAATTTAACTCAAAATCCAATTATCTTTATCTTTTAAAATTTTAATATCTACAATTTTCATTGTTTTCTTTCTTTTATAATTTCAAATTTTGTGGCAAAGCGTATATCATTCGGTTTCACCGCTGGTGATTCAAACCTAATACTGCTGAATGTTTATTTGTGGATTGGCCAATTTTTAACGTAACGGTTTCGTATAGCAATTGACGCACATCTGCGTTAAGCGTTGACGTTTGATATTTTGACCACACTTTTTTTATTTGTACAGGTTTGGTTATCTTGTGTGTTTATTTTGAAATGTTTGATTTATTACATACATTTTTGGAATTTATTTGACTATGGTCCAGTAAAACGTTCTGTTATTTTTTAAATTTTATTATTTTTTATTAGATTTAGATTGTTTTTATTTATTACTTTGTTATACATATTTACAATAATAAAGTATTTGTTTAGTAATAAAGTTTTTTAGTTTATTTTCAGTACGCTATTTCTAGCGTTTTTTTAAGGGTAATTGCAAATGCACCAAACCGAAGATTATTCGAAATTCAACCGATTATGGATTAATTGAAGGAAATCTTATGGGTGTATATGTTCCCAACCAACAAATCAGCGTTGACGAATCACTGATAGCGTGAAAAGGTAACTTGAGTTGGAAACAATATATTCCTTCCAAGAGAAAAAGGTTTGGAATAAAAATATACGCATTATGCGAAAGCGAGACTGGTTACCTATATAATTTTATAGTATATACCGGCGCCAGCACACAGTACGCAAGTTCCCATTACCCGGATGAACCAGTATCCAGTAGGGTCGTACTGGAGCTTTCGCACTCTCTACTGAATAAGGGTCTGTACTTGGATAACTTCTACACAAGTCCCGATCTAACAGAAAAACTGGTACTATGAAAAACCGACTGCGTTGGTACTATGCCAGTGAATAGGAAGGGAAAATGAAATGGAAATAAAATCAAGAAAATTAAAAAAGGGAGAACATATAGCAAGATATAGGAGAAAGCAGATGATAATGAAATTTAGTGATAGAAAAGATATTGTATTGACAAGTATTATTCACGATGAAAGCAGAAAAGTAGTGCAAGGAAAGCCAGGACACATGCTCGAAAGACCAAATGTAGTATTGGACAATAATTCAAACATGGGAGGCGTAGATCTAGCCGACAATTATTTGCATTTCTACTCAACACAACGAAGTCGTCTAAAGAAATATTATATGAAAATGTTTAGAGATTTCTTGGATGTGGCGTGCCTGAATGCATACATTCTCCACAAAAGACTTTTGGAACACGCCTTTTGGATTTTTTTCTTCTATTCATGTCAAGGGTACACAAAGCAGCCAACACTAGGAACCACCTTGCTACTAGTAATTGCGTCCCCATATGTGCCCATACGTAGCAACCAAACTTTTTGGTTGCTCTTTAGTTGCAGTGGTGTGTCCAAAACCATGCAACAGCAACTAAACAGTTGCTCAATTGAAAATTGCAAGTGTGCCGTAGGCTTTAGATGGACACACTTGGAAGAGGAATGTTTTGAAGACTTAAAGATGGCCCTAATCAGTGATTCCATATTGAAGTTATACAGATCGAATTCCAAACGAACGGAATTATACATAGATGCGAGTAGCTTAGGACTGGCAGTTTATGGTGCTGGTATGTGTTGATAGATTACGAAATTTCCTAATCCGGATTCCATTTACGGTAGTTACCGTGGGACCGTTGTTGAAGACACCAAAGAAGAACTATCACGTACTAGTAGTAATCGAGCGTTAACTAAATTTGTTAAAAATCCCATGAGAGACACTAAAACAAAAACTTCAGTGCGAGCGTTAAGGAAGCTAATCGGATAATATGGCATACCAAATGAAATTGTATTTGACCGTGGAACTTCCTTCACTTCAGAGAACTTGGAACGCGTTAACAGAACCTTAGTGTCCGCGTAATGTGCGAAAAAAATAATGAACAGTGGGATCTAAAGATCAAATTGTTTGAGCGACACTTAAATGTCGTGCTTAACAAAAGTACGGGATAATCGAAAATCGCAAAAATCGAAAACACGCGATTTGTTAGAGCGAGAACAAGCTCGATACAAAAGACATTACGACAAGAAGCGTTTTATCGGACTGAAGTACAATATTGGTGACATTATATTTATGCGACGAGTAGCACAAGGGATGGGACAATCAACAAAATTACAGGATAGATACCGAGGACCGTTAGAAGTAATAGTAATCTTACCAAGCGATGCATACAGGGTGGCGACAATAGAGGGAAGTAGACAACGAAAGTTTACGACAACTGCTCACCTTTCACAGTCCAAACTTTATAAAAACCACGCAGAGACCGAAGAAGATACCACAGATTAAGAAGATGGAGTCCTTCATCAAGAAGCCGATGACTATCGCATAGGTAATCCTGAAGACGACAGGATGTCGAAGAGGCAGAAGGAACGGGATCAGTCCAACCAGCGAAGGAAGACCAGAGCCCAGATAAGAAAGGCCAGAGCCCAGAGAAAGAAAAAAAGAAAGCGTGAAGGCCAACAAGGCTACCAACTTATCTGCGGGATTACCAGCTACAAGACAATTGTGCGGGAGCGCGATCATGTCATGAATGACCGACTATTAACTATTTTTCCCATATTAGTTACGTAGTTAGACAACAGCTGGCGTTAGGAGTATCGCGCCACGAGGTGCGTACGTCAGCAAAGAGTCAACCCGTGACGCGCAGTCAGTGTTGTCAAGTTTAGAGAAATTTCCCTATTTTAGGGAATTATGACTTCTTACAGGGAAATATTCCTTATAGGAATATTAACCTTATAGATTTAGGGAAAACACGATTTTAATTCATCTCTAGAATAGGTGTTTATTTATGTTTCAATCATTAAAACACCAATAGTAATATTTTATTTTGATGTTGTTCTGCTTTAAATAGATAGGGGATTTACCGGTGCGTTCTATGCTCTAAACTTGTCGTTAAATGTCAAAGTTGTCAAGTGTTGTTCGTGCGTTTGTTGATATTATTATAGTTATTATATATATCATATATTGATATTATTTTAAGGTAAGTACCTAGTATAGTAAAACAATATATTAGACCATTGTGGAGTAAATTTCTCTCTATTTGCCGACTATTAAAGATAACCTAGCTAAAGTAGAGTACAATGTTTAGGGTGTGATTGTCAAGTTTTATCATATTAGTATTATTTTTTTTATTGACAGAAATATGGAGCAACGACAAACACAGGATTTTTTGCTTTCGTGGAGAGTGGAAGCAAAATCGTCCATACAATTTCACTATAATATCTTTAAATAAAGCGAAGTAAATAAAATAATAACACGTCATTGTTGCGAATGTCACCTTGACATTAGAAGTCCTCCGACTGGGGAAAGTGGTCCCATATCCGAGCGCTTATGCCTCCTTTCTTCATGGTAGGGAGTGATTTCAGGTAATGTTTGCCAGTTATACCACGCACAGATAGAACATAAATTATTGAATCGTGCGTCCTTAATGCATCTGTCTGGCCAGCTTTTAAACACTTTTAACTAAAAATATGCGAGTGCATAGTAGTGAACAACAATTTACCGATTCGTTGTATCATTTGGGGAATGGCGAATTACGAGCAGATTTTGAGCTCAATTGACCCTAAAATTCAATATTAATTCCAAGTAGTTTTGTTGTGGCGGTCATTGTTGAACCAATCTATGGCAATATCGAAACATGTTCCTTTCTTAATTCTGCCGAATCTAAAATAATTCTATGTCTAAAATTTGACGATTGCGAAATAATAAACAATTAAATACTAGAAAAATCATCGGGTGAAAGTAAAACTTATTTCAGCACAGATCTAATTGAACCGGATACTGATCAAGAAAAAACGAATTTTTCAACGGAATACCTAAATTCGGTGACCCTCTCCGGTATGGCACCGCACATTCTTAAAGTTGGTGCGCCGATCATATTATTAAGAAATTTAGCAATTTTGGAAGGTTTGTGTAACGGTACTCGATTAATAGTGAGATCTCTCACTGACAGTTTAATAGATGCCGAGATATCAATCGGACAATTTAAAGATTCCCGATCCATCCTACGAATGGATCTCACCTCAAATGAAACTTATTTACCATTTAAATTAAAACGTCGTCAATTTCCGATAAAAGTGTGCTTTGCTATGACGATAAATAAACCTCAAAGGACAATACTTTTTAGTCGGAATTTATCTGCGCCAACCGGTAGTCGCACATGGACAATTATATACATATATCATTTTCAAGAGGTATAGATCTTTGAATTCGGTTAAAATTCAATTTGAAGGTAATAATTACACAATACAAGGCAATACAGAAAACTTAATTTACACACAAAATATTGTATATCTCAATTTATTATCGGCTTTAAAGGAAAACCATAACACGCTATAATTTATGATTACATCTTTCATTAATTTATTACATTTCAAATTTAAATCAATAGACATCGATACGTTTTATTTGTTTTCTAATTTACACATACTCCCACAGCAGTCGCAAGAGTTCTGAGATTACTTTTGTATACTTTTAAATACTGTATATTTATTGTTTAATACTTAGCATAGTAAATACATTTATTTCAACAATTATAACTTTATTAAAAAATTTACTTTTTTCTATTGATTGTTGTAAAGTTGCTAGACCATAATTAATGTCGTATTCAAACTATTATTTCATGATGTCTATATAAGTATCTATTTTATTTGGTTTATAATATTAGATTTTATTATTTAAAATAGAAATAATTTTTCATTATTCAACATTTTATTGTACCAAATATTACTAAATAGTATAGTAGGTAGACTACTCTTGATTACAGATATCATTGATATTATTTTGTATTTTTGTTTTGAAGGCTATTTTATCATACGAAATGTAGGATTAATAACATAAATTCTATTTTTATATTTTTTATAAAGGACTTTTGTCAAATGGTATATAAAAATGTAAACAAAGCATTTCCCATATTCTTATTATTCCTTATATATACATTTTAAAAACTTATAGAAATATATAATTTTGAACTGAAACCGGGCTGCTAATCGGCCAAGTGGGGAGTGCATATGTGTGGCGCGACAGCAAGTATAAAACTCCACTAAGCGTTTATCGTTGAGTGGCGTGCTGTTTACACTGCACTGGCAAGCAGCATTAGATAAGACCCCTCTCTTTTTAAATCGTAGTGCATCTGTATATTACACACATAAAAAGGAAATCAAAATACTTATATGTAAAGTTTTATCGAACTGTATTCATTCCTTAATGTTATCAAGATATGCATATTTTATTATATTATTATATTCTATCCAACAAATTATTTTAAAATACAATTTGTTTTTGCTTTATTTATGTAATATGATATGTAAAATTATATAATGTTAAAATAAATAGTTATGATCATAACTTGCATCGAGATGTTATTTATGCAAAAATTATAAGTAATATTACATAAACTAAAAAAAAATTAAAGAGCACATATACTTATATTT
The DNA here is from genome assembly GCA_964023965.1 of Melinopterus prodromus. Classification (NCBI taxonomy): domain Eukaryota; kingdom Metazoa; phylum Arthropoda; class Insecta; order Coleoptera; family Scarabaeidae; genus Melinopterus; species Melinopterus prodromus. The sequence continues at coordinate 37,098,875 of OZ030391.1, read as the reverse complement.
TCTTATTAGTTTTCTTATTATTGTAATTTAATAGTATATTATTTGACGAGCACATAATTAAGGATATAAATCGCAAGCATGAAGTTTACACGCGAGCCGTAGGCGAGCGTGTAATCATGCGAGCGATTTATATCCGTTATGTGCGAGTCAAATGCGACGTTTTATCTACGACTCATAAATTCCATTTTATGCAAAATATTTTAAATGTATTTGTCAATGATGGCGAGGCGATCTGTCAGATAACTGTCATCCACGTAGGTTTTGACACACTTTGACATTAGCGTTGTTTAATGATGACAGTTCGTTCAAATAATGAGGCCATTATTTGAACGAACTGTCATTATTATTCAACGCAAGTGTCATTATAATCATTGGCGCGTATAATGATGGGGATTATATAGTCATGGATAAGTATGCAATGAACTTATTATATGTGAGTCGTAGATAAATACAATTATGTGATTGTGGATAATTTTATATATTACCTTAATTAGATATTAAGTTTTAACACAATTCAAATAAATATCTATAAAATGTATACAATATGTATTTGTAATTAGATTGTGTGAAATAAATGTATAAAATTACAATAAGTTGTTTTTTTGTTGTTGATTTTTTTCCTTTTTATTTAACTTTGTTTCAAGTGAAATTTATTTAAATTGTATGCTTTATTTTATTTAATTTGGTTGATTGACATCAGTTAACTATTAAAATTCTAGAAGATACATTCACTTGCCAAAGTAATTTCTGTGAGAGAGATCCTTGAAGATTATAAATTATTTAGACTGCTGACGATGAAACAGTATGAATAAAATGTTGTTACTTTGCTATAGCTTCAGTTTTTGTGATTTTATGCATTTGTATAATTTCATATTTTATGAGAGGTATGTACTTGAATAATTTTAAAAATATATTAAATAAATACTTAGCTAAGTTTGTTATTTGATGAATATTTTACTACAGATATGTCAAAAACTGAATTTTTTGAGGCTTATCACGTACTACGTTACTATTAGACGAACAAATAAAACACATTTTAAAATTGTTAAACTAATTTATTTTATTTGTGCAGCAGTACTTTTCGAAGAAGCCTGGTGCATTTGATAAAAAGCGATATGGACAATCTAATGTAAAATCTTAATTTTTAGATAAACCGCTCTTCTATAGCAGGAACAGAAAAATGAGTCATCTTTGTGTTGGAGGGCAAACGGTGAGAAATTGCACAAAGGATGGACACAAAGCTGGAAGTTTGTGGCATATGTCATATGAAAATATAATAGCGATGATAGGGCTAAACAACTATGTTAAACTTTACAAAGCCAATCAATTAAACGATAACAAGCACTTTTTATGCGAAAGAAACTGGGCACAAGCACGATTCATCTGCTTAGTACCAGAGTGCAGACAATTCGATGTTAGTATCCTTCCCGGACGCACTGGTTGATGTACCCCATTAATTCTTCCATACAACGACGATTGAAATGAATTCCATCCCTGTAATGCAAAGTTTAAAACATTTATACTATTAGTATCGTTAATTCGACAATAAATTCATTAAAGCAATTAACAACTGCATAATATTGCATATTATAAAAACTAACTAAGTACATATACTTATTCTTTTTATAAAAGCTCAAATAGTAGAAAACCTACATAACGGGTTGACATTTTCAATGTTTATGGTTTAAACTGGTATTGAAAAAGCCACCTTTATTTAATTTATTTTAAATTTAATAATAAAATACCTTATAAGCGGGTTGTATGGAAGATTATGAACAAAATTGTTCACATCAATGAAGTACATCCCCCGTCTGTACGCCTCGGTACGAATAAAATCGTTGAATACCTAAAATACAAATAATAACTACCGAACGTAAAACAAATCTTATATATATAATACCGAAACATCCAATTGTCTGCATTCGCCCAGTTTCTTTACTACGCATATATGCCTATACTGATGTAGTATAGTTTGAATTGGTTGCCTTTGTAATAAATTGTCTAGTCCTATCATCACTATTATATTTTTGTTTTCATATGACATATGCCACAAACTTCCAGCTTTGTGTCCATCCTTAACGTGTGCATTTTCTCATTGTTTGTCCTCCGACACACAAACGATGGCTCATTTTTCTGTTTCCAGACCAGAACCACGGTTTATCTAAAATTTATTATACATTTAAAATATTATATTCTGCGATTGTCCATATCGCTTTTTACCAAATGCGCCAAGCATTCTGCGAAAGTTACTGCTGCCTATAAAAATTGAATTATTATATAAATTTTCCACGTCCATGTTTCTTCAGTTAGGCTTAGGCGGTTGGCGGTTACAATTATGAACTTATATTTAAATTTTAACCGATTTTTACGGCGGTGTAACAATGCTACCAACACTTAAAAAGTCACTTAAATGAGAGGTGCGCAATCTAATCTCGCTATCTTTTTCTCGCTCACGGCAGTTCCATGTACTTTCGCTCCGTTCTTTGAGGTTGCGACCCATCGATTGCCCAGCGCTGACTTCAACAATTAACGTACCCATAACGAACTCATTTGATAAATTTATTTTGAGATAATAAAATAAACATTGCAATATGATTTGAAAATTTAAGTAGATAATATATTAATTTAAATATATAGCAATAAGTTACTGTTATATTATAGGTAGTTGCTGATTTGATCAAGTTGTACCGGCAACTGTATTCAATTGTTTTTCTCATATTACACAATACATGTTACTGGCCGTCATCTGGGCGTTTACTGGCGATCTGTAGTGACTATTTTTCGGATCTACATTAATTTCAAAGTGTATTTATATAATAATCGTTTGTTACAAAACGTGAAAAGGACGTATCATCGCTCCGAATTGGTGAGTTTTTAGTTTGTATCTGAACTTATTTACGGGTACTTATATAGGATGTAGTTATTCTTAACCTAAGAGTGAGCAACGGTTTTGTTTCGTTATTTTTAATCAGACTAGAATTTACATAATATATGTATCTAGCCGTAACCCAACGATATCACAATCTAGGTACAAATTTTTCAATATTGTCGGGGTAACACTGTGGTATGCGCGCGTTTGTTCTCCAATTGCACAGGATCGGATCAGGTTCGCGCAGCTTAGGCGAAATAGTGTATTGGGTAGCCCACACAGCTCTGTTTGAGCACTATCTCACTGGTGAACGATTTATCAACCTGATTTTATACCGTTCTAAAATTTTCACAAATACACCTTCTATCAATACGTCCAACCTAACAAGGTTGTGACGGTCATAAACTTCCTAAAAATCGCGATAAAACGGCGACGATTTCGAAATTTTAGTCCCTGTACAAAACTCTGAACAATATATACAGTATGTCCAGGAACGTCCGCATCATATGGAAACAAATTTTATTATCCATTTCTCAGAAAATTTATTCTGTATAAAAGTTGGCGGCGTGTATGAAACAGAAACAGCAACCATCAAATATGTAAATTTCGGTGCCATATACCTACCTAGCGATTGAGAATATATGAATTTGTGATAAGACTAAAGTACCTTCATTTTCATTATATCAATAGATAAACTTTATTTGAAAATTTTGTTTGGAAGTAAAAATTATATTCAAATATGTTATATATCAAACATATTATATTCATACAAGTCACAGCCGCCTACCCTAATTTTTTTTTTTCTTTTTCTTGAATTTTTATTTTTTTTACAAGTATTAGTTAATGCCAGTGATACTAAAAGGTTCTTTTTAATTTATTTTTTTGAAATTTTAATATATTTTTGACATTTTTTATTATTTTGGTATGATAACTAATGTTTATTTAGAAGTAGCGCAAAATTACTCATTTTCTTGATGCAAAGTTGATTTTTACCCTTATTCCTTTGTATAGTTCGTTTTTTTAAAGATGATATTTGTTCAGTTTTAGTTTGTTATGTGCCGTTGATTTACTATTTTGGGTGTGAGAAGCAATTTGTCGCACCGCAGTCGTTCTATGCACGATTACCGTTTGCAACACTGATAAACTTGGTTCCTTACTTCCGGCAGCATATTCTCTTGTGGTGTTTTTTAAAGAAATTTTCAACAGATCCAGTCTGCTTGACTTTTCTGATTATCCTAGAAATGGTTGAATGGCTAATTTGGTTGTCCGGATGTCTTCATAGAAAATGTCAGTAACATCGAGATAATCGCTTGCTGTAGAAGGACCACTATTATAAACATGTCCAAAGTCACTAATATTAATTAAATAAAAGGTAAGTCATGCTCCTGTATTAAGTATTGTAAGATCTATCATTGTCTACCGGGTGAAAAATCAATTTTGCATCAAGAAAATGAGTAATTTTACGATAGTTCTAAATAAACATTAGTTATCATACCAAATAATAAAAAATGTTAAAAATGTATTAAAATTTCTAAAAAATAGATTAAAAAGAACCGTTTAGTATCACTGTATTACTAATATTTGTAATAAAACAAAAAGAAAAATAAAAAACAAACAAAAAGTTTTTTTAAGATATGTGATTGTGACTTCATATTTAAATATAATTTTTACTTCTAAATAACATTTCTAAATAAATTTTAGTGTAATTAAGTTTAAAGTTTAATAAAGGGACTTTACTCTTATCACAAATTCATATATTCTGAATCGCTAGGTATATGGCACCGAAACTTGCATATTTGACGGTTGCCGTTTTGGTTTCATACACGTCGCCAACTTTTATAAAGAATAAAATTAATTAAATTAATAAAGAAATGGATAATAATTTTTTTCCATATGATACGGCCCTTCCTGGACACACTGTATATTCCGTTTTTTCTCAAATACAGTATATCATGACCATTTTACGGTAAATGGAAAAAATCGCAAACGTGTACGTTAGAGGTGCTTTTTAGAAGGATTTTGACCGGAGAAGTGTATTTATGAAAAATTTGTAGTTGTATAAAAACGTATGTTTACCAGCTTTTGACCTAATAGTTCGATAATGTAGATCAACGCTTTTCAACCGAGTTTTTGCGGAACCCTGATATTATGAATAGTGTCGTGAAAATAGTAATAAATTGCAATGATTGTTACAGATTCGTACGCACATTATTTATTGACTTCAAGAGTGCATTCAGATTCAACGGTGTCCGACATCGGGCAATTGAAATTCATTCGGATAATTGAGTTTTTCAATGAATTTCAAATGCTCGACGTAGCCATGGGTTGAATTTGAACGTACCCCAAGTGACAAGATTACTTAAAATTATCTGCTATTTAAAAGGATTTAATGTTAAGAAAACAAGATTTAATGTCAGATGTAATGATAAAAATCAAAATTATTTCTTTTCAATATGTCCAATGCCGGTTCTCGTTATTTATTTCGTATATTTTACTTTGGAATTTGATATTACTTTTAATTTTTACACCGAATTATATTAGTGCCAAATTATGTATGTAAGCAAGATTTGTATTATTTTTCTTATTATTATAAAAGCTTGATATTGCAAAATAATTAAAATATATTTCGTATTTGTTACTTAGAATTTGGTGTTACATTTCGGATATCATCCGGAGTAAAAAATTTCATATGGATTTTATTTCATGAATGCCTTAAAAAATACAGTAGCTGAAATACTAACAAAATCGTATTTTAAACTGCTTTAAATTCTTAAGAAAATCAATAGTTGTCTATGAAACTATTTACTCAGAATTAATGTTTCTTAATTCTTGCATTTATTTTATTATTAATATTCATATTTGCTAAACTTAATTTAAAATTAATTTATTTATGTTTTATAATAATAAAGTAAAGGATACTGTGTGTTTTTTTTTCATGAGTGGTTATTTTATGCTCTATATTGCCGTTTTTTACATAATTCACATATTTCACACATATTCCTGGGAAATTACAGTATTATTACATTTAAAAATTTACAGAACATATTTTATTTTAATTTTATTAGAGAAATACTACAATTTCATCGTAAACGTGAAAAACAATTGAAATAAATTTCATTAAATTTTTTTTTTCGAAGAACATTGGAAAAAACGCTAGAATATTCTTTGTTGGTTTTTTTTTCAGCGTCCCATTTCAATTTCAAAGTTCCGCAAAAATACAAAGGTTGAAAATCGTTAACCTAGGTTGTAAAATAATTTAATTTAGAACAAATTTTTCTATTAGTATTATTATTATCACATCTTGGCAACCATATCATCAAATAACAGTTTACTTTTATTAAAAAATTATTTGAAGGCACACGGTATAGATTAACAGATTCTTTGTTGTTCCATATTTACAGTTATTGAATCAAAATGCCGAAGAAAAGTACACCACAACTCACAAGAAAGAAGAGGACGACACCAAAAGTATCAAAACCGTCTTTGGTTGTCGTCAATGATGACGATGTCAACATTTGTATACAATTTTCTATAATTCGTGGGTCGTTTAATCAAGCGAGCGACCAATTCAGTGCTCAAAGTCGGGGTAATCAATGCACAGCAAATGCTGCGACTGCTTGTGTAGCCTCTTTTTTAAGTAATATTTCTACTTGGGATACAGCGACAGTAGATGCACTTTTACTTGCTGGAGATATGTTATATAGAAAGAGTCGCACTCAAGGACCGACATTAAATTTACCGAATCAAAATGTTTGTCACTTGGCGATGGCTGAATTATATAAAAAAATATCATTATTTGATAAGCACGTCGCATTTACCATTCAGGAAGACGTTGGTGGTTATTTGCTTAATGATAGAAATAGCGACTGCGATGCATTTCCTAGCCTGTTTGTCGGATTGACACGTTTTTTGTCTTTATATTCATGCGGAGTGCTAACAACAAACGGTCAATCTGTAGCAATTTTAAAAAATAACGATACTTATTTATATTTTGATTCTCATTCCCGAGATAAGTGCGGATCACCTTGTGCTGACGGGTTGGCTTGTGTAATTACTTTCTATAATATAGAAACTTTGCATCAGAAACTAATTGACAATTTATATATTCAAGATAGTACTAACGTAAATCAAAATTTATATAATTTAACAGCCGTATTGGTAACGGATGAAATTGCTATTGACAATCTATTTAAAAATAAAAATAATACAATTATAGAAGATGTGCGCATTGCGAAAAACCAAAAGAGAATTTCGACTGAACATACTGAATCACAATCGATTCCTAAGCCTGCCAAAATACCAAAAATATCACGTGCTGTCAATGACGATGACAATATCAATTATATTTCCAAGGAAATAATTATAGTCCTAAAGCGGATCTTTCAATCAAGCTAATAAAAAATTTGGCATAAAAAGTCGTGGTAATCAGTGCACAGCAAATGCTGCGACGGCATGCGTAGCTTTTTTCTAAAGCGATATTACAACTTGGAATACAGCGACTATAGATAACATTTTACTTGCTGGTGATATTTTATACCAAAAAAGTTGCGTGCGCCGTTCACGATTAGGTATTCAAAATCAAAATATCGCCCACTTGGCTGCGATTGAATTACTGAATGAAATTGATATTCTTGGTGAGTATGCAAAATTTTCCGTTCATGAAAATGCGTATGGTTTTTACTTAATAACGATAACAATGCATTTCCTAGCCTGTTGATCGGAATGTTATTTGTTACTTAGAATTTGGTGTTACATTTCGGATATCATCCGGAGTAAAAAATTTCATATGGATTTTATTTCATGAATGCCTTAAAAAATACAGTAGCTGAAATACTAACAAAATCGTATTTTAAACTGCTTTAAATTCTTAAGAAAATCAATAGTTGTCTATGAAACTATTTACTCAGAATTAATTTTCTTAATTCTTGCATTTATTTTATTATTAATATTCATATTTGCTAAACTTAATTTAAAATTAATTTATTTATGTTTTATAATAATAAAGTAAAGGATACTGTGTGTTTTTTTTTCCATGAGTGGTTATTTTATACTCTATATTGCCGTTTTTTACATAATTCACATATTTCACACATATTCCTGGGAAATTACAGTATTATTACAGTAATTTAAAAATTTACAGAACATATGTTATTTTAATTGTATTAGTGAAATACTACAATTTCATCGTAAACGTGAAAAATAATTGAAATAAATTTCATTAAATTTTTTTTTCGAAGAACATTGGAAAAAACACTAGAATATTCTTTGTTGGTTTTTTTTTTCAGCGTCCCATTTCAATTTCAAAGTTCCGCAAAAATACAAAGGTTGAAAATCGTTAACCTAGGTTGTAAAATAATTTAATTTAGACCAAATTTTTCTATTAGTATTATTATTATCACATCTTGGCAACCATATCATCAAATAACAGTTTACTTTTATTAAAAAATTATTTGAAGGCACACGGTATAGATTAACAGATTCTTTGTTGTTCCATATTTACAGTTATTGAATCAAAATGCCGAAGAAAAGTACACCACAACTCACAAGAAAGAAGAGGACGACACCAAAAGTATCAAAACCGTCTTTGGTTGTCGTCAATGATGACGATGTCAACATTTGTATACAATTTTCTATAATTCGTGGGTCGTTTAATCAAGCGAGCGACCAATTCAGTGCTCAAAGTCGGGGTAATCAATGCACAGCAAATGCTGCGACTGCTTGTGTAGCCTCTTTTTTAAGTAATATTTCTACTTGGGATACGGCGACAGTAGATGCACTTTTACTTGCTGGAGATATGTTATATAGAAAGAGTCGCACTCAAGGACCGACATTAAATTTACCGAATCAAAATGTTTGTCACTTGGCGATGGCTGAATTATATAAAAAAATATCATTATTTGATAAGCACGTCGCATTTACCATTCAGGAAGACGTTGGCGGTTATTTGCTTAATGATAGAAATAGCGACTGCGATGCATTTCCTAGCCTGTTGGTCGGATTGACACGTTTTTTGTCTTTATATTCATGCGGAGTGCTAACAACAAACGGTCAATCTGTAGCAATTTTAAAAAATAACGATACTTATTTATATTTTGATTCTCATTCCCGAGATAAGTGCGGATCACCTTGTGCTGACGGGTTGGCTTGTGTAATTACTTTCTATAATATAGAAACTTTGCATCAGAAACTAATTGACAATTTATATATTCAAGATAGTACTAACGTAAATCAAAATTTATATAATTTAACAGCCGTATTGGTAACGGATGAAATTGCTATTGACAATCTATTTAAAAATAAAAATAATACAATTATAGAAGATGTGCGCATTGCGAAAAACCAAAAGAGAATTTCGACTGAACATACTGAATCACAATCGATTCCTAAGCCTGCCAAAATACCAAAAATATCACGTGCTGTCAATGACGATGACAATATCAATTATATTTCCAAGGAAATAATTATAGTCTTAAAGCGGATCTTTCAATCAAGCTAATACAAAATTTGGCATAAAAAGTCGTGGTAATCAGTGCACAGCAAATGCTGCGACGGCATGCGTAGCTTTTTTCTAAAGCGATATTACAACTTGGAATACAGCGACTATAGATAACATTTTACTTGCTGGTGATATTTTATACCAAAAAAGTTGCGTGCGCCGTTCACGATTAGGTATTCAAAATCTAAATATCGCCCACTTGGCTGCGATTGAATTACTGAATGAAATTGATATTCTTGATGAGTATGCAAAATTTTCCGTTCATGAAAATGCGTATGGTTTTTACTTTTTTTTTTTTTTTTTTTTTTTTTTTTTTTTTTTTGTGGGGATGTTGCCGTGTGCACAAAGCCAGTGGCTTGTCTGTGCGGCAGTCAGGGAGACGGAGTATTTGAAAAATCCCCTGCGTAACCTGGGCTTGAACCCTGGAGTTCTGAGTGGAAGGCATTCGCCTTATCCACTCGGCCACCTCCGCTCATAATAACGATAACAATGCATTTCCTAGCCTGTTGATCGGAATGTTATTTGTTACTTAGAATTTGGTGTTACATTTCGGATATCATCCGGAGTAAAAAATTTCATATGGATTTTATTTCATGAATGCCTTAAAAAATACAGTAGCTGAAATACTAACAAAATCGTATTTTAAACTGCTTTAAATTCTTAAGAAAATCAATAGTTGTCTATGAAACTATTTACTCAGAATTAATGTTTCTTAATTCTTGCATTTATTTTATTATTAATATTCATATTTGCTAAACTTAATTTAAAATTAATTTATTTATGTTTTATAATATTAAAGTAAAGGATACTGTGTGTTTTTTTTTCATGAGTGGTTATTTTATGCTCTATATTGCCGTTTTTTACATAATTCACATATTTCACACATATTCCTGGGAAATTACAGTATTATTACATTTAAAAATTTACAGAACATATTTTATTTTAATTTTATTAGAGAAATACTACAATTTCATCGTAAACGTGAAAAACAATTGAAATAAATTTCATTAAATTTTTTTTTCGAAGAACATTGGAAAAAACACTAGAATATTCTTTGTTGGTTTTTTTTTCAGCGTCCCATTTCAATTTCAAAGTTCCGCAAAAATACAAAGGTTGAAAATCGTTAACCTAGGTTGTAAAATAATTTAATTTAGAACAAATTTTTCTATTAGTATTATTATTATCACATCTTGGCAACCATATCATCAAATAACAGTTTACTTTTATTAAAAAATTATTTGAAGGCACACGGTATAGATTAACAGATTCTTTGTTGTTCCATATTTACAGTTATTGAATCAAAATGCCGAAGAAAAGTACACCACAACTCACAAGAAAGAAGAGGACGACACCAAAAGTATCAAAACCGTCTTTGGTTGTCGTCATTGATGACGATGTCAACATTTGTATACAATTTTCTATAATTCGTGGGTCGTTTAATCAAGCGAGCGACCAATTCAGTGCTCAAAGTCGGGGTAATCAATGCACAGCAAATGCTGCGACTGCTTGTGTAGCCTCTTTTTTAAGTAATATTTCTACTTGGGATACAGCGACAGTAGATGCACTTTTACTTGCTGGAGATATGTTATATAGAAAGAGTCGCACTCAAGGACCGACATTAAATTTACCGAATCAAAATGTTTGTCACTTGGCGATGGCTGAATTATATAAAAAAATATCATTATTTGATAAGCACGTCGCATTTACCATTCAGGAAGACGTTGGTGGTTATTTGCTTAATGATAGAAATAGCGACTGCGATGCATTTCCTAGCCTGTTGGTCGGATTGACACGTTTTTTGTCTTTATATTCATGCGGAGTGCTAACAACAAACGGTCAATCTGTAGCAATTTTAAAAAATAACGATACTTATTTATATTTTGATTCTCATTCCCGAGATAAGTGCGGATCACCTTGTGCTGACGGGTTGGCTTGTGTAATTACTTTCTATAATATAGAAACTTTGCATCAGAAACTAATTGACAATTTATATATTCAAGATAGTACTAACGTAAATCAAAATTTATATAATTTAACAGCCGTATTGGTAACGGATGAAATTGCTATCGACAATCTATTTAAAAATAAAAATAATACAATTATAGAAGATGTGCGCATTGCGAAAAACCAAAAGAGAATTTCGACTGAACATACTGAATCACAATCGATTCCTAAGCCTGCCAAAATACCAAAAATATCACGTGCTGTCAATGACGATGACAATATCAATTATATTTCCAAGGAAATAATTATAGTCTTAAAGCGGATCTTTCAATCAAGCTAATAAAAAATTTGGCATAAAAAGTCGTGGTAATCAGTGCACAGCAAATGCTGCGACGGCATGCGTAGCTTTTTTCTAAAGCGATATTACAACTTGGAATACAGCGACTATAGATAACATTTTACTTGCTGGTGATATTTTATACCAAAAAAGTTGCGTGCGCCGTTCACGATTAGGTATTCAAAATCAAAATATCGCCCACTTGGCTGCGATTGAATTACTGAATGAAATTGATATTCTTGGTGAGTATGCAAAATTTTCCGTTCATGAAAATGCGTATGGTTTTTACTTAATAACGATAACAATGCATTTCCTAGCCTGTTGATCGGAATGTTATTTGTTACTTAGAATTTGGTGTTACATTTCGGATATCATCCGGAGTAAAAAATTTCATATGGATTTTATTTCATGAATGCCTTAAAAAATACAGTAGCTGAAATACTAACAAAATCGTATTTTAAACTGCTTTAAATTCTTAAGAAAATCAATAGTTGTCTATGAAACTATTTACTCAGAATTAATTTTCTTAATTCTTGCATTTATTTTATTATTAATATTCATATTTGCTAAACTTAATTTAAAATTAATTTATTTATGTTTTATAATAATAAAGTAAAGGATACTGTGTGTTTTTTTTTCATGAGTGGTTATTTTATGCTCTATATTGTCGTTTTTTACATAATTCACATATTTCACACATATTCCTGGGAAATTACAGTATTATTACATTTAAAAATTTACAGAACATATTTTATTTTAATTTTATTAGAGAAATACTACAATTTCATCGTAAACGTGAAAAACAATTGAAATAAATTTCATTAAATTTTTTTTTCGAAGAACATTGGAAAAAACACTAGAATATTCTTTGTTGGTTTTTTTTTCAGCGTCCCATTTCAATTTCAAAGTTCCGCAAAAATACAAAGGTTGAAAATCGTTAACCTAGGTTGTAAAATAATTTAATTTAGAACAAATTTTTCTATTAGTATTATTATTATCACATCTTGGCAACCATATCATCAAATAACAGTTTACTTTTATTAAAAAATTATTTGAAGGCACACGGTATAGATTAACAGATTCTTTGTTGTTCCATATTTACAGTTATTGAATCAAAATGCCGAAGAAAAGTACACCACAACTCACAAGAAAGAAGAGGACGACACCAAAAGTATCAAAACCGTCTTTGGTTGTCGTCATTGATGACGATGTGAACATTTGTATACAATTTTCTATAATTCGTGGGTCGTTTAATCAAGCGAGCGACCAATTCAGTGCTCAAAGTCGGGGTAATCAATGCACAGCAAATGCTGCGACTGCTTGTGTAGCCTCTTTTTTAAGTAATATTTCTACTTGGGATACAGCGACAGTAGATGCACTTTTACTTGCTGGAGATATGTTATATAGAAAGAGTCGCACTCAAGGACCGACATTAAATTTACCGAATCAAAATGTTTGTCACTTGGCGATGGCTGAATTATATAAAAAAATATCATTATTTGATAAGCACGTCGCATTTACCATTCAGGAAGACGTTGGTGGTTATTTGCTTAATGATAGAAATAGCGACTGCGATGCATTTCCTAGCCTGTTGGTCGGATTGACACGTTTTTTGTCTTTATATTCATGCGGAGTGCTAACAACAAACGGTCAATCTGTAGCAATTTTAAAAAATAACGATACTTATTTATATTTTGATTCTCATTCCCGAGATAAGTGCGGATCACCTTGTGCTGACGGGTTGGCTTGTGTAATTACTTTCTATAATATAGAAACTTTGCATCAGAAACTAATTGACAATTTATATATTCAAGATAGTACTAACGTAAATCAAAATTTATATAATTTAACAGCCGTATTGGTAACGGATGAAATTGCTATTGACAATCTATTTAAAAATAAAAATAATACAATTATAGAAGATGTGCGCATTGCGAAAAACCAAAAGAGAATTTCGACTGAACATACTGAATCACAATCGATTCCTAAGCCTGCCAAAATACCAAAAATATCACGTGCTGTCAATGACGATGACAATATCAATTATATTTCCAAGGAAATAATTATAGTCCTAAAGCGGATCTTTCAATCAAGCTAATAAAAAATTTGGCATAAAAAGTCGTGGTAATCAGTGCACAGCAAATGCTGCGACGGCATGCGTAGCTTTTTTCTAAAGCGATATTACAACTTGGAATACAGCGACTATAGATAACATTTTACTTGCTGGTGATATTTTATACCAAAAAAGTTGCGTGCGCCGTTCACGATTAGGTATTCAAAATCAAAATATCGCCCACTTGGCTGCGATTGAATTACTGAATGAAATTGATATTCTTGGTGAGTATGCAAAATTTTCCGTTCATGAAAATGCGTATGGTTTTTACTTAATAACGATAACAATGCATTTCCTAGCCTGTTGATCGGAATGTTATTTGTTACTTAGAATTTGGTGTTACATTTCGGATATCATCCGGAGTAAAAAATTTCATATGGATTTTATTTCATGAATGCCTTAAAAAATACAGTAGCTGAAATACTAACAAAATCGTATTTTAAACTGCTTTAAATTCTTAAGAAAATCAATAGTTGTCTATGAAACTATTTACTCAGAATTAATTTTCTTAATTCTTGCATTTATTTTATTATTAATATTCATATTTGCTAAACTTAATTTAAAATTAATTTATTTATGTTTTATAATAATAAAGTAAAGGATACTGTGTGTTTTTTTTCCATGAGTGGTTATTTTATACTCTATATTGCCGTTTTTTACATAATTCACATATTTCACACATATTCCTGGGAAATTACAGTATTATTACAGTAATTTAAAAATTTACAGAACATATGTTATTTTAATTGTATTAGTGAAATACTACAATTTCATCGTAAACGTGAAAAATAATTGAAATAAATTTCATTAAATTTTTTTTTCGAAGAACATTGGAAAAAACACTAGAATATTCTTTGTTGGTTTTTTTTTTTCAGCGTCCCATTTCAATTTCAAAGTTCCGCAAAAATACAAAGGTTGAAAATCGTTAACCTAGGTTGTAAAATAATTTAATTTAGACCAAATTTTTCTATTAGTATTATTATTATCACATCTTGGCAACCATATCATCAAATAACAGTTTACTTTTATTAAAAAATTATTTGAAGGCACACGGTATAGATTAACAGATTCTTTGTTGTTCCATATTTACAGTTATTGAATCAAAATGCCGAAGAAAAGTACACCACAACTCACAAGAAAGAAGAGGACGACACCAAAAGTATCAAAACCGTCTTTGGTTGTCGTCAATGATGACGATGTCAACATTTGTATACAATTTTCTATAATTCGTGGGTCGTTTAATCAAGCGAGCGACCAATTCAGTGCTCAAAGTCGGGGTAATCAATGCACAGCAAATGCTGCGACTGCTTGTGTAGCCTCTTTTTTAAGTAATATTTCTACTTGGGATACAGCGACAGTAGATGCACTTTTACTTGCTGGAGATATGTTATATAGAAAGAGTCGCACTCAAGGACCGACATTAAATTTACCGAATCAAAATGTTTGTCACTTGGCGATGGCTGAATTATATAAAAAAATATCATTATTTGATAAGCACGTCGCATTTACCATTCAGGAAGACGTTGGTGGTTATTTGCTTAATGATAGAAATAGCGACTGCGATGCATTTCCTAGCCTGTTGGTCGGATTGACACGTTTTTTGTCTTTATATTCATGCGGAGTGCTAACAACAAACGGTCAATCTGTAGCAATTTTAAAAAATAACGATACTTATTTATATTTTGATTCTCATTCCCGAGATAAGTGCGGATCACCTTGTGCTGACGGGTTGGCTTGTGTAATTACTTTCTATAATATAGAAACTTTGCATCAGAAACTAATTGCCAATTTATATATTCAAGATAGTACTAACGAAAATCAAAATTTATATAATTTAACAGCCGTATTGGTAACGGATGAAATTGCTATTGACAATCTATTTAAAAATAAAAATAATACAATTATAGAAGATGTGCGCATTGCGAAAAACCAAAAGAGAATTTCGACTGAACATACTGAATCACAATCGATTCTTAAGCCTGCCAAAATACCAAAAATATCACGTGCTGTCAATGACGATGACAATATCAATTATATTTCCAAGGAAATAATTATAGTCTTAAAGCGGATCTTTCAATCAAGCTAATAAAAAAATTGGCATAAAAAGTCGTGGTAATCAGTGCACAGCAAATGCTGCGACGGCATGCGTAGCTTTTTTCTAAAGCGATATTACAACTTGGAATACAGCGACTATAGATAACATTTTACTTGCTGGTGATATTTTATACTAAAAAAGTTGCGTGCGCCGTTCACGATTAGGTATTCAAAATCAAAATATCGCCCACTTGGCTGCGATTGAATTACTGAATGAAATTGATATTCTTGATGAGTATGCAAAATTTTCCGTTCATGAAAATGCGTATGGTTTTTACTTAATAACGATAACAATGCATTTCCTAGCCTGTTGATCGGAATGACTAATTTATTTATAGAATATGATTGCGGAGTATTAACGACTAATGGCCAATCAGTAGCACTATTGAAAAAGGAAAACATGTATTTTTATTTTGATTCTCATTCCCGCAATGAGCGCGGTTCTCCTTGCGCCAACGGATTGGCGTGCGTTATAACTTTTTGTAACATTGAAATGTTACATCAAAAAATAATTAACAATTTATATATTGCACGTGCGTGTCGTAAGAAAGCTGCTAATCAATATAATTTAACTGGAATAACGCTAATTGAAGACATAAATGCATCAGAGCTTTCATATATAGATTCTACAAATGAAGATTCTACAGATGAGGAACACATACATTCTATAGTTGAACAACAGACAGAGGTACCAATTGCCATAAACTGTGCGTCTACTGTAGGTAAAGATACAGTTCGGATTCATGATATCGGCCCGTTAATTAATATTTGCGAACATTGCGATGCACAGTTCTTTGATGGCGAAAATAAGCGTTGCTGTCGACAAGGTTTGATAAAACTACCGGAACTTGAATATAATTCGTATCTAAAAGAACTAATAACAGGTGTCGACGGCGAATTCAAAGTAAAAAAATATTCAAAACGGTTTCATCGTCATATAATGATATATAATAACATGTTTGCTTTTGCGTGTTTCGGAGCTACAGTTCATCAGCCACCAGGCGCTAATTTTTCCAGTATTTATATTATCGAGGGTTTTATTTATCATGCAGTTCGCGATATTATTCCGACACTAGGTAATCCAAAATATGGACAGTTATATTTTCTAGGAGCCGACGAGTCCTTTTCGCATCGTTTGAAGCGATTACGGAATGGAAGGTGTGCTATATTAATTAATCAAAATGAAAAGTTGTTGCGAGAAAATAATCCATACGCTAAAGAGTATATGCATTTAAAAGAAGTCGAAGAATTAGAACGACAAAAATTAGTAGAACGCGTTATTCCCGAAAATGAAACGAAAGAGAAGTACTTACCTACAATATATTTGACCATTTTCGACCATAAAAATTTAGACCAGACGTCGTTATAATATTCCAGATAAAAATGCGGAGGTGTCAGTAGTGTATGAAGGAATTAACGGTGAACTCTCACGATTTGCGGGTGTTTTTACGGGAAAATCCGACTGCTGTTAGAAAATTAAACAGTGCAAATCCCGCTATCGATCCTTTATGCTTTTTCC
Source organism: Melinopterus prodromus (assembly GCA_964023965.1). Lineage (NCBI taxonomy): Eukaryota > Metazoa > Arthropoda > Insecta > Coleoptera > Scarabaeidae > Melinopterus > Melinopterus prodromus. The sequence continues at coordinate 37,081,503 of OZ030391.1, read as the reverse complement.
AAATGGCGAATTAGGTTGGCAAACTGTTCGCATAGTTCGCACGGGAGGAGCACGTGTTTGGTCTTTGCTGTGCAGTTATTCTGTTTGTTTTGCGGTTTTCTGTCCAACCATTGGTCTTGTGTTGTTCTGCGATGTTGTGCCTTGGTTTGTGAAGATCGTGAGTAGCTTTTGGTTGCTTCCTACTCTGTATTGTACTGTTATATACATTGATTTGTTTTGCTTTCCGATCTGTGTTATTCTTTTTTGGTTCGGTTTTCTTGTTTTGGGATTATTGTGTGCTGTATTCTTTGTTCCTTTGTTTATTCACTTTGTTTACCTCCCGTGGCCCTCCACACCTGTGTCGTTAGTCACCACGATTGGCCGAGTGGTGTGAAAAGTGTTATTCCTTATTCCTAACCCTACTTACTGGCTCCGCCTGCTGGCTTCTGATTATTTTGCTTTTGCGTTGGGTGCATCTAGTGGTAATGCCTGCGATTACTTGCAAGTGTTGCAACAGTACTGAGGAGCCCCACCGTATGATTAATTGCTCTGTTTGTGAGGGTCCTTATCGAATTCTGTGCGTTGATGTTTCCTGTTCTGAGGCCTGTTTGATCAAACAGACGCCTGGTATCTTCTGGTCATGTAAGAGTTGTAGAGGTCTCAGCAACGACTTGAATAGTCTAAAAGCGGTCATCATCTCACTGCAGGGTGAGGTGGCTCAGCTTCGTTCAGCCGTCTCTGCGTCTTCCGAAACGCATTCAGTTTCTGTGCTAGACTCGGAAAAAATTATTCAAGAGGTTCTCGATCGTACTAGGCGCTCTACTAATTTGATTATTTTTGGATGCAAGGAAGACACTTCTGGCTCTAGGAAGCAACAGACTGATTCTGATGTTGCTTTTGTAAGTGACTTGTTGAACGAGTTGGGTGCCGATCAGTTGAACGTTGCGCCGGAGCGCCTCGGTCGCTTCGATGCTACAAAACAGGGACTCTGTCGCCCTATGAAGGTAAAGTTGGCGTCGGAGGAGACTGTGTTCGGTGTTCTCAAGAAGACGCGGCAGCTAAAATCTAATGAGCGATGGCGGGCTATTTCATTATCTCGTGATCGTACCCCGTTCCAGAGTAATTATTACAAGTCTGTAAAAATTGACCTGGACAATCGCTTGTCAAAGGGTGAGGTGGGTCTTAAAATTAAGTATGTAGGTGGTATTCCTACAATTATGTCGGAAAACTAAATTTGCCCAACAGAAACTCTCGTTTGTAATGTGTTTAATGTTTATTACCAAAATGTTCGTGGATTGTGTTCGAAGACGCACCCGTTTTATGTGAACACCTGTGATCTGTCCTTTGATATTGTTTTCTTAACTGAAACCTGGCTCAATGTTTCAGTCAGAGATTCTGAACTTTTTCATAATTATTATAGTGTTGTGCGTTCGGATAGAGATTGTTCGGCGGTGGGTCGTACGAGGGGTGGAGGAGTTTTGATGGCGTTTTCGCCTAAGATATCTTACTCTGTTATTGATGTATCTAATCTCTCAGATCTTGTTCCCCTGATAGATGTTGCGCTATGTAGGTGCTGTTTTGGCCATACAGTCTTTTATGTGGGTGTCATCTATGTGCCACCTGATGTTAGTGCCGCTGAGCTTGAGGTGTTCTGTGATGGATTGTCTGCGGTGCTGGTTGGGAATAGGGTGCTGCTTCTTGGTGATTTTAATGTGGCTGGTTTTGCGATGTTAGATGATTCCCCTAAGAGCCGGGTTCTTGGAGGTTTTTGTGATTTTCTGGATCTTCATCAGTTGAATGGCATTGTGAATCACACTGGCAGATTATTGGATTTGGCCTTGACTGATCTGGAGGCGTCCTTATCTATCGCAAGAGATTTGCACCCTCTGACTCCGGAGGGTCCGTACCATCCTGCTCTCGCTATGTGCTTCCGGCCTAGAGTGAATAATGCCACTCCTCGATTTTCCCCTAGCATTGATAATAGCCGATACAATTTTAGACGGGCAGATTTTCATCAGCTATATGCTGACATAGCCAATATTGATTGGACGTTCCTTACGCTGCATACTGATGTCAATGTTGCTGTCGATGCATTCTATCATGCAATATATGAAGTTATTGACCAATCTGTGCCTCGATCGCGTGCGTCTTCTTCTGATTACCCGTACTGGTTTACACCTGGAATAATTGCAAATATAAGAACTAAAAACTATTATCGCAGGAAATACCAGGCCAGTGGCAGCTTACTTTATCATCGTGAGTTTAAGCGAATGCGTGCACTGGTCAAGGCTCAGTCGGCATCTGCCTATGCTGACTCCCTTCGGGATGTTGAGAGTAGGATCGACTTGAATCCCGGCGATATGTGGAAGTTTGTTAGGCTTAAGAATGGTAATTCTCGTATACCAGGAACTGTTTATGATGGCGATACCTGCTATGACAGTCCTCACGATATTGTAGAGGCATTTGCTCGCCACTTTTCCGCGGTTTACACTACTCCATCTAGGGTGGCTGATGGTGGTGATTCCCGTCGTCCGGGATTTTCCCAGAGTGTGGTGACCGAGTCTGAACTCATTGATTTGATGACGGCGCTGCCCAACAAAAAGACTGCGGGTGATGATCAGATTCCGGCCTTTTTGGTCCGCGATACCAGGCTTGTTCTAGCTGAGCCGCTTGCGATTGTGATAAACCTTGCCATTGGGTCCTGTACTTTTCCAGACGTATGGAAAAAAGCCAGAATCATTCCTGTCTTTAAAAAGGGCGAGAGCTCCCAGGTAAAGAATTACCGCCCTATTGCTATCTTGTCAAACTTTGCAAAGATCTTTGAGCGGGTTTTGTACAACACAGTAAGCTTTAACACGAGAGCATACATCTCCCCATGCCAGCATGGTTTTGTCTCCGGCAGATCGACGCTCACCAATCTCGCGTCTATATCTCAATATCTTGGCGAGGTTCTGGATGTTGGCGGTAGGGTGGATGTTGTGTATACTGATTTTTCTAGTGAGTTTGACGTTATCGACCACGGAATTTTGATTCGGAAGCTCAGCAACTTTGGCTGTAATTTACCTCTCCTCAAGCTACTTCAATCTTATCTGAGCGGTAGAATAAACTATGTATTCTACAACGGTTACTCCTCGCATAAATTTATTTCTACTTCTGGTGTTCCCCAAGGCTCCAATCTTGGACCGCTAATGTTTGACCTGTTTCTCGATGATCTGCTGGTGTCGTTGAGCTGCCCCGCACTGGCGTATGCTGACGATCTGAAAGTGTACATGTCTATTAATAACATCCAGGACATTCAACTGCTGCAGGACAACGTTACCATTGTTGGGGACTGGTGTGTGGACAATCGATTGACAATCAATGTGCAGAAGTGTGTCTGCGTTACCTACAGCCGAAGAGTGACGGATTTGTTGCCATCTGGATACCATCTAGCCGGAACGCTTCTCCCGTGCTCGACACAGGTGAGAGACTTGGGAGTGCTTTTTGATGCCCGCTTGAGTTTTGTTCAGCACATTGAGGGGATTTGTGCCGAGGCCAGTAGGATGCTCGGCTTCATCCTGAGAGTGACCAAGGAATTCCGTGACGTCGGCCCGCTCAGGACCTTGTACTTTGCTTTTGTTGTCTCGACTCTGGAGTATGCTTCAATCATCTGGTCTCCGCATTATGTATCACATCAGCTGAGGGTGGAACGGGTGCAGCGTCGCTTCCTTAAGTGCCTCTCGTACCGCATTGATGGAGTTTATCCGGAGCGTGGCTGTGATTATGGTGCGCTTTTGGTGCGGCATGACGTGACGTCTCTTGCTGTGCGGCGTGAGACGCGAGGTGTGGTGTTCTTGAAGAACTTAATTTTGAACAAGATTGACAGTATGTATCTTCTTTCGCGAGTGGGTTTTTTGGTGCCGCGTGCGGGTTTGCGTTCTAGGGACATGTTTTATTTGCCGCGCATGCGTACCAATATTATGCACTCAGTACCCACAGTAACTATGTGCCGAAACGCAAATAGGGAGCAGTATAGCTTAATGTTCGAAATTGTGTTGCTGTGCCTCAACTACGCTCGGAGTGAATACGTTGCACGTATTGATTTTAGTGTTCTGTTTCCCTAATTTTATATGTTGTTGTATGCTATGGTTATTATTGTTATTATATCGATCGTTCTCCTTACCGTAAACTATTTCTTGTCTTTTTTATGTATTGCCTTGTAATTGGATTTTTTTCTGTTGGGCAATAAATGATATTATTATTATTATTATTATTATTATATACAATTTTCTTCGTGTAGCGGATTAAAAAGAAAACGCGTCAGCAGATTAGAGTTTACCACTTACCGTTTATTAGCTATCCGAAGTAGTTTTAATCCACTCATAAGTTCCGGACGACTTAGTCAACAGTATATTGTGCATTGCTACTGTACTATAGAATCGGATCGTTTGTTATTTCTTAGATTAAATCAAAAAAAGTACGTGCTCAGGATTATGATGGATTAATGGATTATTTACAAAGAGTTCGACAAGGTGCTGATGGCGAGGGTCAAAATGTTGGCCGTGCAATAATTCTACCGTCATCATTTGTCGGCAGTCCGAGAGCAATGCAACAGCATTTCAAGATGCTATGGCTATAGTAGCAAAGTATGGACGCCCTGATTTATTTATTACATTTACATGTAACCCAGAGTGGCCCGAAATTTTAGCTAATTTGAATTGTTGGGAAAACAAATATGATAGAGTTGATTTAATATGTAGAGTATTTTATCGCAAATTATGTTCACTTTTAAATGATTTAACCAAGTATCATGTTTTTGGAAAATGCATCGCATACGTGAACACGATTGAATTTCAAAAACGCGGTCTTCCGCATGCTCACATTTTAATAACTCTAGATCGAGACAGTAAATTTATTGACCGTGAAAGAGTTGACGCATTTATTAGTGCTGAAATTCCGAATGCCTGTGATGATAATGATCTATTTGACTGCGTAAAACTACATATGATACATAGTACTTGTATTAATCATAGCAATAACAAAAGTCGTGGCAGTCGCGCTGTATGTATTGGAGACGACGGCAAATGTAAAAAACATTTTCCCAAACCGTTTGCGGCTCATACTACTGGTGGTTCAAATGCATATCCTACATACCAACGTAGAGATAATGGTAATATTATATATATATATATATATATATATATATATATATATATATACTGTAATCGTACTCACAAATCATGGGTTGCCTGCGAATGGATCTAACCAGTTTGTATATCCGAGGCAACGGTTGTTGGTAACTGCGATCAAGAAATCATTAGTTACGATTAACAATTCATGCTAGACCTGTTGAAAAGCTAGATAGACATTTCTTGTAATAATTGATTTATTAAAAGCTGTTGTTGAACTCTAGAAGCGTTTATAGAGCAGCGGTGGGATTGGCTCGCGTGCAGTGAAATCGCAATTAATAGATCCAAAGTCATCGGACGCTCCAGACATGATTATAGAAATTCGTCCAGAGCGCGGAGTACTTCCTCGAGCAGTTATGGCTATAGGCGCAAGGATAGACTTGAAGAATTTACGAGGCAGTCAACACTTCGAGATATGAAAAATCGTCGACGGACATTGACACGTCGTGACCGTCTGACACCACCTTTGCGGAGAGCAGTTCCTGTTTCATCACATTCACCACTATCTGTTGCCGAGTCTTCGGACAGAGTGAACCGCTTAGAAGCTCTGGTAGACAAGTTGATTAGCCAGCAAGCACAACCAGTTCAAAAACTGCAAAAAGTATTCATAAAGCCAGAATGCATACCAGAGTTCTGCCCAGGAAACCAAAAACTCAGCTCTTCAAAGTGGAGTGAGAAGATAGAGCAGTTTGCTGTAATAAATGGTTGGGAAGAGTCCGCAATGATTTTTCATATGCAAAGTCGGCTAGGCGGGTTGGCACGAAAATGGTATGACAATTTACCATCTTATAACCTTGACTGGGAACAGTGGAAAGGGTTGCTCCTAAGAACGTTTCCAGAGAACCGAGATTTTGCAGAAGCGTTGCGGCGAATGCTCGCCAAATCGAAATCTGTCAACGAGTCCTGGGAACAGTATTACTTTGACAAAATGGAGCTTGTTTCATCCTGTGAAATTGTTGGAAAAAAGGCAGTGTCTTGCGTTATTGATGGTATCAGGGATTCCAGTGTTCAAGCTGGTGCACGAGCAGGAAGATACGATACACCAGGGGCCCTTTACGCTGAATACTTATCGGCACTGCGATCTGAGCTCCGACCCGTCTCAGATTTAACCCGACGACAATTTCCCCGAGATCGTTCTTTTGAAACTGCTGGGCCTAACCATAGTGCGAAGAAGGTAAAGCTACACGGCCATAGATGCTACAACTGCAAGGAAAGGGGCCATATGGCTAACCGCTGTCGCAAACCAAGGATAGAGTGTATTAAATGCAATCGCTTGGGACATTTAGCTGCGGATTGTAGAGTACCTATTAAAAATCGCATTGTGGAATCGATTGCTAATTCCTACAATAAGAACTATTTCTTCGATTGCTGGGTTAATGGTAAACCTACGCGCGCCTATGTCGACTCAGGATGCGGAGCTGTCCTTTTGCAAGAGACTGAAGCTAAGAGACTGGATGTAGAGTGTAGACCAACTGCGACGAAGATATCTGGGTATGGCGGGTCAGAAGTTTACGTGGTTGCCGAAGCTACCATTTCCATCGTCGTGGACCACGTTGAAACAACAGTAGATGCTCTCGTTGTGCCAGACTGGGCGCAAGATATTCCTCTCATGTTGGGTCAGACATTTCTTCACCAACCTGGCGTCGTCTTGGTAGTTTCTAAAGAAAAGGTCAGGATTTTGTCTGCAGAAGAAGATCTGAGCAACGAATCAGCTTTGGAAGCAAAGAAGATTCCTTTGTGGGCAAATGGTACCACTGTTATTCCTCCACATACGTCAGCGCTTGTTGCAGTCACGTCAAGGGGTGCTTTCAGTGGAGACGTCTTCATTCAAGGAGCGTCCAGACCCATTCCAGGCAAGGAACACTACGTAGATGAATGCGTCACGAAGGCAGACAGTGGTTACGTTACCATTTCAAACGTATCACCCAACGAAATCAAGGTGAGTCCTGCACAAGTTTTAGCTAGATGTGTACCTTGTTTTGAAGACAAATCTTTCGCAGAATTAACGAATATTTTGCATACTGAGATAAGTAACAGTGCCAGTTCTTTTTTAACGGCTGAGGATTTGTCGTATAACAGTTACCTTACTGCAAGTGAGGTACTTAAGTTGGTAGATTTAGTAAACCAATTTAGATACTGTTTTTCCCAAACAACTAACCAATTGGGGAAAACAGATATTGTGGAAATGACAATACGTTTGACTGACGACAAGCCAGTAGTTTATCGACCATATCGGCTTTCTTATAACGAACGACAAGTCGTGCGAAATATTGTCGATGATTTACTAAAGAATGGCATTGTCAGGGAGGCAAGTTCTCCATATTCGAGTCCAATCCTACTAGTTAAAAAGAAGAATGGTGAGCAGCGAATGTGTGTAGATTATCGCGCGCTGAACAGGAAAACTGTGAAGGACAGGTTTCCGCTTCCCAGGGTTGATGACTTTTTAGAAAAACTTAAGGATTGCCGATATTTTACCAGTTTGGATCTTGCAAGTGGGTACCACCAGATCCCAGTCGAAGAATCGTCGATACCCAAAACAGCTTTTATAACTCCGGATGGACACTATGAATACACCCGTGTTCCGTTTGGTTTGGCCAATGCACCAGCTGTCTTCCAAAGAACTGTTAACAAAGTGTTGGGTAGTCTGAGGTATGGTAAGGCTCTTGCATATATGGATGATATTCTTCTGCCATCCAAGGATTTTGAAACCGGACTCAGTAATTTGGAAGAAGTTTTAATAGCGTTCAACCTAAGCGTTGACCGTTTATGGTCCGTTCCTCTCCCAGGCAAACAAGAGACGTCTTCAAGGAATACAATATAGTTGCATTTCCTATGCAACTGGATGTCCCCGTCGACAACACATGGGTCATGTTTTTCGGGAGCACCGACAGCTTCGGTTGACTGAGAGGCGATTCACCCACTACGCTGAGATGGTTCGTTCAGCAGTGTATGAAGGTCAACCCTCCTATCTAGCGGCCAAGATCGAGCTAAGAGGGGAAGCTCATATGAGAAGACTTCGCTATGTCGCCTCCATGGCAACAGTACCAGTGCACAGGACAGCATCCTTCAGAAAGACTTTTTCCTACCTTGCGTCAAGAATCTTAAATACGACTCTCATTGAATTCGGTCCTTATAGCAAAACTACAACCAAAGCTATTTTGAAGAAAAAGATTCTTGAGGGAGGCTTAGCGGTTGAAGATGATATGTATTAGTTTCAGTTTTTAATCTGTATCAATTTTTGAATGGTGCCATTTTAAATCACCTTGGTGTTATTGGTACCTTTTGTAGTTATTTACATACAATAAAGCATTTTATTATTATTATTATTATTAAAAATGCCGGACTAACTCTTAGATTGTCGAAGTGTCGTTTTTTTATGGAACGAGTAGATTATTTGGGACACGAAATTGGCAAGGAAGGCGTGAGGCCGGGAAGTGCTAAAACAGACGCGGTAAAAAATTTCCCACAACCTTGTAACGTACATACTGTTCGTCAGTTTGTTGGGTTAGCGAGTTATTTTCGTAAGCATATAAAGGATTTTGCGTCGATAGCAAGACCTTTAACACGTCTGACCCAAAAGAATATTCCGTTCGTGTGGAGTGCTGAACAACAAAGTGCATTTGAAAATTATAAAAGATAAATTAACAACACGACCTGTACTAGCTCTGTATGATCCCCAGTTGAAAACAGAGGTACACACGGATGCATCGAAGTGGGGTATTGGTGGTATATTACTTCAGGAACAACAAAATGGTTCAATCAGACCAGTGATGTATTATTCAAGGCAAACGACCAAGGAAGAACAACGATACCACTCGTATGAACTGGAGACAATGGCTGTGGTTGACTCACTAAAGCAATTTAGAGTTTATCTAATTGGCATCCAGTTCAAAGTAGTAACGGATTGCAACGCAATACGAACCACATTGTGCAAAAGAGATTTAGTTCCAAGGATCGGCAGATGGTGGTTGGCAATACAGGAATTTACCTTTGAAGTGGAGTATCGTCCTGGGCCAAGGATGGTTCATGCTGACGCTCTTAGCCGAAACCCTATCAGTACTCCATTGCACGTGAATATTGTGAATATCAACGACGACGACTGGATTCTGAGTGCTCAGATGACCGATATCAGATGTAAAAGTTTGATTGAAATATTGTCCAACCCACCAATTGATCGAGAAGATCGTGAAGTCTGTAAAAGCTATTGCCTAGTGAACCATCGATTATACAAGGTAACATCGGACGGAAAAAAGTGGGTGGTCCCAAAAGCTGCAAAAAGGCAGGTAGTGTTGCAATTTCACGACGGTATTGGTCATCTTTCTCTGGACAAAACACTCTCAGCAGTGTGTAAACTCTACTGGTTTCCGGGAATGCGAAAGTACATCAAACGGTACATAGCGTGTTGTCTGCAATGTTTGTATAACAAGGAACCCGGGGGGAAGCGCTCTGGGTATTTACATCCCATTAATAAAATAGCTGAACCGTTCGATACCCTGCACATCGATCACCTAGGACTGTTCATCAAATCCAAGAGGAAAAATATGTATCTAATCGTCATAGTTGATGCATTTACAAAATTCGTCTTTTTGAAAGCTATACCCTCCACGCAAGTCCGATCAGTGCTGACTTTCCTTGGTAGTGTCATAGAAAACTTTGGTGTTCCACGAAGGATAGTTAGTGACAGAGGTTCGTGTTATACGAGTAAGAGCTTTCAAGAGTATTGTAAAAACCTAAATATTAAACATGTCCTGAATGCAACGGCTACTCCGAAAGCTAATGGTCAAGTTGAACGATATAATCGCACGATACTATCCTCGCTTTCTGCGTCCACGGAAGACGAAGAAACATGGGATGAACAAGTAGCAAAGGTACGATGGGGACTGAATTCTACGACGAACTCAACCACAGAGAAGTCACCCTACGAGTTACTTTTTGGGTACGCACCCAGAGGTATTGCTAACGCAGTTCTTGCCAACGAAGTAGCGATCGAAGTCAGTGGAGACCACGACTTAAAAGCTACACGGGGCAAAGTAAAGCAGATAGTTGACAAAAAGCAGAGTCAACGAAAAAGTAGGTTCGATGCGCATCGATGTCCTGGTAGAAGGTATAAAATCGGCGAAAAGGTGCTGGTACGATCCTCTGCCACAAACAATCAAGGCAAAAGTCGTAAGTTGCTAAGTAGGTTTTCCGGCCCATTCGTTGTGGTCGGCGTTTTAGATCATGATCGTTTCGTAGTTGAGGACGTAAAGGGTTCCACTCAATCGCAGAGGAAATACAAGGGCATCGTGTCCCTTGATAAGTTAAAACCTTTCAATGTTGAAATAAGTTCGGATTCCGACGTGGAAGCCGAATGAGTCGACAGAGAAAGGTACAAGAGAAAAGTGTCTCTTGACAAGTTGTAGCCCTTTATTGTCGTTCGTTCGAATTTCAACGTGAAATCCGAAATAAGGGGGCCCCTAACGATGAGATTTGATGACAGACATTGTCCAACGTACATTTTTCCTGTGTTTCGTTCACAGAGTATTTATTGTAATCGGGCTTGTGTGAAAGAGCGCGAATGTTAAAAGTCAACACCCCGTGTATCGTATTTGTTAACTAGTTTCTTTTAGCGACAGGCAACTTCAACGAATGGAGGTCCACGAGGACGTGGAAATTAGTAGCGTGGCCGACTGTAATCGTCCTCACAAATCATGGGTTGCCTGCGAATGGATCTAACCAGTTTGTATATCCGAGGCAACGGTTGTTGGCAACTACGATCAAGAAATCATTAGTTACGATTAACAATTCATGCTAGACCTGTTAAAAAGCTAGATAGACATTTCTTGTAATAATTGATTTATTAAAAGCTGTTGTTGAACTCTAGAAGCGTTTATAATATATATAAAGGAAATGCTTTTTTTGACGTCGACAATCGTTTTGTTGTTCCGTATAATCCGTGGTTGCTAAAGAAGTATAGAGCGCATATTAATATAGAAGTTTGCACATCAGTAAAAAGTGTCAAGTACATTTATAAATATATATATATATAAAGGTCATGATTGCGCATTAATCGAAAAACAAATCTTAGATTATGATGAAATTACAGAATATATCGATTCTCGATACGTTAGTTCTGTAGAAGCATGCTGGCGATTGTTTACTTTTCCTTTGCACAATTCGTCGCATACGATAATTAGATTGTTGTTTCATTTAGAGGGTAAAAAGCTGGTTGTTTATCGTAAGGGGAAGGAAACAACTGCATTACAAAACGCTACGGTAAATTATTCGATGTTTGAAGCTTGGCTAATATTAAATTCTACAGATGTCAATGCAACAAAATACTTATATGCTGAAATTCCTTTATTTTATATGTTTAACTCTTCTTCAAAAGAATGGACACCTCGAAAAATTTCAACAAAAATTATATCGCGATTATATACCATAAATCCGAAAAATAAGGAATTATTTTATCTCCGATTACTTTTATTACATGTTAGGGGGCCAAAATCATACGAAGAAATATAGTTTTTCCTTCATTTGAAAGTGGTGCACGTGCGAGAAAACTTTTAATTGATGATAAAGAATGGGAAAATTGTTTGCAAGAAGCAATGCTTTTTAAAATGCCAAATCAAATGAGGAAACTGTTCGCCACTTTGCTGTCATATTGTGAAGTAAAAAATACGCTAGAACTTTGGGATAAATTTAAACCGTTTATGATCGAAGATTTTATTTCCAAGGGTGATGATCTTGAGACAGCAATAATTAAGGCTCTACGCCAGATTTCGAATACAATAAGGTACAATGGCTGCGAATATAGTTCTTTTAATTTGCCACCTTTGTCCGAATTAGACGATTCAAATGATTTTGATTTTGCAGATATTGAAAATACGCATAAGGAGGATGAAGAACAGTTACAACGTAACAAAAATTTATTTAATGATGATCAAAGTAGAATTTTTGACCATATTATGAGGGCTGTACTTTCGGAAAGTGAAACAGATCGTCTGTTTTATTTAGATGGTCCTGGCGGTACAGGCAAAACATTTTTATATAACAGTTTGTTGAGTGAATTAAACATTCGTAAAATTAAAAATATTGCCGTGGCGTGGACAGGAATTGCGGCTATCCTACTAGAAGGCGGTCGAACGGTGCATTCGCGATTTCGCTTACCATTTAATTTAACTAGGGATAGTACTTCTTCCATAACTATGGAATCTGCAGAAGCTCAAGAACTTAGAGAAGCCCAGTTGATCATTTGGGATGAAATAACTATGGTGACCGTGCATGCTTTCAATTTAGTTGATAATTTATTCCGTGATGTAAAGAATAATCAAAAACCGTTCGGAGGAAAAGTAGTTTTCGTAGGAGGTGATTTTAGACAATGTTTGCCAGTTATACCACGCGCAGATAGAACATTAATTATCGAATCGTGCGTCGTTAATGCATCTGTATGGCCAGTTTTTAAACATTTTGAACTTAGGCAAAATATGCGAGCGCACAGTAACGAGCAACAATTTACCGATTGGTTGTTGCGATTGGGGAATGGCGAATTACAAGTAGATCCTAAGCTGAATTTACCAAAATTCAATATTAATTCCGAGTAATTTTGTTGTGGCAGATATTGTTGAAGCCATCTATGGCAATATTGGAATGTATTGCTCTGTTAATGCCGCGGAATCAAAAATTATTCTCTGTCCGAAAAATGACGATTGCGAAATAATGAACAATTTAATATTAGAAAAATTATCGGGTGAAACTAAATCTTATTTGAGCACAGATTCAATTGAAGCGGACACTGATCAAGAAAAAGCAAATTTTTCAACAGAATATTTAAATTCGTTGACCCCTTCCAGTATGCCACCGCATTCTTAAAGTTGGTGCGCCGATCATGTTATTAAGAAATTTAGCAATTTCGGAAGGTTTATGGAACGGTACTCGATTAATAGTGAGAACTGTGACTGAAAATTTAATAGACGCCGAGATATCAATGGGACAATTTAAAGGTACCCGAACGTTCATTCCACGAATGGATCTCACCTCAAATGACACTTATTTACCATTTAAATTAAAACGTCGTCAATTTCCGATAAAAGTGTGCTTTGCTATGACAATAAATAAAGCTCAAGGACAATCCTTTGATTTAGTCGGAATTTATCTGCGCCAACCGGTATTTGCACATGGACAATTATATGTAGCATTTTCAAGGGGTAGGTCTTGGAATTCCGTTAAAATTCAAATTGAGGGTGATAATTTAACACAATATAACATAGCAGATTCAGTTTATACTAAAAATATTGTGTGTCTTAGTTTATTATCGGCTTTAAAGGACAATCATAATATACCGTAATTTATGGTTAAGTATTTTATTAATTCATTATTTTTCAAATTTAAATTACTCGAGATCGTCCCGTTTTAATTTTTTTCCAAAATTTCTCGTAGTCCCACAAGCAAAACTGAGTTCTGGGATTGTATTCAAGCAGCATCAATATTTGTTATAATTTTGTCATTTTTTCTTTTCAATTCACTTACATTACAATACAGTTGTGCTCAACCAAGCAGTCGCTATAGAGACTGTAGTTGCTGAGCCACACTCAATAGTTAATCTTCTATCGATTTTTTATATTTTTAAATCAAATCACCCGTCTTCGTATCGTTATCATAATAATCAACCAACAGCACTAACATTTGGTTAACATTTAGCGATTTTTTATATTTTAATACCAAATCACCCGTCTTTGTATCGTTACCGTAATCGCTAACAAGCTTCAACGAACTTTCAGTTAATATTTCAGGAATTTCTTGCATTACAAATTTAAATCAGCCGTAATTGCACCGTTTGAATATTATTTTCTAAATTTACACACATTCCCACTAGCAGTCGCAAGACTGAGCTCTGGGTTTGTACACAAAATTTCGTAACTAATTTATTATGTCGCAAACAGACAATACCAACATAAAGTTAATCTTCTAGACATTTTTTACCTTTTAAAATCTAATCACCCGACTTCGTACCGTTACCGTAATCGCCAAGAAGCAACACTAACTTTTAGTTAATATCTCATAAAATTTTTACATTACAAATTAATATCAGTCGACATAGCACTTTTTTAATACTATTTTCTAAATTTACACGATTTCCCACTAGCACGCACAAGAGTGAACTCTGAGATTGTATGCAAAATTGTTTTAACAAATTGATTCAAAATCGCAAACAAGCAAAACCAACAGAAAGTTAATCTTCTATCAATTTTATACATTTTAAAATCAAATCACCCGACTTTCATACCGTTACCGTAATCGGCAATAAGCAGCACAGTTATTATTTTTACAGTTCAGTTATAATTTCGTAAATTTTTTACAATATAAATTCAAATCATTCGATATTTCACCGTTCTTCTTATTTATTATTTTATTATTTTTTAAATTTACATACATTCCCACTAGCAGTCGCAAGACTGAGCTCTGGGTTTGTACACAAAATTTTCGTAACTAATTTATTATGTCGCAAACAGCCAATACCAACATAAAGATAATCTATACATGTTTTACCTTTTAAAATCTAATCACCCGACTTCGTACCGTTACCGTAATCGCCAAGAAGCAACACTAACTTTCAGTTAATATTTCATAATTTTTTTACATTACAAATTAATATCTGTCGACACAGCACTCTTTTAATACTATTTTCTAAATTTACACGCATTCCCACTAGCAGTCGCAAGAGTGAGCTCTGAGATTGTATGCAAAATTCTTTTAACAAATTGATTCAAAATCGCAAACAAGCAAAACCAACAGAAAGTTTATCTTCTATCAATTTTTTACATTTTAAAATCAAATCACCCGACTTTCGTACCGTTACCGTAATCGCCAATAAGCAGCACTAAGATTCAATTATTATTTCGTCAATTTTTTACATTACAAATTCGAATCAGCCGATATTGGACCGTTTTTCGTATTTATAACTTTATTAGTTTTTAAATTTACACACATTCCCACTAACAGTCGCAAGACTGAGCTCTGGGATTGTATACAAAATTATTATAATCGTAACAAAATTATCATAATCACAAACAAGTAAAACTAATATAAAGTTAGCCTTCTATCAATTCTTTACATTTTAAAAACAAATCCCCCATCTTTGTACCGTTATCGTAATCGCCAACAAGTATCACTAACATTCACATCATATTTCATCCATTTTTACACTTAAAATTTAAATCAGTCGAAACAAGGAGCACAAACACTAAAATAATCTTGCATAAAGTTTTTATATTTTAAATTTAAATCGCCCAACTTCGTACTGTTACCGTTATCGCAAACAAATAGCACCAACACTAAGTTAAGTTAATCTATCAATTTTTTACATTTTAAATTCAAATTACCCGACTTCGATCGTAACCGTAATCGTCAAGAAGTAGCATTTTTTATCATCTTTTTTTTCAATTCAATTATTTTACAATTATAGTTGTGCTCAACCAAGCAGTCGCTATAGATACTGTAGTTTTTGAGCCACACATGGTCATAGGGCTTTCGAAATTTATTTTGACAGCGAACTCACCATGTTAAATAAAGAGTAACGAGCCGAACTGATACCTCATGGGTGGTTGGGTGTACGATTTAGATCAAAATTTTTATAATCGACAATATATTAACCAATTCCAAACAAAAGGTAAACGACATTGATAAGTTATTAATGCATATTTTTGATTTTTATGTTTTAATGATTTCATTATGGTATACCATTACTGACGCCATAAGTTGATAAATCGGTCGATCAACATTATAACAATGTGCATATTTATGAACAAACTCTTTTGTCGATAGACATATAATTAATTTAAAACAATATCAGATCTAAATTTGTACACTTGTGGAAACTCAGTGCACTGAAATAATAAGGTACAAAGCATGCTGCAAAGCTCGGAAGCGTGAAAGCAGATTATCCGTATCATAGGAACAATACGCCGACAAAAGGACGAGGAAGACAGGCGACGAGGAGAGAGAACCACCCACCCCTGAACTATAAGGGAAAGGGACGGTCTACGGGACGCTGCCTACGGGACAGACGGAAAGAAAAGGAAATAGGAATGAAGGGGACCGGACTACCGGTGAGGGAATGCTCCCGGAGAACCGGAGCACGAAAGAAAAAGGTGTTTGTCATTGATGTTAGCTTTAGTAAACTTAATCGTAAGTAGGAACATTCTGGTTTTGACTGCAAATTTTAATTGCTTTTTGTTATCATTTGTAGTTTAAACACCTGATGAAGGAATAAATTAATTCCGAAATATTGCGATTCGAAGAAAATAGTTTCAATTTATCGTAGTGAACGGCAGCCCAAATAATCCTCATACGAATTATATAATTTTACGTTCAAATAGACTCCTCTCAACTGAAAGAAAAGGGTCCTGGAAATACCGGCCACGAAGTTCTGGATACCCCAAACTCTGGCGAGGAGCCGCAGGAGAAAAGAAAACACTGTTTCGGACAATAGGTTAGGATGTGTCCCGGTGAGTCCGCGAGAGCGCTTGTAGTTGTAGAGTAAAGTGCATAGACACTTAAAATTGTAAGGTAGTTAAGTAGGTAGCTTATATATTTACTTTTAAACCTGTTAAGGTAAACCTCTCCAAGCGCAACAAATTAATATAAAGTCAACAAAAGTTTTTTTGGGTTTAAAGCAGCTATCGTATAATTATACTTTTAATTGTTTTTTAAATGAAAATGTAAACTTTTCTGTTTCTAATAAGACCTTGAATATTTTTAATATTCTTAGTTTTAAGATTAATTCCAAGAAATTTTTGTAGGAATTTTTTAATAAAATGCGTTGTTTGTACTTATAAGCAAAACTCTTTAATTTCTAATTAAGAATGTTTTTCCACATGCATAAGAATTTGTTGTAATGTATCAGTTTTAACTTTTAATTTAATTCTATTCTACTGTTTTGTTTTTTTTTTTTTCACATTTTTTACTTTGTTTGGTTAAAATATAATTTCATGAATTTTGATTATATATTTTGATTATATATATATATATATATATATATATATATATATATATATAGTATTTTATAAAAAAATTATTAGAATTGATTTTAGATTAAACAAATTAAAAATATACATACATACATACATACATATATATATATATATATATATATATATTTAATTTTATATTTTCACGATCATTATTTATAATTAAAAGGTTTTGCTGAAACGTTGCAAATAAAATATATTTTTACACGAGATGTCCGAAAACCTTTTAATTATATATATATATATATATATATAACTATATATATATATATATATATATATATATATATATATATATATATAACTTCTATATTTAATGTCGTTATTTGATATAAAAAGGGATAAGGGGATTACGACTGGTATTTTCATTTTTATATATATATATATATATATATATATATATATATATATATATATATATATAACTTCTATATTTAATGTCGTTATTTGATATAAAAAGGGATAAGGGGATTACGACTGGTATTTTCAATAAAAACTCCTTTAACTACTGTCGAGCTTTCGGTGCCTTTACTTCATCACCTTCATCGGGACACTGCAATACATTCAAATAAAAGGGAAACGTTACAATCGGACAAGTCAATAATAAATATAAACAATCTATACATCGGACAAACTTACATTGCAATTGAGTTTTTTTAAAAGCTAGGTTATAATGCATTATCTGCTGTTGAACACAATGCTGTATGATAATTTCGGAAAATACTGTGGTCCAGTTGATACGACTGATGTGCACTTTACTCTCCAATATAATCCACCAATTTTATGCTTTCGATGCTTCTGCTTTTCGTTGATTACTTTGGCTTCAATCAATTTAAATAGACGAAATGCGTTTTCGATGCGTTCGCGTCGGTACAAGGCTGTCACGTAATGGTCGCTCCGTCGTGTCGGTATAGCAGTACTCTGTAAACAGTTACAGTGTTCTGTATCACCATCAGGTTGACCGTTCGGAATTCAAAAATTAAAATGTGATTGCCTGCTCATATAGAGTGTCATTGTGGCTTATCTCACCTTTATTAGAAATTTCCATTATGTACGTATACATCGAGCTTAGGTCCTTGATGTCCGACTTCTTGTTGATTACATCTTCGGTGTTAACGATGTGAAACATTTCTAAAAATGTTCTCTTTATGTAGTTGTTCTCTATTTCCAGGATTTTCACTTCATCGTAATTGATGTTGTGGTCGCAATCGTTTACGTGGGTGGCTAACATGCATCTCTCCGGGTTTAGTCTGGCGTCGCTCTTATGTCCAGCAATTCGACTCTTTAAAATTTGGGACGTCTGCCCTATGTAGACCTTCGCACAGCCCAAACATTCCAATTTATACACTGCGTTAGCCTGCAATAAAGGTGGTGTTTTATCCTTGAGACTAGTATAAAGATTACCAACTGTTTTTGTTTGTTTCTTGATAATTTTTATATTTTCAGGCTTGATTGACTTTATGATCTTATCTGTAACATTTGGTATGTCCATTATCATTCCATACTTTACATTACCTTCAGTATTACGTTGTGTGTTACTTGTTTGTAAATTTCTAGCTGGGGTTCCGTGTAATAAATGTCGTATCATTGTTTTAGGATAAGAGTTCTCCGAAAGGATGCATTCCAGTCTCTTGATGTTTTTTGCTAAAAATTCCACACTACTTATAGTTATGATGCTCTTTTTTAACTGTAGTATAAAGTTTACTTTTACATTCACCGGGTGTCGAGAGAAATAATTTATGTATCTACCTGAAGCAGAGCTCTTCTGATACCAATCCAACTTCAACTGTTGTTGATTACTTCTAATTATTTTTGTGTCCAAATATGGTACAGCTTGATCCTGGTTTTCAGTTTCTGTAGTGAACTTAAGGTGTTGATTGTATTCTCCGAATATCCTTCCAATTTCTTCTATCCCATGTTGTGGTACTGCTGTGACAATATCACCCACAAACTTTTTTAAGAATGGTACCTGGAACGACAATTTCGGTAAACACCTCTCTAATAAAGCATCCATTATATATTGCGATAGTATGGGGCTTACTTTTGATCCCATCGCACAACCAAATATCTGTTTGTAATGGGTGTTATTATAAGAGAAGTAGTTGTTGTCGAGGATGAAATTAATCAACTTTATGAAATACGTCTGAGTCATGTTAGTCGTGTGGGGTTCTATACTTTGCCATTTTTCAATTATTACCTCAGTGACCAGTTCTTTAGTGATATTTCCAAACAGGTTAACCACGTCCAAAGACACTACGACAAATCCTTCCGGGATGGTCGTATCCTTAATTTCCTCACAGAAATGGAAAGTATCTCTGGTATAGTAGGCATTATCGGTGTTGTAGGCAGTGTCGAGAATTTGGGTCACAAATCTTGCTATTTCTCTCGTTGGGCTTTGCATGCCTGAAATAATAGGTCTTAGTGGGTCTTGTTTATGAATTTTAGGATTACCGTATATTTTTGGGCATACAGAATTGTATACTCTGTGTTTCTTCGCCATTTCAGTCGTTATCATTCCTCGTTGTTCCATATCCGTGATAAGTTTATTCGCCTTGGTTTGTGTTGATTGGGTTGGGTCAGTTCTGATCTTTTTGAATACCTTCTTGTCATTCAATATCAATTGCATCTTATTGTGGTATTCTTCACTATACATTAGTACCGTGGTCGATCCCTTGTCGCTCTGTAATGCAATAACATTTGGATTCTGTTTCAAATATTGTTTTGTCTTATTGAAATTCATGCCTAACATTGTCATTTCGGAACGGTCATGTGTCAGATGATTAGTAATTATGTTTGTTACCTTAGCTCTATATAAGTCTCTCTTAGTGGATTCAATATTGTTGATGATATGTTCCACCTCTGCCAGAAGTCGACCTACTGGTATTTCTCTCTTGGTTAAAGGCAAAGCGAACTTCGGTCCCAATGCTAGTGTGTTCTTTATCTCCTCGGGTATCGTCTCTGTTGTCAAATTCTTTATCCATCTGTTATGTGTTGTTATTCCCCTTCCTTGTGTCTCCTCCAGTGTCTTAATCTTGGTCAGGTTTCTTTTCTTTATTCTCTGGAAATGTTTGTTATATAAGTGCGATTGTCTTCTGACATATTCATCTACCACTTCTCTATCCACATTCATGCTGTCTAGGATATCTACTTGTTTTCTTTCTATATTTTGTACTTTCGTGACTGTATACTGAATTTCAAAACGTAAGATCTTTGCGTTTACCTGCTTGTTGAATTCCTCTATGCTTCTCATTAGTCGTCGTTGGTCGTTGTCGTAGCACTGAAACAGTTGTTTGGTGTTCTGTGCTATGTGTTTAGGTGCAATTCCTTTTCTCTTGCATTCGTGTAAGAAAACCCGCTGATTTTTAGCCGCTGCTAGCTTGATGTTGAGCTTGCTCCACTGTTTCATTTTCCTTGTTGTGTCTACGCCAAAGCGTGCTGTTACTTCTTCATAGAACCCCATGTCAATTCAATGTTTAACTTCTATATTTAATGTCGTTATTTGATATAAAAAGGGATAAGGGGATTACGACTGGTATTTTCAATAAAAACTCCTTTAACTACTGTCGAGCTTTCGGTGCCTTTACTTCATCACCTTCATCGGGACACTGCAATACATTCAAATAAAAGGGAAACGTTACAATCGGACAAGTCAATAATAAATATAAACAATCTATACATCGGACAAACTTACATTGCAATTGAGTTTTTTTAAAAGCTAGGTTATAATGCATTATCTGCTGTTGAACACAATGCTGTATGATAATTTCGGAAAATACTGTGGTCCAGTTGATACGACTGATGTGCACTTTACTCTCCAATATAATCCACCAATTTTATGCTTTCGATGCTTCTGCTTTTCGTTGATTACTTTGGCTTCAATCAATTTAAATAGACGAAATGCGTTTTCGATGCGTTCGCGTCGGTACAAGGCTGTCACGTAATGGTCGCTCCGTCGTGTCGGTATAGCAGTACTCTGTAAACAGTTACAGTGTTCTGTATCACCATCAGGTTGACCGTTCGGAATTCAAAAATTAAAATGTGATTGCCTGCTCATATAGAGTGTCATTGTGGCTTATCTCACCTTTATTAGAAATTTCCATTATGTACGTATACATCGAGCTTAGGTCCTTGATGTCCGACTTCTTGTTGATTACATCTTCGGTGTTAACGATGTGAAACATTTCTAAAAATGTTCTCTTTATGTAGTTGTTCTCTATTTCCAGGATTTTCACTTCATCGTAATTGATGTTGTGGTCGCAATCGTTTACGTGGGTGGCTAACATGCATCTCTCCGGGTTTAGTCTGGCGTCGCTCTTATGTCCAGCAATTCGACTCTTTAAAATTTGGGACGTCTGCCCTATGTAGACCTTCGCACAGCCCAAACATTCCAATTTATACACTGCGTTAGCCTGCAATAAAGGTGGTGTTTTATCCTTGAGACTAGTATAAAGATTACCAACTGTTTTTGTTTGTTTCTTGATAATTTTTATATTTTCAGGCTTGATTGACTTTATGATCTTATCTGTAACATTTGGTATGTCCATTATCATTCCATACTTTACATTACCTTCAGTATTACGTTGTGTGTTACTTGTTTGTAAATTTCTAGCTGGGGTTCCGTGTAATAAATGTCGTATCATTGTTTTAGGATAAGAGTTCTCCGAAAGGATGCATTCCAGTCTCTTGATGTTTTTTGCTAAAAATTCCACACTACTTATAGTTATGATGCTCTTTTTTAACTGTAGTATAAAGTTTACTTTTACATTCACCGGGTGTCGAGAGAAATAATTTATGTATCTACCTGAAGCAGAGCTCTTCTGATACCAATCCAACTTCAACTGTTGTTGATTACTTCTAATTATTTTTGTGTCCAAATATGGTACAGCTTGATCCTGGTTTTCAGTTTCTGTAGTGAACTTAAGGTGTTGATTGTATTCTCCGAATATCCTTCCAATTTCTTCTATCCCATGTTGTGGTACTGCTGTGACAATATCACCCACAAACTTTTTTAAGAATGGTACCTGGAACGACAATTTCGGTAAACACCTCTCTAATAAAGCATCCATTATATATTGCGATAGTATGGGGCTTACTTTTGATCCCATCGCACAACCAAATATCTGTTTGTAATGGGTGTTATTATAAGAGAAGTAGTTGTTGTCGAGGATGAAATTAATCAACTTTATGAAATACGTCTGAGTCATGTTAGTCGTGTGGGGTTCTATACTTTGCCATTTTTCAATTATTACCTCAGTGACCAGTTCTTTAGTGATATTTCCAAACAGGTTAACCACGTCCAAAGACACTACGACAAATCCTTCCGGGATGGTCGTATCCTTAATTTCCTCACAGAAATGGAAAGTATCTCTGGTATAGTAGGCATTATCGGTGTTGTAGGCAGTGTCGAGAATTTGGGTCACAAATCTTGCTATTTCTCTCGTTGGGCTTTGCATGCCTGAAATAATAGGTCTTAGTGGGTCTTGTTTATGAATTTTAGGATTACCGTATATTTTTGGGCATACAGAATTGTATACTCTGTGTTTCTTCGCCATTTCAGTCGTTATCATTCCTCGTTGTTCCATATCCGTGATAAGTTTATTCGCCTTGGTTTGTGTTGATTGGGTTGGGTCAGTTCTGATCTTTTTGAATACCTTCTTGTCATTCAATATCAATTGCATCTTATTGTGGTATTCTTCACTATACATTAGTACCGTGGTCGATCCCTTGTCGCTCTGTAATGCAATAACATTTGGATTCTGTTTCAAATATTGTTTTGTCTTATTGAAATTCATGCCTAACATTGTCATTTCGGAACGGTCATGTGTCAGATGATTAGTAATTATGTTTGTTACCTTAGCTCTATATAAGTCTCTCTTAGTGGATTCAATATTGTTGATGATATGTTCCACCTCTGCCAGAAGTCGACCTACTGGTATTTCTCTCTTGGTTAAAGGCAAAGCGAACTTCGGTCCCAATGCTAGTGTGTTCTTTATCTCCTCGGGTATCGTCTCTGTTGTCAAATTCTTTATCCATCTGTTATGTGTTGTTATTCCCCTTCCTTGTGTCTCCTCCAGTGTCTTAATCTTGGTCAGGTTTCTTTTCTTTATTCTCTGGAAATGTTTGTTATATAAGTGCGATTGTCTTCTGACATATTCATCTACCACTTCTCTATCCACATTCATGCTGTCTAGGATATCTACTTGTTTTCTTTCTATATTTTGTACTTTCGTGACTGTATACTGAATTTCAAAACGTAAGATCTTTGCGTTTACCTGCTTGTTGAATTCCTCTATGCTTCTCATTAGTCGTCGTTGGTCGTTGTCGTAGCACTGAAACAGTTGTTTGGTGTTCTGTGCTATGTGTTTAGGTGCAATTCCTTTTCTCTTGCATTCGTGTAAGAAAACCCGCTGATTTTTAGCCGCTGCTAGCTTGATGTTGAGCTTGCTCCACTGTTTCATTTTCCTTGTTGTGTCTACGCCAAAGCGTGCTGTTACTTCTTCATAGAACCCCATGTCAATTCAATGTTTAACTTCTATATTTAATGTCGTTATTTGATATAAAAAGGGATAAGGGGATTACGACTGGTATTTTCAATAAAAACTCCTTTAACTACTGTCGAGCTTTCGGTGCCTTTACTTCATCACCTTCATCGGGACACTGCAATACATTCAAATAAAAGGGAAACGTTACAATCGGACAAGTCAATAATAAATATAAACAATCTATACATCGGACAAACTTACATTGCAATTGAGTTTTTTTAAAAGCTAGGTTATAATGCATTATCTGCTGTTGAACACAATGCTGTATGATAATTTCGGAAAATACTGTGGTCCAGTTGATACGACTGATGTGCACTTTACTCTCCAATATAATCCACCAATTTTATGCTTTCGATGCTTCTGCTTTTCGTTGATTACTTTGGCTTCAATCAATTTAAATAGACGAAATGCGTTTTCGATGCGTTCGCGTCGGTACAAGGCTGTCACGTAATGGTCGCTCCGTCGTGTCGGTATAGCAGTACTCTGTAAACAGTTACAGTGTTCTGTATCACCATCAGGTTGACCGTTCGGAATTCAAAAATTAAAATGTGATTGCCTGCTCATATAGAGTGTCATTGTGGCTTATCTCACCTTTATTAGAAATTTCCATTATGTACGTATACATCGAGCTTAGGTCCTTGATGTCCGACTTCTTGTTGATTACATCTTCGGTGTTAACGATGTGAAACATTTCTAAAAATGTTCTCTTTATGTAGTTGTTCTCTATTTCCAGGATTTTCACTTCATCGTAATTGATGTTGTGGTCGCAATCGTTTACGTGGGTGGCTAACATGCATCTCTCCGGGTTTAGTCTGGCGTCGCTCTTATGTCCAGCAATTCGACTCTTTAAAATTTGGGACGTCTGCCCTATGTAGACCTTCGCACAGCCCAAACATTCCAATTTATACACTGCGTTAGCCTGCAATAAAGGTGGTGTTTTATCCTTGAGACTAGTATAAAGATTACCAACTGTTTTTGTTTGTTTCTTGATAATTTTTATATTTTCAGGCTTGATTGACTTTATGATCTTATCTGTAACATTTGGTATGTCCATTATTATTCCATACTTTACATTACCTTCAGTATTACGTTGTGTGTTACTTGTTTGTAAATTTCTAGCTGGGGTTCCGTGTAATAAATGTCGTATCATTGTTTTAGGATAAGAGTTCTCCGAAAGGATGCATTCCAGTCTCTTGATGTTTTTTGCTAAAAATTCCACACTACTTATAGTTATGATTCTCTTTTTTAACTGTAGTATAAAGTTTACTTTTACATTCATCGGGTGTCGAGAGAAATAATTTATGTATCTACCTGAAGCAGAGCTCTTCTGATACCAATCCAACTTCAACTGTTGTTGATTACTTCTAATTATTTTTGTGTCCAAATATGGTACAGCTTGATCCTGGTTTTCAGTTTCTGTAGTGAACTTAAGGTGTTGATTGTATTCTCCGAATATCCTTCCAATTTCTTCTATCCCATGTTGTGGTACTGCTGTGACAATATCATCCACAAACTTTTTTAAGAATGGTACCAGGAACGACAATTTCGGTAAACACCTCTCTAATAAAGCATCCATTATATATTGCGATAGTATGGGGCTTACTTTTGATCCCATCGCACAACCAAATATCTGTTTGTAATGGGTGTTATTATAAGAGAAGTAGTTGTTGTCGAGGATGAAATTAATCAACTTTATGAAATACGTCTGAGTCATGTTAGTCGTGTGGGGTTCTATACTTTGCCATTTTTCAATTATTACCTCAGTGACCAGTTCTTTAGTGATATTTCCAAACAGGTTAAGTGAAGGTGATGAAGTAAAGGCACCGAAAGCTCGACAGTAGTTAAAGGAGTTTTTATTGAAAATACCAGTCGTAATCCCCTTATCCCTTTTTATATATATATATATATATATATATATATATAGATGGAAAACAGGTTAATCGACGGTAAGATATTCAAGGAGAAAGGAAGTTTGTCGGGCAATTCCGTCATACGAAGAAGCAACCGTAGACACGTGTTTCGGACTATTAATCCTCATCAGTACGGTATAGCCAAGGAGTAAGATGGACACTCATTTGAGTGTTTTTTCCATTGAGTGTCCATCTTACTCCTTGGCTATACCGTACTGATGAGGACTAATAGTCCGAAACACGTGTCTACGGTTGCTTCTTCGTATGACGGAATTGCCCGACAAACTTCCATTCTCCTTATATATATATATATATATATATATATATATATATATATATATAAGGACAATAAGTCTTTGCCGTTGGATATAAAAATGGTAGTACTTTGTTGGGGAATCCAGCAATAGTAAAACGTTTCAATTAATTAGTACGTTCTTTATTCTTTCACCAAATTTTCGCGTGTGGACACACGCTTCTTCAGGGTCATAATTAGAACGATATCGAGAAGAAAAGAAAGTCGGTGAATTAGCAATCATGGGTTTCATGATATATATATATATATATATATATTTGTTTAACTTTACTTTAGCCTTGTAGATGATATTAAAAAACACAAACAACTCTATTAGAATTGTTTATTTTCTCGGGTATTCTTGGGTAGGCTTTGTCACATTTAACATATTAAAACTTATAACTAAAAGTCACAAGAGACAACACATTAAAAATTATTTGATCTGACGTTTCGACACCATTTGTGTCTTGAACGCAGATAGACTAAAATATTCTTGAATAGCTTTATACATTTCAATACATACAACCACGACACACCACATATGAAACTAGTTTCTAAAACTGGACCTGGTTTCTAAACATCTCACAAATTTTACGAATTACTTAAACTACTTTCATTTTTCCCTTTCCGTGTTGTTACATATTTGTAGGTAAAATTAGTTTATAACAATTTAACAAATTTAAATCGGATCTGTCATTCACAGCATCTTTTTGTTTTAAAATTTCTATGGTCTCAAACACACAACGAGCTTGTAAATTATTTTCTTTTTTGAGCACTTTCACATCACTAAAGTTAAATTGATGTCCGGTATCTTGTTGGTGTTTTTTTAACGCAGTGATATTTTTCGCGTATTTGTGTCCTTTTTTTTTATATATTTATATATATATATATATATATATATATATATATATATATATATATATATATATATATATATATATATATATATATATATATATATATATATATATATATATATATATATATATATATATATATATAATTAAAAGACACAAACAACTCTATTTAAAATTGTTTATTTTCTTGGGTATTGTAGGCTTTGTCACATTTAACATATTAAAACTTATAACTAAAAGTCACAAGAGACAACACATTAAAAATTATTTGATCTGACGTTTCGACAATTATATATATAAATAGTCCAATAATCCGGTATAATTAACCCATGCGGAAGGTGTGAAAAAAAAAGGTGGAGTTTTCTTCCTTAGTATGGCTTTTTTATTGAAAAAGGTTAGCGCTTTCGCTCTTAATTTAGAGCATCATCAGACCTAAAAATTTTACAAAAACACGAGTCAGACACATTTATGGAAGGGTCTATACAATCTCCAAGACCTACCGAACCACAACATTGCCATTTCTTAACCTAAAACCGCGACATTACCAGAGCGGGCGGGGGGAGGTAACTTCCTATGCATCCCTAAGTGGCTACGCAATACCGAATAAATCTTTCATAAAATAGCGCTCTCCGGCTTATGAACGGTGTATGCCTAAAAAATACATTGTTACACACTGCAATAGCTACAAACCGACGTCCAAATTATACCTTCAGCTTTATTACATCAGACTAAAACCGGAGAAGCGTGCAAACGGGAAAACGTTCATGACAGATGACAGGAAACACGACAGGCCGTGCAACCGCAACCGTCCGATCGAAACACGAAAAGTTACCAGATTTGAATACAAAAACCCCCGCGCTAAACAAATTCGAAAACAGTCAAAAAGTGAAATTCTAAGCATAGCACACGGGAAAAAACATTAATCGACAGTTAAACAATAACGCACTATAAATATACCTACAATCGCAACAAAACTACCGGTTAGGCAACCCTCACCACTCCCAAGCACACAGAAACCCATACCTGACAGGCTCCGTACATCATATAAAAGAAATAAATTATCTTAACATTTAAAAAACAGTACCCCTGAGAAGGTTAGCATATATCGCTGACAAGCCGTCTACATCCTTTCTGTGGTTCATGGTGTTATTTAATGAGACAATAAAACACATTTCCAGAAAAGCCCTTTTTCTATAATTTTTCTCATTCATAAGGATCTTTGTATTCTCAAAATCAGGCAAATGTTGACATGCCACGCTATGCATGCAAAGGGCCGTGTTGTCTCTCCTCTGCGTAACGTCCCTCTTATGTTGTAACAACCTTGAATGTAAAAGTTGTGATGTCATTCCCACATATGCTTTATCACATCCACTACAAGGGATGCAATAAACTAAGTTAGATTTCATTTTTGTTGGGACGGGGTCCTTTAGTACGGAGAAGAAAGTGCTACTAATACTGAAAGAACTAACCGGCACAACCTTGTGGTTGGGTGATGAAAGTATGCTTGTCAATTGTCCGGACAAAAAGGGGACATGTTGTATGGGATAATATTTGAAGGGTTCAGCCTGAGCAGCTGGAAGAGACAAATTCACCGGTGGTCGTGGGGTGGAGAAAATCAACTTACGGAGAAGAGATGGTGGGTAATAATTTTCCGAAAAAATATTTTGTAATCTTTCCAAGTTTTTTCTCTGAAAATCTGGGTGGCAAATTTTGATAATTCTGTGCTTGAAGGCCAGCACTGTGTTAATCTTGTAAGTATTTGGGTGGCCGGACAGAAAACTCAGCATTCTAGTAGTAGCGGTGGGCTTCCTGTACCAATCTAATTTAACCACACCCCCCGGGGACCTCATGACCAATGCATCCAAAAACGGCACCCCTCCCCCCTCATCCTCAGCCTGAAGAGTGAAAAGGAGGTGTTGGTCGTAATTATTAAAGACATTCAAGGTTGCATCGACTTCATCGGCAGGAAGGGCACATATAATGTCATCAACGTACTGGTGCAGTAAGGGAAACTGAAAAGGGAGGGAGTCGCACACGCTATTAAGTAAGTGGCTCATAACCACATCTGCCAAGACAGGGCTCATAACGTTACCCATGGGAACTCCAAAAATTTGGTGGTATGTCGTGCCCTCGTAAGTGAAAAATATACTCCGGAAACAAAATCTTAAAAGTTCTAAAAACCGGGTCTGGGTGATCGTTGTGACTTCCGACACCAATGCCCACTTCTCGATGATAATAAGCTCAACCAATTCTAAGGAAATGTTGGTGAATAAGGAGACCACGTCAAAGGAAACCAACACATGGCCTGGTGGCAAGGTCATACCATTCGCGAGGCTGGAAAAACTGAAAGAGTCCTTCACTTTATACTTGAAGAAAACAGAGAAGGCGTCCGTAAGGATAGTAGTGAGATAGAGCGACAAACCAGCAACAGGCGAGTTCAAAGAGGAGATAATCGGCCTAAGGGGCACTCCTTCTTTGTGAATCTTCGGAAGTCCGTAGTATCTAGGTGCCACCGAGTTATAAGTTTTCATCCTTTTGGATTCCAACTCAGTAATGTAACCGTCAGTTTTAAGTTTGCCAACCAGCTCATTATGTTTACGTTCTATGGTTCTAGTGGGGTCGGAATTAGCCACCCTATACACCACAGGATCTTCCAAGAGTTCAAGGGACTTGGCCCTATAATTTAACCTAGACATCGCCACCGTGACATTACCCTTGTCAGCCTTAGTAATAAGAATGTCCGGGTTGTCCCTAAGAAAACATTTTGTTTGTCTAGTCAACTCATGACACTCGTCCGCAGTGTCAACCCTCCTACTAACGTAATTAGTCACCGCATGTGTCGCTCTAGCCCGCAAGACATCCCTCTGATCAGCTGGGTGGGATACAATCACAGACTCTATATCCGAGATAAGTCGGAAAACTGCGTTCTGTGAGGGCACAAAAGGCAACCAAAAACCAGGCCCCATGGCCAAGAAATCACCAACCTGAGGAGGTATACATTTTTCAGTCAGATTCACCAGCCATTTTTCTCTAACGTTAAAAAATCCTACTTGACAGTGGTCTCCCCAAACCCTTAATTTTTTTCTATATTACGTTTTCTTAATTTGTGTGAAAAGGTTCCTGTAACGCTTGTCCTGAAGGGACAGGAAAATAGCTAGAGCGTCACCATCTAAAACTTCAGACAGGTAAGACAGGACGGCCCGTCTTTGACTATGCAATTTCTCGTAAAACAGTGGCAAACATCATTAATTTCGAAGCGCAACATTTTGTACATTCATCCTCTTAGTAACTAGTCCTATCCTACCGCTCAGATATCTGTTTCGCATGCTGACTGGGGTTCCCGATTCTGCAATTATTGGGCCGATAAAAAACCTGGGAACGATGGAGAGTCTCCTGCACTCCAATAAGAAGGCTCTCCTGTTCTCTTGGGATGCAAGTTTTTTGCATGCATAGCCCCTTTGCATGCATAGCGTGGCATGTCAAACATTTGCCCTGATTTTGAGAATACAAAGATCCTTATGAATGAGAAAAAATTATAGAAAAAGGGCTTTTCTGGAAATGTGTTTTATTGTCTCATTAAATAACACCATGAACCACAGAAAGGATGTAGACGGCTTGTCAGCGATATATGCTAACCTTCTCAGGGGTACTGTTTTTTTAAATGTTAAGATAATTTATTTCTTTTATATGATGTACGGAGCCTGTCAGGTATGGGTTTCTGTGTGCTTGGGAGTGGTGAGGGTTGCCTTGCGATTGTAGGTATATTTATAGTGCGTTATTGTTTAACTGTCGATTAATGTTTTTTCCCGTGTGCTATGCTTAGAATTTCACTTTTTGACTGTTTTCGAATTTGTTTAGCGCGGGGGTTTTTGTATTCAAATCTGGTAACTTTTCGTGTTTCGATCGGACGGTTGCGGTTGCACGGCCTGTCGTGTTTCCTGTCATCTGTCATGAACGTTTTCCCGTTTGCACGCTTCTCCGGTTTTAGTCTGATGTAATAAAGCTGAAGGTATAATTTGGACGTCGGTTTGTAGCTATTGCAGTGTGTAACAATGTATTTTTTAGGCATACACCGTTCATAAGCCGGAGAGCGCTATTTTATGAAAGATTTATTCGGTATTGCGTAGCCACTTAGGGATGCATAGGAAGTTACCTCCCCCCGCCCGCTCTGGTAATGTCGCGGTTTTAGGTTAAGAAATGGCAATGTTGTGGTTCGGTAGGTCTTGGAGATTGTATAGACCCTTCCATAAATGTGTCTGACTCGTGTTTTTGTAAAATTTTTAGGTCTGATGATGCTCTAAATTAAGAGCGAAAGCGCTAACCTTTTTCAATAAAAAAGCCATACTAAGGAAGAAAACTCCACCTTTTTTTTTCACACCTTCCGCATGGGTTAATTATACCGGATTATTGGACTATTTATCAATTACTGCCCAGTTTACTAAATTTATTATATATATATATATATATATAAAAACACCTCCGCCTGGATTTGAACCAGGAACCCTCCAATTGCCGGTTGAAAGCTCTCCCTGAAGTGACAAAATATATAATAAATATATAAATACCTATAAATTTCCATCGCCTCTGTAGCTCAACTGGGAGAGCTTTCAACCGGCAATTGGAGGGTTCCTGGTTCAAATCCAGGCGGAGGTGTTTTTTCCAAAAATTATCCTCACCTGGGTTAATTATCATTCGCTTCTTTAGTTGATTCTATATTACTGACGAGTTTACGTAATAACCATTTTCCCTTGAATTTATTCATCTATATGAGCTGTTTAGCAATAAACATTTAGCGATTCCTAGTTACCAAACTTCCATCTAGCCCCAATAGGTGTCACGACGGGTTTGTTTAATTCGAAAACTCGGATTGCAAAGCCTGAAGTGACAAATAAAACCTATAAATTTCCATCGCCTCTGTAGCTCAACTGGGAGAGCTTTCAACCGGCAATTGGAGGGTTCCTGGTTCCTAGTTGATTCTATATTACTGACGAGTTTACGTAATAACTATTTTCCCTTGAATTTATTCATCTATATATATATATATATATATATATATATATATATATATATATATATATATATATATATATATATATATGTATAAGCTTGGGAATTTTAGGTCCTAGGGCGAAATTAAGGTAACTCCTTTTTTCTTAGTTCAAATTTTCGCTTTATTATAAAAGCTTCATCAGGAACAGGCTAAAATACACAAAAAATCCTAACTTCTAACGGAACTTAACAATGATTAATAAACAAACTTACAACCAGAGTTCTGAGAAGTGGGGCCAAGCAAAGGAATCATCCGTAAATCGAAGGAGCCCAACACGAAACATATTAACGAGATCACAAGGCAAACAACATTAAACAATCACACTAAAATAATTTAAACGTCGTGTATACCGCACATGCGGCCGCTCTTACAACGAACAAATGTGAACAACACACGTGAAATTTGCAGCGAGTCTACATCTCTCCGAAGTTTGCAGGGTTGCCAACACCAACACGAACTAACTCGCGTGAATTTTTAAAATTGCTATTGATAAGAAATGAATAAATACTACTCAGCTGACTAGTGTCTGATTTAAAGTTTAAACACGCAGCAATATTGCGCTGGATATAAAACATTTCTAAAAACAGCCTCGCTCTATAGTTATTTTCTCTAGCAATAACCTCCGTTTTTTCACAATTTATGACATGGTTGCTGCCCGCCCCATGCTAAGCAACAGCGCAGTTCTTTTTCTTTAGTTTAGTGTCGCTCTTATGCAATGCTAACCGTGACTTGAGCCATTGGCTAGTTTGGCCGTAATATTTCAAATCACAACCCCCACAGGGAATGCAATAAATAACATTGGATTGCAATGGCAAAGGGGTTTTATCTTTGATGTTAGAAAAAATTGCGCCAATGGTTTTCTTATTGCTCAAGACCACACGAAAGTTGTCGTTCTTGAAAATATTGACTAACTTGACGGACAGATTGCTAATCAGCGTCAGTTTCTTGTATCTTACAAGGGGCGCACTACAACCGTCATCCGTGGCATGCTCATGAAAGGGGGTGTTGTACAAGAGTTTATGAATTAAAGATTTTGGGTATCCATTATTGCAAAACATAAGACTCAACTTCCTAAGGTTCTTATCTGTGAAGGAGATATCGCCAATACGAACTACCCTGTTCCTCATCGCCAGCACCGTGTTAATTTTCTGGTTAAAGTAAGACAGATCATATTAGGCTTTTTAACGATAATTCGAGTTGGTTTAAAAACTTAACTGACACAGTCATCCCCAAAGAGGTTAGTGATTTTCTTTCATTAGGTCCAAAATTTAGTTTGAACACAAGTCACAATGAGGTTCCTATTTCTGATCTCTTAGCTCAAGTCGAGGATATTGTCCAGGCGCTGCCCTCTGACCACCAAGATATGAACAGGGCGCGGGCTGCCAACGTCATTACGAACACGTACCTTTCAGATGCTTCACATCACTTATCTTCATCTTTTGATTTTATCTTAAAAAAACGGCTTCTTTTCTTAAAAGCAAACCCGAAATACTTATAACCAGGGCGGACAAAGGCAGTGTAACGGTTGCTATCAACAAGGAGAAATACACTAGCGAAGCGTTATCCCTCCTCAATGACGTAGCTATCTATGAGCCTCTTGCTCGTGATCCCACTATAACAATACAAAAAAAGAACAATGAATTGGTCAACACTTTAAGAAGTAAGCTCCTGATAGATGATTGCACTGCCAAGTCGCTCATCAAGTATAATTCGGTCTCGTCTAGGTTTTATGGCTTGCCAAAAATTCATAAACCAAATATCCCCCTCCGCCCAATTGTCTCCTCCATAGGCTCCCCAACTTTTGCTCTCTCCGGTTTCTTAGCAAACATTTTACAATCAACCTTGAACCATGATGAAAAATACAACATCAAGGATAGTTTCACTTTTTGCAGTATGATGGAGAATAGAACTCTCCCTCCTAATTACGTTCTTATATCATTGGATGTGGTCTCCTTGTACACTAACATCCCTTTGGAATTGGTTCTTATAACCATTGAGAGTAGTTGGGGAGTTATTGGCGCCGGCTGCTCTGTTCCTCTTAACTTGTTTTTGGAATTGGTAAGGTTCACGTATACAAATTGCTATTTTACCTTTCAGGACAGATTCTATAGGCAAATTTTTGGTACTCCTATGGGTTCTCCATTGAGTCCCATATTGGCTCAGCTTGTTATGGATTGCCTCTTGGAGGATTGTGTCGGGAGACTTTCCTTTGGTCTGCCTTTCTTATTTAAATATGTGGATGACATTATATGTGCTGTCCCTTATGACAAAGTGGAAGAAATTTTAACAATTTTTAATAACTTCAATTCCCACTTACAATTCACTGTTGAAAGAGAGGTAGACTGTGGGGTCCCATTTCTAGACACTATGGTGATACGTGAACCAATATCCAACAAGATCATTTTAGACTGGTACATGAAACCCACTGCCTCAGGCAGATATATCAATTTTCACTCCAGCCATTCCATAAACCAGAAAATTAACACGGTGCTGGCGATGAGGAACAGGGTAGTTCGTATTGGCGATATCTCCTTCACAGATAAGAACCTTAGGAAGTTGAGTCTTATGTTTTGCAATAATGGATACCCAAAATCTTTAATTCATAAACTCTTGTACAACACCCCCTTTCATGAGCATGCCACGGATGACGGTTGTAGTGCGCCCCTTGTAAGATACAAGAAACTGACGCTGATTAGCAATCTGTCCGTCAAGTTAGTCAATATTTTCAAGAACGACAACTTTCGTGTGGTCTTGAGCAATAAGAAAACCATTGGCGCAATTTTTTCTAACAGCAAAGATAAAACCCCTTTGCCATTGCAATCCAATGTTATTTATTGCATTCCCTGTGGGGGTTGTGATTTGAAATATTACGGCCAAGCTAGCCAATGGCTCAAGTCACGGTTAGCATTGCATAAGAGCGACACTAAACTAAAGAAAAAGAACTGCGCTGTTGCTTTGCATGGGGCGGGCAGCAACCATGTCATAAATTGGGAAAAAAACGGAGGTTATTGCTAGAGAAAATAACTATAGAGCGAGGCTGTTTTTAGAAATGTTTTATATCCAGCGCAATATTGCTGCGTGTTTAAACTTTAAATCAGACACTAGTCAGCTGAGTAGTATTTATTCATTTCTTATCAATAGCAATTTTAAAAATTCACGCGAGTTAGTTCGTGTTGGTGTTGGCAACCCTGCAAACTTCGGAGAGATGTAGACTCGCTGCAAATTTCACGTGTGTTGTTCACATTTGTTCGTTGTAAGAGCGGCCGCATGTGCGGTATACACGACGTTTAAATTATTTTAGTGTGATTGTTTAATGTTATTTGCCTTGTGATCTCGTTAATATGTTTCGTGTTGGGCCTCCTTCGATTTACGGATGATTCCTTTGCTTGGCCCCACTTCTCAGAACTCTGGTTGTAAGTTTGTTTATTAATCATTGTTAACTGCCGTTAGAAGTTAGGATTTTTTGTGTATTTTAGCCTGTTCCTGATGAAGCTTTTATAATAAAGCGAAAATTTGAACTAAGAAAAAAGGAGTTACCTTAATTTCGCCCTAGGACCTAAAATTCCCAAGATTATTCGCTTATACATACATATATTTGGTCGTTGCTACTTTCTTTGGTATATATATATATATATATATATACACACATACACACATACATACATACATACATATATATATATATATATATATATATATATATATATATATATATATATACATACATACATACATACATACATACATACATACATACATACATACATACAGACATACATACATACATACATACATACATACATACATACATATATGAAAGGATTTCTATTAGAAAAAAATGTTACCAAGTAACTTTTGTATGAAATCTTTTTGAAAATTCATTAATAAATCATCAAAAATGATTTATTTTATAAAGAAAATGATTCTTAATTCATGAATTAATCTTAGAATTAAGAAATGTAAAAATATTTCAAATATTTCATAATTCAATCGTTCTACTTGAAAAAAGAAATCAAATATCCAGAATTAAATCAACACGTGAATATTACAATTGTGGTGTTATAGATTTGTTTTCTTTTATTTCTTAAACATTTGTACAATCAGTTTTTGCGAGCACCGTATACGGCAAAGTCGCGCTTGCGCGACTTTGCCCAGTATGACTATCTACCCGTATTGGAGATCTATCCGGATCTGCGATCTACCCGGATCGGCGATCTACCCGTATCGGCGTTCTACCGAATCGGCGTCTACACGGATCGGCGTTCTACCCGGATCGGCGTTCTACCCGCATCGGCGATCTACCCGGATCGGCGATCTACCCGTATCGGCGATCTACCGAATCGGCATCTACACGGATCGGCGTTCTACCCAGATCGGCGTTCTACCCGCATCGGCGATCTACCCGTCTAGGCGATGCGCAGACCTATTAGGTCTGCCCCGTTTCTAGTATAATATACTATAATATATATTTTACTTATTTAAATTTGTTCTTGTTTAAATTAATAAACAACTTACAAATATACTTTTCCGTCGATCGTTTATTTATGAGTCAGTTTAGTGAATAGGAAATCGTTTATTAAAGTACTCCATTAATGCACGATTTCTATTAATGCATGATATGTTATAGCCAATCACAAGACGCAATGACGTCGTTTGATTGGCCAATCGAACATATGTGAAATGAAACCTTCCAATCAAAACATACCGCTCTCTAGAACTGTCAGTGTCAAGTTATATAAATTGTCATATAACCTAAAAAGACATCGGGGAAGAAAAATCCATGTAGACGACGCTAGAAGAATACGATCGACGGAAAAATTTTGTAACCAACTCGAATATTAAACAGCGATTAATGATCTCGACAATTAACGCGCTCGCTTCGCTCGCGCGTTAAACAGTCTCGATCATTAATCGCTCTTTTTAATATACTTGTTGGTTAAATAACTATAAATCGTTTCCTTCCTTATCTATAATAATTTTCTTATTTGGTGTTTATACGATTATATTTATAATTTACAATTTATTATTCAAAATAATTTAAAATAGGTAACTCAATCTATATATACTCCCGTCGAAACTGCCTGAGGATTTTTGGTATGCCAGAGAGTAAAGATGAAGATGTTGAAAAGCTGGTACTCAATCTTTTCAATACCAAACTAAATCTAGGAATCCAGTCAGTCTCCTCCGATAGAGCTCATCGTGTGGGTTCACAACGCATGAATGTAACTGAAATAATGACCAGGAAAAAGTCGAGGGAAACATCTACAACTAGCCGCCCAATCATTGTGAAATTTACGTCTTATAAGACGAGAAGTTTAGTGTTTTTCAATAAAAAAATGTTAAAGGGAAGCGGTGTTACAGTACGCGAAGATCTGATCTAACGAAGATCTAACGAAGGCAAGATTGGATTTGGTGAGGGAGGCAGAGAAAAAATTCACTTCCAGAAACGTATGGACGATAGACGAAAAAATATGTTTCAAACATAATAATAAAACAGTCTATGTAAGCGACAAGGTAGGGCTTAATAAATATTTGTAGTCTCTGGATATGTTTTTGTCAGTTGCTTGGTCGCACGCACCTTGGACAAATAGACTTTTTTTTTGTTAAACAATTAGTTAGGAATAGTTTCAGTTTTTGTATTTATCTTTCTAGGGTCTCTATCTTAACGTTGATATGAATCAGATTGTTTTGTTTCGCATCCTCTAATATTTGTGTGTATGCAGGTATGTTGAATTCATGTCGCTAATGAAGGGCGTTAAAATTGGTCACCTCAACGTCCGCTCACTGTTGCCGAAGATGGATCAGATCAGGATACAGGTGCTCGACGGCGATTTTGATCTGTTTGGGATCACCGAGACCTGGTTGAATTTGGACCACAGGGATGATGACCTGATGATTGATGGCTACCATTTGTACAGGAGAGATCGTGGCGGTGGGAGGGGAGGAGGTGTAGCTTGGTATGTGCGATCTTGTTATAATGTTTACGATGTCTACACATCAGATAATCTTGAACAGATTTGGCTTAAACTTCGTGTTTCGGGTAGAATTTTCGTGTGCGGATGCGTGTATGTGCCGACTCCGTTCCCTCTTGCTACATTTACTCTTAATTTGAAGGATAGTTTTGCTAAGATGATGCTGGAGGCAGATATTTTGTTGTGCGTGGGCGATCTGAATGTCGACCTGTTAAAGTTAAAAACAATGAGTCAATTGAATTAATGCGTACGCTTGAGTGCTTTGGGTTGCAGCAAATAATAACGGAACCCACACGGATAACTGAGGAAACCAGTACCTTATTAGACTTAATAATTATTAATGATAAAGAATTTGTTGTGGATTCAGGGGTGACCTCGCCTCACATTTCTGATCATAATCTAGTTTATTGTTTGCTAGCTTTGTGCCAGGAGGTGAGAGCACCTTGTTTTAGAACATACAGAGATTTCAAGCTTTTCAATGAGTTGCTATTTTACGAACATCTAAAATCAATACCCTGGAGAAATATTTTCGACATATACAGCATTGACGAAAAGTTAGCTTTCATAAATGATTCATTAATAAACCTGCTTGACATTCACGCGCCTCTCCGAACGGCTCGTATTACCAAACGTTATGATCCTTGGATGAACGCCGATATTAAGGATCTGATGCGCCGGCGCGACGGTGCCTTGAGCAGGTTCAGGTCTTTTAAACTGCCAGACGATTGGACGAATTATAAATCCCTTAGAAATTTAACAACCAATACCCTGCGCTCTCGTAAAAAACAGTATTTTCAAGAAATATTACGAAATGGTTGCCCCAAAGATATATGGAATAACTTAAAAGTACTGAATATCATCGCGAAAAAAAATTCAAATCCATTACCTGCTTCTCTGTCTGATGTCGAGAGATTGAATGATTACTTTGTAACATCATTGCCCTATTTGTCGAATATTAATGTGGATGATACGTTGAGGCACTATGCGTCCGGGTTGGTACCGTCGGTCACACATGAGATGGTTTTGAGAACTGTTGATGAAGGCATTGTTTCACGAATCGTTAACTCCATAAAAAGTAATTCAGTTGGTACGGATGGGTTATCGATAAGAATAATAAATAAAATGTTGTTGCCCGTATTTATTAAAATTTTTAACACATTTAATCAACTGCTGTATACGGCAATCCGTTTTTCCTTCGAGCTGGAAGTGCGCGGTTGTTCATCCAATTCCAAAGTGTGGTAAGCCTCAACAGCTTACTGACCTACGACCAATCAGTATACTGCCCGGTTTGTCTAAGATATTGGAAAAAATCGTGAACTCACACTTAAAGGAGCATTTAGAAAACAATAAAATATTACCACCTTTGCAGTCCGGTTTCAGATCTGGATATAGTTGCAGTACTGCGCTATTATGTGTGACGGACGACATCTTTCGTGCCACTGACGGGGGGCTTATGACGGTGTTGGTGCTGCTGGACTACTCCAAAGCATTTGATACCGTAGATCACAAAATACTATTGAACATTTTAAGACACATAGGGCTTCACCCGGCGACGGTTCAGTTTTTTTAATCATACTTGATTGGTAGGGAACAGTGTGTTTCGGTTGACGATGTGGTGCCCGAGCGACGCGAGCTGACTAGGGGAGTTGCACAGGGGTCTGTCCTATCTCCGACTCTTTTTTCCGTCTATACCTCACAATTCTACAGAGTGTTTGAGAAATCATCAGCACACTTTTATGCGGATGATACGCAGGTGTATGTGTCCTTTCCTCCTGAAAATATAGAAGCAGTGGTTGCACAATTGAATTTTGAGCTGGGTAAACTCAGCAAGTTAGCAGAGGATCATTATCTGCAGTTGAACCCGTTAAAGTCAAAGGTGATGCGTTTTGGGAGGGAAGGAGACATAATGAAGTACAAACATTTGATAAATATAGAGATAAACGGAATTGCGGTACCACGGGTTGAGGAGGCGCGAGATTTGGGGCTAATAATAGAGCCGGATATGCGTTTCAGAAAGCATGTGACCCAGTGCATTAGAGCGGCTTTTGCGAAAATGAAAACGCTGTACCCACACAGACATTTTCTCAGTAGATCAGTAAAAACTGTGCTGTGCGAATCATTAATTTTGTCAAAATTTAATTTCTGCGTCATATTATTATTATTATTATATACGAAAAGTCAAATCGTGGAATGGGGAAAGGAACTACTCCCAGGAGAAACGAAAATCGCCGCCGTCCTAAATTCCGATCGTCAAAGCTTAGGCATATTTTCTTTAGATTTCGTTGATTTTCGGCTCCGCTGTCGATATTTTTTCTTTTCTCGCCCAACGTAAGAGCATAGTCACGCGTCTACCTAGATCGGCGTCAGCAAGCGTACTAGTCGTGCCCATCTTACTAGTGTACTGGGGGTCGATTTTCAAAGTCATGACCAGCGAGCGTGTACCCTCATATCGGTGATCGCCGAGTGCTGCAGTATCTTCAAACTGACGCTCGCAGCTATCGTTCACGGTTTGTTTTTCATAAGGTGGCTACTCTGCGGTTCGAGGTGGGGACTGCAATGCGTTGTTTCTCCAGCTTGAGCCTGCGTCACGGCTGTTTCAATCAGGCTTGCCAATGTGCGGATAATGAATGTCTCGGACGCTTATTTTCATCGCGGGGATGCGAAGCGAACGTTCTCCGATAGCGACGGTGGCTCTAGTCTGGTGGACCATTTTGGTACTAGCGCAGCGATGCACTTCTTGGCTCTGCAACACATGGCGTTGTGTACGGTTTCAAACTTTAGTGTAGTCGTTCTTTTAATTTCAAACCACGTCAGTTTAATTATTTTTTTATTTTTGAAATTCCTCTTTTTGTCGTTGCCATGTTGTTAAACTGTTTGTGGGTTTTTGTTAGCTAGATAAATTAGAAAGAGAATAAAAAATGGTTAGTTAAAGTGTCGGTATGGCCTATTGGCCTAATTTGTACGTTCGAAAATTTGAAATTGATAAACTTTTACTTGTACTTCCATTTTCACATGCTAGCGTGGATCGCATATTCATCAGTCACTTCATTTTTATCAAAACGGATACAAGAAGTAGATTATATACCTACGGAAATAGGCGTATATTTTGTATTATATCGATACTAACAAAGGTGTCTAGGATGCTGGGGGCCTTTTAATTTTTCAACTGAATAAGCAAATGCTATAGAAAATGCTATAGGCAAATGTATGGAAAAATAAAAAATCTTTATTATGGTTATATTTTCTAATGGAATTTTATAAAGGAAATGAATTTTCAACCTTCTTTTTTATTCATCGAAGAGTGATTGGGGAAATGTTGGCATATTAGGACCTGGAAAACGGGTAAAAGTGGGGATTTTGATGTTTGCTGTCGGAAATTGCAGTGGTGCAATATTGGTAAGCCTGATTTCAATCAGGGTTGGGTAAATACGCGTAGAAAACTGTTTTCTACATTACGCGTAGAAAACGACGTCGAAAACTACTAAAAATGTAGAATACGTATAATACGTAGAATACCATTGTATTTGTGGTGATAGTCATTCCTACTTATTGGTGCTATTAGAAGAGTGGTGCAGGTACATGCGCCTATTAAACAAACAAATACCTAGTACAGTGCACACCGCTTAATGTGATCACATCGCAACAAAAATTCGAAAGAACATTTTTATTCAGAAAGTTAATATTACATACATATTCTTCATAAAATAAAATCAATATCGATGCTTTACTTGAGGTATGTAGGTACACAAACAAAATTTTGAAATAATCCTCAATAGCTGTTTGTCTCAAGTGCGTTCTAAAGCATTTCGAATTTCTTTATTTGTTGGAGCTGGCAATGTTTCTATAGTATGTTTGTTCACTTTCTGTTGTTCACATTCGGTTTGGGAGATTGAAAACATTACAGATTAACGAATTTCATCTTCTGTAGGACGCCCCGCGGTAGTTACGGCGCATATGCTGACGTGCCAAAACGAATGATCGCTCGATTCACAAAAACAAACACAGCTTATTTGATTTTACCGCCTCGGTTCTTCGCCGCGCGTTTATTATATTGCTTATTCGGTGCTCAACGCAAGAACCAACGTAAGAAATCGATCTTTTTTATTATTGCTTTTTCTATATTGTTATATCACATATTAAATTTAAATAGGATAGATACATATAGGTAATGCATTTTCAAGTTTAATAAATAAAATAAAAAATATAGTTGTTTCATATATTATGGCGATGAATAATTTATGGCAATACTACTTCTCAACAATCACTAGAATTTTGAGTTTTCTACGTTTTCTACGTTGATTACCTGAATGTAGAAAACTGTCTAATGTAAATTACATGATTTCTACTTGGTAGAAAACCATGTATTTTACCTCATGTATTATACCTACCCAACCCTGATTTCAATACAATATTTCAACTACGATTTACGAAAACTAAAACAATGGCGGACAGACGCGTGTCAGTTAAAACAAATCGAATGCAATATAGCAATGCATAAAGAATACATTAAGTCGTTGAAATTTGTATTAGGAACTTCGCAACCATAACACAGATTTTAGAACAGATTTCTTTTTCCTTCGCTTCTGAGAAGTTATTACTTTTGGTTAATTTTATTTTAAAATAAGGTTTATGTATAAGTTAGGTATGTCTTTTTGTTGTATGATAAAAAATACATAATTCGACATATAATTATTAAGAAGTTTTAAACTATATTGTTTTATAGATTAATAGATTTATGCGGCCGATTTCGCAATTGTGAATTATTAAATATTTATTGCCATCTTCACGCGGAGTAGTGTAAATGCTGATGTGGTAAAAAAATAATAAACGTGTAGATTGCCCGATTGTGCCACTTCCCCTTAAATTAATGTCATTTGCAGTAGTATGACATATCCTGCAGTGGAGGATTAAGGATAGTCGGGGCCCCTAGGCAAATTATCTTTGGGGGCCCCACCCACAAAC
Source organism: Melinopterus prodromus (assembly GCA_964023965.1). Classification (NCBI taxonomy): domain Eukaryota; kingdom Metazoa; phylum Arthropoda; class Insecta; order Coleoptera; family Scarabaeidae; genus Melinopterus; species Melinopterus prodromus. Next base: position 37,038,763 of record OZ030391.1, on the reverse strand, counting down.
TAAACTAAAACAATAAACAAAGAGAATGTAGTAGGTAGCACGTAAATATTTTTTTATTGTTTATAAACAGTTTTATAATAATAAGAATTCTTCTATATAACAACTGTTTATAATGGTTTATAAATAATAAAAAAATATTTTTTACATTTTCATGTTGTTTTTACAAATTTTTGTTTGCAAATTTACAATGTTCTAATTAATTTATTGTCTTCAAAATTACATTTTTAAAACAAATGTTCAACTGAAATCAGGGACAAGGCATTTAGACGTTCTTGTCCCATTACAGCCCAATTTTGATTTTCTACTAAGATAATAAATTATTAAGAGCTAAAAATTGAAATCAGGAAACAAATATACTTTGCGACTTTTAATAAGATTTACACCAGAATGGCAGAATGTTCAGATATTTTCATTCAAATAATAAGATAATACAAAATATATCCTGCTCAATTCTGTCGAGTCTAGGTGTAACATTTTAAGAATATTGCTGGCTATATTATAGTCTTCTTGCTATCAATTAAAAAAATCGATATTCGATTTTCATAAAAGTCATCACCACACTCGAAAATATTGAGCCGGATTTTTTTTTAAAATTATTACCAAATGTTCAAAGGTCACGCTAACGTATATTTTTAAGAAGAATTTAGAAGAAATTTAGAAGAAATTAGAGCTAGTACGTCCTACAAACAAAGCATCCATAGTGAGCTTAATTTTGTATCAATTTACACATGGTACTTATACATCAAATTATAGATAAAAGTGTTGTGGTAATGTGACTTTTTTACAATTTACAGCGAATCAATCCAATGTCGTAAATCTTGAACGAAAATTTGAACATCGATGAATTCGAAAAAAAAGACAGAACTAAGGACATAGAACATAAAATACTATTCCATTTGGAAAAAACAACCTCTAGTTTGTTAATATCGCATCAACCCCGAATTTTGTAGTAAATAATTTTCATGTAAAACTACAATTAAAAAATTATTCCTTTCTAAATTTAAACACATGTGTGTATTATATACATTTATAATTGTATTATTAATAATATCACTAAATGGCGAATCATTATTAGTGATATAAGATGGGAAACATACCATATATGACATTTTTAAAAAGATTATTTGTTTTTATATATAATTTTTAATATACTATATATAATATTCATTATTAAATGATTAACAAACACAGTATTTGCATTGTGAAAAATATCTCCAAATGACACGGTAATATTAACTATATTGTTCAATCACTAATTATTCTACAAATGTTGATAATATCAAATGACATTTATCAAATAATGTTCTTGCCAGTATACCAATTTTGTAATGTACCTAAATTACAACAAAAAAAAAACGTGTTCCAAACTTGTGTGACACCAGTCACTAAAAAAAACCAGTCAGTAAATTATTGTTGACAACTAAATTTTATTTAAATAGGCGTTGGCTAGATGTGATTTATACAACAATGGAAATTAATACTTTTTTGGATTGTTAATGTACGTTCTTATATTTATTTATTTACTAATTAATTTAATATAGTATTATTTAATTATTAATGTAAAAATTACATTATACTTGTGGCTTATAATCTAAAGTAAAGGAAGTATGGGCGGAATTACTAATAAGAATCTTGCGAGCGCCAGTGATCACATTGCATCGACTGGGGTGCCCCTGTCGTTGCTTTGAACGAAAAATACCCGCGCGGTGACCGATACGAGCTATTCACCAGTTTGAAGATACTGCATCACCAGCGGATCCCCACTACAATCTTAGTCGCCGCGAAATTTGCGACGTTGTCGGTTGCTTACTAGCACCGTGATTGGAGCGGTAGACGGAATAGCGTTGCCGAATTTACCAATTTGCTGCGCTCTCGATAGCTCATCGTTGGAGCCTCGATAGTTCCCACGAGCGTGCACGCTTACGGTCCTACCTTTGAAAATCGACCCCCTGTACTAGATGCATGTATAATAATAAGCAAATTGTACTGAAGCTTACGTGTTTACAATTGAAAATCATGCCGTCAAGTAATGTGCTTATGTTTATGCGCCACTAGCGCATTTTTCCTAGGGCCCCACAGCTTTTCTGCTCAGGGGCCCCCACAGCTTTTCTGCTCAGGGCCCCCCACAGCTTTTCCGACCAGGGGCCCCCACAGTCTGGCCCCCACAATCTGGCACTGCTCTGGAGCACAAACTTTGTTAATTATTCTTGCCCGCTAATTGTTTGAATCATGACCGTGCTAAACTAGCATAACTCGCTGCCACCCTAAGCTGTCGATTGGTGCATAGTTTATTAAAATCGGATGACAGGAAGTGCTTAAAATACTTGCTTTTCTTCACCGCGGTACCCGACACGGTCCTTTGTCGACGTCTCTGGAGCACAAACTTGGTTAATTATTCTAGCCCACTAATTGCTTGAATCTCGACCGGGCAAAACTAGCATAACTCGTTGCCACCCTAGGCTATTGATTGGGTGCATAGTGTGTTAAAATCGGATGACAGGAAATGCTTAAAAAACTTGCTTTTGTTCACCGTTGCACCCGACACGGTCCTTTCTCGATGTTTCACAAACTTTGGTGATTATTCTTGCCTGCTAATTGTTTGAATCTCGGCCGGCCAAAACTAGCATTACTCGTTAAAACTATCCCTAAACTATCGATTTGTGCATAATTTGTTAAAATCGGATGACAGGAAGTGGTTACTTTTACGCTGATCGGTGATCGGTGTTCAAGGCATGCGGTGGCACTGTGTTGTTCAAATCCCCACGACGCAAGTAGTTTGTAATTTTTTTAAAACTGTAATTGTTATAATTTCGGGGGGGGGGAAAAACTATGGGGAGTACATAAAGACTTACGCTCTCGATTAATGTATTGCTCATTATGATCGGTTAAATGATAGCCAAGATATGGTGTCGTAAACTTCACCAAATTATCGAAAAAGTCAACTTTCATTTGAATTTTTAGGGTACTAATTATGATTTGATCGACCGGGGAAAACTCATGGGGTATCAGGACGTTCAGAGCTTTAAAATAACGTATCATTTATTAAAATCGGTTAAAAAACAAACTTATTGCTAACTTCCCACGGGTTATTTTAAATACATATGTGATGTTTACTTGTGTTAAATATGCCCTAAGCGTTCAGTTTTTGAGATATTTATTAGTTTTGTTGTTTTTGTTAGTAGCTCTGTGAAATATGTGAAAAGTACATATGTGATATCAGAGGTATCAGTAATCAATCTTTAAATTATTTTTGTTGTTGATGGATGTATGCAAAACTGTATTTCATTGTTTTTCTTACTAAATACGCTTTTTTTTGGTTGAGGTGTGTAAAATTAAATTTGGGGATATATTTCTGAATCTAGGGAAATTTTTATTGGAAATTGGGGAAATCGGATGGAAAAAGTTTGGCAACAATGCGCGCAATCGAGGCGAAGCCGTAAAGCGAACCGGGTGGACGCGCGTGTCGCGAAAGGTACGCGGTGACTACGGGCAGAGACAACAAATACGTGTGTGTCGACTATACGTGTGTACAAGGTTTGTGTACGAATTACGCGTGAGTCGCCAATGAGTTAACTATAAAAGAGAACATTACGTTTATAGCCTCTTGTTATGAGAGTTACTTTGTTTACTTTTGACCATACCGACAATACACGATTTACGTTTAGTGTGTGTGTTTTATTAAAATAAAATAAAAATAAAATAAAATATGTTTATTGTGTCCACAAGAGGTATATCTTTTACACTCGTCAATATCTTAACCTAGGTAACATAAATGGGTATCAACAAGGTAACATAAATGGTGATGTATGTCAGAGCTCGCAACATAAGAGTCTCTGCTTCTGTTGGCATACATAATGCACGATAGTATGTATTCAGACGGCAACGTTAATATGACATGCTCAATAAATACATGTTTACAACTCTCAGTGTATCCCACGGCACCGAGTATCCGAACCGCTCTACGCTGCAGTCTGAAAACATATCGGCCGGCGGGGGTATTTCCCCACGACAAGATACAGTAACATATGTGGGAGTGAATCAATGCAAAGTAAGCTGTTTTCAGTACATGAGTTGTCACCGCAGTAGCCAACCTTCTCAAAACAAAAATGTTTCGACACACCTTTGTCCCAACAGTGCCAGCATGCTTATCAAATTTTAAAACTGGTGGTGACAGGTATACTCCCAAAAACTTTGTGAAAGGCGGATTCTCCGAATCAAAATCACGCAATGCAAATGTCATTTTTACAGTCTTCGCTTCATTCAGCGACAACTGATTGGCAATTGACCATTCTCGGACTCTGTCAAGCACAGACTCAGACCTCTCCACAACACCAACATAATCACTTCCGCGTATCATCAGAGTTGCATCATCCGCGTAAAGGATGCAGTCCACATTACCACCCTCGCTCACAAAAGAAGGAAAATCATTAAAAAACAGTAAAAATAAAAGTGGCCCCAAAATTGAGCCCTGGAGAACGCCCCTACGCACAGGCAAATCCTTCGATACGCTATCACCACTAATAACACGCTGGAATCTTCCAGAAAGGTAAGATTCTATTAGATTTAAGGAGTTCGCATCGAATTTATAGAGACATTTCAATTTCTGCAATAGAATCACGTGTGACACGCAATCAAATGCACGAGAGAGATCAAAAAATAGTGAAATGCGGTAATCACTCCCCTCAAACACAGTCAAGCAGTTGTTCGTAAATTTAACCACAGCATCTGCAGTACTCAAACCCTTACGGAACCCATACTGGTTCCCATAAAGGATGCCAGTTTCTTCAACATACCGAACAACCCGGTTATAAATTGCGCGCTCAAACACTTTTGAAAATGTCGGAAGGATGCTTATTGGGCGGTAATTATTGACATCGTCGACGCTTCCCCCCTTATGCACAGCGACGACATAAGCAAGTTTCAAGAGATCGGGAAACTCAGTAGTCACAAAAGAGGAATTGATTAATTTTGTTAACAGTGGCACATAAAGACTAATGTTAGTTTTCACAAAGTTTGTATTAATACCGAATACATCCTTTGTATTGTTATTTTTTAAGTTGCGTAGAAGATCCCGAACTTCAATATTAGTAACGTCAGCGAGCGAGAACGCCGTGTCAACGGTTACGCGGGGACTACACAAATCCAAAGGTGCATGCACGGTCACAGGCACTATACTTTCACTATACGTTCAGGATGCTCAAGAAAAAAGTTGTTTAACATATCAGTATCCAAACTACATGAGGTCTTCCTAGCCTTACCTCTGATATTACCAATCACAGCCCACGCTGCCCTTGCCTTGTTGTTAGAGTTTTCAATACACTTGCTGGAAGCCTCTACCTAATATTGTAGTTTAGAGACAGTTGCCTTGGTGATAGACACGCATGGTTGGTCAATGCTGCCTATTTTGTAGTAACTTACCTGAAGCTGGCTTATTAGCCGAAACCGGTTGTATGAAAATAATATTGTACATGGAAAAACACACCCTTTCATTTACACAAGTAAAATATATTTAGGGTAAATTCTAATATTTATATTAGTTATGTAAAAAGTACTCAGCAAACTTATCTCTAATTGATCTGCTTTCTTCGGTGTGACGTAGTCGTCCGCGCTTACCTTCCACTTCCACTTACCTTATCTTCACGATATATTTGATTTACCACCACATTGTAGTGAAGGTCGTTACTACCGTCTATATCTCGTATAATATTATGTAGAATACAAACACTTTTAATTGTATCATAAGTATTTTCAGGATTCTGTGGTATGCCTTTGCCCAAACTTCTCCATTGCTTCCATAATTCCAAAAGCGTATTCAACGCATTTTCTGGCTGTTGAAATTTTCCTTCATTGCTGTTAACTGGCGACTAGGAAATGGCCTCATCAGATAAGGTTTCAGACGGTATGCCTCATCACCGATTAATCACGTATGGCAGTACAATATTTGTTGGGAAGAATTTAACGCATGGGCGTATCGAAAAACCGTTTTTCTTTTCGAAATTTCAAGTTGATAAAAAGTTGTGTCTATGGACCCAGATATACCACAAAAAAATGCCTAATTGAAAAATACTTAGGTCTCCCGCAGGAGGCCTAAAGTTTAGAATTTTCTTTAAAAATTCGAATTAATTGTTTTTTAAATTAAAGTTGTAGTGATTTTTCTGTTTGAAATGAAAATGTTCACTAAGGCGTAAAAGTAATGTATAAAAAATATTAGGCTGATACAACATATAAATCTCTCCCACTTGATCTAAGATGTTGTCGCGCCATAGTGGCGCGAGGAATTGGTGCAGTGCGGACCGAGAGATGTTTTTGTATCACTGGGCCCTTAGTAGCTGTTCTTAGTGCTTCGTATGTGTTAATATCGCGTATTAATTGTTATTTTTAGATTAATATAATAATTAGTATTACTTAGTGAATTTAGGGTGGTATTGGTGTTTACGATCATGAGTAAAACAGCTTATTCAACGCGAAAACCTACGGAAGTGCCGATTATTGGTCAACCCGAAGATATAAATGATTTCAATGTACTGCCAACTAAATTAGATGTTTTGAAGTATTTCGTGTGGATTCGAAATAAGTTGAAATCAGAGGAATGTCATCAGCCAGTGAATAGCTATGCGAGTGGCTTCCAAGCTTGAAGAGTTAATTTCACTATAAGTAATATTGTATATATGATTTTGAATTTCCACGAGCAGGGTGAAAAAATAAAAAGTCTGCAGGGGCTGTCAGGAAAGATTCAAATACCTGCAAAGTATTAGTAGATAAGTTCAAATCCAATACTGCAAATATCTGTTCGATATTTGTTTTTGTAAATGTGATCTTAACAACTGCCTCTGCCCTGCTGCAAAAAAGGTTCCAGCACTAGAGCGTGAGTTTTTAAACGACCAACGTACTGTTAGATGTATGACTATAGGAGGTTGTGATAGAAACGAACCAAAAAAACTAAGAAAGAGAGTTAAACGATGCAATATTAGCCACTAGTAGTTGATGTGGGCCCCAACAAACGCATAATGGAGAGTTAAGATGCAAACGTCAAACTACTTTAAATGAACCTGATTCGAAATCTGAGACGACATTTGAAAAATCACGTGAAGATAGTGATTATGACACAAGCATGGTTAAAATAAGGACAAAACAAAGTCCTGTTGTAGTAAAACAAGAGGTATAGAGGCTCCCATTATTTTCTAGAGCATGAGACCGCAGAGCTATTTCTAGCAGAGCTGCAGCTCAATTAGCAAGTGCTCCTTTGAAAGACCTTAATATTGTAACTGATGAAAACCAAGCAGCAGTTATAGATAAATCTAAGATTTTCCATGGAAGGATAAAATGTCGGCAACCCGTAAGCTCGATGCGTACGTCAGAACTAATCGCTCTTTACTTTGACGGTAGAAAAGAAACTGTAGAAATTGTAGATGGCAACGCTGTGCGAAAGATTATCCAAAAAGAACACATATCTTTAGTTGAAGAACCACACTCAAACTATTTAGGACATGTAACTCCAGTAAACAGCAGTGGGATACAGATAGTAACTTCAATGCTACAATTTACGGATTAAAGTACTATTGATAAGAAAACTATTAAAGCTATTGGTTGTGATGGCACTGGAACGAATACAGGAGCATTGAATGGAGCTATTAGAATATTGGAATAGTCCTTGCCACATCCGGTACAAGCAGTTGTATGTTTATTTCATATGATTGAGCTACCCCTCAGAAAAGTGGTGGGTGCCCTTGATGGCCCAACTACTGGACCTCATTCTTTCAGTGGACCAATTGGAAAAAGTGTAGGAGTTGTGGCATTTACAAGAATAGAAAGTATACTACCATATGTTGATTACAAACAGTTAACTACTGACCATAAATACCTTTACGAAATATCTCACGCCCTAACTACAGGTGTGTGTGCAAAACACTTGGCTACAAGAAACCCAGGCAACATCTCGCACGCAAGATTAAGCGATCATGCGATTATATATTGCGTCAGATAATCCAAGCCCACAACTAACTTAATTAACTGAATTTATAATAAAAGTTTACGTTCCGTCTTGGTTCAATATCAAATGTCATCCTTCAATGACTCATGCATCCGAACATGATTTTGAAGTGATAAAGTTGTGAAAATACTTGGATGCTGAGCTTAAGATTATTGTCCATTCAACGCTACAAAGGACCGCATTCATAGCACATCCAGACAATCTTCTATTAGCAATGTTTTCGACAAACGAGAACACATTAGACTTCTTGCTTGTAAAGGGATATTAAAAACTGGCTAGACAAAGACGAATGGATTGAGGGTTTTTAAACCACCCCAAGTAAACTTAGAGGCTGACGATTATACAGATTTGATTGATTGGTCAACCACAATTATAACAGAGCCAGCCCTCGTTACCGAGATCAGCAGTGTAGAACTAGAGTTAACAACAAAGACTGGCGTTAGCAAAAGGAAATAATTCAAAATTCCTGCACACACATGATTGTGAAAGAGGGGACAGAAGCCGTAAAACATGTGTGCGGTTGCAAGGAAAGGGATGGCTTTATCCGGTCTAGGTCTAGGCTACTAGACCGAACAGAACTAACGTTTGAGACCAAAATGAATTTCAACACTAGTACAGGTTCAACAATAAGTAAGTGTTTCTTTTAATTTGAAGCAATTAATACCAATATTATTCGATAAAAATGAAAAAGTTCATATTAATTCTGATATTTCTTTAATTATTTTTAAATAACCTCCATATAGCAATAAATTTAGTCTGATGAACAACTTTGGTTTCAGGATTGGAAGAGCCAGCAACCAAGTAGCAACGAGAATAGTACTCTCAGTTTATTATTTTGTCATAAAAGTTGTATTAGAGTTTTTATATTGTTTTAAATATATAAACATAATTAAATAAAAAATGTTGATGATTAAAAAATACCCTAACATTTCTTAATTTAAATTCTTTCAACATAGCAGTTTCCAAATTGTTGCTATTATCTAATAGTATGAAAATTATTGCAAGGAGTTTGCATTAAAAAAAAAATCTGATGTGGCCAGGCACATGACTTTATCATACAATATATAAAATTAATAGTTTAGCTGCATGATAATCTATTCTATTGAGATAAATCGTACGTATTGTCAAATCATCAGCATTTGACACTACCTACACTACGTCATTAGAATAATAGTTATTTATGTCACAAATGCCGAAAGTACGGAATAGCGCGACGAGCGGTGATGCGGCGCGTCACCGAAGGCGGAGTGTCGCCGTCGCATATGAGCGAGTCGTCTTTCTAGTTTTTGGCAGGAGCGACATCAACGTTTATTGTGTTGATATATTGATTTCCGGGTGGAAACCGCGTTGAGGACTTTGAAGTAGTCGACGTTTCGCGCTCTGTTGCAAGAGGCATCTTCAGGACTAAGTTATCAAACCAAGCGCTAAGAAGATACTGTATCTGTATCTTCTTAGCGCTTGGTTTGATAACTTAGTCCTGAAGATGCCTCTTGCAACAGAGCGCGAAACGTCGACTACTTCAAAGTCCTCAACGCGGTTTCCACCCGGAAATCAATATATCATTGACTCAGACCGCGGAAGTCTACAATTTAGGTTTATTGTGTTGCTTTTTAAGAAATACGTATTTAAAAAAAATAAATTATTTCTGTATAGTAAATGCTAGGTTGGTACCACTTTGACGAAACGTCAAGTTTAAAGGTGCGTTCCGATTAGTAGGTAATGGTAGCTAATGGCGGTGGTAGAATACGAAATTATAGTGTTTCTTACATATCGTGATAATGACACATATTAGTTTGCATGTGCATAAACATGAGTCACTATCAATTTTCTATTGGAAATACTATAACGGCGTTTGCTACCACTGCCATTATCACTAATGAAAACGCACCTTAAAAAGGTAATTAAAATTCTGACAGATTTATATTTGTTCATGACACATCCCTACCAAAATACTAAAATAAAACTACTCTCATAGCTATACTTTATTTATAATTTTCTCAATGTATCGTTTTTGGAATTAGATATAAAGACGGGTTGATATTTCTTATCAAAAAATAATCAAATTGGTGATCTTACTTTATTTGAAATTTTTATTTTAAAATTTGCCGCACTACAGCGGCAACGTTCCATAGTTGTTCTCCAACCTCTGATGAGATCAGCTGTTTTCGAATGTGACAACACAAAAAAATATTTGTCAAAATCCTGGCTACTATGTAATTTCATATCAATGCAGATGCGACCGATCTCGATCAAATAGAATTTGCTCTTGAAGCTAAACTATTAATTTTACCAAAAAATTTCATAGGCATAAATTATTCGAAATTTCCTCTACTTTAATTTATTAATGAACTATTTTGTCGAAATAACAGAAATGGCGGCTCATTTCCAAAATCCTTCAAAAAGGCTTAGAATAACCTAAAAAGCTAAACTATTAATTTTACCAAAATATTACATAGGCATAAATTATTCAGAATTTCCTCTACTTTAATTTATTATTTAACTATTTTGACGAAATTAGAGAAATAGCGGCTCATTTGCAAAATCCTTGAAAAAGGCTTAGAATAAACTACCAGTTCCTTTGGACCCTTTTTAACCAAAAGCTTTTCAGCTCTAAGTTAGGTCATGAAACTTCTAATTATGAACTTTCGTCCCGATACCTTTAGTAGTTTTTCCGGAATCATCGCCACAAAAATCGTTTACACACACACGCACGCACGCACACACACACAGACATTTTTTTGTACCTTGGTCAAAAATGTTCAGGGGACCCAAAAAGACCTATTTCCGCTAAAATCTCAATTTTTTTTTTCGGCATGATTACAATACTTTAGCATACTGCGTATGATAAAGTAAAAAATCTGATGTGGCCAGGCACATGACTTTATCATACAATATATAAAATTAATAGTTTAGCTGCATGAGAATCTATTCCATTGAGATAAATCGTAGGTATTCTCAAAGCATCAGCATTTGACACTACCTACACTACGTCATTAGAATAATAGTTATTTATGTCACTAATGTCGAAAGTACGGAATAGCGCGACGAGCGGTGATGCGGCGCGTCACCGAAGGCGGAGAGTCGCCGTCGCATATGAGCGAGTCGGCTATCTAGTTTTTGGCAGGAGCGACATCAACGTTTATTGTGTTGCTTTTTAAGAAATACGTATTTAAAAAAATAAATGATGTCTGTATAGTACATGCTAGGTTGGTTCCACTTTGACGAAACGTCAAGTTTAAAGGTGCGTTCCAATAGGTAGGTAATGGTAGCTAATGGCGGTGGTAAAATACGAAATTATAGTATTTCTTACATTACGTGATAATGACACATATTAGTTTGCATGTACATAAACATGACTCACTATCAATGTTCTATTGGAAATACTATAACGGCGTCTGCTACCACTGCCATTGTCACTAATGAAAACGCACCTTAAAAGGGTAATTCAAATTCTGACAGATTTATATTTGTTCATGACACATCCCTACCAACATACTAAAATAAAACTACACTCATCGCTAAACTTTATTTATAATTTTCTCAATGTATCGTTTTTAGAATTAGATATAAAGACGGGTTGATATTTCTTATCAACAAACAATCAAATTGGTGATCTTACTTTATTTGAAATTTGTATTTTATAATTTGCCGCAGTACAGCGGCAACGTTCCATAGTGGTTTTCCAACCTCTGATGAGATCAGCTGTTTTCGAATGTGACAACACAAAAAAATATTTGTCAAAATCCTGGCTACTATGTAATTTCATATCAATGCATATGCGACCGATCTCGATCAAATAGAATTTGCTCTTGAAGCCAAACTATTAATTTTACCAAAAAATTTCGTAGGCATAAATTATTCAAAATTTCCTCTACTTTAATTTATTAATTAATTAATTTGTCGAAATTACAGAAATGGCGGCTCATTTCCTAAATCCTTCAAAAAAGCTTAGAATAAACTAAAACGCTAAACTATGAATTTTACCAAAAAATGTCATAAACATAAATTATTCAAAATTTCCTCTACTTTAATTTACTATTTAACTATTTTGACGAAATTACAGAACTGGCGGCTCATTTGCAAAATCCTTGAAAAAGGCTTAGAATAAACTACCAGTTCCTTTGGACCCTTGTGAACCAAAAGCTTTTCAGCTCTAAGTTTGGTCATAAAACTTCTAAATATGAACTTTCGTCCCGATACCTTTAGTAGTTTCTCCGGAACCGTCGCCACAAAAATCGTTTACACACACACAGACATACATACACACACACACACAGACATTTTTTTGTACCTTGGTCAAAAATGTTCAGGGGACCCAAAAAGACCTATTTCCGCTAAAATCTCAATTTTTTTTTTCGGCACGATTACAATACTTTACATACTGCGTATGATAAAGTAAAAACAGCTCACAGGGACTCACATAATAAAATATTTAATGGTAAATAAACTTTTATCAACATTTAAACATTTTTTTAAAAATAGAAGCTCATTGTATTTTACTAAAAATTCTATGAATTTAAATAAACTGTGGCCGATGTAAGTGTTGCATTAGAGCAATATGTTTCCCTATACGTTCATTTTACACCCTATTGTTAAACATTTTCTATTTGAAAAGTGACGAATCTTTCATTAAAAAGGAAAAATATGAATTAATACGATTGTTTAAGAAAATTCTAAACTTTAGGCCTTTTGCGGAGACCCAAATATCTTTTAATTGGGCCAATTTTTGGTGGTATATGTGGGTCCATAGGCACAACTTTTTATCAACTTGAAATTTTTAATTTCGAAAAAAAAAAGATACGGTTTATCGATACACGCTAATGGACATTCCCATTCTCAATCAAGCAGCTGAAAAAGAGTTGATGCAGCAAATGTACCGCCATCGGTTTGTTTGCCTCTGCCCACAATTTCAACGGTTATAAACTTCTTGCTGGCGTCTGCCACAGCTGCAAGACGATAGAAAAATGTTCAAATAATTAACGTACTTAGACCCACTATGCCTCGGTGCGTTTATTTGGCGGTGCTTCCCATCGATGGCACCGATACAATTGGGGAATTGCAAGCTACAATTTACTTCTGCAAGCTTTTGCTTAGTAGGAATTGGCAAAAATTCGACCACAAGGTATGACCACATCACCTTGCTAAGTATCCTGGACGATTTTACTGGATGTTGTTTTACCCATTCGCATTGGATTGGTTAGACCGGCAAAAGAAATGCCTGATGATAGGTACCTGAAACAAAAGTAAGTAGAATGTAATAAATAAATAAATAATGCCCTTATTTGTTTTTAAAATATATTACATTCAATATATAATATATAAACAATAGAATTATTATAAACGGCAGCGTGCAGTTCAACTAAGCAAAGTAGCGATTTTTTCGTTTACATTAACGGAAGTGAAGAGTAATTGCAAAAAATTGACGGCCAAGATGCGAAAAGAAGCGTTAAAGAAGCCCTGAACTAAATCTGGGGCACGTGCTGAAGGATGGACATCTTCGTGGGAGTATTCTGAAATAATGTAATTCATCAAAAATATTTATTTCCTGCCCCCAGAACAGGAAACCTTGCTCCTCTCTTCCAAATCGCTAGCTACGATTCTGAAGAGGAAAATGTCGGAGCTGGTTTAGCAAACGAGGACGCAATCCTAAACCAAGTTTTATCTCTTGAACTTCAATTTTGGATCACATCCCCCGATTCCGCAGCTTCTACACATGCTTCAACGCCAGTTCCACAGTATTTGTCTCAGTTCGTACTAAACGACAAAAATTGTGCGTAGCAAAATCTGAAAGGTTAGATCTCGAAAGAAAAAAGAAGAGACCTCAGCTCTGGACAAACAGTTGATGAATAATGCAAACAATACCGATTACAATTTTCTTATGAGTTTATTACTGTTGTGGATACAAGTCTGCTGTCTATTGCAATATGTTTCATAGTCATGGAATATTAATATGTATGTAACTATAGAATTGGAATTATTGACTTACCTCGAAGCACGTGGAATCAAGGTACAACTAAAAGAAGCGTTCTGTGTAGGATGCGTGAAAGGAAAAATGCACAGGAAGCATTTTGGTATGCGAAGTGTACGTGCCACCAAACCCGGAGAGCAAATAAATGTTGATCTTGTTGGTCCTGTCAGGGGACTCCATTGGTGGATCAAGGTATGCATTGCTACTTAAAAACGAAATATTCGAAGGTTGTTTTGTTTGGAAGCCAAGAGTGAAACGCCAACTTGTATTGAAACTATTCTTCAAGAGGCAAACACATCAGGCATTACTGTGAAGACATTGCTGTGTGATTCAGGTACGGAGTTCGTGAATAGTGGGCTCAAGAAAACTTTAAGTAAATACGGAGTAACATTGCGCTTGTCAATGACTGAATCTCCTCTGCAGAATGGTGCAGTGGAGAGAGAAAACCGAACTGTTATCCAAGCAGCGCAAACAATGTTAGGTCAGAAGGGTTTACCAATCAAGTTGTGGGCTGAAGCGTGTAACGCAGCCGTATACTCGCTAAATCACACAGCACCCACGCCAGTGGGTAAAACTCCATTCGAACTTTGGTATCAAAAGGCTGACCGATTTGATATCAGATTAAAAAATTTTGGTACCAAGATATGGTATTTGAAGCCGAAACGTCACAGAAGACAAAATTTTTGTCCCAAACGTGAAAGTGGCCTGCTGGTGGGGTATGAAGAATCCGACGGTTACATGATAGATGGGTGGTTCTTTTACAAATCGTACACCTTTTATGACGTCATATTTTAGATTTGGCATAAACTTGTTTTATAAGTTGTATGCACTAAATAAAGTTATACCTGTATCAGGATTCAGTCGAAACAAAATATTTTCAGAGATATGAAAGTTTTAAGTTTGGATTATTTACGATTATTTGCCAAACCTTGCCATATTCAAAATTCAATATCTTTAGTTCCAGTAATCCTATCAGACCCATTTTTGTTTTATTTTAAAGATTAAAATATTTGCTAGATAACTGCGTACAATCATTATTTTAATTAATATATAAAAAAAATTGAATTTTTTAAATAATAATTACATAGTCAAGAACGACCCATATGTCAGCACCAGTAGAGACTTGGTCGGGTCCTGCAATGTAATTTTCGAGAAATTGACGTCTTATGAAGTCAACCAGAATGAAGATGTTGATACCTGCCATGAGAAGGAACAGGTAAAGCGAGAAAACTCTCAGGCGCAAAGTGTTGTTGAGAAAAAAACGACAATGAAACTAAACTAATACGTGAGAAAAAATTGCCGAAATATCTGGAGCACTATGAAGTTAAAGTACAAAGAAAAAGAACTTCAAACTTACGAGATTGTGCATATTACGCGTTCATGGCTGGAGGGACTCCGTCAACTTATGAGGAGGCCGTCAAATCAGATGAAGCATGTCTGTGGAAAGAAGCAATGATGAATGAAATGAGATCCCATGGTTAAACAGGGGACATGAGAAACTAGGATTGTTATCTTGTACATAGTTTGTTTCTCAGGATTTTGGAATGGATAGCAGGAATAACCATCAGCTTGAAGGGGTGTGTGAAGGGATTTGCTGTCTATTGCAATATATTTCATAGTTAGTCATCGAATATTAATATGTATGTAACTATAGCACTTGAATTATTAACTTCTTGAATATTTGTCCAAAATACAAAACCTTTCTAGTTAAAACACTGCGTTTGTATTAACCTCAATAATTACCTTTTATACCGCCACTACCGTTGTCAGAAAAATGAGACTTGAGAGCCAAACTACAAGAGCATGTAAGCTATGCATATAAAAACATATTGCATCTGAGAATGCTTTGCCATGGGAACAAAAACAAATAGGCAGGCAATGCTCGCATTTTTCGCTCTAAATATTGAACAGCGGTGTGATCCGAAAAAGTTTTACTTAAAGAACTCACGCAAGTGCAATAAAATGGGTAAAAACAGCGGCAAGAATAAAAAGTTAAGAAAGGCACGCAATAGGAGTTCCCGTTCTTCCTCAAGTTCCTCGAATTCTACGAGTACGTCTTCTGGCGAAGAAGCGAGAAGAGAAGTTAAGCGTCTTCGTCGACAGTTAGCGAAAGACGAAAACAAAGCTGACCAACCTGGCCCAAGCGATGATCAAGTGATTCCCGAGTTCGATCCACAATAAAGTGAAATACCGGTAGATGCTTGGATAACTCGAGTCGACAATTTGGTGAACTCGTATGGGTGGAGCGACGCAAACATTGTAAGGTTACTGTCTGAATGACTTAAAGGCATAGCTAGGTTGGTATGATACACAAGACCTTTTAGTAACTGATTGGAACTTAATTAAAAACGACCACTACCTTTCACTACCGTCAGGGGCAAGATTTAAGCGAGTATTCCTATAATAAGTTGGCGAAATTGAGGTTGCTTAAACAGGAGATCCCAGATACCTAGTTGATGCTGTCATAGGGGGTATAACCGACGACAACATTGTAAGGATAAATGTAAGGTAAATGTACACAAAGAAGAATGATAAATGAGGGCAGGGTTCGGCTTGGGACTGTGAAGCAGTGTTGAATTCGAGGCCAGCAGAAAACGTGAAGCAAATCCGACAATTTATAGGTTTGTCGGGGTGTTTCAGGAAATTTTTGACGGATTACGCAAGTATTGTTGAGCCGTAACCACGTTTGACACGATCAGGTACTGCTTGGACGTGGAATACTGAACAGCAGTTACGCTTTCCAAACCGTGAAAGACCTGCTCAGCACGAATCCAGTATTAGCCATTTTTGATCCGACGTTACCGACTGATCTACATACAGATGCAAGTGCGACATGATTTAGTGGAACTTTACTACAAACTTATGAAAGTGGGTAACGAGTAGCATATTTCCGCAAGCAGGCTACCCTTGAACGTCACTACCACTCTTACGAATTAGAACACGTTAGAGTGTATCTCTTGGGATTACATTGCGCACGGCATTTACAGAAAAGGTTTGATACCGAGATTTGCGAGGTGGTGGCTCGAAGTTCAAGAATATTCATTTGACATACGTTACCGTCCGGGAGTAAGAATGCCTCATGTGGATGCACTTAGCTACTAGAGAAGCACGAAACCACCACAAGCACGCCACCAACGACTGAGTTGGTATTCGGCGGTCCCTCCTATCGTAAGGCTGACAAGGCAATCGGTCAAGTCGAGACAGAGCCTACGATACCCCATCCAAAGTGAGAGACAAGACGCTCTTTGATATGGTCAGCAACTAGCTTGGCTACTTCGAAGGTACAGAGGAGATGGAGATAGTCGGAGGGGAGAGCAAACTTTCCTCTGGGATCAAATTTTGTCGAAAGGTATGCCAGTAGGAGCGGAACTGAGGAAAATATACTTCAGATTCCTACTGAACATGGGGGCTAGCGAGGCCGATATACTGAAAGACCTAGACCGAGTCGTTTCTTACCACAGATTTGGCAGGATAATGAGGCTACACTTGTTCCGAGACTGCGACAGGAAATACAGGACTCCATGGCCCTAAAAATCTTACAAGTTAACCTAGGGAGAGGCAGGGACGCCTAGGATCTGTTGACCACAACGGCCGCCCGAAAAGATCTGGACATCCTCCTCATGTCAGAACCCAACAAAGCCGGGACAGAGAGACTAGGTTGGGGAGTGGACCAGAGCAGAAAAGCAGCGATCGGACTGGTAGGCCGACGGGTGCACGCCGTACGACAAGGGTCTGGAGATGGATTTGCGTGGGCGGACCTGGGAACGGTCACCGTGTAAAGCTGTTACGCCTCCCCAGCGATGAGCCTGGAGCAGTTCGGAGAGTTGCTCGGAGAGCTGAAAGACAGCCTACAATGGAGCGGCAACGGCAGAAGTCTGGTGGCTGGCGACTGCCGATGTGTCCATCTCGGTGAGATGAACACATCGGCCTCTGGTGTGTAAAGCACCAAAAATGTGCTTGCATCTAGCGGTGAACCGTTGTACTCAAATCCTTATGCATAAAGTAGGAAACAAAGATACAAACCAATTTTCTCAGCCGAGTTCAGCCCCTTGCCAATAGGTAGTGACTGTAGTTGTTTGTAGTGACAAGTTAATAACTGTTGAAATCGCTCTCCCCGTGTTCCTACTGTAATAACGTTATAATTGTTTATGGTTTATTGTGAAGTGAAATTTATAATAGTTTAGTGTAGATTAAGGTAAGTAATAAAAATATTGTGTACATGTCATACTAGACTGGTGGACAAAACGTAGATACGGGCGTGATACACTACTAATCGGTTGCAAAAGTATTGATCCCTGTGCTTGAAGAATCGTAACTCTGCAACGACTGAACAAAAAAAAAATTAAATAAAGTGTGTTATACTCCTGAATCATTTCTACATAACACGATCGAGTTTCAAGATTTTCCCCAAAAAAATTACCAAAACAAAAA
Organism: Melinopterus prodromus; assembly: GCA_964023965.1. Classification (NCBI taxonomy): domain Eukaryota; kingdom Metazoa; phylum Arthropoda; class Insecta; order Coleoptera; family Scarabaeidae; genus Melinopterus; species Melinopterus prodromus. The sequence continues at coordinate 37,020,374 of OZ030391.1, read as the reverse complement.
ATTACACAGTATGACTCCAAGATCTTGCCTACAATTTTGTTTTTAGCTTTTGTCAATGTCTTAGTAATAAAGGCTATAAACAACATTTTTAAGGAAGCGGATATCTCGGTCACGACTGTTAGCACGACAACGCGATAGGTACAAAAACAATCACAAAATTTTGTTCAATGAGACTACTGAAATAGAAAGACATTTCTGATGTTCACTAATTTTATAAAGCGATATGAATTTGCGATTTAATTTTGGAACACGTCACATCATCGGCGGGGTTGTGACTCGAGAGCAGCTCCGTATTGGCGCGTGGCTCATGGGCCGTACTTAGGATTAAAAGATCAAAACAAACATCGTATTTGTTAATTTGAGCAACGTCGAAGTTGAAAACTAAAAGTGTTGGGATCTGAAGCTTTTTAACGCACTTTAAATCAATAACCGCTATCAACAATTATCAGATAGTTGCGGTAGCAGCAAATAATTAAACTTCAAAACAAAATATTTTCTGATACCACAATAATACAGGTTGATTTTGTGGTAAAATTAAGATAAAATAAGTACATAAATATATAACAAAAATACAGAGAAACCCCTTACCACAGTTCATAAAGAAAACTAAAAATAATGCTTCACAAATACGTGAAAAATTCTAAAATTAAGATTCTTGAGGCGTTTGAGATTGAGAAAGCTATCAAGGACAGATCAGTCGATTGCCTCAATAAACAAAACGATCTGTCGTATAGACCGCTCTTTAAATTAGTCTTATAATTACATCAATACCTACTGGATAGTTTGAAGTTGGCAAACCTTCGAATAACTGGCGATCAGAAGTTCGATGATTGTTTCCGCGGGTTGGACGTTCGTGCGCATGATACTGTTATCAATACTTATTATACTTCACTCGTCGCCGTTTTGTCTACCACGTTGTGCGCTAGTGTGTTTGACCTCAACCCCAGATTTGTTGAATTTATACGATTTGTTAAGAAACCACTACCGATACACAATTGGGGCTGTATTCGTTTCATCTATGTTTTATGTGACCTCTGCAATTTTTGACGATATGTAAGTTTATACTAGTGACCGTTTTTGTGGATCGTGAGTTTTTAACAGATTGATTTTATTGTTTTGTAATTGTAGCGCCTGAAGAAGCGTCTAGTAAGACGCGAAACATGTAGCGACCATAAAATAAACCAAATTAATAAGGAATACCACGTGGCTTTTTTATCTAATCGACACCTTATTGGACACCGAAGAATTTATTACATAAATATGTAGTTGATTATTAATTTAGTTAGTAAAGTTGTACCTACGTTGCGTTGTGTACGTGTTTTCAAGTATTCAGCAAAAATGCCTAAGTGTTCTTCCAAAGGAAGTAAATGATATAATTAGCAATGTCCGAAACTTCTTTCAAGGAGAAAAAGACCACCAAAGCCTTACTCTCCCTTTCGATAAGATCATTGAGATAACTGCAACTGCTGTTGTAGCGAGTCCAACGACTGTCAAAAGGTTTAGTGCGGAATACCATACCAAAGGAAAACAGAATAGGTGTACAATTTCACAAATAAAGAAAAAAATCACGTATGCTAGTAGTAAAAACTAAAACCGAACGAGAAAATGACAATGACAATGACAACGAAAAATCCTGAGAGTTGATCGTTTGAAATCGTCGGGCGAAGCCGTGCGTCGCTTCCCGCCCGTAATCCCCTTTCTCCAAGGGGAACCATCCTGTGCACAGGATATATTACATTCATTTCACTCTTAAAAATACGCAAGTAACTTTTATGTTATAATACATCCACTTAAATATCCAATCTATAACTAACAAAGTTGACGCACTTGAGATATATGCACACGAGGAAGAAGTGGATGTTCTCTGTGTTAGCGAACATTGGATGAGTGCAATCAACCTTTACAACATCCGAGGTTATAATAGGCTGTCTACCTTCTGTCGCACCATAGAAGTTCATGGGGGGTATGCATTTATGTGAGTGACAGGCTCCAAGCCTAGCATCTGCCAGAGATTGTCGAACTATCAATCGAGGGTGTCTGCGAGATGGCTGCCGTGCGGCTGCTGGGTCTCGACACCGTGGTTATATGCATATATATACCTCCTTCTGCATGCACGGAGCAATTTACAGGTGTCATTGATGTCACACTCTCAAAGCTTCTGGCCCAAAGCAAACACACAACTACCTTCATGCTGGCAGGAGATTTTAATATCGATCTCCTAAAGCCAACCGCTGCGTCCTCATCATGGATGGATACATTGCGCTCCTACAATATGAGACCGACGACAATGGCACCCACTAGAACGACTCCAACATCTGCTTCCTGTGTCGACAACATTATGGTCAATTGTCCTTCCGAATCTTGCTCCTCATATGTCACCAATCCAGCTCTGAGTGACCACCATGCTGTAGTCGTATTGCTTGAGGTTAACCTCAGTACACAAAAACGCAAATCAACACTGATCGACATATACAACAGAAACACTCTCGGGTGCTTTAAACAAGAATTGGACCAAGAAAACTGGCATGTAGTATATGAAACTAACGATCCCAATAAAATTATGCGGACCTTCATCGATATATTCCTCCGTATAAAGGCTGCCACTATTCCAGTCAAACCGGCAGCTGTCAGTGGTTGGAAACCTTCATTCGATCCGACCTTGAGAGCAATTAGGGAAACCTTGGCATTGATGATGGAGACCTACAAACAAACACATGATCAGGAGTACAAAACCATATACACCAACTACAAAAAGTTCTACCTGTCCCAAGTTGAAATTGCAAAAAAATCTACTATACTAAAAAGGTACAAAAAGCCAGCAATAGATCTAAAGCTGCGTGGCAAGTTATAAATTGGGAGACAGGCCGGGCACGACAGTCGGTGGACGATCTCAACCCCCATCCTGAGAAATTTGATGAATACTACACCATGCTGGAACATAGAATTACTGCTGCCTTTCCCCCGCAAGCCAATAACTACGACCGGTTGCTCTCGAGGATCACGGTAGTCAGAGACTCCATCTATCTTGCACCGACATGCCCTAATGAAATTGAAGCGGTCATAAAAAGATTAAAAAAAACTAACAGCTGTGATATATATGGACTAAATACTACCATTGTTAAAAGCGTATCAACGTCCATATCTTTACCACTAAGCCAGATCATCAACAGATGTTTGGAATCTGGTGTGTTCCCGGATACACTAAAGAATGCCAAGATAATTCACCTGCACAAAAAGGGTGACAGATCCGATCCAGGCAATTATAGGCCTATCTCGCTACTGCCCATATTTTCGAGGATAATGGAAGTGGTTATCCACGACCGCTTGGTGAGTTTTGTGGAGTCTAAGAATATCTTCTCACCAGCACAGTTTGGATTCCGAAGAGGTATTTCAACGAGAGATGCTATCTTAACGATGTTGGGGGGAGTTGAGGAGGCGTTAGAGGAGGGTAGCTTCAGTGGTTCTATCTTCTGCGACCTCAGCAAAGCCTTCGATACTATCTCCCACACGATCTTACTGGCCAAGCTGGAGAGATATGGTATTCGGGGGTCAGCGTATGCTCTGCTATCATCGTACTTTGAAGAGAGACCCTGCATAAACTTCGTTGGCGAGAGATGTGGGTCAGTCAAAATATTGTCTAGAGGAGTAGCCCAGGGGAGTGTGATCGGTCCATTCTGCTTCTTGCTCTATATAAACGATCTGCCAGCCAGCTTGCCTTGCTCATCGGTACTTTTTGCTGATGACGTGGTCCTCACCTCTGCCGATGTTGCCCTCACAAGCTTGCGTCTTCAGATACCGTGGATTTTGCAAAATGCTGAGCAATGGCTCACCGACAATCGACTTCTACTCAATAAAGAGAAAACACAGGAGCTCATCTTTACGTCATCAAGGAGGTGCGAAGCTTTGCAAAACCAGGAGTCTGCTAAATACTTAGGTATCCATTTTGATGCTAAACTGACATGGAGTGAGGAGGTCCACAGATTGGGTGCAAGATTGTCGAGTGCCATCTATGGCATCCGACGTGTTTCCTCAATAGCGGGAAGAGAAGCTGCGATTCTCGCCTACTACGGCATCTTTCATGCTATCTTCAGTTATGGAGTGTCAGCCTGGGGATGCTCGGCACACGCACCAAAAATCCTACTACTACAAAAAAAAGCAATCCGTGCCATTGCCGGAGTGGGACAGATGACATCATGCAGGCCTCTGTTTAAGGACTATGGTATACTGACCGTTCCCGCCACATTTATTCTGCAACAGGTATTAATTGCAATAAAAACAATTAAGGTAAAAACGCCAACCCCTTATAACACCAGACGACCGGAAGTTGTCGAAGTCCCTTTTCGGCGATTGAAAGCTACTGAGGCTTCCTCAATAAGGTTTCGCCTCTACAATGCACTGCCAGAAGAGCTCAGGAGAAATACAACCACCACTCTTAAGGCGCATCTGAAGAGACTTCTCCTCCAGATGGTCCCATACAACTTAGAAGAGTTCTTCCTTTCAATAAAATAAAATAATATTTCCATCTGTGCACTATATTTAATGACTATCACTGTAATTATTTTGAGTTGTAAATAAATATTCTAAATATTCTATTCCATCAATGGATGAGTATCACATTAAATAAGGATCTTTTACATGGTAACTGCGTTGTCCTGCTATCGTTCGTTTCCGAGATATTCGCGTCCATAAAAAGCGCGTTTACAGATTTTATTACATAAGAAGTCAAGAAAATAAAAAACACCCATCTATAGAACAGATTCTAACTGTAACCTAAACCTTATTTTTTTAGTAAGTGGTTTAGGATACAAAATCGGAAAGTTTAGAATTATTTTAAAACCGCAAATATCGGGTACCTTTTTTACTTCTCTCGCGCTCGTGCCTGAATCGAAAGCCAGAAAAATTTGATAGTCACTACTGTTATGTAGAAATGATTCAGTAGTATAGCGCAGTTTATTTAATTTTTTTTTATTCAGAGTTACTACCCTTCAAACACAGGGCTCAATACTTTTGCAACCGATGATTCGAATCTTTTATGCGATTCGAATCATATGATTTAAATAGGAAAAAGATTCGTTCATTTCGTTCGAACTAGTCATCGCTCTATGTATAACTTATATCAAATGTGGTTCATACAAATCTTTTTCGATGTTTCAAATCGCATAAAAGATTCAAACTATCCATCACTAGGGTACACCAAACTATCAAGTCTGAATAAACCCGACAACAAAATGTTCACCAACAATTCGCCGTTTTTGTGATACTTTTGCAATATTTTCAGAATACTGAAACTGATAAAACATTATAATGTTTTAACTCAACTAATATTTGTGCGAAGTATTGATGGTTTGATATTGTTTTTCTGTTTTGAAATTATTAGATTCAGATATATAAATTGACGGTGAGACACAAACGCAATGTGAACCATCCCACATTTTGTGGGATGATTGCAACCCTGATGGAAAACGTCCGTCCGTACTCGCCGGGCCCCATAAAAGCGTTCTGCTACCTGCCACGGCACCAAGTTTAAATTGACTCCGCCTACATCGCGCAGCGGTTGGACGGTAAGCGGGCTGCCTTAATGGTCGGCAACCGATTAAGCCCACAGAAATCAAGTAAAATCAATATCTACCAGGCGTTGCGTTGCGTTGGTTACAGACAATTCAATTAATATCTCAATTGGCAAGATTGATAATGAATATCATATTTTAATTACGTACCTCTATGGACTGCTACAAGATGTCGTTGTATTTCAACTGTCATGCACTGTCGGCGCTGAGAAAACTAACCATAAAATCATCTTAAAATAATTGGTATACCGTAATAAAACGTGTTCTAAGCAGTGCAGTGTCAATAGTGGCTAATATTGAGTTGTCTGTTGAGTTCGCGACAATGAATACATTTTCGATAACAGTAGATCTGCTTCCAAAGCTATTTACCAATGAAATAGACACTGCTAGATCAAATCCGAATATCACCATAGTCCGTAGTATTAAAACCATGGAAGTTATCCATATGTTGGTGCTGGAATATTCGGAAAAACTAACACCCAGTGGATAGTGCATAAATCTCTCCCAAACGCAGAAAAAATAGTTTGCTCGTTTGTATTTGCCGTGTGATTTATTATAAGAGTTTTAGTAAAATATCGACAACAATAACTTTTTTTAATTTTTAATGTTTCGCCTAAATCAAAGATTTCATCAGAAAATTAAATAAACTATAAAAATCCAAACTAAGTAAAAGTTAAAAAAGTGTTCACTTATAGTATAGTATTTTTACAGTTTAATTATCTGATGAAGTCTGTATTATAAGTAAAATAAGACCAGAAGTTATTGTTAGTTAGTTAGTTAGTTATTGGTATATATTGCCGATATATTTACTGAAACATTAATATACCATATAATACTTAAAAAAACCTGTAAATTACAATAATGATACATTTTTAATTTATTACTTTATTTTAGCTTATTTAATGCATGGTAACTTTTCTATAGAAGTTCTTTGAGATAAGTTATGTGCATTGTTTCATCCGTGACGTTGTTTATTCTAGACAATCGTAACGATGATAATGTTCATCATATTATTATAATATTTATTTAACATTTTAATTTTTAATTTCTTTTTATACCATTAGTTTATAAATCGTAAGTATATATAGAACTTTTATAAATTAAAACGAAATAATTTATAAAATTTACCAAAACTTGTAAGAATTAATACGAGCCGCCAGAAAAGCACCGAAGTCGGCCACGCCCCCGATATTCGTAGCAACGCGAGAGGAGTATTTACGCTTCAACAACTTTCATCATTTTTTACCGTTCATTGTCATCGTTTATTTTCAAATATTTCGCATTCATGTAATGAATGCGAAAACGAACAAAGATCACAACAGAGCCTATCTAAATTGTAAATACAGAACTAATTTCTAGTGATAATTTGCACGACGAAATGGCACCAAGTGTCAACAAGCATGATTACAGTACATTATTTAAGTGATGAATGTACAAGACGTGTTAATGCAAATATATTTTAGTATGGTTGTATATACCATTCGGTTTAGGAGAGCATTGTAACGAAATAGCGTTCCATTTCATTATTTATTAATGTAAATATTAAGTTAAGTACGTCAATCCACATTAATCCGTATAGCCGTACAGTTTCACATTTAGTCAACCGTGACTGGTTTGTTTATATGTTTGAAGGTACTAGGGTTTCTGTTTGTATTGTACCGTTTTGTTTGTAATGTAGCACGTATCGACCAGTTGGCCCATGTACTGACGGTCGATCCGCCCAGAAGATCAGTGTCCACCAGGGGCCCTCCCGGACCAGTTGGCCCATGTGCTGACGGTCGATCCGCCCAGAAGATCGGTATACACCAGGTGCTCACCCGGACCAGTTGGCCCACGTGCTGACGGTCGATCCGCCAAGATCCTAGGTACTCCTTTTTTTCCCCTTTTCACCGCTATTCATACCCGTACCCGCAATAAATATCGAAGTAGTAGTATTCTTTTTTTTATTTATAATTTATGATTTTCTACGTTGTAAATAAATTCTATTTAATTTACTTCATGAGATTTATTTAAACGTCGAACCATTGGACCTTAACAGAGTTACCTTTTAATAGGGAATTGATAAATTTATTAAATTTATTGTGCGACAACCCAACCGTCAGCGAAAAGAAAAGAAGCCATCGCATAATTGGCGCCCGAGCAGAGACTTCGTTAAATAAGAAAATCTTTCCGACCGCAAAATGCCGGATTCAGAAGCCGATTCATCGTCCGAAGAAATGCCCCAGAAAGCTAACGTACCCGTATCCTGGGTCTATTCGTTACCGAAAGCCGAGTTGGAAGTCATTCTAAGTGGATTAGGGATGGATTGTACGGGAACTCTAGACGAGTTACGCAAAAAATTCAGGGAATACCTGAAAGGCAAGGGGACGGCCGAACCGGAGGAAGAAGTTGAGCAGACTACGAAAATCAGGCCAAATATTTTCACCAGCGACAATCCGACTGCAGTGACGTGTGATCGTGTACGAAAATGGGGTATATATTTCAACGGGGAAAGTGACGCAATATCTTTCCTAGAGAGAATCAAAGAACTTCAAGAATGTTATGCGATCACGGACGCTGAAATGTTGGGCGCTCTACCAGAGCTATTTCGCGGAAAGGCGCTACTCTGGTATAGAAATAACAAAGGCTTGTGGAAATCTTGGAGTGATTTCACAGAAGATTTTGGACTGCAATATTTACCGCCACAATATAACTTCCGGATAGAAGAAGAAATCCGAACCCGTCTTCAAAGGCCTAACGAAAGCTTCAAGGATTATTTGACAGAGTTACTAACATTGATGAGGCGAGGAAAATCCTTATGTACGAAGGAACAACTTGACCGAGCGTACAATAACATGAACACCGAATACAAGATATTCGTTCGACGCGGTGAAGTCGCGTCATTAAGAGAATTGCTGGAGCGAGCGTCGGAAAATCATCCGCGATGAACGATACCGCTATAGACACGAAAAACCCAACACCAATTTGGATGCGAGAATGCGCGAGGCGCACGCCCCTCCGAAGTCATTTGGAAATACCACTAACGCGAAGAGGCTCATGAACCCAGAACGATTATGTTGGAGATGCGGCATCGCAGGACATAGACGCGAGAATTGCCGTAACGACAGTAGAATGTTTTGTTCACGATACGGATTGCTCGATGTGTGCAGCAAGGATTGCTCGTGTTCGGAAAACGAGAAACCGAGCGGCCAACGAGGTTAAACCGTCTCGAGACTAACGAAAAACCTCCAATAAACCAAATAAAAACAGCCGATTACGATAACGACGACCGGATTTGGTTAATTTTACGATTATTAGGAGTAGAAACGAGAGCTTTGATAGACACCGGAGGTTGAAAGCCGGAGGTTTATCAGCATCCAAATATCATAAGGTCGACATTCGAGTAGCAAACGGGGAACTTATGCAATCGTTAGGGACTTTTAACATCCCAATCACGATAGGCGATATTCAGTTAGAAGCACCGTTTGGGGTTATGTCCCGAGGAGTACATGAAGCAATATAAGGAGTCGACGTTCTACGGATGATGGGAGCAGTTATTAACCTTAAGAATAAAGAGGTGATCATCGGATCAAGTTCGTTTTCGACCGCCGTAGATAACTTCGCTTCTTTTGAAGAAAATTAACAAATGGGAAGAGTTTGTACATCACGAGCTCCAAAAATTCAAGAACACCAAGGGGAGAACTAGCCTGACGCGCCATGAGTAGTTATTATTCACGGCTCCTATAGAAGTCAAGTGGAAGTGGACTCTTACAACAGTCGAGTGGAAGTAGAGTTTGATGTGTAATTTGATAGTAGCGCCATCTGTGTGTTGGTAGGGTGATGTGTGTGTGCGCGCGGGCGTTGTGGGTGGCATGCAGGCGCCATCTGGTGGTCGATTTTCGAATGAGGTTTGAGCGCCATCTGTGGGCCATTTTGCGAATGAGTTTCTGTCGGTAATATAGAGAATTAACTTTTGAAATTTAAATGCGTGCGTCATCTCTCGGCCGTAGGCGTTATTTATAATTTAAATTTAAAAAAAATGCCTTTGCATAGGTTTGATCTCGCTTCCGGAGAACACGCATACAGCCTAGTTCGGTAACCTATCAGGCAGGCCAAGAGGTCAAATTTATCTGCAAAAGCTTATTGGGGAATGACACGCGACGGAGACCGACCGACCGACCGACCGACCGAGCGGTTGCCTCGAGCAGTCGGTCGGTCAGTCGCATTTGAAATAAAAGACTGTGCTGTTTAAACTTATTTATTGGTGAAAAAATAAAAAAGGAAGTACTACATTTTATTTAAATTTGATCTTGTTGATTTTTGCTCGACGATAGGTTGCTAGGCGGTGTCGTCGTTGTCGTCGTCGCCGCTGCAGTTGGTGTTGCCGCCGTCTCATGCCTAATCCCAATTTACGTTTAGCTTTCATAGCCGATGTCACCAGCCAGGCGCTTATTTTTTCACCGGTGGCTGCCGATGGATGCTTAACGCGTGTCCAAGCCGCTTCCTCTAGAATTTTATCTGCCGCATGCCTCTTGTGCAGTTCCTTGTGCCGATGGTACGCCAAATCATGATCCTTGCAAGCGCGATCGAGCTCGTTGATGCCTCTATCGCCGCGTGCTAGACGCTCTTGAAGTTTTGTGCCGGGCCCGCAGAAGTGGTAGCCGCCGGGCATGTGAAGTTCGATGGGCAACTTATCGATGAGGGAATTAACAAACCCCCTGCCGAAGACGACATTCGAGTTGACTAACAGCGGCATTGTAATGAATGAATGAATGAACTGAATCGCTTCTTGGATTTTTATACAAGGTCGGCTTTAGAAATCCAACTTCGCTCGTCGAGACCCAACCATTTGACGTACAATCGATTTCCCTTCTTTCTGAGCACTTTTTCGACGAGTTGAACGTCCGGATGCTTTGCCTTTTGCAATTCCTGCTCGTAAAATGACCCCAAAATGGGTTCGCCGCTAAGATCGCGCAATAGGTAAGTTGTGGGATTGGTATATTGAATTTTATCAACTATAAAGACTTCGTTGCTCCAACTTGGTTGGTAACCCTTCGCGAATAGACTGCGATATTTCGAAATCCTTACGTGGTCGTTTCGTTTAAATTTTGTAATTAAATTACTCATTTTAATGTAATTATAGACGCTGTCCAATAGCCGTTTTTCATTTTCGCGAGTAACATTTACCGGTTTCATTTTAATCGTTGAATGAACGTTATTATTATATTTTGAAACAATAATTGGCAATAGTTTCAACCACGCATAGGACCCCTGCATGCTGAACTCTTTCCACATCATCGCTTTTAGTGTTCTATTTAAACGTTCCACTACCGACGCCTTCATCACACTATATGTCGAATAATGATTGATATTGAATTGTTTCATTAGCATTGAGAATTCGCGCCCGTAAAATTCTTTACCCATATCGGTTTGTAAATTTGCCGGATGACGTCCCGAGGATAGAATTTTTTTCATTGCGGCGGCTACGTCTTTGGAGGACTTTGTTTTTGTCGGAACGGCCCATGCAAATTTTGAAAACACATCGATAACAACGAGAATATATTTGTGGCCGCGATTTTGTCGCGCGTACGGAATCATCTCGACAAGGTCGGCTTGAAATAAATCATCTAGTCCTTTCACGATTACGCGTCTACGTTTGAAGGTCTTTCGGGCCGGTTTATGCAATTCGTCGACCACTTGTTGCTTGATGCTGCTGCCGCTCATATTCTATATTTAACGAGTAATTCCACATACAAATGCGTACTAATTGGTCGATGTCTTCCCGTCAACGTTGTGGTAGATGATGTAATAGCGGTATCTAAGCTAAATGTTATTGCATCACCCTTCCGAATAACAGTTCCAATTAAATTATCCTTTGAAATACCCTTTTTTGATGAATTAATGTGCGTGATTAAGTCGAAAGGAAAAACGGTCACACTTTCGATTTCTCCTGTTTGCTTCAATGGGTATTTATATGTAGCGGATCCGTTATCCAACTGGTAATTAAATGTTAATGTAGTATAGTTATATGTATACGAACCACGAATAGGTAAACATATGTACGCATATAGTTCTTTATCCGCCGCCGCCGCCGACGGTGATATTAATTTTTTTTTTCTAGCGGATATATGACGACCAAACTTATCAAGAGTCATGGTAAAAGTGATAGTCAAAATGTCAAATTTACGAATTTATATAATGATTCGCGTTTCGCGCAATTCCTCCACGATGCTATTAATTTCGTTGTCGTGTCCGTCGTTTCCAGCATTTTGCGATGCGAGCAACAGCCTTAAGCGCTCAACCAGTTCGTTGGGATCGTCCCAGAATGTATACTCGATCGGTTTGTTATTGTAGCTCATCAGACTGCGCCCTCCAAATTTGCTTCTACTGCCCGTCCAAGTGCTAGCTCTCGATCTTGTCGTCGGATGGGAACTTTTGGGCGTTGATTGTTGGTATATGAGCGGTGCGATGACATTTCGATATTTATCGCCAGCATTACCGGCAATTTGTTTATTTGGATCATAGTTCACTCGTGCCGCACTTGTCATCAAAATTATTTCGCGATAATTCTTTTGATCTTCCTTCGTATCGTTGATAGGATTTTTCTTAAATATTAATTCGTAAAGGCCCGGTGTTCCCTTGAACTCTCGTCCATTAACGACAATATTATCATTTTGACTGTTAAATTCTAATTCGGACGAGCCTAGGTAGAATTTATCCAACTCCGTATCATGGTGGACGCCAGAATGTCCGGTGTCGTACACGTTTTCCGTATCCCTAATATATCCCTCAATATAATGCCTAGGTAGGGGGGCAAATTGATCCATATACTCCACGAATGAACTTTCGGTGGTTTCCAAATCTCGTTGGCGAGCCGGTGTGATTGTAGTTTCATCAGGGTCTGTATATGCTTCGAACGTTTCTTCTTCTTCTCGCCTAGGTGTTGTAATTCGAAATACATCATCGTAATCTTCTTCTTCTTCTAGGGGTATTGATGTTCGACCTCTAGGTTTTTTCTTCTTCTGCTGCTGCTGCGACGGTGCTAGTGGTTTCTTAATTATGTCTTCCTCCTTCTTCGTTGCATTCTTATCATCCTTTTTTATTTCAGCTTTTGGTTCTAATTTAGCAGTTGAAGCTGCTGCTGCTGCTGCTGCATTAGTTGTAATGATATTTTGAAGGGTTTCTGTTATTGGTTTATATTTACTCCTAAGTTGTTCTTCAGAACTTAATTTACTTTGTTTAAGAGCGGCAAGTTTTTGTTTAACGTTTTTCTTGGCGCGTATTAATCGAGCAGTTACTTCCTTAGAGCTCATCATCATTATGCTAATAATGCGTGCGTGTACAATAAGAAAACAAAAACAAAAAAAAACGTCTGAACGTTTGTGAAGACCGTCTTCTAATGACATTTTAGGTGACATTACGGCAGTTTTATGTAGCAATGAAAACCTTTTCTATATCGCCCGTTGTTCAAGTCATTATCCTTACTAATAACTAGGAAACTATACTTATCGGCCCAACATAAGGAACACATTTTTTTAAAATCGTCGAAAGATAAAAAGTCTGTATTGCTAGCGGTATCCTGGAAAATGTGTCGCAAATTTAGGTCGTCCATCGGGAAAACAATCAACAAATTGGCATTGTCGCGAATAAGATGTTTGGGAATGTGCGTATAAGTTTGACACAAATAGAAACTATCTATGGATTTATGACGACCCATGCTGAAATAGTCCCGAATGACGGACTGTTTCTGACATGCAACATCGTCGAAAATAAAAACGGAATTTTCACTCGCCTCGGAAGGATGAATTATGTCAGCATCGTCGGAGTACTCGTAATAACCGACTAACGGTTGTAATAGCTCCTTTAGATATTGATATTTCGGTTGAAAAAGTGACTTGGAATACACGTACACATTTTCAAATCTCAAACCGTTCGGATCCTCCAGTAGACTGATCATTACGTTGGTCTTACCGCAATTGGACGGGCCGCATACTATTGCGCGAATGCTCGATGGCAAAAGGGGACCATGCTTACCGCCGTCGCCATGTTGTTGTTGTTGTTGTTGTTGTGATACAATATCAACATTATTCACGTGCAGACGACATTTTTGTTTAACCAGCTTCATGACTGTTCAATTACCTACTAACATATGTTTTAAGTGACGACTGCTTTTAAAATCATTCATTTACCATTCGAACGTTGATGCGATAGGTTGAACAAACAAAAAAAAAAGTATGGTTATTAGCAGTCGTCGTCGTGGTCGCGGCGGAAAGGGAATTAAATTTCCCACAACAACAACAACGGCGGCGGCAGTAAGGAGAAAGCAAAGAAAAAAAGCGAATAATTCCAATACCTAAAAGTGGTGGTTTTTTACCTCTAATACCAATTTTTGCTGGTCTGAGCGCTTTGGGGGCCTTAGCATCAGGCGCATCCTCCATCGCTAAGGCGGTTAAAAATAGTAAAGCGGCAACGCAACAACTTCGAGAGCGCGAACGTCATAATAAGGCGATGGAGGCAATCGCCGGGAAGGGTTTACATCTGAAACCGTACAAGGAAGGTGCCGGCGTAAGAAGAAGAAGAAGCAGACAAAAAAAAAAAAGATTGACATTCCAACGACTGCGCTGACGAACATAGACTTAGAACGGTACGCCCGAGGAATTCCCAACTTTCGCGGCGTGTTTATGCGCGACTCTTTACCCAAACGTATTAGCAAGGGAAACGAGCGCGGTATAATTAATTTAGACGGTGTGGACGGGCCGGGAACGCATTGGGTCGCCTACATTAAAAAGGGAGATATTGTTATTTACTTTGATAGTTTTGGAAATTTACGACCGAGCAAGGAAATAGTGGAATATTTTAAGAGTGCCGGAAACGATGTACTTGTAAAATATAACCACGAACCGTATCAGTCTTACGATAGCAGCAATTGCGGCGCATTGTGTTTAAATTTCCTGCGAGGGCGTTAATTTCTTCATATGTCTGTTGAAACGCGTGCAGCCATGACGTCGTATACGTTCACCCTTAGCGCTAGAGATTCCATTCTACGGGCATACTATAATCCTCCTATTGAGTTACACGACGGCGACTACGAAATGTCCCTCATCAACTTTGAAACGTACAACGCCATTCCCAATGTCGACCAACAAAACAACGCCCTGAAAATTGATGGAGACCTAATCACAATACCGGTCGGTTCGTACGAGCTGTCCGACATCAATGAGGAAATTAATTCGCAGCTCAGCAAAGGAAAGACGACGGCGGCGGCGAAGAAGAAGAAATCGGACGTAAAGTTTAGCATTCGCGCAAACAACAACACGTTGAAATGTATCGTCGATTGTGATCGAGACGTTGATTTTAATATAAAAAATTCCATTGGACCTCTTTTGGGATTCGACAAAACAAAAGTGTTAAAGACGTCGGACACGCCGCACGAGTCCGAGCACGTGGTGGATATTCTGCGAATTAATACGATTAAAATTGAATGTAATGTAATACACGGTGCGTACATGAACGATCGCTCTGCTCATACGATACACGAATTTTTTCCATCCGTACCGCCCGGTTACAAAATCATCGAGACACCGCAAAATGTCATCTACATGCCGCTAAATACGAAAAGGATTGACAATATTGTCCTTAAAATAGTCGATCAAGATGATAAATTGATCAATTTCAGAGAGGAGGTCGTCACAGTCAGACTGCATCTACGAGAGCAACGTAATAATAGTAGTCGTAATGGGTCTTAACTTTAATGCTAGGAGAAGCGGACAACAGCAGCAGCAGCAGCAGCATCAAAATCACCATATAAATTCCAAAAGCACAACAAAAGGGTTTACTTGTCCGTCAACTGTTGAAAGGTTAACACCTGAAAATCAGCGTTTCTTGCAATCATTAGGATTCAAATTGCGACAGCACAGCAACAGCAATCATGGATATTTTAAACGTAACTGACACAGTTGAATTTGACGATTCAATCGTTAAGTCGGAGATGTTCAATCATTACCCCTATGCGACAAATGCCCTCGGGAACAATGATGAAGTGCGCATTCCTATTCAACAACTCGACGTATTAACGCTGCCGAGTCGTAGTTGTATTTACATCGAGGGTAAATTGTTGAAAACCGATGGTAAGACAACACCGAGCGGTAAAATAATCAACAATGGTTTTGCGCATCTATTCGAGGAGATTCGTTTCGAGATGGGCGGCAAGGTTATCGACCGCGTCAGAAATCCCGGCGTAGCGACCACTCTCAAAGCGCTCGTGTCATTCAATAAAAATGAAATGGAACACGCCGCGATGGCAGGATATCAAATAAATGTGTTTGGAGGAGTTGATGAAACAACTGGATTTTTTAACGTATGCATACCATTGAAATATTGGCTGGGCTTCGCGGATGACTATAAAAGTGTGCTACTTAACATACGTCAAGAGCTCGTTCTTATACGTAGCAACTCAGATGCCAATGCGCTCTTTAGTAGCGATACGACGGAGACGCTAAAAGTGACCATTAGTAAAATAGTGTGGCGTGTGCCGCATATAACTGTCGCCGATGAACAACGCATTAGAATGCTGAACACCATTTCGAGCGGTCGCCGATTGGATGTGGCTTTTCGCAGCTGGAATCTAAGCGAATATCCGCTGCTGCCGAAGACCAGACAGCATACGTGGTCGATCAGGTCGAGTACGCAATTGGAGAAACCTCGCTATGCCATTATAGGGTTTCAAACCGACCGAAAAAATCAACAAAATAAAAATATGTCTCTCTTCGATCATTGTAATTTGTTCAATGTAAAACTATTTCTTAATAGTGAGCAATATCCGTACGAATCGATTAATGCTAACTTCAAACATAGGCAATTTATAATTTTGTACGAAATGTATGCGAAATTTCAAGCGTCGTACTATGGTCGACGCAGCGAACCGCTCCTGACGCCCGACCAATTCTACGGCGAACATACGCTGGTGGTCATTGACTGTTCGCGACAGAACGACGTTGTGAGTACGGGCGCTGTTGACATTCGGCTAGAATTCGAAACGACCGAAGATATACCCGACAAAACGGCGCTGTACTGCCTCCTCATTAACGATTGCATTTTAAACTATACACCATTAACTGGCGAGGTCAGATCGCTCTAGGACATCATGATGAACACTTGGGTCGTCGACGTTCAAGGCTTTCAGCTGAAAGATAGTGAATTCATATGCAAAGAATTGACTCTAATACATGTTTATACCGGTCATCGTGAATTACATAAATTTTTTAAATTACCCGTAAAATTCGTGCATTTGGAAGAGAATCTACAGAGGCATGTGCGCTTCGTAACGACTCAAATACATGGACTCACGTGGCAAAAGCAAGATGAAAATTTTCTCTACAACAATCACAACTGCAATGCGGCAACAACAACAACTCGGCGACGACGACGACAGCAACAAACAGAAGATGACGAAGATGATGATGAAGAAGAAGAAGAAGCTCCCTATACCAATTTATGCTCACTTTTACGGGCGTCAGGAATTGACGCAGGTTCTCAAATAATTGTCAAGGGGCTGCAAAAGAAACGATGGTTAGAAAACATACTACCCAATATTCGTATTCTCAATATTGAAGACATGGGCTGTCCCGCGCTCTCAACGCTAAAACTTCAAGCAACAGCAGCGGCAGGGTCATCACCATCATCGAGAGGAAAGAATTATCATTGCAACAAGCATGCCATCAACGATCTGCAATGTGCCCATCAAAATGCTTACCTTCTTCGAGATTGGCTGCAAACGTGGAGTACTACGTCCTTACAGTCACCGTTGTCGTCACCACCACCGCCACCACCGCCGCCGCCGCCGTCGCCATCAGCAACAATGCGGTGTGATTTCGTTTTTTAATATAATTAATTAATTAATTAAAATGTGTGTGATACTGAATAAATGATTGTTTTTACAAAAACTTTTGTCTTTTTTTCTTCTTCTTATTACTAAAATAAAACAAATGCTTTAAAAGTTAAAAAAAATTTATTAAATATATACAAAAAAAAAGATATTTACAAATTTAGAGTAGTGTGACAATTTATAATTTTTAGTGTATCAATATAGTCTTGAAGATTGTTAGAGGGCCAAGCGCCCGTATCGGGTCCCGATTGCCAACCCACACTATGTCCTTTCAGTCCCTTTTGCACATTATCCGTTAACCATTTTCGAATGGCTTTATGTGACTGGCGCGTCGTTGGCTCGAAACGAAATTGCCAACCTCTCTTCACGCCAATAGTATTTAGTAATGTCGTTACAAAGTTTTTGTCAGCATTATACAATGCATCACATACAATTTTTTCAAAATAATAGCGCGTATTTTTATAATTGTTAATAATATTGTTGATAGAAAGTGATGTCATATCATTTTTTTTATTTTCATCGCTCAACAACGTAAAGAGTAAACATTTTCTATAGTTTTCATCCAACTGATGAATACAATTTATCCGTTTGGCAATCGTCGCTACATAGTTCACATCCATTTCAACAATATTATTATTACTATTGTTACAATTATTATTATTCTTATCTCTATTACCATTATTATTAACATTATTGTCTGTTTCTTCTACTTCTACTTCTAAAAGTAGCTCCAACGCGCACTTGACAAATTTATCGGTTAAAAGTTTCGATTCGAAAAGCGCCTCTACAATGTTCACAGACACGCCGTACAAACGTCCGTAGGTGAGTAGTTCTTCCGGCACTTGAATCTTGCTTAATAAATATTTCACTCCGTCCATATCGTTTGAGTTTAAACATTTTCTTAGGAAATTCGTATACGTGCTCTTGATGTTTGCAGAAACATCTAATTCTATCATAAAATAATTATTCTGATTACTACACATCTTAACGTAATGACTAGCACAAGACAACTAAATGTACTCTTATAGATATTACTTAAACATATTATATATCAAGCGTATAATGTCCCCAGGCAAACGTTTTGATTAAATCTTCGCAAATAACTCGTTTATCGTCGCGCGCCGATAGGGCCAGCTTATTTTGATTTTGAGTGAATATGTCATGTTTTAACGATCGAAATGAATTTTGCTGTTTGTAGAGAACGCTATGTTCCAAGAGACATCTCTTATAATCGTCAAATTTAATTTCTTTCTTAACAATGTACTTCTTGATACCTTTCGCTTTCTTTTCCTGCTTACTTTCCCCCTCAACGGTAAATGAATACATTTTTGAACGTAAACCGACAAATTCCCTCATCACTTTACCAGCATTTTCGTCCTTCATTAGTCCCAAAACGCCCTTATTAACGAGCGGAATGTTGAACGGATTGTTAGCATTGTAATTGGACGTGTCGAATTTATCGATACGCAATTTCATATCGGCATACACATTTTCCGTTTGAGTTAGCAAAATGAGGCTATCGGTGTCCGTGTAACACAAGTTTACCCTCTCACCGTATTGCCGCTTCAAAAAGCCATAATAAAAGTCATACATTAATAATTTGGAAAGTTCTAAAACACAAAAACCCAAGTATATTGGTTTTTCATATACAATTTTTAATTTTTGCATCTGAATTGCAACAAAATTGTCAGTAAATATGCTAATAGATTTAAAATTTAATTTCGATGTAAAGTGTGCCGCACCTCTTCGCTTATGTCGATTCTCCCAATGAGTGACTAGTCGAACATCGACCCGTTTGGCGACATTTTCGATTGTTTTGCCAAAAACGGCGTTATTCATTTTTTTGTAATTATCTTTATCAAATTTATTTTCCGCTTGTTGACGTAGCCTTGTGTTAAGATCGATATAACCCTTCATCCAAGCGGCCTGCTTAAATGTCAAAACTCTATGGATGCGCGTTACTTTCAAACCGTGCGATAAAATTTGCTTCAAATTTCGATAATGTATTGTATATTTTTGCTTGTCGCATAAAGTCAAAAGTAATTTTTTATTTTTAAATTTTGAGTTCGGTGGTATTTCATTTTCCGCCAAGAATGGTAAATCGTTATGGGCATTATGCAATTCTTGTGGATACTCAACATCAACTTCCAAAATATATCCCACATCTGACGTATCACTCACGCGCCCCACATCCAACGCTTCAATTTCCGCTTGCGTCAGCCATTTAAATCCCGATATCGGCATATAATTCGACATTGCCCAAGCGTACAAATTGTTCGCGTCCAAGTACGTGAGATAGGTGGTCGGCGAATTACGATCGTATGATGCCAAATAGGGATTGTTTGCTTTCGCATGACGGCGAGAGCATTGTGAAATACCGCCACGAATTGATTTTTTAATAAATTGACACATATCCATGTCGGTCAGTAGCTCCAATTCTATACCGGTATATTTTAACATAGCATCCCAAGATAGACCCGGAGCTGAAAAATAATTACAAGGATCCAGCTGGTATGTGTCGAGGGAAACTTTGCGAAATTTTTCAAAAACATCGGCAAGCAATAGGACGTCTACTTTTAAGTACAAATCCGAATAGTGTAAAAGTTTCTCGCAACCGAACGCGTCCCAAACAGTTTTTGCATGCTCATATTCATGCTGCGCGATCGCGCTATTCGTTAGCGAATTAAAAAAATCTTCGCGCGAAGGTAGTTGCATTTCTTCCAATCGCGCCCACGAATCCACATACTGATACGGAAAGACACCTTTGCGTTTCATCAATAGAAATTGATCCGTCGCGGGAAATGCCTCCTGCACATTAAGAAAATCCTCCGTTTTTAAATTATTCGCTAATGCGTCCAAGGAGGATGACATAAATCGGAAAGAATCTAAAAATCTCAATTGAAAATACACACTAAAAAGTTCACCTTTCGAATTTCGCTTTCTATCTACAATAACGTATTTTGTAAAACTAATATAATTCTCCTTGTTTAGGGGAATAACGTCAATTTTCTCACCATCAGCCGCCAATTGCTTAATAAAGAGATGTGCGTCATAGCCCGAAAGATTGTGGAAAAAAATCGGAATAAATCTGCGAATTTGATAATTTAAATTGCAGTTTTTATGGGCGGGGCCCCGATAGCAGCCCGTAAAATGACAATGGTCCCGGACCTTCCCATTGTCTGTGACGTAATCGTCCGCAGTTATCGACTTCTCGCAAATGTGACAAGTTGAACTTCTATAGAAATTTTCATTCTCCGTTCGCGTTAGCGGCGTCATTGGTATGATTTTCTTAAAATGTGCGGCATAGAGTTGTTGAGCTATCTCCGAAAGTCTAGTTACAAATACCTCCGCGCAATCTGGACCGGTGTACGTTTCGAATCTATTAAATTCCGAATTAAACGAGCATACAATTTTAAATGCAAAACTGTAGGCAATATGCGCGTGAGTGTTACGCGTATAAGAGCTGGCCGGATTGGGGGCGCACGACTGAATTGGTTGCAGCATACACTCAAAATCGGCATAAACTACAAACGGTACGCTTAATTTCTTTTGAAAATTGGTAAAACATAACAAATTTTCAGGCACCATAACGCCCAATTTATTTTTCTTCAAATCTCTAGTGGGTAAAATTGTACACACCCGGTTGCAATCAAATTGACGATGAGTATCGAGATGTTGCTTGGTCTCAAAAAATGTTAAACAACCATTACATATATGTTGAGACTTTTTTCTTTTATCGCGTTGCGATGCAACCAGTCTCGACAGACTCTTAATTAATACATAATGCGTAGAACGATTAACATCATAATCGACATCGTCTTCATCTTTCTCATATAACAACAAATTAACATGCACATCTCGCTCTAAATCAGTGAAAAAAATTGGTCCTACCACAATATGCTCTTCAGCATCTGTATCGTATTCTAAACCATATATATTGATGCTTAAATTGTTTAAATTTTCAATTCGCGGAATATCTTTTAATTTTACTGGAAACGTTATACTCTCTAAATCTAATACGGTCGACCAATGCGGATAGGATTCAACGCGATTCGGGCAAGATTCCGCCGGTTTAATAGCTGCGCACAGGCACCAAGCGAGACAAGAATTGTCTTCATTTTTTATATTAATACACGCCTTCTTCTGTTTGATATCCGGCGGTAAGTCCACGTACGAAGATGAACCTAACGGTGAAAACTTGTTAATATTCACCTCAAGGTGTGAAACGCCCACCAAACTCCAGCCGCTGCCCGTTTCTGCGAACGATTCCGATTTGTGTTGAATTTTACTCACTAGCGCGTCATAAACTTTGTCCAAATCGGTGCTACCATCTATAATAACATATTTCGTGTTAAAAGATTTTAGTTCAACATCGTGTTGTTGTTGTTGTTGTGATGTAGAGTCGTCGACAGTTGCAGCTACCGTTTGTGGTTTCACATAATTAGCAAAGAGCTCAAGTTGTAGCTTATAAATATTTAATTCGGGAATTAGGTCTTCTATTAGCTTACACACCTTCCCTTTTATGTTCTGCAAAAATGAGGGAATATCGGCGTTCTCCGTATTTTCAATTCTGTAGCTTTTTATGCGATGTTGAAAAGCGCTAGCAATCTCGCTAATTCCTTCCCCTTGCAGAATTGTCAAATTTCTAACACGATGACTTTGAGAGCGCAGATGTCCCCTATATTGGGCGGCCGTCGACAGCGTTACATTGCACATGTCACAGGTATATTGTCGCACCGGTCCAGCCGATGTCGATGGTTGCGGATTACTTGAAGAAGAAGAAGAAGCCACCTTCATCTTCTTTTTTACCGATTCGCCTGCTTCATCGCGCTCCCTTTTTCTTTTTGTTGTTGTTGTTTCTTGTTTCGCATTTATATGAGTTGATATAATATGTCGTTGAAGAACGTTACGACTAGTAAATGACCTGTTACATACAGCACATAAAAAACGATTGTCTACTGTAGCAGGAGATGATGTGGACATAATTACTACACAAGGATGTCTTTTTAAAGAGTCTTTACGGCTAAAACTTTTTTCACAAACACCACAGTTGAAACGCCCCATCGCCGACAGTTTTACAGTCCGCACCTACAAACTAACAAAAAAAATTTAATAATAATAAGTATAATAGGAATAACTTACATATTCTTCCTTCCAAGGAATGTGTAAAAATTGACTGCTTTCATAGGCTTTTATTTCGCAGTCCAGCCAAAGTTCTTGAAATAACTCCAAGCGGTACGGTGACTCTTGATTCTCGAGCTGAATTGGTAGAATCGGGCGTTTTTCTTCTAATAGATATTCAAAAATAATCTTGTCACTCACGTATTATAACAACCTTCAAGACTATATTGATGCACTACAAAATCACTTTATGCGACGTAATTTGAAAACACCTTGAGCACACACGTGTTCGTTCCTTATACTAAACAGCTCGACACCTTCCCTCGTATTTATACCTAAGCGAATATCATTAGAATTCACATATAATGAATGACGTAATTCTGCAGGTGCAAAGCGGTTGAAAAAACGTCCTATCATTAGAATTCACATATAATGAATTACATAATTCTGCAGCTGTAAAGCTATTGAAAAAAACGGCCTCAGAACCGCGTGTTACCTAATGCCAATTAAGCGAATACGAACAAGCGAAAGGAAACCGCATTTCGCAATTGTCCAAATTAGGCGAATTCACCCGGTTTGCTAGCGAATGGCGCAACGCAAAAGTGAAAGGCTCATCGACTGCTACTATAAGTACGGTGCGCAACAAATGCATAACAAAAAAGCGCTCAAATTTCGAAAACAAAACATGTCAATTGTGCATAATTGTGATACGCTCCAAAATTTAACCATTGCAAGTATTTGTTGTAATGTTGTGGAACAAAGCGAATTGTATTACTTTTTAATAAGTGGTTTGCCTAAAAAACTTGTGAACATGCTTTTGAGATATTGGCATAGTGTTAAATGGAATTTATTGAAAAAGGATGACGACCCCTATCTGTTTCTAACGTGCTGCGAAAATATTACATTTCGAACAAACTTTGAATTCACACCAAAACTGGTGAAATTTTTACTAGTTATGGGAAATCACCACGACGCACTTGTACGTGACCAATGCCGCTCAAATATTCTTCGTCAGAGCATAAGCAGATACAACAGAGATCAAATGGTATGTATTTTGCATACATTTATAGAAACACCAATTGGAAAGATGTGCCGATTGTGTTTTCATAAAATTAACGGGGTGCGAACGGCTTTTTATTTAAGGGAATATATAGAGTGGGAAAAATTTGAACATTACGATTTTATGTTTGCCAATAATGATGGAGCTAATGAACTTTTTGATATATACGTGTTAAATCAAAATTTTTGGTGCTCAAGTTGTCAAACCATTCCACTTTTTAAACTCTTCAAATACGGCCAATGTTTTCGCATGTTGCACGACGGTCTTGTAAACAGCTTTAGCGGGTTCCGATATATCAGCAATAGTATTTTCGACCTATACGAAATGCACTTATTCCGCAATCCTGCATTACAATAAAAACGTGTTATGTAATACCTTCCTTTCCCCTCCTGCGTTAAATCACATATATATAAAAGGCGTGTAAACGAAACATTGAACAGTTCGAGTAAAGTCACACACAGTCGCATCAAGTAAAAAACCGACGACAACACCAACAAAAATGGCAGAATACAGTCAAACTGAGTTGAATCTTCTGGAAAATTTTAACTTAATACCCGGCTCAACTTCAAGTCTTGTCAACTACGTCAATCTTCCGGCAGAGGCGTTTACAAATTTGGAGATGGAAAACGCACTAACAGCAAGCGCTCCGATAACAACAGCAGCTGCCAAGAAAGCAAACGTCAGCAAGAATGCAGTAAAACGAAAAGCTAATAATGTTGATCAGAAACAAAAGAAGAAGAATGCCAAGAAGATTCATATCGAAGATGACAATGACACTGCTTCCGATTTGGAATTGGAAGAATTGAACAAGGTAGGGATGTGCGTTTCATCACCAGTGAGACCGGTTAAAGAAATGCAGATTAATTATGAATATCGAATTACGGGCATGAAGATTTATACTCATTTAAAGTGGGCGAGTGTCATAGTGGAAATGGAGGGGGAAGATGACGAAGAACCATTTTCCATATTTCTACCTAAAAGAATGGCAGAGAGAATAACACCTTCATTCTGTGAATCGATTCACAATAATAATTATGTTTTAATTTTTATGGGAGAACTTTCGATTGGCAAGGCCAATAACGCAAATTTGTTGCAATTTAAAAAAATTAATTAAAAAAATTGCTAATATTTATATATTTATGTTTTATGTTATTATTATTATTAGTGTTTAACAATATATATTTTAATATAATTGTAAAAATTGTATTGCAATAACAATTATGCATTAATTTTGATGGGAGAGCGTTTGACTGGCAAGACTAAATAGCTAATATTTATATATATATTTATGTTTTATGGTTTATTATTAGGTTTATTATTACTTAACAGTATGTAATTCTATATAATATAATTCTATATTTTTTATTTTTAATAATAATAAATGTATTAATGTGTATTTTAATACAATTGTATGCTTATCTTCTTCTTAATATTAATGTGGTTGAAAATTCTTGAATAAAAAAAAATATATTAAATTAAATAATACTTTTTTTTAAATACTAACATTATTCGTACAACCAGACAACAAGCATATTTCCTTCCACATAATAATAAGCAATATTCGGCGATAATTCGAACATGCCATTCGACTGGCAAGGTCAATAATTCAAATTTGTTTCAATTTTAACAATTGTATGTTTATCTTCTTCTTAATATTAATGTGGTTGAAAATTCTTGAATAAAAAAATATATTAAATTAAATAATACTTTTTTTTTAAATACTAACATTATTCGTACAACCAGACAACAAGCATATTTCCTTCCGCATAATAATAAGCTATATTCGGCGATAATTCGAACATGTCATTCGACTGGCAAGGTCAATAATTCAAATTTGTTTCAATTTTAACAATTGTATGTTTATCTTCTTCTTAATATTAATGTGGTTGAAAATTCTTGAATAAAAAAAATATATTAAATTAAATAATACTTTTTTTTAAATACTAACATTATTCGTACAACCCGACAACAAGCATATTTTCTTCCGCATAATAATAAGCTATATTCGGCGATAATTCGAACACGTCATTCGACTGGCAAGGTCAATAATTCAAATTTGTTTCAATTTTAAATAAAATAAAAAAAATATATATAAATATTTTATGTTATTATTATTACTTTACAATATGCATATATTTTAATATAATTCTATATTTTTTATTCTTAATATATTAATAAATGTTATTAATGTGGTTAAAAATTCTGGAATAAAAAAATATATATATAAGTATATCAAATTAAATAATGCTTTTTTATACTAACATTGCTCGTACAACCAGACAACAACCATGATTCCTTCCACGTAATAGGCCATATTCGGCGACAACTCCAACATGCTTATTGGAGGCCAGATTAATGGCCGTGGTGTGTTTTTGCATAGAACGGCAATTGTTAAATGCTATATATTAAATTAATTAAATAAGCTTAAAAGATTTAATTTAAAAAAAACTTACCCGCAAATGTTGTGGCAGGAGATTAACTATTGTGGCGTATAAAGCTGTAAAAATGTATTATTATATTCTATAATTAACGACACACACACTTATCACTACATACTGGAAGACGGCATACCGATGTTGTCGAAGATCTGTGCAAAATCTAAAACGAACGAAGGCCTTATATGCCTGTATATTTGTGGGGGGAACATAGAGAGAAAATTAATTTCACTCAGAAAATGCTTTCCATATTATTATCTTTCCATAAAAATGGTTGAATATGAAACTGCGAAAGGAAATCATTATCGCTTGAAGAGTCTTTCCATATTATTATCTTTACATAAAAATGGTTGAATATGAAACTGCGAAAGAAAATCATTATCGCTTGAAGAGTCTTTCCATATTATTATCTTTACATAAAAATGGTTGAATATGAAACTGCGAAAGGAAATCATTATTGCTTGAAGATAACTACTTTCCTGCTAGTTGCAGGTGCTAATAGTCGGATTCCGCCTCATTATAAATAGAAGTATCCTCGCTAGATTGTGAATAGTCTAAAACGCGGTCAGATTTCAAAATGTCTTCAAATGCGACAACAAAATTAAAGCAGGCCGTCGAAATTCAACTCCAAAAGTATGAAAATGCTCGACAAGATAAAGAAGCGAAAAGAATGCATGCTGAGCCGGTCGATTCTATCACCAAAGTATTTAATGAAATAGAATCAACAATGCAGCTCCGGAATGTTCTTGTGGGAATAAGCCTATGTAAAAAATTTCTGAACGATCAGGTAACAAAAGAAAATTTCATAGCCGCCTTAAGAACACAAAAATTAATACACACCTTGTGTGAGGAATTAACCCAACTTATTAATTAATTAATTACACAAAATCGAAATTCACGAGAACCGAATTAACCGCATTGTTTCTATAGTGTCCGATATAATTTCTTAGCATGTAGTGTTTGTCTTTTTTATGTCAGAACTCTGTGGACTTTGTATTTTTAACGCTTACTTTTATGATAAACTAATAGTAGTAAATGTGTTAGTAATACACTTATATTTCTAATTAATGTATAATATGTAAAAAAAAAATAAAAAAATACATTCACATTTTCGTATTATTTTTAGCAATCGACATCCGTGTGTATAAATTAAAGATAATCGCAACCGGCCGTCGAGTAGTAATTGTGTCTCAGTTGCCTGCTATAAACAGCCCGTACGGT
The DNA here is from genome assembly GCA_964023965.1 of Melinopterus prodromus. Classification (NCBI taxonomy): domain Eukaryota; kingdom Metazoa; phylum Arthropoda; class Insecta; order Coleoptera; family Scarabaeidae; genus Melinopterus; species Melinopterus prodromus. Next base: position 36,993,107 of record OZ030391.1, on the reverse strand, counting down.
AAATGGACCGCTGACCTTAGGCGCACTAGATGTGTGCCACGAGGCCTTGAAGAAGAATGCATTCTCACGATAAAGGGATCGACACAGTTAAGCGCCGATTCTTAAGGTTGGTTCACACTGACACGAACAGGAAGGACAATATTTTGTTTAAAGTCAAATTATAAATATTTTTTAAATTTAAATTATAAATAACGCCTACGGCCGAGAGATGACGCACGCATTTAAATTTCAAAAGTTAATTCTCTATATTACCGACAGAAACTCATTCGCAAAATGGCCCACAGATGGCGCTCAAACCTCATTCGAAAATCGACCACCAGATGGCGCCTGCATGCCACCCACAACGCCCGCGCGCACACACACATCACCCTACCAACACACAGATGGCGCTACTATCAAATTACACATCAAACTCTACTTCCACTCGACTGTTGTAAGAGTCCACTTCCACTTGACTTCTATAGGAGCCGTGAATAATAACTACTGCCATGCTATACATCTATTGCCCGGCACCAAGCCCATAAAACAACGCTACTATCCGTGGAATCCGAAGAATCAGGACCTCATTAGTAACGAGTTGGACAAGATGCTAGCGGATGATGTTATTGAACCTAGTAACAGTCCATGGAGTTCGCCGATAGTATTAGTACCAAAGAAATCGGGAAAAGTACGTTTTTGCGTGGACTTTAGAAAAGTCAATTCAGTTACAATCAAAGATTCGTACCCGTTGCCGTATATCTCTAACATACTACGCGATAGCAAATACTTCTCTACAATAGACCTCAAAGATGGATATTGGCAAATTGAATTGGAACCCGATAGTCGTCCGATCACCGCTTTTACAGTACCAGGGAGAGGGCTATTTCACTTCAAATATCTACCTTTTGGGTTACACTCCGCCGGTGCGACGTTCCAACGATTTCTGGACTCCATTATCGGCCCTGATCTGGACAGAGTAGCTTTCGTATATTTGGATGATATTATCATCCTTGGTAAAACCAAAGAGCAGCATATGTCGAATTTATGAGAAGTACTAAAGCGTCTACGGCAAGCAGGTTTACGTCTAAATGTTGAAAAATATAAGTTTGGACAAACAAGTATTAAGTATCTCGGACATGAAATTACGCCGGAAGGGATACGAACCGATCCGGACAAAATCAAAGCTATTCTAAATATCACGCCGCCCCACTCTAAGAAGGAAGTCCGAAGTCTACTCGGTAGTGCCTCCTGGTACCGACGTTTCGTCCCCAAGTTCGCGCAAATATCAGCCCCCTTGGTTCTTCTGACTAAAAAGAACGAACGTTGGAATTGGGGACCAGAACAAGATAAGGCATTTCAGAAATTAAAAGAAGCCATAATAAATAGCCCCGTGTTGGTATGTCCCGATTTTAATAAACCTTTTCAAGTACATACCGATGCCAGTCAAAGAGGTATGGGAGTAGCGCTCATACAGATGCACGACGACATGGAACGTGTAGTCGCGTACGCCATCAAAACTTTTAGTCCGGCGGAACAGAAGTATTCTACAACAGAACAAGAATGTTTGGCTTTCGTCTACGGTATAAATAAATTCCGTTATTACTTGGAAGGATACCCCTTTGAGGTAATTACCGATCGTCAATGCCTGAGGTGGCTAGCGGAGTTGAAAAAGCCATCAGGTAGACTCAGCAGATGGGCAGTGGACTTTCAGCAATTCGATTTTACCGTAAGATATCGAAAAGGACCCATGAACACCCTAGCAGATTCTCTATCCCGCAATCCCTTGCCGCAAAATACCACCATAACCCGAGAAAACGTCGCAATGTTCAATGACACATCCTGCCGTTGGTATAAAAATAAAATGGATGATGTGCTTGAAAATCCAACCGACAACATCGATTATAAAATAACAGGTGGACATCTATATCGCTATTTCCCTGCTGCCAACAACTACGACGATGGTATTCAGACAAGAAATTGTGCGTCCCGAAGTCTCTTCGCAGTCAGGTATTGCAAGAAGTACACAACGTTCCCGAAGCTGGCCACATGGATATAACCAAAACAATAGCACGAGCGTTATGCAAATATAATTGGCCCGGGATAGTAAGGGACGTCCGAATATACGTGCGGAAATGCGTGTCATGCTACCGTCACAAGTTTAATCAAAATAAACCCCTAGGTCAAATGAGGTATACGCGCGTGGACTTTCCCTGGCAGCAAGTCTGTATAGATTTGTTAGGGCCTTTCCCGCGTTCCAAGCGAAGTTTCACCACACTGGTAGTATTTCAAGATCGCTTTACGAAGTGGGTAGAAGCACAACCATTACGTAGCGCTACCTCAAGAAATATTATCCAGTCTTTAAAAGAAAAGGGCATATACAAGTTTGGATGTCCGAAGACGCTAATAACGGATAACGGACCGCAGTTTACAAGTAAGAACTTCCAGGAAGAAATCGGTAACTTGGGTATCAATATCAGATACAACGCCCCTTATTCACCACAATGAAACCCCGTGGAGAGAGTCAACAAAGTCATTGGGCCCATGCTAGCTCAATATATACAGAGAGACCATAGGGACTGGGATACGTATATAACTCAGTTTACCTTCACGATAAACACCGCTAAACATGAAACTACAGGTTTCAGCCCCGCGATGCTGAATCACGGAAGAGAATTATCACCACCCGAATCCTTAAGACAGAAAACAGAGAGACACGAAGACCTCCCAGAACTCCCGACAACATACAAATTGAATGAAGAAATGAGAAAACTAGCGGATTTCTATCAAATAGTACGAGTAAAGTTGGCGGAAGGTTTTCAGCGACAAAGCAAGCATTATAATCTGCGACATAAACCGTTCGTGCCAAGCGTCGGTCAAATGGTTTATCATAAAACTCATTACCTGTCGAACGCCGCTAAGAAATTTACATCTAAATTAGCACCCAAATATGAAGGACCGTCACGCGTTATAGACATAATATCCCCTTCCATCATCTTAGTACAACCCCCCGCTGGGCGAAAAACTGAACGAATACACGTTAAAGATATCAAATTAATACCATCTAATTGAATGATCAAGGGTTAACTCCGAAGATGGCCGAATACACTCCTGAGCGTCCGATTACACCCCGAATAACCGCCTCGCCGAGGACCATGACACATTTGAAAAACAAGTATCCAGGATGGTTTTCTCCACAAATGCCCAGTTCTCCCTCTTCCCAAGACGCTGTAGAACGCCCGGTGACACCCAGGATAAGAGGCTCCCCGCAGACGCTAGCGCACCTCAAGAGCAAGTTACCAGGCTGGTTTTCACCTCAGGCTCCCGATTCTCCAGCTCAAGTTCTAGAACTTACTTCCCCTGAAACCAATATCTGGTTCCAACAAAGATTTCCGGAGCTACAGGGGTTAAACGACGAATCAACTTCTGGAAACTTTTTTAAGGCCGCGGAAAGAATATCGGATTCACCATCAAACATAAAGAACAACGCTACCAGAACCATCGGGAAGGACACTAGGACCCAGGAACAGAGAACGCAACAGGCGAGACGGCGTTTTAAACATCGAAACCGGAAACGCTACGCGTGCGTGGATGGCCGAATAATGTATGTATCACGAAGAGACGCGTATAAAGCAAGACGTGAGTGACTTGTGACCTGTGTCAGTGACATTAACCGCAATAGTGCCGCAAAATAATATTTAAGTTTTTTTTTTCCTTTTTTTTGTTTATTTGTTTTCGTTTTGCTTGTTTTGTTTCTTACACCGCCCGTCTCACACTTTTCTCACGTGAGGAGGGTGCAACGAAATAGCGTTCCATTTCATTATTTATAAATGTAAATATTAAGTTAAGTACGTCAATCCGCATTAATCCGTATAGCCGTTACAGTTTCACATTTAAACAGTCAGCCGTGACTGGTTTGTTTATATGTTTGAAGTTACTAGGGGTTCTGTTTGTATTGTACCGTTTTGTTTGTAATGTAGCACATATCGACGGGTATATAAAGCGCCAAACACCCGTCAAACAGTCAGTTCCTCTCGAGAGATCATCCGGACTAGTTGGCCCACGTGCTGGCAGTCGACCCGCCGAGAAGACCAGTTGTCGTCAAGCGTTCACCCAGACCAGTTGGCCCATGTGCTGACGGTCGATCCGCCCAGAAGATCAGTGTCCACCAGGGGCCCTCCCGGACCAGTTGGCCCATGTGCTGACGGTCGATCCGCCCAGAAGATCGGTATACACCAGGTGCTCACCCAGACCAGTTGGCCCACGTGGTGACGGTCGATCCGCCAAGATCCTAGGTACTCCTTTTTTTCTCTTTTCACCTCTATTCATACCCGTACCCGCAATAAATACCAAAGTAGTAGTATTTTTTTTTGATTTATGATTTATGATTTTCTTCGTTGTAAATAAATTCTATTTAATTTACTCCTTGAGATTTATTTAAACGTCGAACCATTGGACCTTAACAGAGTTACCTTTTAAAAGGGAATTGATAAATTTATTGAATTTATTGTGCGACAACCCAACCGTCAGCGAAAAGAAAAGTAGCCGTCGCAGCATGGATGTTAAAATCTCTATTTTATCTGAATTGCATCTATTTTATGCGGTTATTAGTACTTAAAAATCATCAATAAATAGAGGTACGTAATTAAAGTAAGATATTCATTATCAATCTTGCCAATTGAGATATTAATTGAATTGTCACTAACCAACGCAACGCCTGGTAGATATTGATTTTACTTGATTTGTGTGTGCTTAATCGGTTGCCGACCCTTAAGGCAGCCCGCTTACCGTCCAACCGCTGCGCGATGTAGGCGGAGTCAATTTACTTGGTGCCGTGGCAGGTATCAGAACGCTTATATGCTCCCCATGCCGCCGGGCCGCCGCTGCGCCAGGGCGTCCGCTGCATTCAGAGAATTCCCCTGCTTCCCTACGCGTAATATTTATCAACATATTTGTATTCAAGAAAATATAGCAACGTTATTTTAAACAATCGGTAAACCAAACTTACTAAATTATATTTAGTATAAATTATCGGGCATATCATATCCGTCATCAAACAAACAACCGTTGACACGTGTTTCGGACTTATTAGTCCTCATCAGTACGGTATAGCCAAGGAGCAAGATGGAAAGTCAACGTAGAAAACACAAAAAAAGAGACCATACCGTGCTGATGAGGACTAGTTAGTCCGTTTCTTTGATGGAGGATATATGCTCCATAATTACTTTTTATAATTCACCGCCAATAAACCAATTTTCGTTGAAATTCAATTTCATTTACGACCGGTAATATAATCGTCGAATAGGATTTTACTAGCGCAGTACTTTTTATCGCAATAGGATTCGGCTATTGTGAAAAATATACTTTGCTAGTAAAATCTTATTCATCGTTTACAATAGCCGGCCTTTGAAATATACACTGCTTAAAATGAATAAAGAAAACACCAAAATTAAAGAACACGTTTTATTTATTGGACGAGTAAAACTGATGTTTTAATGTCTATCAATTTAAATATCTGAATCTCAATATAAATTTACAGTCAACTTCTCAATGTCAACGATATAGTTTATCTAATTCATTGAAAATATACGTCCGTATGTTACATGGCTTTATCTGAAAACAGCGGCTGCCTCCTACTGGATTTATAATATTTTTATTTTTAGAGAATTTCTTTTCGATTATGCCGCGTGTAAAAAATGGTATAGTGAGAAAATATACGCATCGTCGGAATGCAATTAGCCGCTACCATACCCATAAAGCTGCTGTGAATATATTAGTAAGTATTGTGAAGGATATTTTCGAAACCTCCACTGAGGCGAATACGATAAGATCGTGTCTCAATAATTTTTCACCTGTTGATGCTACAGTATCTGAGAGTACTGTTGATGAAGAACTTAATGCGACATCTGATAAATATAATTTTACATGGGGTTCTGTAGACGAATATAACGCGTAAGTATCAGTAATTTTTAAATTGACGTTTTAAAATACTTTGGTAAACATTTATAGGATTCAAAATCATGTAATGGATGTTGAAGTGGAACCTAGTCAAACTCCTGATAATGGGTATCGAATAAAAGAGATAAATTATTTTTTGAGAAAGAGGCTTTGTGTACAAATCCACCACAATAGAAAATGCACAGGAGGAATGCTACAGTATTTTAATGAAAAGCGACAGGGGCTTATTAGTGAGTTTATTGTGAAATGTACAGCTTGTGACGAAGAAATTGCAATTGAAAGTGAGAAACCACGACAATCTGGTACAACCAATGAAGCTGCTGTTTGGGGTACCCTTGCCGGTGGAACCAGCTTTGCCGCGTTCAAACAACTGTTGAGCGCCTTGAACAAAACAGCAATGTCTAAAAACATTTTTTTTTTACCATACAAAGACAATTAAGCGTTGTAAGTACAATTATAACTGATATGCAAATAGTTGTAAAATCCGTAAATCTCTTACAAATCACAAATCTCTATCTTGTAGTAATGGAAGGATTCCTTACTTGAAAATATAGAGGCAGTCGGAAAAGAAGAGCGTGACTTAACCATTAAATGTGGAGATGTCGGTAGTGATGGAGTGCCTTGCATTACAGTTTATGTAGATGGCGGATGGTCTAAACGGAGCATGGACATAACTATAACGCAGGTTCTGGTGGGTTTTAATACATATAATTTATTCTGCGGGTATTATCACGTAAAACATTTTTAGGCAGTTATAAATGGTAAAAGAACGGGAAAGCTATTGTATATAGGTGTCCGGAACAAAATTTGCTCAATATGCACAATAGCAAAGACCAAAGCAAGGACCGTAAAAGAGCATGTATGCTTTAAAAACGGGGCTGGTTCCTCTTCTTCAATGGAGGCAGACATTGTTGTAGAAGGATTCAATAGCAGTATTTTTATGCACAATCTAAAATTATAAAATGTTTATAGCGGATGGAGATTCATGTGTATTTGCTAAGCTGAAGGAAAGAGTGTCCTATGGATAGGAGGTGCGCAATCAAATTGAATCAAATTGAATACAGCTTACTTTTATTGGTATTTTCAGATTATCAAGATTGAGTGCACAAACCACGCTATCAAGAACTACAGCAAACAGCTATACAAAATAAAAGATGCCACAAAGGGAGTATCTTTGTATGTACGAAACATGTTAACTAAAGACATCATCAACAAACTGGCAAAATCAGCGCAGAAAAGCATATTTAGTAATGCTCATGGAAACGTAGATTCATTAAAATTTGATCTGCGAAATTCATGTCTTTGGCAATCATCTTTCCTGCAAACCCCACATTTGTAATACAGTAGGTAATATCTCCAACGATTGTACTGAAAAAATGAAAAATGTAGGTGGACATCGCCTTTTGACTAAATCCCATTTATTAATTGCCAATGAGACGAACAATCGAGCTGAACATTTTATGAGTATTCTCGCCCGATTCAATATGGGAAAATGTTTAAATTTGATTCAGCGGGACGGATTTTAAATCCGATCATAATTAACCGGTTTAAGCTATAATGACAACGAATCGTGGCACAGTACAGCATTGACAAAATATTTTGAAGGGCAATCAGGAAAACATTTGAAAGTGTACATCGAGAGAGAACAGCGAGAACGGATAATGAATCGACAACGGGAATATAACAAACCACGAGTGGCAAAAAGAATAAAGTTATCCGATTCAAATTGTTGGAATAATAATGACTATGGCCCTGATGTTGCCGAAATTGGCATTGTTCAGTACCACTGGTTTTATTTCATGTTTTATGTAATCAAAAGGGGCAGCCAGCCATGACTAAAAAAAACGAACTAATATTGTCATAACAAAAAAGCAACCGCGTAAAAACACACGCATAAGTCGCATCGCATTTAAAACCCCGCAATCGCGCCCGAGTTCACACTCCAAGAAAGAAACCTAGAAGAAGAAGGAAAGGCCAACCTCCGCACGATCAAGCTCGACCAACGTCTCCAAGTAAGTTCAGTCCACCACACCACTTGCGACATCTTTGGTCCGTCGAGACGCATAAGAACTTCCTCGATCACTGGAGTAACATCGGTCGTCCGGGAAAGTGCGTGAGTTAACCGTATAACCTGGTCTGCCTTAGCATTTATATTTCATTCAATTTTTGTTCAATTACTTATTTCCCTGTGTGTTGTAAATTTTTGTGATAATGTCTAAATTGTCACAAAAATCTGCTGATAATTTGAAAACTCAATTAGTGACATTAAGGCAGCAAATTGTTGAGTTGCATTTGAAATTTGAGACAATCTAATTACGCAGGTGACATGACCCGTGCAACGGCGATTGAAGAGATATATTATTCCGCAATAGTTATGTCAAATGAATATAATAAACCCAAGCCGGACCAAAACCCTGAAAACAGAGACTCCCTGCGTTCTATCGCAAAGTTTCATGTTAATCTACCGAAAATACCGTTACCTACGTCTTCAGGCATTTTGTCCCATTGGCCTTCATTTCATGACAATTCTAAATCGCTAATCCATCAAAATACCTCTTTCCGATGTCGAAAAATTCTATTATTTACGAAGCGCATTATCTGGTCAAGCGATGAATGTAACTGAATCATTTCCGCTGATTGCAGCAAATTATCAATTAGCTTGGTCCACATTGATTGAACGCTATGACAATAGACGTGTTTTGGCTAGTTATTATTTAGATAGAATTTTTAATTACAAACCTGGAACATCTCGGGACAAATTAACTGGGTATCAGCCATTTTTGGATGTCATGGTCGAAAATGTAACCGCACTTAAAGGTATGACAATCCCAGACTTAGGGGATTTTGTATTGACTAACTTAGCTTTGCACTACAAATGAACTCCCTACATTTGACCAACTCTCCACTTTTGTAGAAAGGCAATGTCACATTTTTGAGATGACACAACCTGAAAGCCGCATGGAAACCCCGCCTACTTCCAAATCAGTGAAGCCTTGTCAAATGCAATCTGCCAAAAGATCTTTCATTTCCATTCCAGATCTTTGTCCCAAATGTGATAATCATCAATTATTTCAATGTGAAGTCTTTTCCAAATTAACACCATCTGACCGTGTAAACTATATAAAATCATTAAAAAGATGTTTCAATTGTTTAGGTACGCATTTCTTATCCCAGTGCAATTCCCGCAACGTTTGCCGTACTTGCAATAAAAAACATCATACGCTATTACATTTAGATTGAAAGGTGATTAATGAAGCCCCATCAGCAGATACCGCACCGCAAACTCTTTAATTGCCTCCAACAACCGTATTCCACCGTTTTACTTGGCACTGCATTGATTTTGATTAAAGAGTCCTTAGGCAAATCTCATCAAATTCGCGCAGTAATTGATACAGGTTCTCAAATTAGTTTCATTACCGAAGGTTGCAAAGATGTTAAATCTTCCCAAACGAAAATATTACTCACCAATTTCCGGAGTAGGTGAAACAATAGTTGGAAACGCAAGGGGGATTGTTACTTGTACATTAAACTCTCGACTACCCTCACAACCAACTCTAACCATAGACGATGTCATTCTTCCAAACATATCCGCTAATTTGCCTTCCGCAAAATTACCTGTGAATATTATCAACAAATTTCAAGGAAAAATATTAGCTGATCCTCGTTTTGGAGAACCCGCAAAAATTGATTTTTTATTAGGCGCTGATCTTTGGCCACAACTTTTCTGTTCAGGTCAGATAGAAAACATGCCAGGTTTTCCCTCTGCTTGTCGCACTATATTTGGTTGGGTAATCATTGGTAAAGTAAAAGATTTTGATTCTACCGCTCCATCCTCTCTTTTTAGTGCAAATAACGTGTCTCTAGAAACTGCGTTCAAACGCTTTTGGGAAGTCGAAGAACCCATTCCTAAACCTCTAATAAGTGCTGAGGATGGTTTAGTTGAAACGCATTTGAGTCAAACTCATTATCGCCTTCCAAGTGGAAGATTTGTTGTAAAACTTCACACATGCACTTAACCGCCTCAAATCCCTCGAACATCGCCTAATGAAAGATACTAATTTATACGAACAATATCGCTTAGTAGTGAAGGACTACTTAGATTCGGGTCATATGGATATAGCTTCAACACCCGGCAAATATTTCAATCCCCACCATTGTGTAGTAATTGAAAATAGTTCTACGACCAGAGTTCGAGTTGTCTTTGATGCTTCTCCTAAAACTGTTGGATTTATATCTCTCAACGACAGTTTATATGTTGGCCCTAAATTACAAAATGACATTTCCGAGATCCTTACAAATTTTAGAGTGCATCGCTGTACTGTGTGTGCTGATGTCAAACAAATGTATCGGCAAATTTTGGTGCAACCTTTAGATCGACACTATCAATATATTCTTTGGCGAAATGATCCTTCTGAAGCAGTTCGGGAATTTGAACTAAATACAGTCACTTTTGGTGTTACTACATCGCCTTTTTTAGCAATTCGCGTTGTCAATCAGTTAGTTCAAGACGATGGCCATGATTTTCCTGCTGCAGCACAAGTTATAAAAAATGACGTCTTGGTAGACGATATAATTTCAGGCGCAGATACTGAGGATTCCCATTTTTTCGCTACAATAGAAATATTTATCTTTAGTTTATGTCTACTTTATATGATGTTGTAGTGATTGCGTATTATTGTGCATATATGTTTTTATTTTTTTGGGAAAATAAAGACACTATTATTATTTATTGAAAATCTCTGATACATCTCATTAAATATTTGAAACCTAGATAATATAATTTAGATATAACATATAAATACTAAACTTACACTAATAATTTTGAAAAGTAATAAAGAGGATCAGGGCAAATTGGTAGTACCGAGCTTCGCTGAAGCCTAGGGTACTCCCTTTGCGGGTATCACTGCAGCTCTACCCAATTTTGAAAAACACAAGGCCATTTATGGTTTGCAAAGAAAAATTTAACACTATTATTATTATTATTATTATTATTATTATAATTGTCCTTCCGCTCCACATTTTAATGGTCTCAGTGAAGCTGGTGTTAGATCCACAAAATATTTTTTGCGTCGTATCATGGACAATCGTTCAGTCACATATGAGGCCACGATTTTGGCAAAGGTGGAAGCTGTTTTAAATTCGCGCCCTTTATGTCCTCTATAAATAAATCCTTGCGAACCTGAAGATTATTTAACACCTGGTCATTTTATTATTTTCTCTCCTCTTGTTGCTATTCCTGAACCAAATTTAGACGCTATACCTGAACAACGGTTGTCACGCTGGCAACTAGTGGAACAAATAACGCAACATTTTTGGAAACGCTATCGAAATGAATACTTACACACACTTCAACAGCGTTTTAAATGGAATAAACATACTAAAGCTTTAAAGACTGGAGAATTGGTACTCATTTCAGACATCCGAACCGCACCCACTCATTGGCCTACTGCCATTGTAGAAGCTGTGCACCCTGGCAATGACGCTGTCGCTCGAGTTATAATCCTACGAACCAAGAATGGTTTGCTGGTTCGTCTTGCTCATAAATTAATTGGTTTTCCCGTTGACAAACCCGAAAATGATAACCCGCAAAGTTAATTTCTGTGTTCCGCAATTATGATTTTAAACCGCTTTGATTAGATTTCCTAATAGAAAGTGTTTTCACCGTAATTGTGACCAACCGCATGTGCTTTCAACTACTAGAGTTTAACCGCCAAGAGTTTTCATTTACAACCGCAATTCAGATACAACCGCATTGCTAAGAGAGCTGTTGGTCAATTTGACAATCACATTTATTTGGCAGAGCGTATGCACAGATTAACAGCTTCTAATTTTGGTATGGTGGTTAAAAGAAAAATGACCACATCTTGTAAATCATTGGTAAAAACCATATTATGGACAGATAGTATTTGCACGGTGGCTACAGAGTACGGAAAACAAAATGAAAGTGTAGCTATTGCTAAATTTGTCGAAAAGTCAGGATTGACCGTAAAGCCAGCAGGGCTGTATGTCGACAGTACTTATGGTTTTTAGGGGCATCTCCTGACGCTATGGCAAAAAAATATATTAGGTTGGTTATCAGTAATCAGCAGTAACAACAATTGGATATTCTTTTGCGCATGCGTAAGAGTTAAGAATAAGGCCTTTATGAACTTATTTTAGTACTGCTCGAACAAATCTAATAACAGTGTACATATTAATTACAAATTGTGGCAGATGCAAGATTATTGTTTAATTACTGTTTATTTTTTTAGGAATCATTAACGTTGATGAAATCATTGAAATAAAGTGCTTACATAAACTAAGCAGTTTGAGAATTTCGCTTCATGAAGAGTATGCCAGAAAAAAACTTGCGTGTTTAAAATTAGAAAAGGGGGGGTCGATGGCGTATAGGATAGAGCGGCTGCTATCTACGCTGGAGGCCCGGGATCGAATCCCGGCTCGGGCTTAAAATCGACTGTTCTGGTATTTTAGGCAGGGAACAAATATACCTTATACGACGTGCACGTTAAAGAACTCCCGGAGGTTGGAATTCCTTCAGTAGGACAAAATTCCTGGGCGTGTGTAGCCTGCCCTCACCGTCTGTGATTAACCTAAGTTGCCGCAACAGACCGAAGTAAAATAAACAAGTAAAAAAAAAATTAAATTAGAAAGAAATAAAGCAACGATAAACAAGCGACATAATTATTATTATCAAGTATGGACCTTACACGTTAAAAAGTTTGATATAATAATTTTAATACTTTTAGATCCAAGGGCAGTTAACAATAACAAAATCTCAAAGGTGTTACTTTGTTATATACTGTGGAGACCAAGAAGAACTGTATTGGGAATCAATCGAATATGATGAAGAATTTTGGAAAATGAACATGCTACCCACACTAGTAGCATTTTATACGCATTGTGTTGGACCGGAATTGATATTAAACAGGCGACTGAGGAATTTAAAATGTGGAGATCCCCCATACATAATTCAGGCGCAAACGCAGTTGCAAGCAAACAAGTCAAGAGCTTCTACATTAATTATATAACTCTTCTCTTTAAAAATGTTTGCAATTTCCTCCCACAAAAACTTCTTATTTATTCTTGGATTTCGAAATCCCTCCATTCTTTCCCAGTACAGTTCTGTTAATAGAAGATTGGTCTGCTGACTCCATTGGAAGTTTCCTTTGTGATTTAAAAAGTTAAAACTGGTAAAATTTTACATTTATGTAATTCAAAAGTTACTACTTTGTTCTTCCACTTCTTCCTCATCTATACTTGTCCAGACTCAGTGCCGGCTGGTGACGTTATGTTTTGGGAGGGCTGCAATGCGCAGAACACGTCACGTACGTATATTCAGGAACGTAACGCGTTTGGCGGCATTGCAGCGCTCCCAAAACATAACCTTACCAGCCGCCACTCCAGATCCAACAGCCTCTAAAGTGTTTTAATTTTATCGCAGAAAGTGTTCCGCAAACTTACTATCTACCTATACAAAATAATTGTTTGTATGTTATTTCATTACTCATCATTAACACCTTTCTATTTATACTTAATATAACAATATTACTATAATATGATACATAATATATAATACAACGGAAAGTCTATTTTTGATATATACTCTTTGCGTACCTCGGTTTTCTTTTTCTTACGAGGAATCCGTACCCCTAACTTCCTACTGGCAAAACACGGAAAAGTTTTGGGGGATTTTCTCAGCTATTAGTTGACAGAATCGTAAATACAATACACCAAATTAAAGATAAAAAGCATTTAATTGTGCTTCTAGTGGTAGATTCTTGATATATTTTTTGTTTTTGATTATTCTGTTACTGAATATGACAAAATTGAGTGCTTTTGCGATCATTTTTAACGGAGAACACTAGTTGAAATTTTTATATAATGTACAAAATTTCAAGTAAAAATGTAATACCTGATGTTTTTTTCTCTCAAAACTTTACCTTTGCATTTGTACCTTTTTGGTTATTTATTTTCATACAAGAACCAGTAGTTTACATGTATTACTAATGCAATTTACGACAGCAATAACAGGTCCCTTGGTATGGTATGGTATGGTAGAGTTGGGTCCCTAGAAGATCTTCTGTATTTCCCTCATACATTATAGTCCTTCGATATTGAGCCCTTTCACGAAGTCAGTTATTGTTCGAGGAGTAAGTTGTGCCAGCTCTGCTGGTTCAATGATGGCGGCTCCCAAGTGGTTGTGTCTTGTGCACATTAGAGCGTCACATTCTGACAATCTCAGTGGATATCTCAGTGGACAATGTCCTGTAAGGAGACCTGTAATCAGTCGAAGATCTGTTTTTTGTAACTGGATATAGTGTCTGGCCTTGGAGGTGGAGAAGGTTATGGTAGCCTTGGCGTGCCTGATGCCAGGTGATGTTTCCCAGTAAGCTCGTTAACAGTCCCTTTGTGATATATTTAAAATTGTATTATGCATGTAGGAAATATTACAAGATTTAGTTATCAAAATGATCAGTATGTCACCCTGTTTATTAAAAGGCGCTCTGTCCAAAGTTACATTTTGTCAACCGCCCGACAGCCGACAGCCCGCTCCGTCTGCTGCACCTTGTGTCTCTCTCCGACGTCGGCGATGAGTGAGAACACTGACATCGCAACTTGTGGCGGAAGCGGGGCACGCGCGACCTGCTGGCGAAGCTCTACTTCTCGCTTCAGATGTACTCTACATCCGCCGACTAGGCTCCGGTCTAAACCGCGGGTCTCTAAACTAAACATACGTCGTACACTCTCTCTTTATGGCTAGTTTCTGCGCCATCTGTGCAATAATTGCTAAACTATTATTCTTCTCGGTCTATGGCCTTGATGTGGACTGTGTTACAGAAACCTGCTGAAATATAGCTGAGGGTTGAGATTTGTGCAATTGCATAAAAAGCAGATCAACTTGACAACGGATGGGCCAATTTTAATGAGCTATGTCTTAAAATGTCGTCCATAAATTAACTATGGGATTAATGACATTGGCTTAATCACCATACAAGCATATTAAATCAACCAGTACATTGTGTCCAAAATTTGCAAAAATTTTTCTCGAACTATGTTCATTATTAAAGCAAGCTCGGTTGGACTTTATATTTGTTCTGGGATAAATATAAAGCCCAAAACATGGGCGCATAAAAAGCAGACCGGAGTCGAAACTATTGCACTGATGTGGCCCTCCCAAAACATAACCTCACCAGCCGGCACTGGGTCTGGACAAGTATAGACGAAGAAGAAGTGGAAGAACAAAGTAGTAAGTTTTGAATTAAGGGAGAGTGGGGCAAGTTGTTACACGGGGCATGTTGTTACATTCAATATACGGCCCAATAAATTTAATTTGGAGTTTTCATATTGGGCGCCTAACACTTTACGCATAAGGCGCCATCTCTCACGGAAGTTTGTAGTTTCTATCTAAGATATCAAGCAACATATGGACAGAAGTGTGTTTGTACCAACCAAAACTAGTTCTGTCAAATTCAACAATTTGCAAGTTTATTAACGAAACGGTAAGTACTGCAATTAAATAAATATATAAATTGTCTTGAACGCACATTTTATTAGATTTGTCATTATGTATTTGCATTTTTACTTAAATGTCATTTGTGCAAAATAGAACATAACCTATAAGTGCACAATGGGGCACATTGTTACAGTCACCGTGGGGCACGTTGTTACATGTAACAACGTACCCCATAATTTAAATAGACCCCAGCGCTTAAACTAAAGTCTCATTTTATTAATTTATAATGGTTCTCTTGCAGTATTAAAACATGGTGAGAACATATAAGAAGAAAACAAACCGGTGCAACATTTCATCTGACGTTTTTGAGCAAGCAGCTAATGCAGTGTTACAAGATAACCTGTCAATCAGAAATGCTGCTAGTAGATACGGGATTAATTTTATGACCCTCCATCGATATATGAAAAAACGCAAATCGTTACCGGATAATACAGCAATATCTGTTGGCTATGCTAAACCTTCACTTATTTTTACTCAGCTACAGGAAAAGCAGTTATCCCAATATGTTGAAGATTGTTCAAAACTATATTATGGCTTAACTACAAAAGATCTAAGAAGACTAGCTTATGAATTAGCTGTCGCAAACCACAACAAATTTTGCAAATCATGGAATACCTGTCAAATGGCATCTAAAGACTGGCTAATGGGTTTTTTGAAGCGGCATCCACATTTGTCAGTTCGTACTCCAGAATCGACAAGTCTGTCAAGAGCTACTGCTTTCAACCGTGCTAATGTAAACTTATTTTTCGACAACCTAAGTTCAGTGTATGAAAAATATAATTTTGAGCCAAATGATGTCTACAATGTTGATGAAACTGGACTTACCACGGTACAGAAACCGCCCAAGATAATCGCAAAACGTGGAGCCAAGCAGGTTGGGGCCATAACATCCGGTGAGAGGGGGATATTAGTAACTATGGCCTTAGCTGTAAACGCTACCGGTAATTTCATGCCACCGATGTTAATATTTCCTAGAAAGAAAGTTAAGGCATTTATGACAACGAATGCACCAGCAGGTTGCATAGGAGCAGCTCACCCATCTGGTTGGATGACTTCAGAAAATTTTTTACTATTTATCCAACATTTTATCAAATTTACCCGATGCAGTAAAGAAAAGCCCGTTTTACTAATCCTGGATAACCATGTATCACATTTATCTATTCCCGTTCTGAACTGTTGCAAAGATAACGGCGTAGTTCTTTTGAGCTTTCCACCTCACACCTCCCACCGCCTTCAACCTTTAGATAGAACTGTTTATGGTCCTCTCAAGAGATACTTTAACGTTAATGCAGACAGATGGCTTAAAACACACCCGGGAGTACCTATGAGCATTTATGACATCCCAACAGTTCTTAAGGACGCTCTGCCACTAGCTGCAACAACGAGCAATATTCAGAAGGGATTTGTAGTCTCAGGTATTTGGCCGTACGACCGGAATATTTTCCCAGACGAGGAATTTCTTCCTTCTGAAGTTACTAACAGAGCTTTTAATACTGGGGAATGTGATAACAACAGTTCTGATCCTCAACAAATTCGCCATAGATCACCAACACCCCAACCTTCTACATCCACAGCTTACACTTGTAGCGATCAACTGACAATTATTGTTTCGCCGGAAGAAATAAAACCTTTTCCTAAAGCACCGCCACGAAAACAAATTGTTCGTCGCAAAAAACGGAAATCTGCAATTCTGACAGACACCCCAACTAAAAACGCTCTAGAAGAAGAGGAACGACAAAGAAAAGGACGCAAGGATAAAACTGGAAAACAAAAAAAGAAATTAACGCAGAATAAAAGAAAAATTAATAAGAAGAGAAACAGGGAAGAAGTGAATTCTGACCAGTCCGAAGATGACGCTTTGTGCCTGGTGTGCCTACAGCTCTTCTCAGACAGCCGAAATGAGACGTGGAGACAGTGCACATCGTGCAAAAGATGGGCTCACGTATCTTGTGCGAATAATAATGACTTTTATGTATGTTTAAATTGTTTATCGGACAGCGATTAATTCTTACTATACATTTGGCTATGTGTTTCAGTCGTAAAGAAGAGATTTTAATTTATTATTTTGATTGTAACAACTTGCCCCGGTGATTGTAACAACCTGCCCCATCGAGGGGCAAGTTGTTACATCATGTTACAAATTATGCAATTTTGTTTGTGCTGTTGAGGATAGTTTTTTAAGTACATCTGTAAGCTGAAACCGTACGGAAAACGTTTTGTTCATAATGTTATATTTTCATATTTGTTGTTTGATAATAAACTACATTTTTATAAAGAAAAGTTTAAAACTTGTAACAACTTGCCCCACTCTCCCCTACATAAATGCAGAATTTTGCCAGTTTTAACTTTTTAAATCACTAAGCGAAACAAACTTCCCATGGAGTCAGCAGACCAAGCTTCTATTTAAGTTACAACCACACCAGAGCGATTTTTGCGTCGCGTAGCGTTTGCGAAAATCGCGCGAAACCAAATTACATTGCAGCATATGGATGTGACCAAACCAGAGCGTCAAATTTCGCAGAATGCAGCGTTTATTTCGTTCAACCGCATGGCTTTTTTGTTAACGTTCCGAGGCCAAAACCAGTTCTGAGCGTGTATCGAAAGACGCGCGAATCGCCTGCGAAAAATTTTTAATAGGAGGGATAGTATATCACAGCGGCAAATTAGCAATTCGCAGCCTGCTCGATTTTCTCGCTTTTCGCGCGGCGTTTTAGTACAAAAATATTAGTTGTAAAATGGTAAACACTAAATAACTAATTGAAATTGTAAAAATATCCAATATTGTTTGATGTAGGGCATAAAAAATATAAAAATATAATACATATAACATATTATGTATTATTACATTATAATTTTATCTGGTTAAAAAAAAAAACGGATCAATCCATTACGTAGTTTTCGTCTGATTAATGTGAAAGAAAAGGCTTGTTTTATAATATACAGTAGAGTGTCGATAATCCGAACTAATAGGGACCGAAGGTGATTCGGATTATCAAATTGTTCAGTGTATCAAATATTGCAGCTAAACAGTAGAAAATATGAGTATTGGATACAAGATAGAAAACAAAAGCAACATTTTTCTGTTTAAAAATTCAAATGGCACATCGATTAACTTTAATATATTGTAGTAATATGTTTTTCAATATAAAATCGTCATTTTTTCAGGTCACAGAAAAAATATATATACACGGAAAAAAATGTTAGATTTTAGCTCTCTGTTTTTTGTCTCCCTCCGCTTCACCTTGGGAGACAACAGAACCTCGAGTTAAAATCTAATACCTTTTCCCTTGCATAATAAATAGCTATTATTATTATTTCGTTTTGGGCGTTCGGATTAGCGAACGTTCGTATTATCGAGGTTTGGATTATCGACGCTCTACTGAATACCTCTTTATTTCTAAATGGGACGGTATTTTTTTCAAGAATTTGCTTTAAGGTTGTTTTTCATAATTCAATAATTTTAATGCATATGTGGCTTTATGTACATACATACTTAAATGCAGCTGGGCAGCGACTGTTCGCTGACTGAGCCTCTGTTGCAGTGTTGCCAACTGGTGAGTAAATACTTATTTGGTGAGTAATTTTACTAAGAAAAATCTAATTTAAAAAGGGAGAAAAATCAGATTTTTGTTTATTGGTGAGTATTTTTCCTTCGGTGCAGTTTTTCATATCGCGGCATGATGTTTTCTAAGGTACCCACACTGTCCACATGTCATTGCAGTCTATGGACACTTGACAGTGAGCGCAAGCGCTAGACATTTCTGATTTAGATGACTCTTAAATTTCTTAACGGTTAACCTATATCATTATCGTATGTATTGTTGCTCGACTTTCTCGTTCTAATTTATATCGACATTCAGCTGATTCAGCGGAGTAATAGTTGGTAATAATAAACATGAGCTCAGACGATTCCAGTAGTTCGAGTGAAGTGCGTCAACGTAAAAGAAGCAATGTTCAACCACGGATTCGAGGAAAAAAAAACCTTTTAAGAGAGCTGGCTGGAAAATGCCAAATATAAAGGCTGGATTGCAAAAACTAGCGATCCAAACCAAACGAGGTAATTTGCCAATAAATATTAGGTATACTTATATAGTTTATAATGTACCCTTTTGCAGGTGTATTGCTTGCGCAAAGGAGTTTGCTGCTGGAACCAGTGAACTAGCAAATGGAGGAAAGCACAAGAAGAACGTTAATGCTTGCTTTAAAAATGACCCCAACCTGTTCCACATTTTCGTCTAAAATATTTGGAACATGAGCGATTGGTAAAAATGGCAGAAATAAAAGTTTGTGCATATTTTGCAGAACATAATATAGCGATAATGGCAATTGACCACATTGTAGAACTTCTTAAACAAATTTTACCGGAAAATAAATTAGTTAGAGATATTCAACTAAAAAGAACAAAATGTACGTAAATTATAAAAAATGTAATATCTACACAAGAAACTAATGATTTAACAGCACAATTAAAGAAAACTCAGTTTTCAATTTTAATTGATGAATCGACAGATATTTGCGACAAAAAAATGCCTGTTGACAAAACATGTCAACGAAACTTCTGGAACGGTAGAACAAGGCTTTTAGAACTAATAGATGTGGACGCAAAGGATTGTAGTGCAAGCAAGTTATATGAAGAATTTAAAAGATGTTTGAATAAATTTGACATACCTATACACAATATAGTAGGTGTTGCTTGTGGTGGGGCTAATGTAATGACTGGGAGTAAAAGTAAAAATAGTTTTTTCTCTCATTTGAAAGCAGAAGTCCCAAATGTAATTTTAATGCGATGCATTTGTCACACATCAGCTATTATTGCAAGTAAGGCGTGTATAAATTTACCTAGAACATCAGAAGATTTTATGAGGACTGTATATGGCTACATTTCTGGTAGTGATAAACGTAATGCAGTACTGACCGAAATGCAAGAATACTTCAATAACAATGAAAAGAGTAAATTTTTGAAGCTGTCTAATACAAGATGGTTATCGATGCATAACTGTGTACTAAGAATGTTAACCAACTGGGAGGTACTAGTGAACTACTTCAGGTATCTAGCATATATAACAATATAATTGCATTATTTTTTTTATAATAATTATATTTATAATAATAATATAAATAAATTAATTGATTATTATAAAGCAAGGTGTTTTATTTAATTCATTAACCCACAATTTTTCCATGACAGCACATTCCCGAATTAGAAAATTTAAAAAAATCGGCCCACCCTAATCTGCAGTCATATCATAGTAGCGGGCACGCGTGTTGTGTTTGTGTTTTGATAACAATCGAGATAGAGATAAATCCTGAAGATTTGATCCCACTAGTTGAAGAAAGAGCTGTCCGTTGGGACAAAACTTTAAATGACTATAAATGTAAGCAATAGGTTATGCTCCGTGATACTCGTGACAGTAGGTCATTGTGGTTATGGATATTCTAAAATTATTAAATAACTTCCGTTGGTGACTACTCAATTCAGTGATTAAGTTCTGAATTGTTCCTAAAGTGAATCTTGTCCTCAGGATTGGATTCACCCAAAATTTTCTTTTATTTGGAAAAACTGATCCGACACCCGACATAGTGGGAACGAGCTCTTATTGGGTGTAAAAGTGTAACTAACGGTGTACAATATCCAAGCGCAGCTGTTGATTCCACCAAACATGAACCAAACCATAAATACCACGCCAAAAAGGGCCGTTCAAGTAGTCGCACTATTACAATAGACTCTGTTGCCAACCCTTTGACACCAGAATACTCAGCATGTATGCCAAAAATTCCCATTTTACCAGCTTTTTACTCAGCATTATACCATCTTTTTACTCACCATTTTAATTTTGCTTTTGTAATACGTGTACTTCCATTTTCTTTTGAATTAGTATTCTTAGTGAAAAAAGCCTTTGAATAATATAAATACCTTTAATAAAATAAAAATACATATTCGGTATCACAAGAACTTTATACAATAAAATGTTATATGATTAAATTTAATAAACTCTCAAAAACACATTAAAGGCATTTTCTTTTTTCAGGATGAAATAAATAACTATATTTATTAAAATAAAAATACATATTCAGCATGACTATACATTTTTAATATAACACGTTAGAACATAAGTTCTAACGTGTTATATCAAAGATCTATAGTGATACTAAATATGTATTGTCTTCTACCACTGCAAGCCTGAAAACAGTACATATAATATAACTAAATTAAATCATGCAATTATATTTTTTTAATGAAAAAAATTATAGTTATATATATATATATATATATATATATATATACTGAGTATATCTGTGACCAAGACGCAAATAGCGTCGAAACGTCAGTTTTTAATATGTTTGTCTCGTCGTAAGATTAAGTGAACGTGTAAAACAATTTATTATACAAGCCTCTATACCCAAGTAAATTAAACAATTTTTGTGAAAAGTTGTGTTTTAATATATTGACAAGGCTAACTATTTTAATTAAATTATTACTATATATATATATATATATATATATATATATATATATATATATATATATATATATATATATATATATATTCAGCCCGGTTCGAATCCGGGCTGAGACCGTATCCTTTTAATTAACTTTAAAAATTACTTCTCTCTTGGATTCTATTTACGTCATATTCCCTATATAGTATATATATATATGAAGGGTACAGGGGAAAAACGATCTAAGTCACAATTTTATTACAATGTAAACCTCATTTGTCGTATAGATGTGACTTAGATCGTTTTTCCCCTGTACCCTTCATATATATATATATATATATATATATATATATATATATATATATATATATATATATATATATATATATATATATATATATATATATATATATATATATATATATATATTATAACTCTAAATTCTAAATAACGAATACACAACTGTTTCAACCAATATAGTGAAACCAAATAGAAATATGCAATAATTGCAGTAACTAATATAACGAGTGGATAGCGGTACGGTTGCTCTCAACACATGGAGCCTACCCATCCGACTGATGGTTATTTTCCGCGTGGTGCAGCAACGCGTTCCCCACTCTGGTACGCTAGCGTCCCCCACTCTGGGTAGCTGGTGTGTACCCCTCTCATTTATTCGGTGACACGATGTTCAATTTTCAATGTAGTATTTTGTATTAGGTAGGCTTAGAATTGGTAACTATGAATTTTTATTGTTTTTGTAATGTATGTCATAATATATTTTTTCTAATAAACAACGCACGTTATAGAACAGCATACAACAGCATTTTCTTCAACGAATAAAAGGAATCAGCTACAGATATACAGTCCACTCATTAAATCAACAATCCAACATTTGGTCCAGCCAACGCCGGATACCTATACATCGCCGCATCTCAAAGCCCTCAAGACTTCCTGCAGCACAAGGAACGCAGGCAGCCAAGGCATCGAGACTTCCTGCAGCACACAGAACGCAGGCAGTCATCAGGCGCACCGTCACCACATCACAAGGCAGTCAAATACTTCTGGTGATCGGAGCAGTGACAGTTCGTCTCATCTCATATCAGTCATCTCATCAAACAACATTTACTATCATTGCCAGCTTGTAAGTACCCTCTAGGAGTATAAACGATCATGATCATTCTCTCATTAAAAAACGCGCAAGTATAAAAACTAAACTAACATTATTCTCTAAATTTCTAACCCATTTAGAACTTTTATACCCAGATCATATTATTACTAATGCGAGCATATTAATTGAATTACAAGAAAGATTAATTCGTATTGATCCTTTATTAGAAAATTTTGAGGTAATTCAAGAACAAATTACTAGTTTAGTAGATGATCCAGAGCTATTGACTCCGGATTACGAACTATTTGAGCAGGCCTTCTTCGTCGCTGTAGGTAGAGCGAAAAGTATAGTTCTAAAAAGTCGCAATACTGACTCTTTGCAATCAACGCCTCCTACTGCACAAGTGGCACAGCAACATTTTGTTAAGCTTCCTACAATTAACTTAAAACCTTTTAACGGATTTTACGACAATTGGCTAGAATTTCGGGATACTTTCAATTCACTAATTAATAATAATGCAAACATCGATAACATTCAAAAATTTCACTATCTCCGGGCTTCTTTAGGGGGTAGCGCACAAAACATCATCAAATCTTTAGAATTCACTGCAAATAATTACGAGGTTGCATGGAAACTTGTGTGCGAAAGATATGATAATTCTCGGATTCTGATAAATAATCACCTAAAGGCACTCTTCAACATTGATGTTATTCGCGAAGAATCGAAGGTTTCTTTGCGAAACATCATTGATACAGTAACGAAACATTTAAGGGCTCTCGAAACGTTAAATGAGCCAACAAAACACTGGGACACATTGATTATTTATCTAATAACTACTAAATTAGACCATACCACGGCACGCGAGTGGGAAGAATTCAGATCAAGTCATGAAACCCCAACACTTGAAACCTTAAAAACATTTTTGAAAAACCGTGCTGATCTTTTAGAATCTTTAGACCAAAACAAGTCGTATAACCGAAAGCCTAGAAATGAACAACTATCAAAATCCTTTGTATTATCAAAGGCTTTTTGCGTAGTATGTAAGAACGATCATTATATACACAACTGCCCGATATTTTTAAAACTCACTGTCAATGAAAGAATTGACAAAATAAAACAGATTAAGGCATGTTTGAATTGTCTGCGCCTAGGTCACATAATCAACGAATGTCGGTCCTCTATGTGTAAACATTGCAATCGAAAACACAATTGATTATTACACATCAACACAAACCAAAATGAATCGGTAACTACAATGCCTACTAATGAGACCAAATCTGTAAATCTCTCCTCTCGATGTGGAAATGACTCACAGGTTTTACTATCCACAGCGCTCATTTTAGCATTAAATCAAAAGGGCCAATCTATACCAGCTCGTGTTCTTCTGGATTCTGGGTCCCAATCCAGTTTCATAACAGACGAATTTTATGAACGCTTACAGTTACACAAATCAAATATTAGCATGAACGTAAGTGGCCTAAATCAGTCATTATCACATATACAGTCAAAAACAAATATTTGCATCAAATCAAAGATAAATAACTTTAAGACTCGATTAACATGTCTTATAGTCCCTACAATTACTTCCAATATACCAAACTTCCGTTTAAATTTAGAGCATTTTAACATCCCAAAAAATATCAAATTAGCAGATCCAACTTTCAATGTGCCAAATAAAATTGATATATTACTTGGCGCAGATTGTTTTTGGAATCATATATGTGTGGGCCAAATACATTGTAGTCGTCTTGGACCGATTTTGCAGAAGACACGACTTGGCTGGATTATTGCCGGCCCAGTAACGGCATCCTCTATTCCAAGAAACGTTCAATGTAATTTTAACAATGCGAAATAAACAAACAAATTGAACGTTTCTGGGAAATAGAAGAAATTTCTAGCACTAGGATTTTTACTAAAGAGGAAAGAGCATGTGAGGATCATTTTAACAAAAATACCAAACGAGACAAAGACGGAAGGTTTGTAGTTACAATTCCATTGAAGGACACCCTTGATAAACTTGGCGATTCATACGACTGCGCTAAGAAACCCCTATTATCCTTAGAGCGTAAATTTGATAGAAATCCCACTTTCAAAAGGGATTACACAAGGTTTATTAATGAATACAAATCTTTAGGTCATATGATGCTCAGTACAGCAGATTCAAAATTTTCATATTATTTGCCTCATCACGGTGTAATTAGAGAGAGTAGCGAAACTACAAAACTTAGAGTGGTTTTTGACGCTTCAGCAAAAACTAGCAGTGGTATCTCTTTCAATGAACTCCAGATGGTGGGCCCTACCCTCCAGCAAGACCTCGTTTCTTTACTTATCCGATTCAGAAAACATAACGTAGTTATCGCCAGTGACGTCGAAAAAATGTATCGGATGGTAAACATAAATCCCGAACAGAGAGCACTGCAACGCATTCTCTGGCGTGAACATCCGTCAAAACCTATCGATGTCTATGAATTAGCAACAGTAACATATGGCACATCTTCGGCACCGTATCTAGCAATCAAATGTTTATATCAAATGGGCGTGGAATGCACTGACCCAAAGACAGCCAATACGATTATGAATGACTTCTATGTCGATGACATGTTAAGCGGGGCTGATACTGTCGAAGAGGCCATCCAATTAGCAAAAAATGTATCGATAGAATTGAAAAAATGTTGTTTTCATTTGCGCAAGTGGGTTGCAAATAAACCAAAAATAATTCAAGAACTCGAGCCTGAGAGCAAGATAAACACTATTGATTTTGGCGCAAACGAAAACACTAAAACACTAGTGGACCTATAGACCGCCTATTGGGTAGATCAGTGAATCGGGAGATCGCAGGAATCGATAGATCGCAGGAATCGATAGACCGCATAGACAGTGGGTATCTACAAAAAAGACTTCTTTTGCAAAATCAAATTTTCAAGTTGATGTAAAGTTATTTTTATGGCCTCATATTAACCACCAAAAAAGTTGCCTTAATTAAAAAAAAAACTCCCGCAAGTGAAAAAAAAAAACTTTTTCAAGTTGAATAGTTTTAACAATAGTAGGTTGTGAAATAAAAATATAAACATAAAAAATTGATATTTTTATAATCCATGCAAATTACGACTATAAACCGATTTTTTTTTTCAAGAAACACACATAATCTAAATAAAAATGAAGAAACATGAAAAAATTATAGAAACTACTTTTTATGAACTTGTATATTTTTTCCCAGCACCATTGAGCTTATTTACAAAAATAGCCATTATTTGTTAAAATTACTCAATTTTATGCCAAGTGTGGAAGACCCATTGCATTAGAGTAATATTTCATTACTATTATTTCACAACCTATTGTTAACATTTTTCATCAGGACAGATACTTTACCCCTACTACAAAAAAAAACACATTTATTGAGAAAAACTATAAACTTTAGGCCTCTTAAGGGTGATATATTTTTTCTTAATTAGGACAATATTTTTCATGTTACACCTAAGTGGGTTCATAGAGACAACTTATATTAACTTGAAATTTTGATTTTCCAAAATAGGTTGTTTTGATACACACTACAGATTGATTGAACATTATTTATACCAACATATTGGAATTGTAGATTTACAACATTCTAGATATATTTAGAACCTGTAATATGTATAATTGGTTTGTTTGCCCATCAGTAAAAAACAATTACGTTGGTAAAGGTCCATAATGCAAAAATTACTTGATAAGGAAAGGAGTTAATTAAACCTCTTAATTTTGCACATATAACTAAATTTACTTCTACTTTACTTACTTTTACTTTTACGAAGTAAATTTAGTTATATGTGCAAAATTAAGAGGTTTAATTAACTCCTTTCCTTATCAAAAAACAATTAGTTATTCCTAATTGCTAAGCATGCGCAATGGAGATTTTGTAAAGGCAGAACCCCCATTGCGCATGCGCAAGAGTAAAAATAAGTGCTTTATATAATTATTTTGCTGCTGCTCGAGCAAACCTATTATCTAAAATAAGAATAATAGATAATAATAGAGATAATAATAATATTCAAACGTTGTATTAGGTATATTATGTAACCAAACTTTATTGTAACTTAATCATTGTAAAACAAAAGAAAAATATACCAGTGAAGTAATAAATAATGAAATAACCAATGATGTGTGAAGCGATAAATAATTTGTAAAAAATATGATCAAGGCTAAAAATAAAAATATGTTCCGTTACAGAAAACATTCATATATATTTGTACAACAATATTTGTTGCAAAAACATATACGATAATTTATTATTGCATAGTATTCTATACATAAATATATACATATTACAGAAAACAAAATAAGAAAAAAGGGAAATATTTACATAATTAAATTTTTCTTTGTCTCGTGTGCCTATTAATTTGACCTACCCCTAAATACATTTCGATTATTCCTACATAGAAGTCCAGCCTTTTAGCCCTAAAAAATGTTGCTCACCATGTGCAAAAGCGGGATGAGGTAAATAACTGTCCGCTTTTGAAGTATGAATAGTACGGATGATTCAATGAAATTGAAAATCACATTAAGGGTCACATTGGCTTACGATTGAGGAATGCACACACTTTTGAATACTTTCTACGATAAATAGCACCTCAATAAATCTTCCGAATTAAATCCGTGTTGATTTAACTTTTTTGTTGGAAATTACTTGAGGAAGACACCGAATAAACGTTGAGATAATTAGCATTAGAATAATCTTCTTCCTGTCTTCAAAGTTTTTTATGGAATGTCCATTTGACAATTCAAATTGTATAGTAAGCTTTGTCACAGACGTAAAGTTAACCTAAAGAAATGTGAATTAAATTACTACTCAGGGTTACCTGTGATCACAATACCGGAAACGTATAGATCCACAAAGGTTTATTATAATAATAAATTCCACAATAATGTTGATAAAAAATTGTAAAAAATTCTTTTATGTGATGAATCTTCAAAAGGTTTTACGTAAAGCAAGCATCCTGTTTTGTTTCGTGTGAGTGATCACCGTTAGAAGAAAAATCTTGCTAAGGACAACATTCCTAGTCTTTGTAGGCTTGTTTTTTGGCCTGCTATCAATTCCCACACTACTTGAACTTTTCCAACGTTATCCGTTTTCAGATTTCTTCCTTCTCATTGCGGCAAAACTTTACATCGTGTTCTTCTCATGTTACACTTGGCTTCACTAACAATTCCTTTATTGTATTGATATTGACATGTAGCTATTTCCATTACCTTTTGTTGTCTCTAATACATCTATATTGTTTGCATTCGGTCACGGTAGAATGACTTGTGTATGTATGCTAAAAATATTTAATAAATGTGGACTACCGTAAACAAACCTTCATAATAACATGTAATAAACTTACGATATGCCATTTGTATTGGCAAAGTCGGCAAAGTGAATCCATATTTATAAACATAAATATGTTAGGTTATGCAGAGGTTATGTACGGCTGACGTTTAATAGCGCTGGTAGCGCCATCTGTCGACTAATCGGCTAAAACGTCCGAATTCTTGTAGAAATGCATTTTGTGGGCAATTTATCGATCGATTGAAATGGTAGCCACGGCATACACTTTACCCGGGTACATTATACGTTAAATAAGTAACCACACCTCGGCTCATAGGAAAAATGACATAAGGTCGGACGTATTATTTAGTTCAGTGGCTGTAACACGTAGGAAAACTTACCCAAACCACCCAAACTTACCAATGAATTTCCGATATCTCTGTTATAATTTGTAAAATCATACCATATTATGCTTGTATGCATACGTAGTAGGTTTCATTCGTACGTAATAAAGACAAATGCGAATTCTTAATTATTCATATAAGTAGAACATACGTTATAGGTTTCTCAGAGGTTATTTGGAACGGA
Organism: Melinopterus prodromus; assembly: GCA_964023965.1. Lineage (NCBI taxonomy): Eukaryota > Metazoa > Arthropoda > Insecta > Coleoptera > Scarabaeidae > Melinopterus > Melinopterus prodromus. The sequence goes on along the minus strand of OZ030391.1, from coordinate 36,964,238 downwards.
CGTTGTGTGAAGATAATAATCAACAAATTGCAGGTTATGTCTGCGCTTTTGACGTTTCTTATCTGGCAACCATGACGACGCGTAATAAACTGCTGTTGGAATGTTGAGGCGTGTTCACCAAAATCACTCGCTTTTTGGAAAATTTTGAAGCAAAAACGCCCTAGAGGCCGTTTTGCGTCGATTTCAAAAGCTCACGCAACGTAGAGTGGTCCATTTAGGGCGACGGCCGCGCTTCGCGCGCCCGAAAAGGCTTCTCCAAATTTTCTATAAGCAACTAAGAACGCACTTTTTCGCATGTGAAATGATGAGAAAAAACACGCCAAATCAAAATACATAATATAGAAAATGCATTTTGTGGGCAATTTATCGATCGATTGAAATGGTAGCCACGGCATACACTTTACCCGGGTATATTATACGTTAAATAAGTAACCACACCTCGGCTCATAGGAAAAATGACATAAGGTCGGACGTATTATTTAGTTCAGTGGCTGTAACACGTAGGAACACTTACCCAAACCACCCATACTCACCAATGAATTTCCGATATCTCTGTTATAATTTGTAAAATCATACCATATTATGCTTGTATGCATACGTAGTAGGTTTCATTCGTACGTAATAAAGACAAATGCGAATTCTTAATTATTCATATAAGTAGAACATACGTTATAGGTTTCTCAGAGGTTATTTGGAACGGACGTTGTGTGAAGATAATAATCAACAAATTGCAGGTTATGTCTGCGCTTTTGACGTTTCTTATCTGGCAACCATGACGACGCGTAATAAACTGCTGTTGGAATGTTGAGGCGTGTTCACCAAAATCGCTCGCTTTTTGGAAAATTTTGAAGCAAAAACGCCCTAGAGGCCGTTTTGCGTCGATTTCAAAAGCTCACGCAACGTAGAATGGTCCATTTAGGGCGACGGCCGCGCTTCGCGCGCCCGAAAAGGCTTCTCCAAATTTTCTATAAGCAACTAAGAACGCACTTTTTCGCATGTGAAATGATGAGAAAAAACACGCCAAATCAAAATACATAATATAGACTAGGTATAGTTTGGAATGGGTACACAGACAAATTAGTTTTCAACATAAATCTTGAATTTGTCACTAAACGCATAATGCTTTCTGAAATCTCCCAAATTTTTGATCCACTTGGTCTGCTGGGTCCATGCATAATTACCGCAAAGATTTTATTGCAAGGCTTGTGGCGCGAAAGTATTTCCTGGGACGAAGCATTACCCTCACATTTACACACAAAGTGGCTCTCATTTAGAAAAGAACTTACGAACTTAAATGAATTACAAATCCCGAGACAAATCACATGTTCACGCCCAATTAACATAGAGCTGCATGGCTTTTGTGATGCCTCTCAAGACGCATATGGAGCATGTGTTTATATGAAATGTACAGATCAAAACGGTACATGTTCGACACAACTCGTATGTGCCAAATCAAGGGTAGCACCAATCAAACTTTTAACAATGCCTAGGTTAGAATTATGTGCGGAAAATTTACTAGCCAATCTAATGAAAAAGGTAACTTTGTCATTGAATATGGAACCACAAATAATTTATTATTGGACAGACTCGACAATTGTGCTGAGTTGGCTTAACACTCAGTCTAATTTATTACAAACTTTTGTGGCTAACAGAGTTACAAATATTTTAGAAACCACCAATTTAACATGTTGGCGTCACGTGCCGAGTGAATGCAATCCAGCTGATCACTTATCACGAGGTGTTCGACCAAGCGAATTAAGCTCTTTAAGCATATACTGGCACGGGCCGAATTGGTTACTTGAACCTGAAAGAGCATGGCCGCATTCAGATTTTAAAACCGTTGAATTACTCGAATTAAAGAAAAGAACCATTATGTTAAAAAGCAGTATAAATTTACCATTATTTGATTTTAACCATTTTTCCGATTTTACTAAACTGGAACGTATTACAGCATATTGCCTACGATTTATTTCGAATTGTCGAAAGCATAAACCTGACCGCGAAATCCAATATTTAAAAGGTCACGAATTACGAGCAGCTAATCATGCTTTAGTTAAACTATCGCAGATTGAAACTTTCCACCAAGAATTTCAAGCATTGCAGAATAACGATTCTGTAAATCCTAAGAGCAAGTTATTTCAGCTTAATCCATTCTTAGACAAAGATAAAATTTTAAGAGTGGGAGGTAGGCTAGATCAATCCAACTTTATATACAGTATTCTTCGAAAAGTCATTTCACTCATTTGTTATTTATAAGAGAACACAAAAGGTTATTGCATGCTGGACAGCAACTACTATTAGCAAATTTGCGTGAACAATTTTGGCCAATGCATGGACGCAACTTAGCGCGAAAAATTGTCCATAATTGCATAACCTGTTTTAAGGCTAAACCAACAGATATACATTCAAAAATGGGCAACTTACCCCAATCAAGACTAATACCAGCACCACTATTTTTTAAAACCGGTGTAGATTACGCAGGGCCATTTTTACTCAAGGATAGAATGGGACGTGGGTGTAAAATTACTAAATGTTACATCAGCCTATTTATATGTTTCGTTACACATGCTATCCATTTAGAATTAGTATCAGATTTAACTAAGGAGGCCTTTATTGCGACTTTAAGGCGTTTTGTTGCTCGTCGAGGAAAGCCTGCTCAAATGTTCTCTGATAACGGAACCAATTTTGTCGGAGCAAATTCGGAAATGCACAGTTTCGGCGAGTTTTTAAGTAATAACGCTTCTAGCTTGAGTGCCAATTTAGAAAATGAAAATATTCCATGGTCATTTATACCACCCCATTCTCCACATTTTGGTGGTCTGTGGGAAGCTGGGGTAAAGCTTACAAAATATCATTTACAACGTGTTGCTGGTAATGCTAAATTAACCTTTGAACAATTTATCACATTATTAGCACAGATTGAAGCAACACTTAATTCACGACCTCTTTCACCCCTATCCAACGACCCTTCAGACTTAACACCACTAACACCATCTCACTTTCTCATTGGAAGATCTATTACTGCAATACCCGACCCTGATGTGACTGAACTAGCAGAAAATAGACTAAGTCACTATCAACATATCCAGAAGCTCCATCAACATTTTTGGAAGAGGTGGTCTCTGGAATATGTGTCAGAACTACAAGTACGTTCCAAGTGGCGAACAACACCTACAAATTGATGATCTGGTGCTGCTAAAGGAAGATAATCAACCTCCTCTGAAATGGCGTTTGGGAAGAATAACTCGACTATATCCCGGAAAGGATGGAATTTCTCGTGTGGCGGACGTCAAGACTGCAGAAGGAACCATAAAACGATCATTTTCAAAAATCTGCCCGTTACCTAAAAAATAGTTTGTTTAAGTAGGGACTACAACAGATCTTGTTCATTCTTAACTTATTTGCATCCGTTATTACTTTCATTATTATAATTTGAAATGTTCCCTTTCAAGGCCGGGGGTATGTTCAATTTTCAATGTAGTATTTTGTATTAGGTAGGCTTAGAATTGGTAACTATGAATTTTTATTGATTTTGTAATGTATGTCATAATATATTTTTTCCAATAAACAACGCACGTTATAGAACAGCATACAACAGCATTTTCTTCAACGAATAAAAGGAATCAGCTACAGATATACAGTCCACTCATTAAATCAACAATCCAACAATATATTATATATATTAAAAAATACACAACTTTCGTTCAAAAATTGTTTATTGATTGGGGTTAGAGGCTTTGTTTAAAATGTTTACACGTTCACATTACATTAAACAGTAAAACAACATATTTACTTTTACTGTTTAATGTAATGTGAACGTGTAAACATTTTAAACAAACCCTCTAACCCCAATCAATAAACAATTTTTGAACGAAAGTTATGTATTTTTTAATATATTGACAAGGCTAAACTTTCTAAGTGATAAATAATATATATATATATATATATATATAGATGGAAAACAGGTTTATAGGTTTATCGACGGTAAGATATTCAAGGAGAAAGGAAGTTTGTCGGGCAATTCCGTCATACGAAGAAGCAACCGTAGACACGTGTTTCGGACTATTAGTCCTCATCAGTACGGTATAGGCAAGGAGTAAGATGGACACTCAATGGATAAAACACTCAAATGGAGACCATAAGGGGGGTGCCCAATGTCGCCAATTGGTGCTTCAGTCGAAACATCTTCAGGATTCGAAGACTAGATGTGACGTCGCGCCGGAGGTGACGGACACCCCAGGCCCACCATAGCCCATGGAGGTATAGATGGAAAACAGGTTTATCGACGGTAAGATATTAAAGGAGTAAGGTAATTTGTCGGGCAATTCCGTCATACGCAGAAGCAACCGTAGACACATGTTTCGGATTATTAGTACTCATCAGTACGGTATAGCCAAGGAGTAAGATGGACACTCAATGGAAAAAAACACTCAAATGGAGACCATAAGGGGGTGCCCAATGTCGCCAATTGGTACTTCAGTCACAACATCTTCAGGATTCGAAGACAAGATGTGACGTCGTGCCGGAGGTGACGGACACCCCAGGCCCACCATAGCCCATGGAGGTATAGATGGAAAAACAGGTTTATCGACGATAAGATATTAAAGGAGGAAGGTAATATGTCGGGCAATTCCGTCATACGCAGAAGCTACCGTAGACACGTGTTTCGGACTATTAGTCCTCATCAGTACGGTATAGCCAAGGAGTAAGATGGACACTCAATGGAAAAACACTCAAATGGAGACTATAATGGGGGTGCACAATGTCGCCAATTGGTGCTTCAGTCACAACATCTTCAGGATTCGAAGACAAGATGTGACGTCGCGCCGGAGGTGACGGACACCCCAGGCCCACCATAGCCCACGGAGGTATAGATGGAAAAACAGGTTTATCGACGGTAAGATATTAAAGGAGTAAGGTAATTTGTCAGGCAATTCCATCATACGCAGAAGCAACCGTAGACACGTGTTTCGGACTATTAGTCCTCATCAGTACGGTATAGCCAAGGAGTAAGATGGACACTCAATGGAAAAAACACTCTAATGGAGACCATATATATATATATATATATATATATATATATATATATATATATATATATATATATATATATATTGAAATATATTCTTGACCTCGCAAATATGACTAATAAAATATTCTTGGGAAAAAGGTCCACGTATTAATTACTCAATTCTTTACTTCTATATATTTCGCTGAACGTTGCCAGCATCCTCAGGAAGAAAACTACAAAAAAGGTACAGTGTAAAGCGTCAGAACAACAAAGCTACGCGATAGCACGAGACTTACAACTAGAGCAATACATCAAAATTCAGGATTAAGTCCATGGGTATGGGGTGTTCAACAAAGCAAGCATAACAACCAGTCCATTTCACAAGTATTGGGCACAAACGATCAATCCAAGTTAATCTTAGTAGCAAGGTCAACGCTCTCGACGCTAAAAAATATAAAATTACATCAAAATACAGTGTACAAAACACCACACTGAAATTCAATACATACTCGGGCCTGAAGAGCGGACAAATCAACGTAGTACAACACCAAACTCCAACCAAACACCCACCGCATCGACAAAATTCGAGGCAGATCATTTATTTTATTTTTATATCTGATAGGTGTCACAATTGAAATATGTCTAAAGGTAGAAACTTCTACTCATATTCCTTTAAGTGACAAATAAACCTACTGAATGTCATAGGTCACGTTAGTCTAATTGGTAAAACGTCGGACCGGCAATTCGTATATCTGGGTTCGAATCCCAGGCGTGGCTGTAGTTTTTGAAGTTAAAAACTACCGCCATCTTGTATTAACTATTTCCAATGTTGATATTAATGTATGCAGATTTCTGCGAGAATTCACTTCCTTTATAATTCAATCATGCATTCAATGCAATAACCTAGATAATACTTGACATATTACATCTGATAGGTGTCACAATTGAAATATGTCTAAAGGTAGAAACTTCTACTCATATTCCTTTAAGTGACAAATAAACCTACTGAATGTCATAGGTCACGTTAGTCTAATTGGTAAAACGTCGGACCGGCAATCCGTATATCTGGGTTCGAATCCCAGGCGTGGCTGTAGTTTTTGAAGTTAAAAACTACCGCCATCTTGTATTAACTATTTTCAATGTTCATATTAATGTATGCAGATTTCTGCGAGAATTCACTTCCTTTATATATATATATATATATATATATATATATATATATATATATATATATATATATATATATATATATATATATATATATATATATATATATATAGGAAGTGAATTAAAAATAAAAAAAATAAAAAATGAATAAAAATAAAGGAAGTGAATTCTCGCAGAATTTCCAATGTTCATATATATATATATATATATATATATATATATATATACTATGCTGGATTCCCCAATAATTACACCAATTTATATTCCAACGGCAAAGACTACGTGTCCTAACTATATATATATATATATATAGTAGTTGATGATTTATGTTTTTTAACAAAATAAAATCAAATTAATTAGCCTTGTCAAATTATTAAAATTGTTTATTTGTTTGGGGTTAGAGGCTTTACAGGTTTTGCACTTAAATACACTTAAACTAAACGTACACTAACAAAACATTTTAAAAAACTTGTTGACAATATAGTATCTGACGTTTCGACGCACCTCGCGTCTTGGTCACAGATAAACTAAAAATTATAGTGAAAACGAAATCCAAAACGCATGGTACAATTTCACACAGTCCAAGAAAACAAGTTTGCCATATGCGAACATAACTGGTTTACATAATATTTACCTAGAAAAATTTTACGTTACCTTTCCCACTCTATGTGTTTTTGTCAAGAATTAATCCATAACACTTTGATAAGTTAATGTCCGATCTATCGTTCACAGCTTTTTTATTTTTTAGAATTTCGATTGTCTCCACAACACACCTTGCTTTTAAGTTATTTTCTCTTTGTAACACACTCACTTCCTTGAAGTTAAATTGATGTCCTGTATCTTCTTGATGTTTCTTCAGCGCTGTTATGTTTTTTGCGTATTTGTGACCCTTCAATCTTTCTTCAAGTAGTTGTTCAGTTTGTCCTATGTATACTTTATCACAACTGCAACATGGAATTTGCTATACGCAGTGGGATTGTTTGAGAAGTGGCGTTGGGGCTTTCAATTTAGTATGCATCATCGAGAGATTATTGGTGTTTTTGTGTGCTATTTTTATATTGAACGGTTTCACTATATGGCCTATTTTCTCCGATAGATTCCTAACATATGGAAGTGCTATATACTTAGTTGTATCGGGTTCATGTGGTTGCGTAGTGTTTCTTGTGTTGTTGTAAATTGCTTTGCAGCTATTAATAGTTTTGCTGATTAAATTCTCTGGATAGTTGTTATTGCATAAAATATTACGAACTTTGCATATTGCTTCATTACGGTATTCAGGACTTGTCAGTTTGATCGCACGATCCGCAAGACCTCTAATGACACTTATTTTGTATGTTTGTGGTTGTACCGAGTTGTAATTGAGGTATCTGTCTGACGATGTTGGTTTTGTATACCATTTTCTATAAATTTTGTTGTTCTTATGTATCAGAGCTACATCAAGGAAGTTAATTATGTTGTTATTGTTCATTTCCATGGTAAATTGAAGTCTAGCGTTGTAGTTATTAAATATATCTAGTACTTCAGTTTCTCGATCTTTTGGTACAGCAACTATACAATCGTCCACATATCGCATAAAGAATGGTATGCTGATAGAAATAGATGTACTCTCGTTTCCAGCTCTTCCATAACTATTTGTGCGACAACACTTGATACTGGAGAGCCCATTGCACAACCGAATACTTGTTTATAATATTTTTCTTTGTATTGGAAATGTGTGCGTTAGTGTGATCTCCACTGCTTCCAAAAATTCGGTTTTCGGTAGGAATGCAAATTCATCCAACAAGTGCCATCTCTTAGTTATGGAGTCTTTTACCAATTCGATAGGTACATTTGTATACAGGGAAACTACATCTAAAAAAATTAGATGGTATGAATCATTCAACGAGACTTCATCGATAAATTCTTTAAAACACCATGAATCTTTTATATAATGTTTTTTCCAACGATGGTTGTTAAATTATTAGTCAGTTGTTTAGCTACACATATAGGCTACACAACCACAACTCCGAGAACCTTCGCCGATGTAGAGACCCTAACAATCTCTCTAACTGACACACAAACCAAAATTACACTCATTTATAGACCACCACATGTGAAATTTACAGTATTTAAAGAAATATTCAAAAACAACATTTTCATGAAAAATAAGAAACATATAATTTTAGGCGACATGAACATAAATCTGCTAGAAAATTCAGTCATTCAGTCAGAGAATATAAAACATTAATAGCTGAAGCTGGATATAAGATAAAAAACAAAATACATAAAACACAATACACAAGAATAAACAACAACAGTAACCACTCAATACTCGACCATATCCTGACAAATAACCCAAACCAAATAAAGGAAGCCACTGTCCAGGCAATGGTAATATCTGACCACCTCCCAATCACGACAAGTCTGACAACAACCAGTCCAAATAAAAAAAATATACATACTACCAAAAAGAAATAACAGATTATAAAAGCATAAAAACTGAAATCGAAAACTTAGTTATCCAGAAACCTCCAATAAATGACTTTGAAGAGCTCTCCAGCACAATACAGACCATAATTCTGAAAAACCAAACAACGACTAAAACAAAAAGAAGAGAAGACTGCCCTTGGATTACCAATGATATAATAAAACAAATAAGACATAGAAACAAAATATACAAAAAGTTAAAAAACAACCCCACGAACACGATTTTAAAAGATAGATATGACGAACAAAAATCTACCACTAAGCTTTTGATAGAAACAACGAAGGAAAAATACTATAATTCAATACTCAGCAAATGTGCTAGCAACACACAGAAAACATGGATGGAACTAAATAAAATGCTTAAAAGAGACAAAAAGAAACAACAAATAACACAAATGCGCAAAAATGATGGCACATTAACAACAGATAAAAGAGAAATGGCAGATACCATCAATTCCTACTTCACCAGCATAGGGGAAAAACTTGCAAACGCTCACCCAAACACAACAGAATGAGACAGAAAAGACAGAAAAACAAGACAAAGCAAACATCCAACCACTACTGCTAGACTGGAAACATACCAGTACCGAGGAAATCGAAAACATCATATCAAAGCTAAAGACCAACAAAGCTCCTGGACATGACAACATAAGAACTGAAATAATAAAATCAAACAGTATCGCACTCGCACCGATTATCACTCGTCTGTCAAATGATGTATTAAACAGCGGCATTTACCCGGAACATCTTAAAATAGGTATTGTAAAGCCATTACATAAGAAAGGTGACAAAACAATCCCGGAAAACTACCGACCAATCACGCTGCTCTCAGTATTGGATAAAATCCTAGAGACTGTATTAAAATACAGAATAGAAGAACACATTAATGCGTGAGATACTCTATACAGTCAGCAGTATGCATTTCGGGCGGGCTCCAGTGCTTTGTCAGCAGCGTACGATCTTGTCAGCTACATCCACCAAGGCATCGACAAGAAAAAGACCGTCGCGGCCGTGTTTATTGACATGCGCAAAGCATTCGATACGGTGTCAAAGACAAGGCTTATCCAAAAATTGGCAAACGAAGGTATCCAGAACAAAGCACTGCGAACTCTTCAGACATTCCTAGTAAACA